>OX457098.1:25000-1275000 GCA_949752805.1 Deilephila elpenor
ACCTAACCTAACCTAACCTAACCTAACCTAACCTAACCTAACCTAACCTAACCTAACCTAACCTAACCTAACCTAACCTAACCTAACCTAACCTAACCTAACCTAACCTAACCTAACCTAACCTAACCTAACCTAACCTAACCTAACCTAACCTAACCTAACCTAACCTAACCTAACCTAACCTAACCTAACCTAACCTAACCTAACCTAACCTAACCTAACCTAACCTAACCTAACCTAACCTAACCTAACCTAACCTAACCTAACCTAACCTAACCTAACCTAACCTAACCTAACCTAACCTAACCTAACCTAACCTAACCTAACCTAACCTAACCTAACCTAACCTAACCTAACCTAACCTAACCTAACCTAACCTAACCTAACCTAACCTAACCTAACCTAACCTAACCTAACCTAACCTAACCTAACCTAACCTAACCTAACCTAACCTAACCTAACCTAACCTAACCTAACCTAACCTAACCTAACCTAACCTAACCTAACCTAACCTAACCTAACCTAACCTAACCTAACCTAACCTAACCTAACCTAACCTAACCTAACCTAACCTAACCTAACCTAACCTAACCTAACCTAACCTAACCTAACCTAACCTAACCTAACCTAACCTAACCTAACCTAACCTAACCTAACCTAACCTAACCTAACCTAACCTAACCTAACCTAACCTAACCTAACCTAACCTAACCTAACCTAACCTAACCTAACCTAACCTAACCTAACCTAACCTAACCTAACCTAACCTAACCTAACCTAACCTAACCTAACCTAACCTAACCTAACCTAACCTAACCTAACCTAACCTAACCTAACCTAACCTAACCTAACCTAACCTAACCTAACCTAACCTAACCTAACCTAACCTAACCTAACCTAACCTAACCTAACCTAACCTAACCTAACCTAACCTAACCTAACCTAACCTAACCTAACCTAACCTAACCTAACCTAACCTAACCTAACCTAACCTAACCTAACCTAACCTAACCTAACCTAACCTAACCTAACCTAACCTAACCTAACCTAACCTAACCTAACCTAACCTAACCTAACCTAACCTAACCTAACCTAACCTAACCTAACCTAACCTAACCTAACCTAACCTAACCTAACCTAACCTAACCTAACCTAACCTAACCTAACCTAACCTAACCTAACCTAACCTAACCTAACCTAACCTAACCTAACCTAACCTAACCTAACCTAACCTAACCTAACCTAACCTAACCTAACCTAACCTAACCTAACCTAACCTAACCTAACCTAACCTAACCTAACCTAACCTAACCTAACCTAACCTAACCTAACCTAACCTAACCTAACCTAACCTAACCTAACCTAACCTAACCTAACCTAACCTAACCTAACCTAACCTAACCTAACCTAACCTAACCTAACCTAACCTAACCTAACCTAACCTAACCTAACCTAACCTAACCTAACCTAACCTAACCTAACCTAACCTAACCTAACCTAACCTAACCTAACCTAACCTAACCTAACCTAACCTAACCTAACCTAACCTAACCTAACCTAACCTAACCTAACCTAACCTAACCTAACCTAACCTAACCTAACCTAACCTAACCTAACCTAACCTAACCTAACCTAACCTAACCTAACCTAACCTAACCTAACCTAACCTAACCTAACCTAACCTAACCTAACCTAACCTAACCTAACCTAACCTAACCTAACCTAACCTAACCTAACCTAACCTAACCTAACCTAACCTAACCTAACCTAACCTAACCTAACCTAACCTAACCTAACCTAACCTAACCTAACCTAACCTAACCTAACCTAACCTAACCTAACCTAACCTAACCTAACCTAACCTAACCTAACCTAACCTAACCTAACCTAACCTAACCTAACCTAACCTAACCTAACCTAACCTAACCTAACCTAACCTAACCTAACCTAACCTAACCTAACCTAACCTAACCTAACCTAACCTAACCTAACCTAACCTAACCTAACCTAACCTAACCTAACCTAACCTAACCTAACCTAACCTAACCTAACCTAACCTAACCTAACCTAACCTAACCTAACCTAACCTAACCTAACCTAACCTAACCTAACCTAACCTAACCTAACCTAACCTAACCTAACCTAACCTAACCTAACCTAACCTAACCTAACCTAACCTAACCTAACCTAACCTAACCTAACCTAACCTAACCTAACCAGTCTCAGCTCAAGCGCGGTCGCGAGAGCATCGTTAACGCGACGCTCCTGCGCCGAAAATTGACAAAGTTACGTCAAAAATCGCGAAAAGTGGTTCAAATTGTGTCTATATAGATGTATTATACATCAAAATGTGCGCGCTGAGACGCTTTATCCTTCAGTGAAAACCCGGGTGTGATTGGACCTTTCTGTGAAAAGTTATCGAAGAAAAACCGGAACTCGGAAAATCTTCGGGACACAAAAGTGCGTGCGGCGTCACAGAACGATCTGTGACCCCCACTTTTTCAACTGCAGTTCGTCGCGGGAGGTCCTTCCGCAGTGCTCCCGAAAGTTCCAGATTTTTCCTGGCCAAAATGACTAATTTACAGACCTTTTTCTAGTGAAAAACGCCCCAAAAACAGTGAAAGTGACACTCTTTAGGTCTTAACTCAGGATTAAGATCTGTGACCTATAGTTTTTAGTGTTTACCCGTGTGCGCTTAACCCTTGGCTATCATCTCGCCGAATTCCAGATTTTTCTGGCCAGATTCGGCTGAGATATAGTACTTTCAAAAGTGACTTAAAACTTAACAATGACAGTGACATTCCAGTGACGATATCTATAGTATAGTTAGTGTTTTAGTTTAGCTCGTAGTGTTCTTGGTTGCAGACAGACCTACTGTAGGCCCTCACCAAGTTTCACTTACATTTGGACACGGGAAACCTAGGAAATAAGACTTACTTTATAGCGCCTTTTTGTGTATCATACTAGTGTAATACTGTGATAGTGACACTTTCGAACTCAGTTCCTCTAATATTTATGTATATTTATCATTTTAATGTGTGTTTATGTGTGCTCATAGACCTCTACTAGTGCTGTACGAAGAACAGATATCCTAGTGCATCGGGATGTGGGTCAAATGACCTAATTCCTTGAGTGCGATATCGCCATAGTACCCACGCATTCCGTTCCCACGGTCTCAGGCGACACCTGCGGCCTGGGAGGGGTGCGGGAGCGGCGGTGGCAGGAAGCGGCCGCGCCGGGTTTATGGCCCCTCGCGCTCGGCGATAAGGATTTCTCTGTGCGGAACATTTGACATTGACTCTTATTGTTGTACATTTTACGCCTACTTAGAATTTAATATTGCGTGAACTTTTTGGAACTTGTGACTATTTTAACATTTACAACGTGTGCCTCTGTGCTCACTTTTAGTGATTTTTAATTTTAACGTTTTAAAACTATTGACTTATGCTCAGTGGTTAGATTGGTGACTCTTTGACGACCCCGGTTTTTAGGAACTGGGACTGTGCATCGAGTCACTATGTCCCAACCGTCGGATGACTCCTTGTCGCTCATCGGGAGGGATGAGATCGACCCCACTGACATCTTCTCCTTCACTAATGCGCTCTCAAAACTGGCTGATATCATCGATGGCGCCATCTCCGATGGCAAAAGCGTAACAGCGCCCAACAAAAAGTTGGTTCGGCGTGCCGCTGATGACGTCCGAATGCTCGCCAACACCCTACTTTGCTGCGGGTTCGTGCCTCACGGCAGTTCCGGTCCTGCACCTACCGCTAAGGAAGACGCGAACAAGCTCAAAGACGAGATTATGTCCTGCGTCCGTGAGGAAATGACGAAACACCTCGCCGCCATCTCGACCATGAAAGATGACTTGTTGCAACAGCAACAAAAACACCAACAGCAAGCCAAAACAACCTTTGCGTCAGTCGCTGCGGCTGCGGTTAGCCGCGCTGTCAGCAAGCCAACGCCCGCGCAACAAACGCCCCGACCTACACCCCCGACATCTCGCCCTGCGATCATCGTGACACCGAAAGAAAATGTTAAGACGAAAGAAGAAGCCGTCACCGCCTTTAAAAGCAGCATTTCATTCCGTGAAACAAACTATGCACCGGCTAAGGTGCAAACACTGTCGAATAACAAGTTGAGAGTGGAATTTGACTCTACAGAGCAACGGGACGACGCCCTTAAGCGCCTTAAGACGGCTCAACGCGTTAGCGCTGAACCTGCACGCCGCCTGCAGCCTATGTGCATTTTAAAGGGCATATCGAACGATGTTCCCGCGGAAGAACTTCATGCGATTATCCGAGTACAAAACCCCGAGATAGGCGCGCTGATTGCGAGCGACGCGGACCTAAGCCTACGGTTTAAGCGCACAAATAGAAACCCCAACCTCTACAATGCTGTGTTTATTGCGTGTCCGAATGTTTGGCAGCGAATCATTGAGGCGGGGCGTATCTGCGTGGACTACCAGCGGGTTCACGCGGAGGATTTCTCCCCGTTCTTGCAGTGTTTCCGCTGCCTACAGTTCGGACACACCAAGGCAAAATGCACAGCCACAAACTCACCCTGCGCACACTGCGCAGATCATAAGCACACAGCTGATAGTTGTCCGATAAGGGAAAAGCAGGGTAAACCTACTTGTATCAATTGTGTCAATCACAACACCCGGTTCAACTCCAAACTCGATACGGGACATAAGGCGACCTCGCCTAGCTGTCCGCGATTACGGTCCATGAGAGAGAGAATCGGCCAACGAGTCGACTATGGACAATAGTCTATAGCCCACTTAATCTCTCTCATGACCCGCCACCAACACTAACATGCTCTAAGGTGACCCGTGTCGACGCTGGAATTGAACCGGCACACCTCACATTCCATAACTCGCCCATAACACATCATTCATAAACTCAATACAAGCATTACTCACACACGCCTCGCATACATACACACACTACACATCGCTTGGGCCTAACTCGGGTGCGCGTCGGTCGCGGTCAGTGCTACTAGCGCAGCGCCGGTTCGATGCTCGAGTCATTACTCAGGCATATTCGAGTTCCACTCTCAACTTGTTACAATTATAATATTTAAGACATTAATTTGTACAAAACCTTTTTAGTTAATACACCTAGGATTAGAGATTTACTGTATTTTTAATTGTATTGTGTCTGTATAATTGTTAACTTTGATTACTGTTCACAAACTCTGCACCAAACAATCGTTTACCATATACTTTATAACTTAACTATTGATTATCACAGTTTTGATTTTATGTTTGCTTATATTGTTTATTCTGTAAACTCTTACTTTATTTTATTCATTTTATACCATGTTCAATTTCCTCGCGTCAATTTATTATTATACTGATTAATTAGCTTTAAATGTGTTGTACAACGTATTGTCTCTTACCAGAGATAATACGTCAGGCGCCTGTCGCTGTGTTCTTAGCAACCCGCATTTGATGCGGGGAACTATAACAGTTGCGGCGGGCCCGACCTCGTACAACAGAGCGCGAGCGCCTGGCGAATGCTACCGCCTGTATTGGTGTTAGCGCTCGACAGGGGCCGTGTACGCATACACCCGACATTAACAAATAACATCTATGTAACTAATTTATATCTTGCACTCTTTCGACAACTCATCACACTACATTTCTTCGATGATTACGAGCTTCTGTACTCTTTCACCTTATGTATTATTAACGCTTTCGCTCACTAACTTTACACTTCAATTCGTATACTATATTATTATTAAGCTATCTGCTGCATTGTAGTTCTTGGCACTTAATTATTGATAATTGATTTTACAAAATTATGTCACCTTTTGATTTACTTCGCTATTATTTATAACACTACTTGTAACTCAATGTTTAAATCTGTCGCACACTGCGGAGTTCTTTGTAAGGACTTTACGCTTAGCGCCTGACGCCGCGGTCATAGCAACCCACATTTTATGTCGGTGACTCGGGCCGCGGCTAAGGACTCGTATAATGTGCCACAGAGCGCGTGTGCCTGGCGAACGTTAAAGCATAATGTTGCTAATAGCTTTCGTCAGGGGCCGCGTACGTACGTACTTATATGTTTTCCTCATACAAATCACACACTTCGCATAACTAATCTCTGGTCACAACTTCTAATTTGTTTTAATTATAATTATCTATTTTCAAATCATAACTTAGCATTATACACTGTTGAATCTTCAGATATTTCAACTTGATTATATTCTGATATTCAGTCATCATTTAATTAACTTTACACTTCTTTAAGATGCACACAAATAAGGCACAACTATACTACCACACCCTATATAATTACATCACAATAACCTATTAATATTACATAACCAGTATATCAGATCTCTCACAAACTTAATTATTGTACATCACACAGTTATATAAGTTACCTATTTTGGGACTAGCACAAATAACACCCTGGCACCCTTATGAAGGTTATTCATTTTAATATAACATTATTTAATATCATACCCAGCACACAAGTTAGAACTAGCTTATAAATATACAATTCTTGCACCCCGAGCGAGCCCCCGGCGCCCCGAGCCGTCGCCTTTGTTCCCTTATCTCTTGGCGCCAACTACCGTGCTCAAAATGCAATACAAACTACGCCTTATCTCTCACACTTGTGACACATTTTCGCTCGCGCGGAGTCTAACTTAAAGAGCATTCATTGCTATTCGTGTAAAACCTGACTATTCTAATACCGTATACACTTTTTCTAGCTTGTAAGTCTCTTATTGAATAATCAAGCTAGTTATTAAACAATGTATCTTAACAATTTGAGCATTTAATGTTTATGCGCATATCATAAAAGTTAATTTTTCTTTTTAAATTTGTCTCGATACTTAGATCACCTAATCAAACATAATTAACCGCTATCAGTTTTACGCATACTTCACACATAACACTAACACAGACTTACAACATCAATGATGTCACTTTCACCGACTGGACTTCCAGCGGCTATGATTTATGACTTTCTGCTCGCCGTATTGTTCAACACTTTCCCACTGCAAATTTTATCGAACGCATACCTACTACATTAAATATGCATACTAGGACATAACAATATATATATGTATGTATGTGTATATATATATATATGTACATATATATGCATGTATGTATGTATATGTATATATATATATATCTAAGCCCATGAGTTAACCTACTGTAATAACTAAAAACACAGATATACTAAATTCTTCTCATCTAAAGCTTATAACTATATATAACACAAAACTCACATCAATTATAACTTTAAATAAAACACATCACATACTTAAATAAATGATTACAAACATTGTATTCCACTTACAAGAATTAAAACACAGATTTCACAAAATGTTATCACTATATTCGACACAAAACTTACATCGATAATAACCATAATTAACATATTTCACACAGTACACAAATGATTACAAACTTCATATTTTACTAATAAGGACTACACTTCCCAGAACAATCTTAATTGACATAGACTACATCATAATAACCACCTGGTATTCTCAACATCACCATCTTATCTATCCTTATATCAACACATACATTATTTTGTAATACACTATTCTTATCAAAATACTTATTTGAAAATACTCTCATTTGATTCCTAAATACCAATTAGAATTCAAATTGGAATTCTCATTGGGAACAAAATTGTCTTATTGGAATTTCCAATTGGAATATTTTTCTTATACATATTGGACTGGGCGGTATACCCACACCCAACAACGTCTATACTACTCGTTTATATACTTATTTATTTACTCCGATTATTTACCTCTACTATCATTAAGTTCACACTCTGCTACGTAACTTTGCACACATTATATTCTTTTCGCAATCAGTCCAATCACCCCACTCTGTTAGTACGCTACCTTCAGTAGCATTAGAAGAAATCTTGATTTATTATGCTACAAAAATCTTACTTTTGTGAAAACTTTTATTTATATAAAATACAAATTAGTTAATAAAAATGCACTCTTGCGACCACACATACAACTCAATACGCTTACTCACACTTCACCTTTCCTTACTCTGCCAAGGGGGGCCGACGAGGGGCGGACGAAAGCATTGCTATGCCGTAGTCCTGTCCCTCCGGAAGATCCCCCTACACCTACACATAAAACCGGCAAAGGGCGGGTCGTCGTATCAAATAGCGAGACCTTACCCCTTTGTCGGTTAATCCGCCCCACATGCTCAATCACAACACTCAGCAGCGATTCTAATCACACCCCAACATGAGAGAACACAGGAGAAAAAAAAAAAAAAAAAAAAAAAAAAAAAAAAAAAAAAAAAAAACCTAACCTAACCTAACCTAACCTAACCTAACCTAACCTAACCTAACCTAACCTAACCTAACCTAACCTAACCTAACCTAACCTAACCTAACCTAACCTAACCTAACCTAACCTAACCTAACCTAACCTAACCTAACCTAACCTAACCTAACCTAACCTAACCTAACCTAACCTAACCTAACCTAACCTAACCTAACCTAACCTAACCTAACCTAACCTAACCTAACCTAACCTAACCTAACCTAACCTAACCTAACCTAACCTAACCTAACCTAACCTAACCTAACCTAACCTAACCTAACCTAACCTAACCTAACCTAACCTAACCTAACCTAACCTAACCTAACCTAACCTAACCTAACCTAACCTAACCTAACCTAACCTAACCTAACCTAACCTAACCTAACCTAACCTAACCTAACCTAACCTAACCTAACCTAACCTAACCTAACCTAACCTAACCTAACCTAACCTAACCTAACCTAACCTAACCTAACCTAACCTAACCTAACCTAACCTAACCTAACCTAACCTAACCTAACCTAACCTAACCTAACCTAACCTAACCTAACCTAACCTAACCTAACCTAACCTAACCTAACCTAACCTAACCTAACCTAACCTAACCTAACCTAACCTAACCTAACCTAACCTAACCTAACCTAACCTAACCTAACCTAACCTAACCTAACCTAACCTAACCTAACCTAACCTAACCTAACCTAACCTAACCTAACCTAACCTAACCTAACCTAACCTAACCTAACCTAACCTAACCTAACCTAACCTAACCTAACCTAACCTAACCTAACCTAACCTAACCTAACCTAACCTAACCTAACCTAACCTAACCTAACCTAACCTAACCTAACCTAACCTAACCTAACCTAACCTAACCTAACCTAACCTAACCTAACCTAACCTAACCTAACCTAACCTAACCTAACCTAACCTAACCTAACCTAACCAGTCTCAGCTCAAGCGCGGTCGCGAGAGCATCGTTAACGCGACGCTCCTGCGCCGAAAATTGACAAAGTTACGTCAAAAATCGCGAAAAGTGGTTCAAATTGTGTCTATATAGATGTATTATACATCAAAATGTGCGCGCTGAGACGCTTTATCCTTCAGTGAAAACCCGGGTGTGATTGGACCTTTCTGTGAAAAGTTATCGAAGAAAAACCGGAACTCGGAAAATCTTCGGGACACAAAAGTGCGTGCGGCGTCACAGAACGATCTGTGACCCCCACTTTTTCAACTGCAGTTCGTCGCGGGAGGTCCTTCCGCAGTGCTCCCGAAAGTTCCAGATTTTTCCTGGCCAAAATGACTAATTTACAGACCTTTTTCTAGTGAAAAACGCCCCAAAAACAGTGAAAGTGACACTCTTTAGGTCTTAACTCAGGATTAAGATCTGTGACCTATAGTTTTTAGTGTTTACCCGTGTGCGCTTAACCCTTGGCTATCATCTCGCCGAATTCCAGATTTTTCTGGCCAGATTCGGCTGAGATATAGTACTTTCAAAAGTGACTTAAAACTTAACAATGACAGTGACATTCCAGTGACGATATCTATAGTATAGTTAGTGTTTTAGTTTAGCTCGTAGTGTTCTTGGTTGCAGACAGACCTACTGTAGGCCCTCACCAAGTTTCACTTACATTTGGACACGGGAAACCTAGGAAATAAGACTTACTTTATAGCGCCTTTTTGTGTATCATACTAGTGTAATACTGTGATAGTGACACTTTCGAACTCAGTTCCTCTAATATTTATGTATATTTATCATTTTAATGTGTGTTTATGTGTGCTCATAGACCTCTACTAGTGCTGTACGAAGAACAGATATCCTAGTGCATCGGGATGTGGGTCAAATGACCTAATTCCTTGAGTGCGATATCGCCATAGTACCCACGCATTCCGTTCCCACGGTCTCAGGCGACACCTGCGGCCTGGGAGGGGTGCGGGAGCGGCGGTGGCAGGAAGCGGCCGCGCCGGGTTTATGGCCCCTCGCGCTCGGCGATAAGGATTTCTCTGTGCGGAACATTTGACATTGACTCTTATTGTTGTACATTTTACGCCTACTTAGAATTTAATATTGCGTGAACTTTTTGGAACTTGTGACTATTTTAACATTTACAACGTGTGCCTCTGTGCTCACTTTTAGTGATTTTTAATTTTAACGTTTTAAAACTATTGACTTATGCTCAGTGGTTAGATTGGTGACTCTTTGACGACCCCGGTTTTTAGGAACTGGGACTGTGCATCGAGTCACTATGTCCCAACCGTCGGATGACTCCTTGTCGCTCATCGGGAGGGATGAGATCGACCCCACTGACATCTTCTCCTTCACTAATGCGCTCTCAAAACTGGCTGATATCATCGATGGCGCCATCTCCGATGGCAAAAGCGTAACAGCGCCCAACAAAAAGTTGGTTCGGCGTGCCGCTGATGACGTCCGAATGCTCGCCAACACCCTACTTTGCTGCGGGTTCGTGCCTCACGGCAGTTCCGGTCCTGCACCTACCGCTAAGGAAGACGCGAACAAGCTCAAAGACGAGATTATGTCCTGCGTCCGTGAGGAAATGACGAAACACCTCGCCGCCATCTCGACCATGAAAGATGACTTGTTGCAACAGCAACAAAAACACCAACAGCAAGCCAAAACAACCTTTGCGTCAGTCGCTGCGGCTGCGGTTAGCCGCGCTGTCAGCAAGCCAACGCCCGCGCAACAAACGCCCCGACCTACACCCCCGACATCTCGCCCTGCGATCATCGTGACACCGAAAGAAAATGTTAAGACGAAAGAAGAAGCCGTCACCGCCTTTAAAAGCAGCATTTCATTCCGTGAAACAAACTATGCACCGGCTAAGGTGCAAACACTGTCGAATAACAAGTTGAGAGTGGAATTTGACTCTACAGAGCAACGGGACGACGCCCTTAAGCGCCTTAAGACGGCTCAACGCGTTAGCGCTGAACCTGCACGCCGCCTGCAGCCTATGTGCATTTTAAAGGGCATATCGAACGATGTTCCCGCGGAAGAACTTCATGCGATTATCCGAGTACAAAACCCCGAGATAGGCGCGCTGATTGCGAGCGACGCGGACCTAAGCCTACGGTTTAAGCGCACAAATAGAAACCCCAACCTCTACAATGCTGTGTTTATTGCGTGTCCGAATGTTTGGCAGCGAATCATTGAGGCGGGGCGTATCTGCGTGGACTACCAGCGGGTTCACGCGGAGGATTTCTCCCCGTTCTTGCAGTGTTTCCGCTGCCTACAGTTCGGACACACCAAGGCAAAATGCACAGCCACAAACTCACCCTGCGCACACTGCGCAGATCATAAGCACACAGCTGATAGTTGTCCGATAAGGGAAAAGCAGGGTAAACCTACTTGTATCAATTGTGTCAATCACAACACCCGGTTCAACTCCAAACTCGATACGGGACATAAGGCGACCTCGCCTAGCTGTCCGCGATTACGGTCCATGAGAGAGAGAATCGGCCAACGAGTCGACTATGGACAATAGTCTATAGCCCACTTAATCTCTCTCATGACCCGCCACCAACACTAACATGCTCTAAGGTGACCCGTGTCGACGCTGGAATTGAACCGGCACACCTCACATTCCATAACTCGCCCATAACACATCATTCATAAACTCAATACAAGCATTACTCACACACGCCTCGCATACATACACACACTACACATCGCTTGGGCCTAACTCGGGTGCGCGTCGGTCGCGGTCAGTGCTACTAGCGCAGCGCCGGTTCGATGCTCGAGTCATTACTCAGGCATATTCGAGTTCCACTCTCAACTTGTTACAATTATAATATTTAAGACATTAATTTGTACAAAACCTTTTTAGTTAATACACCTAGGATTAGAGATTTACTGTATTTTTAATTGTATTGTGTCTGTATAATTGTTAACTTTGATTACTGTTCACAAACTCTGCACCAAACAATCGTTTACCATATACTTTATAACTTAACTATTGATTATCACAGTTTTGATTTTATGTTTGCTTATATTGTTTATTCTGTAAACTCTTACTTTATTTTATTCATTTTATACCATGTTCAATTTCCTCGCGTCAATTTATTATTATACTGATTAATTAGCTTTAAATGTGTTGTACAACGTATTGTCTCTTACCAGAGATAATACGTCAGGCGCCTGTCGCTGTGTTCTTAGCAACCCGCATTTGATGCGGGGAACTATAACAGTTGCGGCGGGCCCGACCTCGTACAACAGAGCGCGAGCGCCTGGCGAATGCTACCGCCTGTATTGGTGTTAGCGCTCGACAGGGGCCGTGTACGCATACACCCGACATTAACAAATAACATCTATGTAACTAATTTATATCTTGCACTCTTTCGACAACTCATCACACTACATTTCTTCGATGATTACGAGCTTCTGTACTCTTTCACCTTATGTATTATTAACGCTTTCGCTCACTAACTTTACACTTCAATTCGTATACTATATTATTATTAAGCTATCTGCTGCATTGTAGTTCTTGGCACTTAATTATTGATAATTGATTTTACAAAATTATGTCACCTTTTGATTTACTTCGCTATTATTTATAACACTACTTGTAACTCAATGTTTAAATCTGTCGCACACTGCGGAGTTCTTTGTAAGGACTTTACGCTTAGCGCCTGACGCCGCGGTCATAGCAACCCACATTTTATGTCGGTGACTCGGGCCGCGGCTAAGGACTCGTATAATGTGCCACAGAGCGCGTGTGCCTGGCGAACGTTAAAGCATAATGTTGCTAATAGCTTTCGTCAGGGGCCGCGTACGTACGTACTTATATGTTTTCCTCATACAAATCACACACTTCGCATAACTAATCTCTGGTCACAACTTCTAATTTGTTTTAATTATAATTATCTATTTTCAAATCATAACTTAGCATTATACACTGTTGAATCTTCAGATATTTCAACTTGATTATATTCTGATATTCAGTCATCATTTAATTAACTTTACACTTCTTTAAGATGCACACAAATAAGGCACAACTATACTACCACACCCTATATAATTACATCACAATAACCTATTAATATTACATAACCAGTATATCAGATCTCTCACAAACTTAATTATTGTACATCACACAGTTATATAAGTTACCTATTTTGGGACTAGCACAAATAACACCCTGGCACCCTTATGAAGGTTATTCATTTTAATATAACATTATTTAATATCATACCCAGCACACAAGTTAGAACTAGCTTATAAATATACAATTCTTGCACCCCGAGCGAGCCCCCGGCGCCCCGAGCCGTCGCCTTTGTTCCCTTATCTCTTGGCGCCAACTACCGTGCTCAAAATGCAATACAAACTACGCCTTATCTCTCACACTTGTGACACATTTTCGCTCGCGCGGAGTCTAACTTAAAGAGCATTCATTGCTATTCGTGTAAAACCTGACTATTCTAATACCGTATACACTTTTTCTAGCTTGTAAGTCTCTTATTGAATAATCAAGCTAGTTATTAAACAATGTATCTTAACAATTTGAGCATTTAATGTTTATGCGCATATCATAAAAGTTAATTTTTCTTTTTAAATTTGTCTCGATACTTAGATCACCTAATCAAACATAATTAACCGCTATCAGTTTTACGCATACTTCACACATAACACTAACACAGACTTACAACATCAATGATGTCACTTTCACCGACTGGACTTCCAGCGGCTATGATTTATGACTTTCTGCTCGCCGTATTGTTCAACACTTTCCCACTGCAAATTTTATCGAACGCATACCTACTACATTAAATATGCATACTAGGACATAACAATATATATATGTATGTATGTGTATATATATATATATGTACATATATATGCATGTATGTATGTATATGTATATATATATATATCTAAGCCCATGAGTTAACCTACTGTAATAACTAAAAACACAGATATACTAAATTCTTCTCATCTAAAGCTTATAACTATATATAACACAAAACTCACATCAATTATAACTTTAAATAAAACACATCACATACTTAAATAAATGATTACAAACATTGTATTCCACTTACAAGAATTAAAACACAGATTTCACAAAATGTTATCACTATATTCGACACAAAACTTACATCGATAATAACCATAATTAACATATTTCACACAGTACACAAATGATTACAAACTTCATATTTTACTAATAAGGACTACACTTCCCAGAACAATCTTAATTGACATAGACTACATCATAATAACCACCTGGTATTCTCAACATCACCATCTTATCTATCCTTATATCAACACATACATTATTTTGTAATACACTATTCTTATCAAAATACTTATTTGAAAATACTCTCATTTGATTCCTAAATACCAATTAGAATTCAAATTGGAATTCTCATTGGGAACAAAATTGTCTTATTGGAATTTCCAATTGGAATATTTTTCTTATACATATTGGACTGGGCGGTATACCCACACCCAACAACGTCTATACTACTCGTTTATATACTTATTTATTTACTCCGATTATTTACCTCTACTATCATTAAGTTCACACTCTGCTACGTAACTTTGCACACATTATATTCTTTTCGCAATCAGTCCAATCACCCCACTCTGTTAGTACGCTACCTTCAGTAGCATTAGAAGAAATCTTGATTTATTATGCTACAAAAATCTTACTTTTGTGAAAACTTTTATTTATATAAAATACAAATTAGTTAATAAAAATGCACTCTTGCGACCACACATACAACTCAATACGCTTACTCACACTTCACCTTTCCTTACTCTGCCAAGGGGGGCCGACGAGGGGCGGACGAAAGCATTGCTATGCCGTAGTCCTGTCCCTCCGGAAGATCCCCCTACACCTACACATAAAACCGGCAAAGGGCGGGTCGTCGTATCAAATAGCGAGACCTTACCCCTTTGTCGGTTAATCCGCCCCACATGCTCAATCACAACACTCAGCAGCGATTCTAATCACACCCCAACATGAGAGAACACAGGAGAAAAAAAAAAAAAAAAAAAAAAAAAAAAAAAAAAAAAAAAAAAACCTAACCTAACCTAACCTAACCTAACCTAACCTAACCTAACCTAACCTAACCTAACCTAACCTAACCTAACCTAACCTAACCTAACCTAACCTAACCTAACCTAACCTAACCTAACCTAACCTAACCTAACCTAACCTAACCTAACCTAACCTAACCTAACCTAACCTAACCTAACCTAACCTAACCTAACCTAACCTAACCTAACCTAACCTAACCTAACCTAACCTAACCTAACCTAACCTAACCTAACCTAACCTAACCTAACCTAACCTAACCTAACCTAACCTAACCTAACCTAACCTAACCTAACCTAACCTAACCTAACCTAACCTAACCTAACCTAACCTAACCTAACCTAACCTAACCTAACCTAACCTAACCTAACCTAACCTAACCTAACCTAACCTAACCTAACCTAACCTAACCTAACCTAACCTAACCTAACCTAACCTAACCTAACCTAACCTAACCTAACCTAACCTAACCTAACCTAACCTAACCTAACCTAACCTAACCTAACCTAACCTAACCTAACCTAACCTAACCTAACCTAACCTAACCTAACCTAACCTAACCTAACCTAACCTAACCTAACCTAACCTAACCTAACCTAACCTAACCTAACCTAACCTAACCTAACCTAACCTAACCTAACCTAACCTAACCTAACCTAACCTAACCTAACCTAACCTAACCTAACCTAACCTAACCTAACCTAACCTAACCTAACCTAACCTAACCTAACCTAACCTAACCTAACCTAACCTAACCTAACCTAACCTAACCTAACCTAACCTAACCTAACCTAACCTAACCTAACCTAACCTAACCTAACCTAACCTAACCTAACCTAACCTAACCTAACCTAACCTAACCTAACCTAACCTAACCTAACCTAACCTAACCTAACCTAACCTAACCTAACCTAACCTAACCTAACCTAACCTAACCTAACCTAACCTAACCTAACCTAACCTAACCTAACCTAACCTAACCTAACCTAACCTAACCTAACCTAACCTAACCTAACCTAACCTAACCTAACCTAACCTAACCTAACCTAACCTAACCTAACCTAACCTAACCTAACCTAACCTAACCTAACCTAACCTAACCTAACCTAACCTAACCTAACCTAACCTAACCTAACCTAACCTAACCTAACCTAACCTAACCTAACCTAACCTAACCTAACCTAACCTAACCAGTCGCAGCGCGAACGCCGTACCGCGCGCATCACTTTTAAGCCGCTCCGCGATCAAAAAATGTGAAAAATAGGTTTTTTGTGCGTTAAAAACAAGTGTTATACATCAAAATGTGCGCGCTGTGACCCTGCATGTGGATCAGAAAGAATTTTGAAAATCGGATCAAAATTGACTTAGTTATTAAAGAAAAACTTTCAGTGAAAATTTTCCCAAGTGACTAAAGTGACGATATCTCCTAAGAACGATCTTTTACATATACTTTTTGGACTGCAGTTCGAAGCCTTACACCCTTCCCCACCCCTGTGCAAAATTATACAATTTTCCCGTGGATACTTTTTAAGTAAACGAACAGTGAAGTGCGCAATACCCGGTTTTCATAGAAATTAACAGTTTTTCCTCTATATCTTCCACCACCGTTCAGCTACAATTGATCCTGGACCCCACAGTGGTAGCCCCAATCCAGGACTACACTGTACACCTACGTGTAACATTCTAGCTGTCATATCCATCCATTGAGCGGTGCTTTCACCCTCAAAACTTACCTTGCAACTTCGGAGGGCTCTCCTGCTCCCAGGATTCGAGATCCTGGGCCAGTTCATTCTTCAGAAGAAGCGCCACTTCACCACAAATCCGTGGACACCAAGATCTTCACCAACGGACAACGGGAAGTACCTCTAATCAACCTGGGAACACAGTGAGTTTTGAGCAGTACTTTGAATTGGTGATTACTCAGTGACCTTCGGACTTGGAGACCTGGAACCAGTTCCCAAACCATTTTTTGAGGACCCTCGACCTGCACACCAAAATCCAGCCAAATCCATCCAGAGACAAAAAAGTAGTTTTCAGAATCACCGGAAGAAGGCCGTACCTGGTCATCATACAGGTACGAAGTCTGTCTGACAGAATAATTCGGTAGAGGGTGACCTCCCGAATTCAACGACACCACTCAGGACCTGATCGGAGCAATAGCGGCGCATTGAGCGAGGTTTTCCTTTTTCATTCCTACTCATTTAACATCCTTTTTAAAACCTTATTCATAGTCTTAAACTAACTTAACTTTAAAATTGGGAAGTTGTAAAATTTTTAAAATCCGTATTCATAATATATATTTAATTCACTCTTAAAACTTAATATTTATCTATCACCCTATTGGTAATTGCTGTTCAACCCACTTATATTTATCTAACACCTCATTGGCCCTCTGCCAAATTAGACTCCTCCCACTTAACATAAACTCCGCCCCTTTCATACTAAACTCCACCCACTTTATCCCTAAACTCCGCCCACTTTTGTTGGCTCCTCCCACTTTTTCCACGTTAGCCCCGCCCACCCCAAGTTAAGTCCCGCCCCTTTTTACATTGGCCCCGCCCACTTTTTCCCGGACTTAGCAGTTTTAGTCTCCTATACCCCCCGCTGCCCTGTCTACCAAACCCCTCCCAAACGTCACCCCGCGAAACCTTCCCCCCCCCCCCCCCCTCATATTCCCTTCCTCACCCCCTCTAATCCTATCTCCGTCGTTTCCGGTCCTAGACCCCCTGAGTTTGGGTTTGTCAGAACCGGCTCGGGAAGGCCTAGCGATTGGCTCCGGCGGAATCCCGGAATTCCCCCCACATTCCCTTCCTTACCCCTCCCAACCCTATCTCCGCCGTTACCGGTCCTAGACCCCCCGAGTTTGGGTTTGTTAGAACCGGCTCGGGAAGGCCTAGCGATTGGCTCCGGCGGAATCCCGGATTTCCCCCCCACATTCTCTTCCTCACCTCCCTAATCCTATCTCCGTCGTTTCCGGTCCTAGACCCCCTGAGTTTGGGTTCGTTAGAACCGGCTCGGGAAGGCCTAGCGACTGGCCCCGACGGAATTCCTAAATTCCCCCCCTCCCCCTACATAAACCCTAATCTTCACATTCAAACCGCTCATGAGCAACAATGGCGGAGGTACATTATGATTACCCGCCTGATTTCATCAAGCTGGTGAACCACAGCGATGAATACCCAGCATTCCCTGTAACCAAAGCCTTCCTTGGAGACATGATGGAACAGTACTGCTTACAACTCATGGAAGCCGTAAAACCGAAGAGCGTTAAAAAGGAGGGCAAGAATATGATCTTAAGCATCGCCCACCAACTGCTACAATTTTCCGAAGCAATTCACGACGAACAGAAATACCCCCACATCACCTACCCACCCGGCCCGGAAAAAGAGACAACATCCTCCACCGTAAACAACAACCTCAAGGAAGATATACTCAGCTGTGTCAAACAGGAACTCGCCAACCACCTCTCCGCCGTCAATTCAATAAAGGAAGAACTCATAGCGCTACAGAAGGAACAAACCAAATCCACCTACGCCGCAGTTGCCTCCGCTACCGCTTCAGCCATCGCCCCCTCAACCTTCAACCGCCCGGCCACCAACAAACCCACACCATCCAGAAGCGTACCACACTCCAACCCCGTTATCTCACGCCCTGCAATGATCGTAACCCCCACAACCGCGGCTAAAACCAAAGAAGAAGCAGTCACGGCACTCCGGAAATCAATATCCTTCCGCGAAGCAAAATATGCACCCGCCAACGTGAAAACCATCTCGAAAGGGAAACTGAGGGTCGAGTTCGACACTGTTGAACAGCGGGACGACGCCCTCAATCGCCTGCGGACGGCGGAACGCGTCACCGCCGAACCCGCCCGCCGGCTCAGTCCGCTGATAATTTTGAAGGGCGTCACCTGCGACGTTCCGGCGGAAGAACTCCCCTCCATCATTAAAACACAAAACCCGGAATTGGAACCCCTAATCAAAGATGACACCGACCTCCTCCTGCGCTTTAAGCGCAATAATAGAAACCCAGCACTATACAACGCGGTACTTCAAGCGAGCCCGACTGTCTGGCGCCGGATCACGGAGATGGGGCGAGTCTGCGTGGACTACATGCGGGTCCACGCTGCAGACTTCTCCCCGTTCCTTCAGTGCTTCCGGTGTCTGCAATTTGGGCACACCAAAGCAAAGTGCTCCGCCACCAGCCAAGCCTGCGGACATTGCGCCTCACCACTTCACACCGTCGCCGACTGCCCCGCCAAGGAAGACAAGACCAAATCCAAATGCGCCAACTGTGAAGCTCATAACAACAGATTCGGATCCAAACTCGACACGGGCCACAGAGCAACATCTCCCACATGCCCGAGACTCATATCCATGAGGGAGAGGATCGGTCAAAGGATCGATTACGGCCCTTAGTCCTCTCCTCTCTCCCCCGTAACCAGGAGTCAATATCTACCAGTCATAACCGTGTCGGATTTGGACTCCGAAAATTGAGAAACATATTGTACATATAGTAATCCAAAATTTTCTTATTTTATATAATTCTTAGATTAAGGAAAATTACCATCATAACCTGTAAAAGATCGTTATATATTTTTACAAATTTTATTTTCTTCCAACAATTAATCTTTAGCGACTCATTTCATTGTATCTCATTTTATTTTACACCAAAATTTTTAATTTGTAATTTACACCAATCTTTTGTAAACACTTAATTCTTTTTGTGTATCACTAACAAACTATGTAACCCTAGATATAAGTAAATAAAGTTATACCACGATAATCACTCTAGCGACCACACACTCATCTCACCACACTTACTCACACAGCACACTCCCTTACTTACCCAGGGGGACCGACGAGGGGCGGACGGAAGGGTTGCTACGCGGAAGTCCTGCCTCTCCG
Organism: Deilephila elpenor; assembly: GCA_949752805.1. Classification (NCBI taxonomy): domain Eukaryota; kingdom Metazoa; phylum Arthropoda; class Insecta; order Lepidoptera; family Sphingidae; genus Deilephila; species Deilephila elpenor. The sequence goes on from OX457098.1 coordinate 45,291, forward strand.
GAAGATCCCCCTACACCTACACTACCCCGGCAGAGGGCGGGCCATCGTATCAAATCGCGAGACCTTACCCCTCTGCCGGGACCACACCCCACACTATCAATCACCACACTTAACAGCGATATAATACAACACCCCTACAGCAAAACACAGGCAGATAAAAAAAAAAAAAAAAAAAAAAAAAAAAAAAAAAAAAAAAAAAAAAAAAAAAAAAAAAAAAAAAAAAAAAACCTAACCTAACCTAACCTAACCTAACCTAACCTAACCTAACCTAACCTAACCTAACCTAACCTAACCTAACCTAACCTAACCTAACCTAACCTAACCTAACCTAACCTAACCTAACCTAACCTAACCTAACCTAACCTAACCTAACCTAACCTAACCTAACCTAACCTAACCTAACCTAACCTAACCTAACCTAACCTAACCTAACCTAACCTAACCTAACCTAACCTAACCTAACCTAACCTAACCTAACCTAACCTAACCTAACCTAACCTAACCTAACCTAACCTAACCTAACCTAACCTAACCTAACCTAACCTAACCTAACCTAACCTAACCTAACCTAACCTAACCTAACCTAACCTAACCTAACCTAACCTAACCTAACCTAACCTAACCTAACCTAACCTAACCTAACCTAACCTAACCTAACCTAACCTAACCTAACCTAACCTAACCTAACCTAACCTAACCTAACCTAACCTAACCTAACCTAACCTAACCTAACCTAACCTAACCTAACCTAACCTAACCTAACCTAACCTAACCTAACCTAACCTAACCTAACCTAACCTAACCTAACCTAACCTAACCTAACCTAACCTAACCTAACCTAACCTAACCTAACCTAACCTAACCTAACCTAACCTAACCTAACCTAACCTAACCTAACCTAACCTAACCTAACCTAACCTAACCTAACCTAACCTAACCTAACCTAACCTAACCTAACCTAACCTAACCTAACCTAACCTAACCTAACCTAACCTAACCTAACCTAACCTAACCTAACCTAACCTAACCTAACCTAACCTAACCTAACCTAACCTAACCTAACCTAACCTAACCTAACCTAACCTAACCTAACCTAACCTAACCTAACCTAACCTAACCTAACCTAACCTAACCTAACCTTTTTTTTTTTTTTTTGGTATCGGGTTGGAAAATCCTCATGGACATCCTCCGCCCGGGGGAGGCGCGGAGGGGACTGTCAGACTCTTACTGACTAAAAACCAACCCGTGTTCCTCTCGTACCCGTGTGTCGGAGGGTCGGGTATCGCCGAAGCATTCGTCGCAACCCCCCGACGGGTATTGGCCCGCCATAGTCAGGCGGGCCCCGTCACCCACTGCGGCCGTCACCCCGGCCGCAGTACTCCACTACGAGGCGCGCGCGGAACACGACGCCGCCGCCTCAAGGCCTGCTGCTGGTCGGACGACAAGACGCCCCGAGTCTGTCGTCCGCAGGCCGCGCCCTACGGTGGCCGGAAGTCGGCCACCCTACGACGCCCAGTGCGTCTGCTGCGGGAGGGGAGAGAGGAGGCAGCCTCTCTCTCCCTTTCCGCCACCTCCTTTGCGAGCATAACGGCCTCGCAGAAGGTGGCGACAACTCTCCACCCTGACTGGCTCCCGACCATTGTAGCCACAACAGCCGGAAGCGAGAGGTTTCCCGCAGCACCTACGGCCGCGACCAAGTCACGGCGCTGCTCAGCCCAAGCTGGGCACTCCGCCAACGTGTGCAACGCCGTGTCGTCGCGGCAATCACCACAATGGTGGCACTGGGACGTCGGCTCCCGGCCTAGTCGACACAGGTACTTCCCGAAACACCCATGTCCGGTAAGCACCTGCGTCAGCCGGAAGCTTAGGGCGCCGTGGCTCCTGTTGAGCCACTCCTCAAGAACGGGCCTTACCGCCGCTACAGCGGCGTGCCCCGCCGTGGGTAGCGCTAGGCGCGTCTGCCACTCCGCCACTAAGACCTGGCGGAGCGCTGCCCTGCGTGCCTCTATCTGTCGAGGCACCAGGCGCTCGCCCCTCTCGACCGCCTCCACACGCCACCAATAGAGCGACGTGAGGAGCTTTGCGTCGAGGTCCCAGGGCGAGGATCCGGCTAGGAGGCTCGCTGCCTCAAAGGAGATCGTACGGTATCCCCTTATGACCCTGACGGCCATCGCGCGTTGCGGCCTTCGCAGCGCGGCGACGTTACGGGCCGTCAGGGAGTCCGCCCACACTGGCGCGGCGTACAGCGCCATCGACCGTACGACCCCCATGTAGAGCCTCCGGCAGGAGGAGTTGGGCCCCCCCAGGTTGGGCAGCAAGCGCGAGAGCGCAGAAGCGGCGCCCATCAACCGGGGGGCGAGCCGTGTAAAGTGCGGCCCGAATGTCCACCGACTGTCGAGGACGAGTCCAAGGTACTTCATCGTCGACTCGACAGCGATGGAGACCCCTCCTACAATGATGCTGGACCCCGGAGGCGGCTTCGTCCTCGGCCCGTGAAAACACAGGGCCTCAGACTTGTGCAATGCCACCTCTAAGCCCAGCCGCCGGATCCTACCCACGACGTGCGCGACACCAGCAGTCGCGCGTATGGCCGCCTGCCGGTACGACTTTCCACGCGCTGTGACTAGCGTATCGTCGGCGTAACAAATGACGCCGACGCCGTGGATAAGCGCACCGCGCAGAGCCCAGTCGTACCCCACGTTCCACAGGAGCGGCCCCAACACCGATCCCTGTGGAACGCCGCACGACGTCTCTCGCCGACACCATTCCTCTCGACCCGGGTACACCACCGATCTTTCGGACAAATAGGCCCCGACAATGCGTTGGAGGTAGCGCGGCACCCCGTGGTACCGGAGTGCCTCTCGGATGATATTCCAGGGCAAGGTGTTGAAGGCGTTGGCGATGTCGAGCGACACCGCCAAGACCACCTCACCCCGGGCGACTGCCTCCTCCGCGAGGACCCTCACGCGCATGATTGCGTCCACCGTAGAGCGCCCCTGGCGGAAACCAAATTGGTTGTCCGCCAAATCCGGGCCCACCATGGTCATGTGCTGGACGAGGCGGCTAGCGATGATTCGCTCGAAAATCTTACACACCTCGTCCAGCAACACGATGGGCCTGTACGCAGATGGTGAGTCTGCGGGGCGCCCCTCCTTCTTGAGCAGGACCAGCTTTCCGGTCTTCCACCGGCTTGGAAACTGGCCCCGCTCCAAACATGCGCTCAAGAGCCCCGCTAGTCGGGGCCAGAGAGCCTCCATGGCCAGGACCCATGCACGGCCTGGAATGCCGTCGGGCCCTGGGGCGGTGTTCTTGATGCGGGCCACCGCCACTCTCAAATCTACCCGGGTCACTTCGGGCACGTCGTCGTCAATGTCGTCTTCCGCGTCAGGCACATTGCGAGGCGGAACCATAGCCGGTGGTGTGTGCTCCGGTCTCGACGGAAACAACGCACACACCACCTCCTCCAGCAGCTGTGGCTGGAGACTCCGGGACAGTGGGGGAGCCCGTTGGCGCAGTTTGCCCCGCACCATAAGGTAGGGGCGTCCCCACGGCTCTCGGTCCAGAGTCTCCAGCAGCTCTTGGTTGGCCTGGGCCTTTGCCCGGACAATGGCCAGCTGGAGGGCGCTCTTCGCCTCTCTGTAGCGATTGTACAGTTCCGCCTCTTCCTGTTCGGCCGCCGCTGTAAAGGGGCGGCGGCGTCTTCTTCGGCACCTAGCGTACCGGCGTCGCACCTGCACACAAGCGATGCGCAGCTGCGCGATCGACTGCGACCACCAGTACACTTGGCGCCTGGAAGGTAACGGCCGGACTCGGGGCATGCCAGCGTCGCAGATGTGCGACATGCTCTCCCGGAACCACTCCGCCTCCTCGTCGATGTTGGTAGGCCTGTCTGGAGAGTCCAGCCAGGCCTTGACGATTGAGGCATCCAGGAGAGCCTCCCTGTCCAGCCGCTTCAGTGCCCAACGCGGGCCGTCTCCAACGCCCACCGGGGCCGCTTGGACCGGCCCAACCGAGGTCTGGGCGGAGACGCTAAATCGAATATATCGATGATCAGACAGCGTCTCCACCCCCTCCAGGACGTGCCAGTCCTGGACGGTGCGCGCGAGAACGGGGCAAGCAAACGACAGGTCCACTATGGAACCACCCCGCATCCGCACGCACGTCTGCACAGAACCCCGGTTCAGGAGAAGCAGGCCCTGCTCGACCGCCCACTCCTCCACTAACTCGCCCCGCGCGTCCGTAGCCGGGGAACCCCAAGCCGTAGATTGGGCATTGAAGTCCCCCAGGACGATCACGGGACGAGGACGGCTACGACTGACGACCGTGCCCAACTCCAAAATAATATCCTCCATGTCGGCGAGAGAAAGGCTGGGGGCGAAATACACCCCCGCGACCATAATATTTCCCCAAACTGCCGCGACATAGCCCCGCCCTCGGGTGACGGCCTCGAAGGGAAGGGTGTCGGCGGCAGACCTCATGAGCAGTGCCACCGAGCGGTTGGTGTCGCACACCCAGTCATCCCTGGGTGGCACAAAATACGGCTCGGCGACAACTGCCACATCAATCGACCACTGCGCCATGCTCTGGAGCAAGAGATCCTGAGCCCTGGCGCAGTGGTTTATGTTGGCTTGGAGGAGACGACGTAGGGCCATTATTGAGTGTCCATGGCTGTTGTCTCCTCCCCAGCCCTCGGCGGATGTTCTGCCGCAACCGGCGGGTGAACCGGCTGCGAGGAGCTGGTTGCCTTCTTCGACGCATCAGCCGGTGGATGACCCGGCTGTCTCTTGGCGTTTTTCTTCTTGGGCCTGACGCAGGCCTTTGACCCGGTCCGATGGTCGGCTGGCTTGCCAGATGCCGCACAGATGACGCAGTGCGGCGTGGCAGTACAAGTGCCAGCCTTGTGACCGGGCTGACCGCAGCGGAAACACAATTGGCTGCGGTCTACCCCAGCGGTGCACCGTGCCCCCGCGTGTCCCTCTTCAAGACAGCGGTAGCACCGGTAGGGCTTGGGCGCCAGAAGCGTGACCTGCGCCGAGACCCATCCAACCAGCAGCCGTTTGTCTTTTATAGTTTTGGCCGCCGCTACGGGACACCTGACAAAAATTGTCCCAAGACCGGAGACAGCCCGGCGTATTGTGCCCGCCTTGACTTGATCCGGCGGGCATCCTCCGGCCTTGGAGATGGCAGCGGCGACCTCATCCTCCGTGACGGAGTCGTCCAGGCCCGAAATGCGCAGATCTGCGCACTTGGTTGGCCTGGACACTCTAACATCATCTGGTCCTAGAGACGCCCTGAGTTTATCGGCCAGGGCGTCTGCTTTGGGACCGCTAGTGGCTCCCGATACTTCGAGTAGGCGACCTCCGGTAGCAGTTGTTTTGCACCGGATCCCCGTTATGCCGAGATCGCTAAGGGAAATCTCGGCTTTCGCCTTTGCGAGGATCCGGGCATATGTGAGGCCCCGCTCCTCCGCCCCCGGCTGCAGGGTGAGAGCCACTGCTGTAGAGCGGGGGGTACTGAGCCTCGCGTTCTGGCGTTTGGCCGCCGCTTGTTCTTTTTGGGCCTTCTTTTTGGCCTGCTGGCGTACCTTCTTGGATGTTTTGGCGGCGCCCACAACCGTCCACTCCGCCTCAGGTCTGGCAGTTTGTGCTGGCGGAGCAGCCGTGGCACCTGCCTTTTTGGCCAGTTTGGTCGCCTTTTTTGACTGCCTATTGGATTTAGGCCCCGCTGTTTTCTTTTGCGGGGCGGCAGTTGGAACAGCCTTCTTTTGTATGGCAGCAGCCACTTGTGCCGGTTGGGCGGCACGGGGCGCTGCGGTTTGGGCCGCGTATGTCGGCGCCGGTGTGCTGCGTTGATCTGCAGCTAGAGGGGGACGCAGGATCCTCCCCTCAAGCACCGAGAAGCGCGCGTTGAAGCTCGCCATCTCCTGACGGATCAGGCGAGTCAATTCCGTCTCTTGCGACGACATCTGCGGTTGCGCTTGCGGCGTTGCGTGTGGAAGGCCCACCTCCCGCCTGAGGTGTTCGCGGCGGAAGTTTGCCATCTCCGCCTTGAGCTCCTCGTGCTCCTTGCGGAGCTCCGCCATTTGCGCTGCGAGCTTTATGTTCTGGGCTCGCAGCAGTGCCGTCTCTTCGGTAGTGGTGCGGGTCAGAAGCACCTCCGCACTTTCGAGTATGGAGGTCGTGGCCTCTTTGAGTGCTTTTTGGCTGCAGCCGCTAAGGCCCTTCGAGACCTTGCTCACCCTTCTAATGGCTGCAACCGCGTCGGCCACTCTCTTATTTAGATCGGAGGCAGGTAACTCCTCTGCCTCGACCTCCATGTCTGAGACGGCAGACGACGACTCTGACAGGCGGGTGACTCTCCCTTCCGTCACCCTTTTCGTCAGAGCCGCAATCTGCCGCTCGTCCTCCTCTAGTTTTGCGGCGGCCGCTGCAGCCTTCATGGCAGCCGCAGCCTCGCGCCTGGATAGGCCGATACCAGCATATTTGCCGGTAGTGGCGGGCCTACCTCTTCCGCCTTTTTTGGCACCGACCTTGCGGGCCGGCACCGTTGTGTCGCTCAGAGCCGAGTCCGACCCTGAGTCTATACCCTCTCTCCGGCGTTTGCGTAAGCGCTTTGAGTTTTCACTCATCGCGCTCGCCACACTCATAAGGCTGGATGCGCTGTCAGAATCTGACAGCACTCCCATTCGCTCGATAAGTACCCGAGGTACTTTTTCACCCACTTCGTCAAATTTGGTTTTATTTAAAAGAGATTCCATTTTTAGTCCCACGAATATGGGGGAAAAGAAGGTCCACCCAGGCAGTGCCCCCTGTACCTGGGTAAGCCTAGCGTAACCCGTCAGAGGGTCGGCTGGTACTCTGACGGGGGTCGCACTAGAGACTGAACTTCCCATCAGCCATGCATCCCCTCGCGGTGCGCCGCCGCTTGGGATTCGGGGTACTTTTTATAGAGGCATCCTCCCTCGCGGTCCGGGCGTTTAAGCCAGGACCCTCGGTCCGGTGAGAATGCGAGACATGACCACAAACTTCACAACCGGATTACGATATGCGACGGCGACTGTGGGAGGGACACTCCCACAGCCCGCCCGGCGGCGGGGTAAGCGCACACCGAGCCCGCCGAAACCTCCGGGACAGAACCGGAGGGTGGCCCAGAGATGGGCCCCACCTAAAAGAAACGACAGATGGAGGCGGCCGCCACAAAAGACAACGACCGCCAAACCCCCTGCCCTCCCCGTCGGATATTTGCCGTCGGCCATTGAAGTTGCAAAATCGCAACTACGATGACCCACGTTGCCCAGGGTGCACCACGTGGAGGTTCCCGACATTGCACCCCAACCTAACCTAACCTAACCTAACCTAACCTAACCTAACCTAACCTAACCTAACCTAACCTAACCAGTCTCAGCTCAAGCGCGGTCGCGAGAGCATCGTTAACGCGACGCTCCTGCGCCGAAAATTGACAAAGTTACGTCAAAAATCGCGAAAAGTGGTTCAAATTGTGTCTATATAGATGTATTATACATCAAAATGTGCGCGCTGAGACGCTTTATCCTTTAGTGAAAACCCGGGTGTGATTGGACCTTTCTGTGAAAAGTTATCGAAGAAAAACCGGAACTCGGAAAATCTTCAGGACACAAAAGTGCGTGCGGCGTCACAGAACGATCTGTGACCCCCACTTTTTCAACTGCAGTTCGTCGCGGGAGGTCCTTCCGCAGTGTTCCTGAAAGTTCCAGATTTTTCCTGGCCAAAATGACTAATTTACAGACCTTTTTACAGTGAAAAACGCCCCAAAAACAGTGAAAGTGACACTCTTTAGGTCTTAACTTAGGATTAAGATCTGTGACCTATAGTTTTTAGTGTTTACCCGTGTGCGCCCAACCCTTGGCTATCATCTCGCCGAATTCCAGATTTTTCTGGCCAGATTCGGCTGAGATATAGTACTTTCAAAAGTGACTCAAAACTTAACAATGACAGTGACATTCCAGTGACGATATCTATAGTATAGTTAGTGTTTTAGTTTAGCTGGTAGTGTTCTTGGCTGCAGACAGACCTCCTGTAGGCCCTCACCAAGTTTCACTCACATTTGGACACGGGAAACCTAGGAAATAAGACTTACTTTATAGCGCCTTTTTGTGTATCATACTAGTGTAATACTGTGATAGTGACACTTTCGAACTCAGTTCCTCTAATATTTATGTATATTTATCATTTTAATGTGTGTTTATGTGTGCTCATAGACCTCTGCTAGTGTTGTACGAAGAACAGACATCCTAGTGCATCGGGAAGTGGGTCAAATGACCTAATTCCTAGAGTGCGATATCGCCATAGTACCCACGCATTCCGTTCCCACGGTCTCAGGCGACACCTGCGGCCCGGGAGGGGTGCGGGAGCGGCGGTGGCAGGAAGCGGCCGCGCCGGGTTTATGGCCCCTCGCGCTCGGCGATAAGGATTTCTCTGTGCGGAACATTTGATATTGACTCTTATTGTTGTACATTTTACGTTTACTTAGAATCTAATATCGCGTGAACTTTTTGGAACTTGTGACTATTTTAACATTTACAACGTGTGCCTCTGTGCTCACTTTTAGTGATTTTTAATTTTAACGTTTTAAAACTATTGACTTATGCTCAGTGGTTAGATTGTTGACTCTTTGACGACCCGGGCTCTTAGGAACTGGGACAGTGCATCGAGTCACTATGTCCCAACCGTCGGATGACTCCTTGTCGCTCATCGGGAGGGATGAGATCGACCCCACTGACATCTTCTCCTTCACTTCTGCGCTCTCCAAACTAGCTGACATCATCGATGGCGCCATCTCCGATGGCAAAAGCGTCACAGCGCCCAACAAAAAGTTGGTTCGGCGTGCCGCTGAGGACGTCCGAATGCTCGCCAACACCCTACTCTGCTGCGGGTTCGTGCCTCACGGCAGTTCCGGTCCTGCACCTACCGCTAAAGAAGACGCGAACAAACTTAAAGACGAGATCATGTCCTGCGTTCGTGAGGAAATGACCAAACACCTCGCCGCCATCTCGACTATGAAAGATGACTTGTTGCAACAGCAACAAAAACACCAACAGCAAGCCAAAACAACCTTTGCGTCAGTCGCTGCGGCTGCGGTTAGCCGCGCTGTCAGCAAGCCAACGCCTGCGCAACAAACGCCCCGACCTACACCCCCGACATCTCGCCCTGCGATCATCGTGACACCTAAAGAAAATGTTAAGACGAAAGAAGAAGCCGTCACCGCATTTAAAAGTAGCATTTCATTTCGTGAAACAAACTATGCACCGGCCAAGGTGCAGACACTGTCGAATAACAAGTTGAGAGTGGAATTCGACTCTACAGAGCAACGTGACGACGCCCTTAAGCGCCTTAAGACGGCTCAACGCGTTAGCGCTGAACCCGCACGCCGCCTGCAGCCTATGTGCATTTTAAAGGGCATCTCGAACGATGTGCCCGCGGAAGAACTCCATGCGATTATCCGAGTACAAAACCCCGAGATAGGCGCACTGATTGCGAGCGACGCGGACCTAAGCTTACGGTTTAAGCGCACAAATAGAAACCCCAACCTCTACAATGCTGTGTTTATTGCGTGTCCGAATGTTTGGCAGCGAATCATTGAGGCGGGGCGTATCTGCGTGGACTACCAGCGGGTTCACGCGGAGGATTTCTCCCCGTTCTTACAGTGTTTCCGCTGCCTACAGTTCGGACACACTAAGGCAAAATGCACAGCCACAAACTCACCCTGCGCACACTGCGCAGATCATAAGCACACAGCTGATAGTTGTCCGATAAGGGAAAAGCAGGGTAAACCTACTTGTGTCAACTGTGTCAATCACAACACCCGGTTCAACTCCAAACTCGATACGGGACATAAGGCGACCTCGCCTAGCTGTCCGCGATTACGGTCCATGAGGGAGAGAATCGGCCAACGAGTCGACTATGGACAATAGTCTATAGCCCACTAAATCTCTCTCATGATCCGCCACCAACACTAACATACTCTAATGTGACCCGCGTCGACGCTGGAATTGAACCGGCACACCTAACATTTCATAACTCGCTCATAATACATCATTCATAAACTCAATACAAACATTACTCACACACGCCTCGCATACATACACACACTACACATCGCTTGGGCCTAACTCGGGTGCGCGCCGGTCGCGGTCAGTGCTACTAGCGCAGCGCCGGTTCGATGCTCGAGTCATTACTCAGGCATTTTCGAGTTCCACTTTCAACTTGTTACAATTATAATATTTAAGGCATTAATCTGTACAAAACCTTTTTAGTTAATACACCTAGGATTAGTGATTTACTGTATTTTTAATTGTATTGTGTCTGTATAATTATTAACTTTGATTATTGTTCACAAATTCTGTACCAAACACTCGTTTACCATATACTTTATAACTCAATTATTGATTATCATAGCTTTGATTTTATGTTTGCTTGTATTGTTTATTCTGTAAACTCTTACTTTATTTTACTCATTTTATACCATGTTCAATTTCCTCGCGTCAATTTATTATTATACTGATTAATTAGCTTTAAATGTGTTGTACAACGTATTGTCTCTTACCAGAGATAATATGTCAGGCGCCTGTCGCTGTGTTCTTAGCAACCCGCATTTGATGCGGGGAACTATAACAGTTGCGGCGGGCCCGACTTCGTACAACGGAGCGCGAGCGCCTGGCGAATGCTACCGCCTATATTGGTGTTAGCGCTCGACAGGGGCCGCGTACGCATACTCCCGACATTAACAAATAACATCTATGTAACTAATTTATATCTTGCACTCTTTCGACAACTCATCACACTACATTTCTTTGATGATTACGAGCTTCTGTACTCTTTCACCTTATGTATTATTAACGCTTTCGCTCACTAACTTTACACTTCAATTCGTATACTATATTATTATTATTAAGCTATCTGCTGCATTGTAGTTCTTGGCAATTAATTATTGATAATTGATCATACAAAACTATGTCACCTTTTGATTTACTTCGCTATTATTTATAACACTACTTGTAACTCAATGTTTAAATCTGTCGCACACTGCGGAGTTCTTAGCAAGGACTTTACGCTTAGCGCCTGACGCCGCGGTCATAGCAACCCACATTTTATGTCGGTGACTAGGGCCGCGGCTAAGGACTCGTATAATGTGCCACAGAGCGCGTGTGCCTGGCGAATGTTATAGCACAATGTTGCTAATAGCTTTCGTCAGGGGCCGCGTACGTACGTACTTATATGTTTTCCTCAAACAAATCACACACTTCGCATAACTGATCTCTGGTCACAACTTCTAATTTGTTTAATTATACTTATCTATTTTCAAATCATAACTTAGTATTATACACTGTCGAATTCTCAGATATTCCAACTTAATTATATGCTGATATTCAGACATCATATAATTAACTCTACACTTCTTTAAGATGCACACAAATAAGGCAAAACTATGCTACCACACCCTATATATATACATCACAATACCCTTTAATATTACATAACCAGTATATAAGATCTCCCACTACCTTAATTCTTATACATCACATAGTTTTATAAGTTACCTATTTTGGGACTAGTACAAATAACACCCTAGCACCCTTATGAAGGTTATTCATTTCAGTATAACATTATTCAATATCATACCTAGCACACAAGTTAGAACTAGCTCATACATACACAATTCTTACACCCCGAGCGAGCCCCCGGCGCCCCGAGCCGTCGCCTTTGTTCCCTTATCTCTTTGCGCCAACTACCGAGTTCCAAACGCAATACAAAATACGCCTTATCTCTCACACTTGTGACACATTTTCGCTCGCGCGGAGTCTAACTTAACGAGCATCCAATGCTATTCGTGCAAAACCTGACTATTTTAATATCGTATACACTCTTTCTAGCTTGTAAGTCTCTTATTGAATAATCAATCTAGTTATTAAACAATGTATTTTAATAATTTAGCATTTAATGATTATGCGCATTTCATAAAAGTTAATTTTTCTTTTTAAATTTGTCCCGATACTTAGATCACCTAATCAAACATAATTAACCGCTATCAGTTTTACGCATACCTCACACATTACACTAACACAGACTTACAACATCATTGATGTCACTTTCACCGACTGGACTTCCCGCGGTTATGATTTATGACTTTCTGCTCGCCGTATCGTTCAACACTTTGCCACCGCAAAATTTTATCGAACGCATACCTTCTTTACATTAAATATGCATACTAGGCCATAGTTATATATATGTGTATGGGTATGTATGTACGTATATATATATGTGTATATATATATATATATGCGTGTGTGTATGTATGTATATATACATATATCAAAAGCCCATTAGTTAACCCACTGTAATAACTAAAAACACAAGTATACTAAATTCTTTTCATCTACCGTTTATAACTATATATAACACAAAACTCACATCAATTATAACTTTAAATTAAACACATTACATTCTTAAATAAATGATTACAAACATTGTATTCCACTTACAAGAATTAAAACACAGATTTCACAAAATGTTATCACCTACCGGTTATAACTATTTTCAGCACAAAACTTACATCAACAATAACCATAATTAACATATTTTACATAGTACACAAATGATTACAAACATCATATTTTACTACATCATAATTACCACCTGGTATTCTCAACATCACCATCTTTTCTATCCTTATATCAACACATACATAATCTTGAAATACACTATTCTTATCAAAATATTTATTTGAAAATACTCTCATTTGATTCCCAAATACCAATTAGAATTCAAATTGGAATTCTCATTGGGAACAAAATTGTCTTATTGGAATCTCCAATTGGAATATTTTTCTTATACACATAGGACTGGGCGGTATACCCACACCCAACAATGTCTATACTACTCGTTTATGTATTTATTTATTTACTCCGATTATTTACCTCTACTATTATTAAGTTCACACTCTGCTACGTTACTTTGCACACATTATATTCTTTTCGCAATCAGTCCAATCACCCCACTCTGTTAGTACGCTACCTTTAGTAGCATTAGAAGAAATCTCGATTTATTAAGCTACAAAAATCTTACTTTTGTGAAAACTTTTATTTATATAAAATACAAATTAGTTAATAAAAATGCACTCTTGCGACCACACATACAACTCAATACGCTTACTCACACTTCACCTTTCCTTACTCTACCAAGGGGGGCCGACGAGGGGCGGACGAAAGCATTGCTATGCCGTAGTCCTGTCCCTCCGGAAGATCCCCCTACACCTACACATAAAACCGGCAAAGGGCGGGTCGTCGTATCAAATAGCGAGACCTAACCCCTTTGTCGGTTAATTCGCCCCACATGTTCAATCACAACACTCAGCAGCGATTCTAATCACACCCCAACATGAGAAAACACAGGAGAAAAAAAAAAAAAAAAAAAAAAAAAAAAAAAAAAAAAAAAAAAAAAAAAAAAAAAAAAAAAAAAAAAAAAAAAAAAAAAAAAAAAAAAAAAAAAAAAAAAAAACCTAACCTAACCTAACCTAACCTAACCTAACCTAACCTAACCTAACCTAACCTAACCTAACCTAACCTAACCTAACCTAACCTAACCTAACCTAACCTAACCTAACCTAACCTAACCTAACCTAACCTAACCTAACCTAACCTAACCTAACCTAACCTAACCTAACCTAACCTAACCTAACCTAACCTAACCTAACCTAACCTAACCTAACCTAACCTAACCTAACCTAACCTAACCTAACCTAACCTAACCTAACCTAACCTAACCTAACCTAACCTAACCAGTCGCACTCGATCCGCGGTCAAGAGAGCATCATTTTAAAGGAGCTCTGTTCGGAAAAAATCCGAAAAATAGGAAAAAGTGAAGTGATTTCGACGTGAGATACGTCAAAGTGTGCGGAAAGTGACGCCCTATAAAGTGTGATAAGTGACAAGACCCGGAAGTGCGACACAAAAAAGTTTGAATGAAAAGTTCTAACCTTTTAGGTTAGAAAACCAGTTTTTTGCGATTCGCTCGGAAACGAGATCGGCGACATACCGTTTTTCTGGTGCGGCTGTGTAGCCCCCACAGAGGCGCATCTAAGGACACCCCTCTTTCCGCGAGCCGATTGGAGCTCGCGGAAATAACAGCAAAAAAACAAGTACCACGTGGCCACGAGGTCCGACTTCCGGCTGCGGGCGACAACATCTGAGGCGCGGATCAGCAGGCTGACACCACCAGGACCACGGAACTACCCGAAAACTGGAAAAAAGAAGTCCAACTTTAGCGCAGTAAGCGAAATAGTTAAAAATTTTAAAATTTTCAATTTTCAACTTTAAATTTCTCGAAAAATAGATCGATAACACACATTTTTTTAAATTTTGCCAGAAAGATATTCATAGATAGAACATAATTCCAAATTTTTAGATTTTTTTGATAAGCCAATTTTGAATTATAGCCAAAAAAACAACATTTCAAAAACACGTGCTTACCTTCAAAATTGACTTTTAGTAGATTTTAAAATTGTTAAAAATAGAGCTTAAATTAAGGATAAATTTAGTCTTTTTTCCAAATTTTAATATATAGTAGTTTTTGAGAAAATCGATTTTTTATGTATTTTTGCAGATTATTATTTATTTAATTAACATAAAATTATTCTGGCGGTGCAATAGTATAGGGTGGACAATTTGACGAATTTTGAGCCCAAGAACGGGTTCTCTACGACGAATAACAAAGAAATTGGAAAAATCCAGACAACTTGGCCGCCATTTTGGAAAAGATCAAACCTCAATAACTTGGAAACTATTGGTCGTAGAGAGCTGCGGTTTTGGATGATATAATAGTTAAGACCAGGCCCTTGTTATAGGACCTTAAAAAGAAACCAAAATTTTTTCCAAAAAATTTTGAAATTGATAAACCTGGCACATCCGCGAGGTCACGACGAGTCAAACGAGCCGAAACTCGGGTAAAATCGAGCTACAGTGACTGAAGATATTGACGAAAACCCAAATCTAGACGCCATATTGAAAAATTTTGAACAGCTCTATCTTCGTAGTCTTTTGTGATAGACTACCTGAGTTTGGGCTTGTTAGATTCAGCATCGGAAGACCTATCGAATGGCATAGTCAAATCTAGGCGAAAAAATTTTTACTTTTTATTTTTACTTTTTACTTGTAAATTCTTCAATTCTGCAAATATTATAGCTAAGACGAAATTTTTGTGTAAACTAGCCTAAGTTAGTGATATATCTCTCGAGATATAACAACATATATTAATTAAGAAAACCTGTAAATAATTAGACTAAAAACACTAAACAGCGTGCTGTTTTCTCACAACCATTGCCTAGAGTTTAGCAAACAGTGCTCCAAGTGGAAGCACTATAATTGACATATTGACAACCTACAAGCCCTATACACTTGTAGGTAAATATTTTTATATATTTTAAAATTTATTTACTTACCTTTTGAATATTTACCAACGTTGACGCCTTCCCCTAAAGCCTTCAAAATGTTTGGGTTCCGCACACCTGCAAAAGAAAAAACACCAATTAATAAAACACCTGAAAAACCCAGCCCGAAAGAGACAGGAGGAGCCAAGGTTGCGCAGGCACGGCGGAGCTTGGAGTCCCAGATTGAAAAATCTGGGAATACAGGCCCTGCTGGACCAGCGAAACCAAGGCAAGGGATAAGGAAAGTGATGACGACCCCGGACCCTGCCCCTGTTTTGGCCGCGGCCCAGGCTGCAACATCACCGCCACGTGTCGGAGTCGGTCACGTGAGTAGGACAGCCGAAGCCAAGGCCTGCTTAATGAGAATTAAAATGCAAATAAACGCAAGTAGAAACCTAAAAACAGAAATTAAATCAGAGGTGATGGAGGCCACGGAAAGATTGTATAGGATTGTAAAAGAAATTGAGGAGGAAAAAAGAAAGGAAGAAAACAATGGAAAAAAGGATGCAGACCCACAAAATATTCGAAAAGAAAACATAGGAATGGAGAAAGGAAAAGACACACAAGGAGTAGATTTAATTAGGAAATTGGAAGAACATAGTAAAATGCTAGAAAAGAATAAGGAAGAGATGGAGAAGCTTACCAAAGAAATGACAAAACATAGGGAAGAATGGAAGGAAGCAAGGACATATGCAACAGTGGTGGCTGGACCCGGAGATAGGGATCGTCGGGATGCAGAAATGCACTCCGTCGTCGTTACCTCTGTGGACCAGACCACCTCAGGAGAGGAGGTCTTTGAGAAACTTAGGACTTCCCTAAACGCGAGAAATGAAGGTCTACAAATAGACAAAATAAGGAAAGCGAAGGATAGGAAGGTAATTGTGGGCTGCAGATCCAAAGAGGAGCTAGGAAGGGTGAAAGAAAGGTTAAGGAAAGCAGGAAAAGGATTGAATGTGGAGGAGATAAAGAATAAGGAACCCATGATCCTGTTGAGGGATGTCCTTAACCACAATGATGACAACGAGATAGTGCAAGCGCTACTTAACCAGAACAAACACCTTCTGGAGGATGTGGGTGGAAACAGCGCGAGCCTAAAGGTGAAATTTAGGAGAAAGGCGAGAAACCCACTCACATCCCACGTGGCGATACAAGTGCCACCGTCGATGTGGAAGCGACTCACGGAAGTGGGGTCAGTCCACATCGACGTCCAGAGAGTCAGGGTCGAGGACCAGTCTCCCCTGATTCAGTGTTCTCGATGCCTGGGCTATGGGCACGGTAAAAGGTTCTGCCAGGAACAGGTGGACGCGTGCAGTCACTGCGGGGGGGCCCACCACCGATCGGAATGTGCCGACTGGTTGGCGAGGGTACCCCCAACGTGCTGTAATTGCGCAAAAGCCAAGTTGGGTGGAGCCGAACACAGTGCCTTTAGCCCAGAGTGCCCGGTGAGGAGGAAGTGGGATACCCTGGCGAGATCCGCCGTAGCATACTGCTAAGGTGGATCCCAGGAACCCAGATCAGACTCCTTCCCCAGCAGGCGCGGGGCCGACATCCGTGGCGCAAGCCAACCTCCAGAGGAAACAACTAGCTACGCTAGAGTTTCTTCTGGAGGCCAAAAAACGGAAGGTCGCCTTCGCGCTACTCCAGGAGCCGTACGTGGGGGGTCAAGGTAGAATGAGAGACCACCGGGGGGTAAGGATCTTCCAGGGAGACAACGGGCAGGGGGCCGCGGTCAAGTCAGCCATCGCAGTTTTCGATGACGACTTGACCGTGACCCAATGCCCGACCCTTACCACGACCAACATCACAGTGGTGAAGATCCTAACCGGAACCCGAGACATAGCGGTCATCTCGTTCTACTTTGAACCCGACAAACCCATAGGGCCATACCTGGAGCAACTGGGGAACATAGTCGAAAAACTGGGATCCCGCAACGTTCTCATTGGGGGCGACACCAACGCTAAAAGCGTGTGGTGGGGCAGCGGGGACACTGACTCCAGGGGGGAAGCAATGGCAGGGATGCTGGAGGAGAGGGGATTGCAGGTGCTCAACGACGGCCTGCTGCCGACATTTGAGACCGTGAGGGGAGGAAGGCTCCTCACGAGCCATATAGACATCACGGCATGCACGGAGGACCTTCTCAACTTGGTGGAGGACTGGACAGTGGATACCACGATGGCGAGCTCAGACCACAATAGTATAACGTTCAAAATAAATAAGACAAAAATAAAATACACAAAACAGATTACGAAAACAACCAGGAAATATAACACGAAAAAGGCTAATTGGGATCAGTTTAATAATAAACTAGATCAAATTATAACAGAAAATAAAATAACGGAACAAGAAATAAATAAAATAAAAAACAAAATAGAAATAGACACAGTAGTAAATAAATATATAGATGTAATTTCGAAAACATGCACCGAGACTATCCCACTAATAAAATTTAAAAACAGTATGAACTTACCGTGGTGGTCCAAGGAGCTCGCCAGAATGAAGAAAGAAGTCACCACCAAGAAGAGAAGAATCCGATGTGCAGCGCCGGTCCGAAGATCCAAGGTCGTCGCTGAGTACCTGCAAGCAAAAGAAAAATATGAATTAGAAGCCAAGAAGGCACAAATAGATAGTTGGAAGGAGTTTTGCAAAACGCAAAACAAAGAAAGCATCTGGGAGGGGGTGTATAGATGCATAGGTAAAGTGACCAAGAGGCATGAAGACCTGCCATTGATGAGTGGAGGACAGACCCTAAGCGCGAAAGAATCGGCGGAATTGCTGGCAGTAACATTCTACCCAGAAGATAATCCGCTGGAAGATAACTCAGACCACCAGAGAATAAGAGAAGCAGCCGCTCGAGTAAATGACGTAGTCAATGCTGAGAACCATGACCCACCATTTACAATCGAAGAACTACACGCGGCTACAAACAGCTTCAACCCAAAGAAGGCTCCGGGAGCAGACGGATTGACAGCGGATATCTGCAAGAAAGTCGTAGACAGTCACCCGGAATTGTTCCTATCACTGGCAAATAAATGCCTAGAACTTGGCCACTTCCCGACCACCTGGAAGGAGGCGACGGTGATCATCCTCCGTAAGCCTGCCAAGGAGGACTATACGCACGTCAAGTCCTACAGACCTATAGGCCTTTTGCCAGTGATGGGAAAAATACTGGAGAAGATGGTAGTGGGTCGAGTGAGGTGGTATCTACACCCGAGGACAAGCCCCCGACAGTTTGGCTTTATGCCCCAGAGGAGCACCGAGGACTCCCTCTATGTCCTAATGAGACACATAAGATCCAAAATAGAGGATAAAAAGATTGTAGTGCTCATATCATTGGACATAGAGGGAGCCTTCGATAGCGCCTGGTGGCCGGCAATTAGGGTCAGACTGTCGGAGGAAAACTGTCCTGTAAACATCCGAAGGGTGATAGATAGCTACCTCGAGAGCAGGAAAGTCAGAATCAGGTACGCGGGAGAGGAGTCTGAGAGATGGACCTCCAAGGGATGCGTCCAGGGCTCCATTGGAGGTCCAACTTTCTGGAACCTGCTCCTCGACCCACTATTATCCGGACTAGATGGGAGAGGATGTTACTGCCAAGCATTTGCGGACGATGTGGTGCTTGCACTAGACGGAGACAGAATGGCCGATATCCAACGCCAGGCCAACGAAACCCTCGCCTATGTGAGGGATTGGGGAATCAGAAATAAACTAAAATTTGCTCCACACAAGACCAAAGCTATGGTACTGACGCGTAAATTAAAGTACGATTCCCCAATCCTCCATATGGGCGGGATGGACATTGGCCTGGTAAAATCGATTAAAATTTTGGGAGTCACCATCGACAGCGGGCTCACATTTAAGGCTCACCTGACAGAGGTTTGTGGGAAGGCGCTGGCATTTTATAATCGGCTCTCTCGGGCGGCGAAAATTCAATGGGGCCTAGGGCCTGAGGTCATTAAATTGTTATACTCGGCAGTAGTAGAGCCGATAATATTATACGCGGCCAGCGTGTGGGCTCCAGCCGCACAAAAGCTCGGTGTGAGAAAACAGCTCGCTGTCGTACAGCGGGGCTTTGCGCAGAAGCTTACGAAGGCCTACAGGACGGTCTCACTGAACTCGGCTCTACTGCTCGCCGGGATACTGCCCCTAGACATTCGTGCCAGGGAAAATGCTTCCCTGTACGAAGTCAAAAGGGGCTACTCCCTGCGAGCAGTGGGAGACCGGGAGGTGGAACGTCCTGTGGCCTTCGGGAAGCTGGACCATCCAGCGCAACGGAGACAGGTGCACTTTCGGTGCGTGGTGGACGGTGCAGAGGTGAACCGGATAGTCAATGATGGCATTAGTTTCTTCACAGATGGAAGTAAAATCCAAGATAAGGTTGGAGCGGCAATTTCCATCTGGGAAAATGCGGCCGAAACAAAGGCCATCAAACTAAAACTGGAACCCTTCTGCACCGTCTACCAGGCAGAGCTGTTGGCCCTCCACAGGGCCGTGGAAGAAGCAGTGAAGCGTGGGATGGCACAGTGCAGCATCCTGAGTGACTCAAGAGCGGCACTGGAAACCGTGGCAAGCGGAGTTTCCCTGCATCCCCTGGCGTTCGAGATAAACAAAAACATCAGTTTGGCAAACGAACGCGGCAAAATTATAAAATTATTTTGGCTGAAAGCTCACGCAGGAATGCAGGGAAATGAGCGAGCAGACGAGCTCGCAAAGGATGCTGCACTGAAGCTGAAGACGCGGCCCCACTACGATAGATGTCCCGTTTCATACGTCAAAAGACAAATCCGCAAGGAGTCCGTTGACGAATGGAACGGGCGCTACGTGGCGGGAGAAACCGCGTCTACCACTAAACTCTTCTTCCCCGACGCTGTGGAGGCGCACCAGCTGGTGAGAAAAATCGCGATAGATCCGATCACAACGCAGGTGTTCACGGGGCATGGCGGGTTCTCCGAGTACTTGAACCGATTCAAGTGCAAGGAGAGCCCGGCATGCATCTGTGACCCTGCAGTGAGCGAATCTATCGTGCACGCACTAGTGGAATGCCCCGTGTACATAATGGATAGGTATAATATAGAAGTAGAATTAGATGTAGATATAAGTATAAACAATATAAGTAGTATAATAAAAGATAAAAGCAAAAGGCCTAAATTTATATCATTTTGTAAAAAAATAGCACTTAGTATAATTAAAAGAAATAAGTAGCAATAAGTTAATCTAAACTATATAACATAAGCTTATATAACTTTAGAAACTAAGAAAATATAGTATTAATGTAAATTTAAGACCACTAAATATAAGGTAGAATAAGAAAAATTGTAAAATAGAAATTGTGAAAAAAGAATTAAAAATAAAGGAAACCCCGATAGTTAAGGAAACAGCTAGGCCATAAGTAGGACCTCCCTAAGAAGGAGATAGAAAACACACAAAACTCCCTAAGACGGAGTTAGAGTAGATAGGTGTAAGTATACACACATAGAGGATACAAAATGTCTAAATGTCTCTGACGAAAGTTAGGGGAAGCAGAGGGGTTAAAAGCCCCAAAAAAAAAAAAAAAAAAAAAAAAAAAAAAACCTAACCTAACCTAACCTAACCTAACCTAACCTAACCTAACCTAACCTAACCTAACCTAACCTAACCTAACCTAACCTAACCTAACCTAACCTAACCTAACCTAACCTAACCTAACCTAACCTAACCTAACCTAACCTAACCTAACCTAACCTAACCTAACCTAACCTAACCTAACCTAACCTAACCTAACCTAACCTAACCTAACCTAACCTAACCTAACCTAACCTAACCTAACCTAACCTAACCTAACCTAACCTAACCTAACCTAACCTAACCTAACCTAACCTAACCTAACCTAACCTAACCTAACCTAACCTAACCTAACCTCACTCTCTGACTCCAGGAGTAGACATAAATTCAACCTGGAGAAAGAGCGCTCTCGACACGCACAAGAACTTGTGCGTGTGGAGAGAGCTCACTCTAGGGAAATTATTAACATTAAAAACAACCTCATCGCGGAGCTATGTCTGGCAAGAACAGACATAGCAAAAACCCTAAAGGAAACGCAGGAGGTGCGTAGCTGGCTCGGCTACGAAACCACTGCACCCTTTCACACCATCGCGAAAAACAACCTACTACTCAAATCTCTTGAACAATACCATAAAGAGGAAAAGGCGACTTTTGGGGGGGCCAAAAACAACTCAGATAGCTCCGTTAAACGGGATGCTCTCTTAAAAGAGTTGTACAACAAGTTGGAACAAACTCAGTCGGGTCTATCGAATCAAATAGACTCCATGAGACACCAACTTGAGACAATCTCCAGGGAATTACGCGAACGCAACACCCCACCTGCCCCCCCCACATCACCTCCAAAGTCACCTCTTTCAAAAGAGAGTACGAGTATCTCGTCGGCCCATCTCGAAAAAATAGAGATGGACTTGAATGTGCTAAAATCCATGTCACAAACCATAGTCGAGAACTCCACTAAACACTCAACATCATTCAAAACACTAAAGGAAGACATAACCAAAGCCTTGACACCCATCACTAATAAAATGGAAACGTTGGGCTCGGACCTCCGCACCCTTAGGGAAACCTCTAAGGAAGTGGTTACACCACCAGTCAATCTCCATACAGAGGTGGCTATAGCGGAGGTCAAGGAGAGCCTACAAACCATCCAAAAAGGTGTCAAGGAATTAAAAAACACACCAACATCAGGGGTAGCAGCAAAGGCACCACCAGCAATAAGCAACCAACACCAAAAGCTTACTTACGTTGCCGCCGCCGCTAAACCCAAACCAAAACACACACCCAACCACACCCTCATCGTCTCTTCAACAGATCCCAGTAACACCGGGGAACACGTACTCGAGAAGATTAGGGTGGCGGTGGACACTAAAACATCCGGAGCCAAAATAGATAAAATCAGGAAAGCTAAAAACCAAAAGGTCATCCTAAGTTGCGAAACAAAGGATGACCTCAATCTTATACATGATAAAATAAAACAAAACAAGGGTCTCAAAGCGGAAGTAGCAAAAACAGCAAACCCCCTTATAATCATCCGGGATGTTCTCTCGTATCTCTCCGATGCTGATATAGTCGATAACATTAAGGCGCAGAACAAACATCTTCTGCACGGTATCGGGGAGAGCGAGAGAACCATAAAGTTGCGTTACCGCAAACGGGCCCGCAACCAATTAGAGTGCCATCCGGTGCTAGAGGTGTCCCCCGCCATCCATAAAATTCTCATAGAGGCTGGAAAGGTTTATATCGGCCTGCAACGCAGGCCGGTATACGACCAATCACCTCTCATCCAGTGCACAAAGTGCCTCGGTTTTGGACACACCAAAGCAGTCTGCAAGGAGAAAGACCAGCTCTGCAGCTACTGCGGAGGTGCCCATCAATGGGATAAGTGCAAGAGGAGACAAGAAGGACAATCTCCAATATGCAAAAACTGCCGGAACTCTGAGGGGGCAGATAAAGATCCTCCTCACCACGCATTCAGCGTAGAATGCCGGGAAAGAGCAAAGTGGGACTCAATAGCGAGAGCCAGAGTATCCTATCTTTGCTAAGGGCCCCTCAATCACTAACTCTACAATCTCCACTCCAGGTGGCGGGAAGAGTTTGCACTTCATCCAAGCAAACCTTCAACGCTCCAAAACAGTAACAGCCGAACTATTCCAGACGGCGAAGGACACCAACATCTCAGTGGCCCTACTCCAAGAACCGTACGTAGGGAACACGGGCGTCCTCAAACAATACTCTGGAACAAAAATCATCCAGTGTTCTCTAAATAGACAGAAACCAGTTAAAGCCGCCGTTGTGGTTTTCTGTGACCGGCTGGAGGTTATTCATGACCCCCAGCTGGTTACAGAAACGGAAGCAGCGGTCCTACTGGTAGGAGAGAACCTGCGGCTCGGAGTGATATCTGTTTACCTGGAAGGAGATCAGGATATACACCCATATCTAAATAGAATACGTAACATTATAAGGAAACTCAACACAAAACATATCATCCTAGCTGGAGACGTTAACGCATGGAGCCATTGGTGGGGGAGCGCCTCAGAAGACTCAAGAGGCGCTGAATACCACTCTTTTCTCACAGAGATAAACTTTGAGATCCTCAACACTGGAGATACTCCAACTTTCGAGGTGTTCAGAGGAGGTAGGGAATGCACAAGCATAGTGGACGTTACATCTTGTGCCCTACCACTTCTGGGTAAAATCGAGAACTGGAGGGTGGATAGAGGCCTCCTAACATCGGATCATAACGCTATAACGTTCTCTCTGCGTCTGGAGAAGGCTCTGAAACAACTAGAGCCCGTTACCACGCGCAGATACAACGTTAAAAAAGCGGACTGGTCGGGCTTCGGTACACTCTTCCAAAAACGCCTCGAGGAGTCCAACATCACACCAAACTCCGTGAGAGAAATAACAACACCACAAACCCTCGAGGAAATAATAAACACCTTCACAGAAGCCATCCACTCTGCTTGTGAGAATACCATCCCTCTCACAAAGCAATGGAAAGGCAAGGTAACACCGCCATGGTGGTCAAAATACCTCGAGGAGCTCAAAAGGGATGTCCTGAGGAAAAAGAGGCGCGTGAGAAACGCCGCCCCCACCCGGATACAGAGCGTTTTAAAAGACTACACAGAAACCAAGGCCTTCTACACATCAGAGGTAGAAAAGGCCCAAACAGAGAGTTGGAAAGAGTTCTGTACAAAACAAGAAAAAGAGAGCATGTGGGACGGTATATACAGAGTGATCAGAAAGACTGCCAAAAGGCACGAAGACACTCTTCTAAGAGACAACAACGGTGTTACCCTCTCACCTGCTCAATCAGCAGAACTCCTAACCAAAACCTTCTACCCGGACGACTCGGTAGAAAGTGATAATCACCATCACACTATTATCCGAGAACAATCCAACACCTTCATAGAGGACCTACCGGAAGATGATCCACCATTCACATCTGCAGAACTGGATTTGGTGCTTTCCTCCTTAAACCCGAGGAAGGCACCAGGTCCAGATGGGCTCTGTGCTTCCATCTGCACAGCTTCCATAAATGGCAACAGGGAGGTGTTCTTGGCGCTAGCAAATAAATGCTTATCGTTGGGATACTTCCCCAAACCATGGAAAATAGCCCATGTGGTAATCATCCGGAAGCCGGGCAAAGAGGATTATACCCATCCTAAATCCTACAGACCTATAGGTCTTCTATCAGTTCTCGGGAAAATAATAGAGAAAATGTTGGTGATAAGAATACAGTGGCATATACTTCCAACTCTAAACAACAAGCAATATGGTTTCATGCCACAGAGAGGAACCGAGGACGCCCTCTATGATCTAGTCGGATACCTCAAAGAAGGAATCAGGAGAAAAGACATCGTTCTCCTCATATCCCTGGACATAGAGGGGGCCTTCGATAATGCCTGGTGGCCCACGTTAAAACAACAACTAAAGACAAAAAAGTGTCCGCGAAATCTCTACTCGATGGTATGCTCCTACCTTACAGACCGTAAGATCAGGGTCAACTATTCCAGAGCAACATACGAGAAGGAAACAACCAAAGGTTGCATTCAAGGCTCTATAGGAGGACCAACCTTTTGGAATATAATCCTAGACTCGTTGCTGCACAAACTGGAATCGGAAGGAGTATACTGTCAAGCCTTCGCGGATGACGTGGCACTCGTCTTCTCTGGTACATCCACAGCAGTCCTGGAAGAAAAAGCTAACGCCACCCTGGAGATTGTACATCAATGGGGAGTACACAACAAGCTAAACTTTGCACCACATAAAACAAACGCTATGGTGCTCACAAGGAAGCTGAAATGTGGACATCCCTATCTCACTATGGCAGGCGTTAGAATTAATATCGTTAACGATATCAAACTTCTAGGACTAATAATAGACAACAAACTCACCTTCAAAGCGCACGTAGCCGCATCATGTAAAAAAGCTGCGGATATTTACAAACAACTAGCGTGTGCTGCAAAGGTGTCATGGGGTCTAAACGGAGAGATTACGAGAGTTATATATGTCTCAGTCGTGGAAGCTATCATGACATATGCCTCCTGTGCGTGGTCAGAAGCTACAAACCTCCAACTAGTTAAAAACCAATTAAATACTCTCCAAAGGGGCTTTGCACAAAAAATCTGCAAAGCATACCGGACTGTCTCTCTGACATCAGCTTTGGTTTTGTCGGGAATACTACCTCTTGACCTGAGAATTCAGGAGGTGGCAAACCTGTACAGAGCTAAAAAAGGACTCTCTCAGGACTATTTACCACCCGGACAGGAGCTGGAAACAAAGGTGAAACATTCCAACTTACCTCACCCCTCCACTTCAGTAGAGGTCAACTACGAACTCCTGGAGGACATCACAACAAACACTTCCAACATTAACCAGGTTAAAGGACCACATATTTACACAGACGGCAGCAAAATCGACAATAAAGTCGGTGCTGCTGTAACCTGGTGGGAGGAAGGGAAAGAAGTGACGTTCTCATCATATAGTCTACATCCATCGTGTACGGTCTTCCAATCGGAACTTTACGCTCTGTACAGGGCGACAGAGATGGCCAAAACTAGCAAGGAACCAATTATAAACATATTGAGTGATTCAAGATCTTCACTCGACTTGCTAAAACAGCCAAAACTCGGTCATCCTTTAGTCAGGAGCGTGAGGGAAAACATTGGAATGATCAGGGCGGAAAAGAGAGAAATTCGGCTGTTGTGGTTGAGAGCCCATGTCGGAACTGCCGGTAATGAGCGAGCAGATGAGCTTGCGAAGACGGCAGCACTTGGACAGGGGAACCTCGATTACAACAAAGTACCCCTATCATACATCAAAAAAACCATCCGGAAGGAATCTGTTCTCAAGTGGCAGGACAGATACGTTACTTCGGACACAGGGAAGGTGACCAGGACCTTTCTTCCAGACGTAGAAAAGGCTTATCGCCTGGTCAGGAAGATTCACCTAACACCCTACCAAGTCCAAGCCTTAACGGGTCATGGGGGTATCGCCGAATACTTACACAGGTTCCACCTAAGGGACACTCCTGGTTGCGAATGCGACCCTGGGGTCAGAGAGACAGTGGAGCATATAATAACGGAATGTCCACGTTTCCTAATACACAGAGAAAACTTAGAAGCCAGGATAGACGCTCATCTGGTCATGTCGGAAATGAAAAAATTCATGGACGACCCGACAATAAGACAGCCACTCCTGGACTTCTTACACAAAATCTTCAAAAGAGTTTCGGCAAGAAACTCCACTCTAACTGAACAAAACAATCAGACAACAGTGGACGCAATAACTGCACCCACTTCATCAACACCAAACATCATAGAGCCACCATTTAACAACCTAACTACCCAACAATTCCTGGGAATAGCAGAGAAAGGCTCCTCGGGTATAAGGGTACGTGGTGTGGCCTTCTTTATGGACGATAACACAGAAAAACTCGGAATCAGTTTCTGTATAGTTGGAGCACGAAAATTCATCGCTCTATCACCGGGATTGGGTTACCTCCTAAACGGAAGCACACGTAAAACAAGTATGAAACGCAAACAATATCTTGCGTTACCTGAGACAGGGCTGGCGGGTCACAGCTGTCGATTAGTGCGAGCACGTAATAAAACCGTGGCACTTTTCGAATGGGGGACCAAGTCACCCTTCGTACAGGTTAATACTTTACTTTCCGGATTGGAAAAAAGGGACACAATTCAAGGTGAACAAACAACTATACCAAGGAGAATCAGCATAGATGCTATGGTGGTCGAGTACGAGAGGGGCACGGTCTTAGACCGACTGGGTTGCCTACTCGCCTCAAAACATCATGAGGTTATCGTATACGAGGACAGAGGAGAGGACCTAAGCTACCTCATCTCAAGTACCAAAGAGGCTGAACCAACACCATCAGCCTCCTCCACCAATAGCGGATCTGAAAAACTCCAAAAAAAGATAGCTGAGTCCAGAGATAAATCAAAAAAAACAACAACATCCAGTCCAAAAGAGAAGGCCTCACAAAGTGGCCTCTTAAAAACACTAATAACTACACTCAAAAGTCCCACACAACAAAACCAAGAGAGAAAGGACCAACTACCAGGTACATCGGTGGAACGGTTCCTTCAACCAAAATATACAACACCACACTTAAAACCAAAATCCAAAACAAGGGCTGACAAGGGGGAGGTTATTCCACCAATTCCTATCCCGGCGTCGGGACCAAGAGACCACTCACTAAACGCTTTCCTCGAGTACCTAGCAGCAATAAAGGGCGATAAGCAGGTTTACACAACAACTTGTAAGAAAATCCTGCAAGCCTATAAATATAAGAACTTAAAGCTGCTAGATGTTCTACTCGAGGAAGCAGATGCAGCCATATATGATAATGCCAATTCCAAAGTCATCAGAGGGAATCTTACAGGCACATACATGGCAGCATATAGTGCTACAGGTGGATTCGTGACGCTGGACAGGGAACAACCACAAACAGATAAACCACACTTTAATACACCACCGGAAGATCATATAGTCGTCACAGCCGGGTGTACAAGAATTATGCTGGACGAAAAAATCCTTACTATGGCAAAAACCATAACTGGGGATAAGGACGTCAAAGCGCTCTTGGATACTTGGAAGGTGCCATCTTTCCGGTGGGTAAATGGAGTCCCAGGGTGTGGTAAATCAACATGGATAATCAAAAACTTTAATGAAAACACAGACGTCATAGCAACAACTACAGTCGAACCCGCCAAGGAGCTAAAGGAAAAACTCAGTCTCCGCATCGGGAAATCGGCCTACACAAAGGTACGTACAGTAGCCTCAATCCTCGCGAATGGGTTCAAAGAGTCAGGGAAGTGCAGCCGTCTCATTGTGGACGAAGCACTCATGAACCATTTCGGAGCGGTTGTAATGGCTGCACAATTATCCGGGGCCGACGAAGTTGTTCTCATCGGTGACGTCAATCAACTACCTTACATAGACAGGAATAACCTCTTCCCCATGTACTACACAAGACCCCAATTGGTAACCAACATAACTCAAGAGCTCCTTTGTACATATAGGAATCCGCTGGATGTGGCATACGCACTCAGTGAGGTGTACAAAGGAATCTACTCAGCCAACACAAAAGTCAAATCCCTAAAACTCGAAAGGTATACGGACGCGACGATCCCAGCCGATCAACCCAACACCCTTTTCCTAACTCATACTCAGCAAGAAAAGGAGACCCTCCAAGAACAAGGGTATGGGAAAGGCGAAGGATCCCGCATCCTAACAATCCACGAGTCACAGGGACTAACATTCAAAACAGTTCTTATAATTCAAACCAAAAGAAGACGATTAAAGTTACATGATAGCGTTTCCCACGCCGTCGTAGCTCTATCACGCCATACGGAAAAGTGCGTGTACTACTCAGATGACAACGGCGACGCCATCGGCCAGTTCACGAGACGAGCAGAGGAGACAACACCAAGTAACATAGTAGACTATAACTTAAAAATGGCTATTAAACACAGGGACTACTCACTAATCGAAAAATTAAAAAATATAAACACATAAGTGGTCTCCATTACCATCTTACGAAACCACAACCAAGACACACAATACAATCATACACACACAGATGCACACAGTACATACACACACACACTCATACACTCACACACTGGAAAACACAGGAACACACACACACACATGTATAGTTACATAATCACATTAAAACAACCCTCCTCTTTTCCTACTCCCACTAATACATTAGACTTAGTAGCAAATATATGTAAATGTTGGTCTGGAAGAAAAAAAAAAAATAATAAAAAAAAAAAATAAAAAAAAAAAAAAAAATAATAATAATAAGAAAAAAAATATAATAATAATAATAATAAAAAAATAAATAAAATAAAAATAAAAATAAAAAAAATAAAATAAACTAAGATAAAAAAAAGGACAATCAAGTTAAAATCTCCAGATACCAACATCACCCTACGGGGCCCTAATTCATTGTAAGATATTTAAATTAATGTTAACATAAAACTAACACACTAACTTAATAGTAATAAGGACTTAGTGGGAGGAGGACACAAATAAATAATAATTTGTTAATCTATAATATTCAATAATAAAATAACAAAAAAAAATTAAATCATTAATTTTCACCGCAGCAATTCTTCGCTGCTCTATTGTTAAGCTTACTACAATTTGTAACTCAAACAATAACAAATAAAATCTTTTAAGGGTGCAGACCTAGGGTCTGCAGTGTATTAATTTATTTATAAAAAAAAAAAAAAAAAAAAAACCTAACCTAACCTAACCTAACCGAAGTTAACTTTTTGTTTTTAATTTACAATTTTTTTCTATTTGTGGTCTGTTGTCGTGTGAAAGCGCATAGAGGGCGCGGTGTTTTGATCGTTTCAGTGTGATTTTGACTTAAAATTTGGAACTTTTCGAAAATAACAAATTTCTTAACATTTTCAAAATTTCTCGTATCGAATTGTCTTGGATTGTTGCATTTATAAACGCGTCCCGTCGCACCCGATACGTGGACTCCACGCCTGCAGGGATCCGGCGAACCGAAATTGTTTGTTTCTGTGTTTGTTTTTGTGATAGTCCATATAATTCGATATTTTGTTTGTAAATTTCACATAATAATATTTAAAACTGACTTTTTGGTCTAGAATTCTAGATTCTTTGTACAACCTGTGTCCTGCCGTTCGGCGGCACACAAGGGCCGTGTTGCATCTATTGTTTTGTTGTTAATAATAGTAAATTTCACCAAATTTCACATAAAATATCACTTTTTTGGCCCCCCTCGAAATTTTTTTTTTTTTGCTCCCGGCTGTTCCCGATTATCGTACCATTACACGCGTCTCGTCGAGCCCGACACGTGGATACCACGCATGCGGGGTCTAGACGCACTTAAACAGCAAAAATTCACCGCCCGCCCACCCTGAGGTGTCATTTGGTATATTAGCTCGATTCCGGTTTTAAAAAACTAACATCAAAAAACTATAAAATGTCGAAAACTTATTTTGTTACAATATACTATGCTTGTATAGTTGTAAATAAATTATAAAAATATATATACTAAATTATAAATACCAAATAAATACTATATAAATATATATACTACATAAAACTATATTCTTGACTTACCTTGTGTAGAGATTCGACGAACACGCCACCTGAAACAAAATAAACATAAAACTTATTACAAAATTTAATAGGACACATTCTGCAGGTAGCGTATGCACCCACAGAAGATATATCCTGACCAATTATAATTAAATAAATTATATAAAACTTTATTACTGACATCCTGTGAGCCTTTACACTCACAATAAGACTTACCTTGTGTCGACAAGTTAACACTATATTAACGCTCTGAGCCCTTTACACTCAGAGAATTTTTACCAACAGACGTGTTCCCCTAACAAGCTCTAGAGAACATGTTCGGCTTTAGGACTCCCGCAAAGAACGTGCCTACATCCTCAGGACCGGCCAACCAGTCCCTGGAAAAATCAAGTCCAGATGAGGTTGTGACCAATGTTGCACAGGCTAGGCGGAGTATCGAGTCTAAGTTAAACAGCCCAGTTGAGCCGATTAAACCCGCTGGGCCTGCGAAACAGAGGTCAAAACCCATCCTGTGTACAACTACTCCGGAAAATAGAAGTAGAACAGCAGAAGCGAAGGCTTGTTTGATGAAGGTGAAGCTTCAGATCAATAACAGTCGAAATCTGAAGACTGAAATTAAAAATGACGTCATCGAAGCAACTGAACGACTTTTTAAACTCGTCAAGGAGGCAGAAACAGAAAGGATTGATGGGACAAAAAAACACTGACAAGGATAAACAGGACGAAAAGTTGGAGGGACAGGAAGGGACAAAAGGAGGAACTCTGGACATTATAAAGGCAATAGCGGATCACAAAGAAGTCCTGATACAAAACAAAAAGGACATAAAAAGTTTAAACGAGGAGCTACAAAAATACCGGGAGGAGTGGAAAGAAGCA
The DNA here is from genome assembly GCA_949752805.1 of Deilephila elpenor. Classification (NCBI taxonomy): domain Eukaryota; kingdom Metazoa; phylum Arthropoda; class Insecta; order Lepidoptera; family Sphingidae; genus Deilephila; species Deilephila elpenor. The sequence goes on from OX457098.1 coordinate 76,773, forward strand.
AGATTTCCGCAGACATATGCCGGAGCGGCGGCCACTCCACCTCCCAAAGCAACACCAAATAAGACCATGCACTCAGTGGTGATCACATCTAAAGACGTCACCGCCACAGGAGAAGAGATCCTCAATCAAGTCAGAACAACGATTAACGCCAAGGAAGAAGGACTTAAAATAGACAGAATAAGAAAAGCCAAGGATAGAAAAATAATACTGGGATGTCAAACTAAAGAAGAATTGAGTAAAGTTACCGAAAAAATTAAAACTGGAAGAAGAGACCTAAACATAGAGACAATTAAAAACAAAGATCCATTAATAATACTAAAAGACGTTTTAAATTACAACCAAGATGAAGACATTATAAAAGCGATTGAAACACAAAATAAACATTTATTACAAGGAATTCAAAAAGAGGACATAAGGATGACAATTAAATATAAAAGACGAGCAAGAAACCAACTCACTTCGCACGTGATAATGCAAGTATCGCCCCCAGTTTGGAAAAATCTCACCGAGGAAGGAGTCGCCCATATAGACGTCCAGAGGGTTAGGGTAATGGATCAGTCCCCCCTCATACAGTGTTCGCGATGCCTCGGCTATGGTCATGGCAAATAGTTTTGCCATGACCAAGTCGACGCCTGCAGTCACTGTGGAGGACCGCATATACGGACAAATTGCCCGGACTGGATGGCAGACGCAGCTCCGTCTTGCTGCAACTGCCAGAAGGCAAAAATTAGCAACATGGGGCATAATGCATTTAGCAACGAATGCCCAGTACGGAGAAAATGGGAGTCACTGGCGAGGTCTGCAGTCGCGTACTGCTGAAGTTGAGTTCACCAGGAAACCATACCACCGGCAAATAGGAAAAGTTGCCGACCGGATAGATGACGAAGCTGATCATAAGAATCATGGTCCGCCATTATTAAAAACTAGAAGGCAACAAAGCTTCCACTTGAAGAAAACCCCGTCGATGAGAAACTCATGAAATGTAAAATAGATAAAAATAAATATTAGAACAAGCAAATATACTAAATAGTATAATATTAGATTATACTGATGTAGTATAAAGTATAGAGTATAATAAAGATAAAAAGTAAAGATAATATAATGAGCAAATCCTAATATATGGCATAGAATAGAGTAAATAAAAATAGTTTAAGAAAATAATGTAAAAAACAAAATAAAAAGAATAAAAGAAAAAAATAAAATAAAAAGAATAAAAGAAAAAAATAATAAAAATAAAAATGTACAGTAATATAGTTGTCACATCAAATTAAAAGGAAAGTGAAAGTGTTTAAAAATAGCAGCTCAAATTGAAAAATATAGTTAAACGATAATTTAAGGAAATAAATAATTTAAGGGAAAAGTGTTTAAATATAAAAGTTAAAGTAGTTGGAAATAAAAACAATATAAATATAGAAATAGATTGAGGATATGTGTAAAGAAATGTTAAAGTAAAAGTAGTCGTAAAATAGAGAATTAAGCAAAATGACAAATAATAGATAAAAATTCCATTGAGAAACAATATAAATTATAAAAATTTAAGTAAAATCCAAACAGTATCGATTTTATATAAAGTCCCTGCAATAAAGTCCCTAACATAACTAGTTGGGGGAACGAAAGCGTGTGGGCTCTAGCCACACAAAAAAAAAAAAAAAAAAAACCTAACCTAACCTAACCTAACCCAGAGTCGCAAGCCACCCGCAGCCACGAGCGCATCGTTTTTCCCCCGCTCCGCAAGTTTTAAAGTGTTAAAATCGGAAAGTGGTGGAAAAAGTTCCCGAAAGTTCGCGAAAGTTTGCACAGCTTACCACCCCAGTGCAAGTGTTGCCGTGTGTAAAAATCGCGAGCTTAAAGCCAAAAACCGCGCTTTTTCGGGACTTCTAGTGATTTCACTAATCTTCAAAAAGTGAAAGTTGCGTGCGCTGCAAAAACTAAATCGACGACGTAGTGTTTTTCCGGTGCAATAGTGAAGATCTCAGTGGAGACCAGTGTCTGATCCAAGTTTTGGATTTTTCCCGTGTGTAGTTCCGGTGATATTGCCAAAAGTTGGTTTTGGTCACGCGGCAGAGAAGCCGAAGGAGACTTCCCTGGTGGAAGGGCTACACACCATCAGACAGAGGAGAACATCCCTTACCTGGTCATCCATTCAGAAGCAATTTTCAACGTAAGTTGTGACAGCTATTTACATCTTGGTGGTTGAAAAATTTTGGTCACTTTTCAGAACCTTGTAGGAGTCGAAAACGATCTGTGACCCCTTAACATTTTTGTTAGACCTGAAGGGGCTGTTCATCAGGTATACTGGTGAGTAAAAATTTTTTGAATCCACCAGTATTTCGGCTTTTTGTAGGGCGAAAACCAACCAGGAGTAAATTTCAAGGCCACGTCGCAACTGCGTAATTGTTGTATTGTGCCGGAATATTAACACCGTGTGTGACTCCGTGTTCCACTGTGCGTAGTAGCGAGTGCTGCGTAGTGGAGGTTTCCATGCTTGGTTGACAATAACAAGTGAGTCACCGTACGGCTTGCAGTCGGTGGATTTCGAGTAAACAACATCTACTCTCGAATAGACGGTTCTGGAAGTCCCTGTACAACGACCAGAGCCGATTCCACCTGACCCCTCGGTGACGTCACGTTGTCGACGAGCGTGGACCCCGAAGGCCGAGCAGTTCCGAAGCCCAGTGTCCTTCCCAACCGATTTCCCTTCCCTTCCCCGACCCCGACCAAAACTCCCCCCCCCAAAATTTTACCCCCCCCCCCCACCCCCCGCCTTCACCCCCTCGGAGGTAAAGATTCCCCCCCACTTCCCCGCAAATTTTTTGCCTCACCCCCTCCCGTCCTAACTTCCCCAGTATTGGGCTTGGAGACCCGTTTTAGGGTTCAAATTGTAGGTCTCTTCAAGGCCTACAATCCCTGCCCGGCAAAAGTCGTGAGTTGTACTCGGTTACCTTTTCGGAAAATTTTGGTTTTGAAAAATTTGTTTAAATTCTTATATTAAATTCAAAATTTTACCCATTTAGTAGGGCTTTTAACCGGTGCGACCCCGCACACGTCGCCCCGCACAGTTTCCAGGAACACATTTTAAATTATTTATTTTAAAATTTTAACTTCTGACCTAGGTTAAGTTAGTTTTAAGACCTTTCCCCTGTGGGGAATTTTAAATTTTAAATTTTTGATTCAGCTTGCAGGCCACATACACCTGCAAGCTTAAAGTTTTATAAACTGACGCGTCCCTCTGATAGATCCGACAACAATATTATTATTAGAACCACCGCGACTCGTTACTGCTTTGGAAATCTGTGCGTGTACATTTGAGGCTATTTACACCCTCAAGTGTTAACCTTATCCTGCTAAAAGTAATCCTCGGCGATACCCTCAGCTCCTAAGATGTTCGGGTTCAGAACTCCCGCAAAGGAGGTGGAACACCGAGCAGTCCGCCGCAGCGCAACGCCCGACGAGACCAGCCCAAAGGATGCGACCGGCACCAAAGTCGCGCAGGCCAGGCGCAGCATCGAGTCGCAGATTGAAAAATCTGCGGAGCCGGTGCTGGCAGGGCCATCGCGGCAGAGGGCTACGGTGACGCAACCGGAGGGAAAGGGTACGGGCCAGGCGAGGAAAGCGGCGGATGTTACCAGCGTGGCTGAGCGACCTCAGCAAGTTGCGGCACCCACCACCTTTGCCAATCGCACCGCAGAGGCAAAAGCTTGCCTCATGCGGATCAAGCTGTCGATTGGCAACAGCCGCAATCTCAAAACAGAGATTAAAAACGAGGTCACAAACGCCACAGAAAGACTATTTAAGCTGGTAAAGGAAGCTGAGGAAGGGAGAAAGAATAAGGAAGGGGAACGTATAAAATCGATAACACCCAAGGAGAAGGACGACAACACAATGAGGAAGGATGATGATTGTAGGAGTATAGGAGAGCAGGAGCTCATCAAGAAAATTGATGAGCATAGTGAGATGCTCAGGAGGAACAAGGAAGAGATGGCAGCGTTGAGGGAGGCGATCCGACAACAGAAAGAGGACTGGGACCAAAGACAGAGCTACGCCAGCATTCTTACGGGACCCCCGAGGCCGAGGCCGAACCAGGCAGCAATGCATTCGGTGGTCATAGCCTCGGAGGACAAGAATGAGACGGGCGAGCAGGTCCTAGAACGGATCCGCAAAACCGTCAACGCTAGGGACGAAGGGATACAAATTGACAGGATAAGGAAGGCTAAGGACAGAAAGGTGATTTTAGGCTGTAATTCGAAAGTTGAGCTGGACAGGGTAAAGGAAAGGATTAAGAAAGGGGAAGGACGTTTCAAGGTGGAGGATGTAAAGAATAAGGATCCTCTAGTGATCCTGAGAAACGTCCTTAGTCATAACACGGACGAAGAGATCGTCAAGGCACTCCGATCACAAAACCGGAACCTGATTGGGGATGTGGGAGGGGACTGCGCGCGCATGTCCGTAAAGTTTCGGAAAGGCGCGCGGAACGCACTCACATCGCACGTAGTGCTACAAGTCTCTCCAGAGCTGTGGAAGAGACTTACCCAGCAGGGGTCGGTGCACATCGACGTCCAACGGGTGAAGGTCGAGGACCAATCCCCTCTAGTCCAGTGTTCGCGTTGCCTCGGGTATGGCCACGGGAGGCGGTTCTGCAGTGACCAGACTGACGTGTGCAGTCATTGTGGGGGTGCGCACCTGGGAAGGGACTGTGCCAAACGCTTGGCACAGGCGCCCCCCACATGTTGCAACTGCGTCAGGTCGGGTCTCGACAGAGCCGACCATAATGCTTTTAGCGGCGAATGTCCGGTGAGGAGGAAGTGGGACGCCCTGGCGCGGACGGCGGTAGCGTATTGCTGAGGTTGTCCCCAGGGTAAGCGAGCAAAACGGTCCCCCAGCAGGAGCACGGCCACTGCTCGTGGCCCAGGCTAATCTCCAGCGAAAGCAGTTGGCTACGCAGGAGATTATGCTGGAGGCCGCGAGCAGAAAAATGGCGTTCGCTCTACTCCAGGAGCCATATGTGGGCGCTCAAGGTAGGGTGAGGGACTACGGCGGCGCGAGGGTTTTCCAGTATGTAGGCGTGGACAATACTACGGTTAAGGCCGCTATTGTAGTATTTGACGATAACACCAAAGTCAAGCCATGTCCAAAGTTCACCACGACCAACATCTCAGTGGTGACCATATATGCTGGAGGCCGGGAAATCGCCGTGGTCTCCGTCTACTTTGAGCCGGATAAACCCATAGGGCCATACTTGGAACAACTGGGGAGGATCGTTAGCGAACTGGGTCCCACCAATGTCCTCATCGGCGGTGACTTCAATGCTAAAAGCATGTGGTGGGGCAGCGCGGGTACTGACGGTAGGGGAGAGGACCTAGCAGAGTGCATAGGAGAATGGGGCCTCCAGGTGCTCAATGAGGGCGACGTACCCACGTTTGACACAATAAGGGGTGGTAAGCGTTATACAAGTTATGTGGACATTACATTATGCACAGAGGACCTTCTCGGCCAGGTGAACGACTGGCGGATCAGTGAAGGCCTTGTGAGCTCCGACCACAACACCATTTTATTTAACATCAATTTTGGCAAACTTGATCAGATACAAATTAGTAGAACTACTCGGATTTTTAACACTAAAAAAGCTAATTGGGCCGAATTTAGTGATAAATTCGCCCAATTAAAATTAGATTCAAAATTTAATACTTGCAATATTGTAAATTTAAAAAACAAAAGAGAAATAGACGGAATAGTAGAAGATTACACTCAAGTCATTCTGGAAGCCTGTAATCAGAGCATACCGAAATTCAAAATTAATAGGAAGCCTACTATTCCATGGTGGTCTGATGAGCTAGCCTCACTGAGAAAGGCCATGGTCACCAGGAGGAGAAGGATCCGCTGGGCAGCACAAGTCCGCAGGGATTTCGTCGTCGGAGAGTACCTTAAAGCAAAGGAAGAGTATGAGACAGCAGTTAAAAGGGCCCAAACTAACAGCTGGAAAGCATTCTGCGAACGACAAGCTAAAGAAACCGTTTGGGACGGCATTTACAGAGTGATAGGGCGAGTGTCGAAAAGAGAGGAAGATCTCCCCCTGAAGAAAGATGGAGTTACCCTTAGTCCAGAGGAATCGGCGAAGGTTTTGGCGGAAGTCTTCTACCCGGAGGACCGGGTGGAGGACGATAACGCAGAACACCAGCGGATTAGGGCAGAAGCTCATAGCATAAATGACGGATTAGCGGATAGTGATTATCACGATCCGCCATTTACCATGGATGAAACCTTGGCGGCTGTGAACAGCTTCAACCCTAAGAAAGCCCCCGGAGCAGATGGTCTAACAGCCGACATCTGCAAACAAGCTATCCTTAAGGATCCGGAGTTGTTCCTCGCGCTGGCTAACAAATGCCTCGAAAATGGCCACTTCCCGACCATCTGGAAGGAGGCGACGGTCGTAGTTCTCCGTAAACCCGGAAAGGAGGACTACACACACGTTAAATCGTACAGACCGATAGGCTTGTTGCCGGTGCTGGTGTGGCGACAAGCCACATACACACACACATACCTACATACACACACGCATTCACACCACTTTATTTTATAATAAATGGCGACAAGCCACACTGGGAAAGATTCTGGAGAAGATGGTAGTGGGAAGAGTGAAGTGGCATCTGCTACCTAGGATGAGTACACGACAGTTTGGCTTTATGCCCCAAAGAGGCACGGAAGACTCCCTCTATACCCTACTCCAGTACATCAGGGGTAAAGTGAGTGACAAGAAAATTGTCACACTGATCTCACTGGATATAGAGGGAGCCTTCGACAGTGCTTGGTGGCCTGCCATTATGGTCAGACTGGCGGAGGAAGGTTGTCCGAAAAATATAAGACGGTTAGTAGACAGCTACTTCGAGAGCCGTAGAGTTAAAGTTCGCTACGCCGGAGTAGAACACATGAGAACGACCACCAAGGGATGTGTACAAGGGTCTATTGGTGGTCCTATCATGTGGAACTTGCTCCTCGACCCACTGCTAAAGGAGCTCGACAAGCGGGGCTTTTACTGCCAAGCCTTTGCCGATGACGTTGTGTTAGTGTTTCACGGAGATGAGACACTAAAAATACAGAAACAGGCCAATGAGGCGCTAGCGTATGTGCGGGATTGGGGAGTCCGGAATAAGCTGAATTTCGCTCCTCAGAAGACGAAGGCTATGGTCGTAACACGACGACTCAAGTACGACTCCCCAATCCTGCGCATGGGCGGAGTGGACATTGGCCTGTCACACGAAATTAAAATACTGGGCCTGACTGTGGATGACAAATTAACATTCAACACGCACGTCTCGGAAGTTTGTAGGAAGGCTATAGGCTTCTACAAACGACTGGCTACTGCAGCAAAGGAGCAGTGGGGACTGGGACCTGAAGTGGTGAAAACCCTGTATACGGCAGTCGTTGAACCCACGATATTATATGCGGCCAGTGCTTGGGCACCAGCGAGCAATAAGATTGGTATACAGAAAAAGCTCGCTAGGGTTCAGCGGGGTTTTGCACAGAAAATGGTAAAGGGCTACAAGACCGTTTCGCTAAACTCGGCCCTGCTGCTTGCCGGGATCCTTCCGCTAGACATTCGTGTCCGAGAAGCGGCGCTTCTTTATGAAGTGAAAAAGGGACATACTCAGCAAGTGGTGGGTGACCGAGAGGTGGAATGTCCTGTGCCCTTTGCTATTTCGAAACACCCGGCTCACCGTAGAGCGTTGCAGTTCGAATGCGTGGTGAACGATGCAGAGCTGAACCTCAAGGCTGCGAATACCGTAAAGGTATTCACCGACGGCAGCAAACTTGGTGGCCAAGTCGGAGCATCGGTGTCCTTATGGGACGGCGATGCCGAGACGAAAGCCACCAAAATGAGACTGGAATCGTTCTGCACCGTTTACCAGGCAGAGCTGCTCGCTCTGCGGAAAGCTGTGCAAATGGCCTTACAGGGCAGTCGTAAAAACTACAGCATCTTTTGTGATTCGAGGGCCGCGCTCGAGTCCGTCGCGAGCGGAAACTCCCTCCACCCCATTGCATTTGGCATCAACAATTTGTTGAGTAAGACCGTAGAGTGCGAAAAAACCATTAACCTCTTTTGGGTTAAGGCGCACGTGGGAGTGGTTGGGAACGAGCGCGCAGACGAGCTCGCTAAAGCAGCGGCCCAAACGCTGAAAAAGAAGCCCGACTATGACCTATGCCCCGTATCATTCGTCAAGCGACAGATCCGACAGGCGTCGATTGACGAGTGGAACGAGCGCTATCGGGCGGGAGAAACAGCTTCAGTGACCAAGCTGTTTTTCCCTGACGCCAGACAAGCATACAGCGTAATCAGGAAGATGCCAACGGACCCGGTTCTCACGCAAGTTTTCACGGGTCATGGGGGATTCTCTGAGTACTTGAATCGCTTCAAGTGCAAGGAGAGCCCCTCATGCATCTGTGACCCAGCGGCCATTGAAGATGTCTTGCACGTGTTGACCGAATGCCCAGTATATCTGTATCAACGTCTGAAAGTAGAAACTGAAATAGATATGAAAATTTGTAAAGATAACCTAAGCAGTATACTGGAGACCGGTGAAATAAGATCTAAATTTTTAAGATACTGTAGAGATATAGCATGTAAAGTGTTGAATAGAAACAAATAGATGGGGCAACTACTTTACATAATATGATATTATATAAACCTAGTTGCCAAGGAATGTGGCTTTGACGAAGAAGACATGCTATATCTAAAAATGTGTAAATTTTACAATGTTTTTAAATTGTTTTAACAAGTATGTAAGTTTGTATGTTGTAAATTTTTATATGATTTGTGTACATACTTGTGTTTTTATTGTAAAATAGTAGTATCTTGTAGTTGTCGGATGATTGTAATCGTTCAGATAGGTAGATTAACATCAGACGAAGCACTTTATGTGTGATATTTTTACTTTGTGTAACTTTTTATTTTTCTCTAGTCGTTTTTAAACTAATGTATGTTAGTCATTAAATTTTTGTAGCAAAAACCTCTGAACGGTATCGGAGGGACAAGTATTTAAAAAAAAAAAAAAAAAAAAAAAAAAAAAAAAAAAAAAAAAAAAAAAAAAAAAAAAAAAAAACCTAACCTACCCCCCCCCCCCGCACCTACCCCCGCCCCAAAATTTTTTTACCTCACCCCCCCTAAACCTATCTCCGGCCCTATCCAAGGTAGACCCACTGAGTTTGGTATCATTGGAACCGGCTCGGTGAGCTCTACAAATTCGCCCCAGTGAAATTCCTGAATCCCTTCCACCCCCCCCTATAAACTTAATTTTATTGTAATTCCGTCATCTATTGTCGTAAATACCCTGTGTTTGGTGTCTGGGCAATCGGTTTGACGAGCTGGACAACCACGTGCAGTCAAAACACGACTTTGCACAGAAACCAACACCTCCAAAGTTGTAAAGTCATCAGAACGAGTAAACTTACCAAAATTGCACGTTTGACGTGAGAATATCGCTGCTGGCAGTACAGGGCTCTCCAGTAAATACCTTAGATTTAAGTACATATTGTAAATATAGTAGAGATATAAGAATAACGGTTGGAACAGGTAAACAATATTGACTATCCAAAATATCCTGCTGGATATAGCACTGAATTATTGTAATACTTACCTGAGCAACCCACCAACACGACGCACGAACGACGAGCTGCTTAAATACCGGCACCTGAAAAAGAAAAAGGTATTATTAGTAATATTATTATTTATTAAGACGCTTAGTGACTTTTTACACTCACTATTCTAGGTAACAACGTAAGAGACTCCTGCAAGCCCTTTACACTTGCAGGATTTAAACAACTGACGCATTCCCCTAACACTATCTCTGGCCCTCCAGCAAAATGTTCGGCTTCCGAACCCCAGCGAAAGAGATCAGAGAAAAGAGTAAGACCCCAGAGAAGGAACAAAGCCCAACAGAAAGGCCAGGGTCAAAGGTTGCGCAGGCGCGACTGAGCCTGGAGTCCCAGATGGGGAAACCCGAAGGGACTGGCCCAGTGGGGCCTGCGAAACCAAAGCCCAGGGGCCTCCAAGTAGAAGCAAAAGGGCAAACAAAACGAGCCGTCCTGACAGCTTCGCCGCCCGGGAACGCCGGAGGTATGAGCAGAGTAGCTGAGGCAAAAGCCTGCCTCATGAAAATTAAGCTCCAAATAAATAATAGTCGGAATATAAAAACCGAGATAAAAAATGACGTCCTCGAGGCCACGGAGAAGATGAATAGGATCGTAGTGGAAGGTGAAGGGGAAAGAAAAAAGGAACAGAAAAAGGGAGTAGACCTGACCCAAAGCCCAGACGCAACAACAAAAAAGAAGGAATTGGACATAGGGGACTGGACCAAACATGAACAGCTCCTTAAAAAACTGGACGAACATAGTGAGATGCTAGGAAAAAATAAAGAAGAAATGGAAAGACTGAGGGAGGAAATTAAGACACATAGGGATGACATGAAGGAAGGAAGAACCTATGCAGACGCATTGACAGGCCTCAAAAAAGCGAAACAAGGGGACACAGAAATGCACTCTATAGTGATAACGGCAGAAGATGAGAAGGCTTCCGGAGAGGAAGTTTTTGAAAGGATAAGGACAACATTAAATGCAAGGGAAGAGGGCATGAAAATCGATAGGATCAGAAAGGGAAAAGACAGAAAGGTAATAGTTGGGTGCAGGTCGAAAGAAGAGATTGGGAGGGTAAAAAATAGAATAAGATTAGCGGGGAAGGGACTTAACATGGAGGAAGTGAAAAATAAGGATCCGATGGTCCTGCTGAGGGACGTGCTTGCTTATAATAAGGATGAGGACATAGTGCGAGCACTCGTTGTCCAGAACAAGGACCTGCTGGGAGACGTGTGCGGGGACGGCGCGTGCCTGAAGGTAAAATTCAGGAGAAGGGCGCGGAATCCGCACGCGTCTCACGTAGCAGTCCAAGTTCCGCCAACGGTGTGGAAGCGGCTCACAGAAGCGGGGTCGGTCCACATCGACGTACAAAGGATCAGGGTCGAAGACCAGTCTCCCTTGATTCAGTGCTCCCGCTGCCTGGGCTATGGGCATGGGAAGCGGTTCTGCCAGGAGCAGGTGGATGCGTGCAGTCACTGCGGGGGTGCTCACCACAGGTCGGAATGCGCCGATTGGCTGGCGAGGGCACCCCCGACGTGCTGCAACTGCGCAAAAGCCAAGCTCGGCGGAGCCGAACACAATGCTTTTAGCCCGGAGTGTCCTGTGAGGAGGAAGTGGGATATCCTGGCGAGATCCGCCGTAGCGTACTGCTAAAGTGGATCCCAGGAACCCAGATCAGACTCCCTCCCCAGCGAGTGCGGGGTCGACATTCGTGGCGCAAGCCAACCTCCAGAAGAAACAGCTGGCTACGCTAGAGTTTCTTCTGGAGGCCAAACAGCGAAAGGTCGACTTCGCGCTACTCCAGGAGCCCTACGTGGGGGGTCAAGGTAGAGTGAGGGACCACCGGGGGGTGAGGATCTTCCAGGGAGACATCGGGCAGGGGGCCGCGGTCAAGTCAGCCATTGCAGTGTTCAATGATGATTTGACCGTGACCCAATGCCCGACCCTCACCACAACCAACATCACTGTGGTGAAGATCCTCACCGGGGCCCGTGAAATAGTGGTCGTCTCATTCTACTTTGAACCCGACAAACCCATAGGGCCATACCTGGAGCAACTGGGGAATATAGTTGTAAAACTGGGATCCCGCGGAATCCTCATAGGGGGCGACACCAACGCGAAAAGCGTGTGGTGGGGCAGTGGGGACACTGACTCCAGGGGGGAATCAATGGCAGAGATGCTGGAGGAACACGGATTGCAGGTGCTCAACGACGGCCTACTACCAACGTTCGAGACGGTTAGAGGAGGAAGGCTCCTCACTAGCTACATTGACGTGACGGCGTGCACAGAGGACCTCCTCAACCTGGTGGAGGACTGGAGAGTCGATACCACGATGGCGAGCTCAGACCACAATAGCATATTATTTAGAATTAACAAAACAAAAATTAAATACACAAAATTAAATACAAAAACCACAAGGAAAAACACTAAAAAAGCAAATTGGGACCAGTTCAATAGAAAATTAGAAGAGATTATAGAGGAGCGTAAAATAACAGAAGGAGGGATAAATAATATTAAAAACAAAATAGAAATAGATAAAATAGTAGAAACATACACAGAAATAATAGTGAAAACATGCAGTGAAACAATACCAATAAAAAAGAATAAAAATGAAATCAACTTACCTTGGTGGTCCAAGGAGCTCGCCAGAATGAAGAAAGAAGTCACCACCAGGAAGAGAAGAATCCGATGTGCCGCGCCGGTCCGAAGAGCCAAGGTCGTCGCTGAGTACCTGCAATCAAAAGAAAAATATGAGTTAGAAGCCAAGAGGGCACAGATCGAAAGTTGGAAGGAGTATTGTAAAACCCAAGACAGAGAAAACATCTGGGACGGCATTTATAGATGCATAGGAAGGGTGTCCAGAAAGCACGAAGACCTGCCATTGAAAAGTGGAGACACGATCCTGAGTGCAAGGGAATCGGCGGAAATGCTGGCAGTAACATTCTACCCAGAAGACAACCCGCAGGAAGACAACTCAGACCACCAGAGAGTAAGAGAAGCAGCCGCTCGAGTAAATGACGTAGTCAATGATGAAACCCATGACCCACCATTTACAATCGATGAACTACACGCGGCCATAAACAGCTTCAATCCGAAGAAGGCACCGGGAGCAGATGGACTTACAGCAGACATCTGCAAAAAAGTCATAGATAGCCACCCGGGATTATTCCTATCACTGGCAAATAAGTGCCTAGAACTTGGCCACTTCCCGACCACCTGGAAGCAGGCTACGGTGATCATCCTCCGTAAGCCGGCCAAGGAGGACTATACACAGGTTAAGTCCTACCGACCAATAGGCCTTTTGCCAGTGATGGGAAAGATCCTGGAGAAGATGGTGGTGGGTCGAGTGAGGTGGCATCTTCACCCTAGGACGAGCCCCCGACAGTTTGGCTTTATGCCCCAAAGGAGCACCGAGGACTCCCTCTACGTCCTAATGAAACACGTAAGAGAGAAGATAAAGGAGAAAAAGATCGTTGTGCTCATATCATTGGACATAGAGGGAGCCTTCGATAGCGCCTGGTGGCCGGCAATTAGGGTCAGACTGTCGGAGGAGAAATGTCCAGTTAACATCCGTAGGGTGATAGATAGCTACCTCGAGAGCAGGAAAGTAAAGGTTAGGTACGCGGAGGAGGAAGTGGAGAGATGGACGTCGAAGGGGTGTGTCCAAGGCTCCATTGGAGGACCAACCTTTTGGAACCTGCTCCTCGACCCACTGCTATCTGGACTAGACGGAAGAGGATGTTACTGCCAAGCGTTTGCGGACGACGTGGTGCTTGCATTCGACGGGCACGAAATGGGCAAAATACAACGCCAGGCCAATGAAACGCTCGCCTATGTGAGGGATTGGGGAATCAGAAACAAGCTAAAATTCGCTCCACAAAAGACGAAAGCCATGGTGTTGACGCGAAAGCTAAAGTATGATTCCCCAATCCTCCACATGGGTGGGGTGGACATTGGCCTGGAGAAGCAAATAAAAATACTGGGCGTGATTATAGATAGTGGACTTACCTTCGGGGCTCATATAAAAGAGGTATGCGGGAAGGCGCTCGCGTTCTACAACCGGCTGTCCCGGGCGGCGAGACTGCAATGGGGCCTGGGGCCAGAGATGATAAGGCTGCTGTACATGGCTGTAGTGGAACCGGTCATCTTATATGCAGCCAGCGTCTGGGCTCCAGCTGCAAAAAAGCTCGGAGTGCAAAAGCAGCTCGCCGTAGTGCAAAGGGGCTTCGCACAAAAGCTCACAAAGGCCTACAGGACAGTGTCACTGAACTCGGCCCTACTGCTCGCAGGGATATTGCCCCTAGACATTCGTGCCAGGGAAAATGCTTCCCTGTACGAAGTCAAAAGGGGTTACTCCCTGCGAGTAGTGGGCGACCGAGAGGTGGAATGTCCTGTGGCCTTTGGGAAGCTTGCTCACCCCGCGCAGAGGAGAGCGGCGCACTACAAGTGCGTGGTGGACGGTGCAGAAGTTAACCAGATCACTAACACCGGACTCAGCATTTTCACCGATGGCAGTAAGATCCAAGGAAAAGTCGGTGCAGCCATCTCCATTTGGGAGGAGGCCACCGAGAAGAAGGCCATCAAGCTGAAACTGGAAAACTTCTGCACCGACTACCAAGCGGAGCTGCTGGCCCTCCACAGGGCCGTGGAGGAAGCAGTGAAAAGTGGAAAGGCCCAGTGCAGCATCCTGAGCGACTCGAGGGCGGCGCTAGAAACCGTGACAAACGGTGTTTCCCTGCATCCCCTGGCGTTCGAGATCAACAAAAATTTACATCTATCAAGCGAACGCGGCAAAATAATTGAACTATTTTGGCTTAAAGCTCACGCAGGATTGCAGGGAAACGAGCGAGCAGACGAGCTTGCGAAGGATGCTGCACTGAAGCTGAAGGCGCGGCCCCACTACGATAGATGTCCCGTTTCATTCGTCAAAAGACAAATCCGTAAGGAGTCTGTTGACGAATGGAGCGGGCGCTACGTGGCGGGGGAAACCGCGTCAACCACAAAACTCTTCTTCCCCGACGCTGTGGAGGCCTACAGCTTGGTGAAGAAGTTCGCCATCGACCCGATCACGACGCAGGTGTTCACGGGGCATGGGGGGTTCTCCGAGTACTTGAACCGGTTCAAGTGCAAGGAGAGCCCGGCATGCATCTGTGACCCTGCGGCGAGCGAATCGATTATCCATGCGATAACAGAATGCCCAGTGTATATTTTGGATAGATACAATATTGAACAAGAACTAGACATAGACATTACTGTAAATAATATAAGATGTATAATAAGGGATAAATATAAAGCACCTTAATTTATAAATTTTTGTAAAAAAGTAGCTATAAGTTTAATAAATAGGAATAAGATGTAATAGTTAGTCTAAAATATATAATATTAGTTATAAAAGATATATAAAATTAGTTAGTTAGAAACGTAAGAAATTAGATATAAAATAGATTTAGGTTAAAATAGTACATGTAGCAATAAGAAAAAATGTAAAAGTCCTTAAAATTAAATAAATAAAACCCTAAAAAATAAGAGAATTAGCCAGGCCATAAGTAGGACCTCCCTACGAAGGAGTTAGGAACACTGAAAAACTCCCAAAGCTGGAGATAGATAGATAGGTGTAAGTATACACAAAGAGAAGGCACAAAAAAGTCTCTGACGAAAGTTAGGGGAAGGAGCGGGCTAAACGCCCAAAAAAAAAAAAAAAAAAAAAAAAAAAAAAAAAAAAAAAAAAAAAAAAAAAAAAAAAAAAAACTAACCTAACCTAACCAGTCGCACTCGATCCGCGGTCCAGAGAGCATCATTTTAAAGGAGCTCTGTTCGGAAAAAATCCGAAAAATAGGAAAAAGTGAAGTGATTTCGACGTGAGATACGTCAAAGTGTGCGGAAAGTGACGCCCTATAAAGTGTGATAAGTGACAAGACCCGGAAGTGCGACACAAAAAAGTTTGAATGAAAAGTTCTAACTTTTTAGGTTAGAAAACCAGTTTTTTGCGATTCGCTCGGAAACGAGATCGGCGACATACCGTTTTTCTGGTGCGGCTGTGTAGCCCCCACATAGGCGCATCTAAGGACACCCCTCTTTCCGCGAGCCGATTGGAGCTCGCGGAAATAACAGCAAAAAAACAAGTACCACGTGGCCACGAGGTCCGACTTCCGGCTGCGAGCGACAACATCTGAGGCGCGGATCAGCAGGCTGACACCACCAGGACCACGGAACTACCCGAAAACTGGAAAAAAGAAGTCCAACTTTAGCGCAGTAAGCGAAATAGTTAAAAATTTTAAAATTTTCAAATGTCAACTTTAAATTTCTCGAAAAATAGATCGATAACACACATTTTTTTAAATTTTGCCAGAAAGATATTCATAGATAGAACATAATTCCAAATTTTTAGATTTTTTTGGTAAGCCAATTTTGAATTATAGCCAAAAAAAAACAACATTTCAAAAACACGTGCTTACCTTCAAAATTGACTATTAGTAGATTTTAAAATTGTTAAAAATAGAGCTTAAATTAAGGATAAATTTAGTCTTTTTTCCAAATTTTAATATATAGTAGTTTTTGAGAAAATCGATTTTTTATGTATTTTTGCAGATTATTATTTATTTAATTAACATAAAATTATTCTGGCGATGCAATAGTATAGGGTGGACAATTTGACGAATTTTGAGCCCAAGAACGGGTTCTCTACGACGAATAACAAAGAAATTGGAAAAATCCAGACAACTTGGCCGCCATTTTGGAAAAGATCAAACCTCCATAACTTGGAAACTATTGGTCGTAGAGAGCTGCGGTTTTGGATGATATAATAGTTAAGACCAGGCCCTTGTTATAGGACCTTAAAAAGAAACCAAATTTTTTTCCAAAAAATTTTGAAATTGATAAACCTGGCACATCCGCGAGGTCACGACGAGTCAAACGAGCCGATACTCGGGTAAAATCGAGCTACAGTGACTGAAGATATAGACGAAAACCCAAATCTAGACGCCATATTGAAAAATTTTGAACAGCTCTATCTTCGTAGTCTTTTGTGATAGACTACCTGAGTTTGGGCTTGTTAGATTCAGCATCGGAAGACCTATCGAATGGCATAGTCAAATCTAGGCGAAAAATTTTTACTTTTTATTTTTATTTTTTACTTGTAAATTCTTCAATTCTGCAAATATTATAGCTAAGACGAAATTTTTGTGTAAACTAGCCTAAGTTAGTGATATATCTCTCGAGATATAACAACATATATTAATTAAGAAACCTTGTAAATAATTAGACTAAAAACACTAAACAGCGTGCTGTTTTCTCACAACCATTGCCTAGATTTTAGCAAACAGTGCTCCAAGTGGAAGCACTATAATTGACATATTGACAACCTACAAGCCCTATACACTTGTAGGTAAATATTTTTATATATTTTAAATTTATTTACTTACCTTTTGAATATTTACCAACGTTGACGCCTTCCCCTAAAAGCCTTCAAAATGTTTGGGTTCCGCACACCTGCAAAAGAAAAAACACCAATTAATAAAACACCTGAAAAACCCAGCCCGAAAGAGACAGGAGGAGCCAAGGTTGCGCAGGCACGGCGGAGCTTGGAGTCCCAGATCGAAAGATCTGGGAATACAGGCCCTGCTGGACCAGCGAAACCAAGGCAAGGGATAAGGAAAGTGATGACGACCCCGGACCCTGCCCTTGCTTTGTCCGCGGCTCAGGCTGCAACATCACCGCCACGTGTCGGAGTCGGTCACGTGAGTAGGACAGCCGAAGCCAAGGCCTGCTTAATGAGAATCAAAATGCAAATAAACGCAAGTAGAAACCTAAAAACAGAAATTAAATCAGAGGTGATAGAGGCCACGGAAAGATTGTATAGGATCGTAAAAGAAATTGAGGAGGAAAAAAGAAAGGAAGAAAACAATGGAAAAAAGGATGCAGACCCACAAACTATTCGGAAAGAAAATATAGGAATGGAGAAAGAAAAAGACATACAAGGAGTAGATTTAATTAGGAAATTGGAAGAACATAGTAAAATGCTAGAAAAGAATAAGGAAGAGATGGAGAAGCTTACCAAAGAAATGACAAAACATAGGGAAGAATGGAAGGAAGCAAGGACGTATGCAACAGTGGTGGCTGGACCCGGAGATAGGGATCGTCGGGATGCAGAAATGCACTCCGTCGTCGTTACCTCCGTGGACCAGACCACCTCAGGAGAGGAGGTCTTTGAGAAACTCAGGACTTCCCTAAACGCGAGAAATGAAGGCCTACAAATAGACAAAATAAGGAAAGCGAAGGATAGGAAGGTAATTGTGGGCTGCAGATCTAAAGAGGAGCTAGGAAGGGTGAAAGAAAGGATAAGGAAAGCAGGAAAAGGATTAAATGTGGAGGAGATAAAGAATAAGGAGCCCATGATCCTGTTGAGGGATGTCCTTAACCACAACGATGACAACGAGATAGTGCAAGCGCTACTTAACCAGAACAAACACCTTCTGGAGGATGTGGGTGGAAACAGCGCGAGCCTAAAGGTGAAATTTAGGAGAAAGGCGAGAAACCCACTCACATCCCACGTGGCGATACAAGTGCCACCGTCGATGTGGAAGCGACTCACGGAAGTGGGGTCAGTCCACATCGACGTCCAGAGAGTCAGGGTCGAGGACCAGTCTCCCCTGATTCAGTGTTCTCGATGCCTGGGCTATGGGCACGGTAAAAGGTTCTGCCAGGAACAGGTGGACGCGTGCAGTCACTGCGGGGGGGCCCACCACCGATCGGAATGTGCCGACTGGTTGGCGAGGGTACCCCCAACGTGCTGTAACTGCGCAAAAGCCAAGTTGGGTGGAGCCGAACACAGTGCCTTTAGCCCAGAGTGCCCGGTGAGGAGGAAGTGGGATACCCTGGCGAGATCCGCCGTAGCATACTGCTAAGGTGGATCCCAGGAACCCAGATCAGACTCCTCCCCCAGCAGGCGCGGGGCCGACATCCGTGGCGCAAGCCAACCTCCAGAGGAAACAACTAGCTACGCTAGAGTTTCTTCTGGAGGCCAAAAAGCGGAAGGTCGCCTTCGCGCTACTCCAGGAGCCGTACGTGGGGGGTCAAGGTAGAATGAGAGACCACCGGGGGGTAAGGATCTTCCAGGGAGACAACGGGCAGGGGGCCGCGGTCAAGTCAGCCATCGCAGTTTTCGATGACGACTTGACCGTGACCCAATGCCCGACCCTTACCACGACCAACATCACAGTGGTGAAGATCCTAACCGGAACCCGAGACATAGCGGTCATCTCGTTCTACTTTGAACCCGACAAACCCATAGGGCCATACCTGGAGCAACTGGGGAACATAGTCGAAAAACTGGGATCCCACAACGTTCTCATTGGGGGCGACACCAACGCTAAAAGCGTGTGGTGGGGCAGCGGGGACACTGACTCCAGGGGGGAAGCAATGGCAGGGATGCTGGAGGAGAGGGGATTGCAGGTGCTCAACGACGGCCTGCTGCCGACATTTGAGACCGTGAGGGGAGGAAGGCTCCTCACGAGCCATATAGACATCACGGCATGCACGGAGGACCTTCTCAACTTGGTGGAGGACTGGACAGTGGATACCACGATGGCGAGCTCAGACCACAAAAGTATAACGTTCAAAATAAATAAGACAAAAATAAAATACACAAAACAGATTACGAAAACAACCAGGAAATATAACACGAAAAAGGCTAATTGGGATCAGTTTAATAATAAACTAGATCATAATAATAAAGGCAACACTAAAGATCATCTCTGACAAAATTGTTTTCTCTTAGATTTTTATTATTTAACGAAATATTTACAGTTTTAATCAATTATTGGACCCAATTATCTAATTTTTATAACAATATAATGTTTTACCGAAGCCACAGTTCTGAATAGAATAAATAAACACCATGAATAAAGGACAACAATTTCTGACAATGTCACACGTCAAAAAAAAATTATAATTTACAATATTACGCCGATGAGATGATCAGGACAACCAGACAACGAAACGCACGCATAAGATCACCCAGCTCGTCGAGCTCCGCGTCTTGGGCGTCAGCTTCGGACGTGTTCGAAGTGACGCCGAACATTGACGCGTCGAGCCAGCGCGACGAGCTTCAGTCGTCCCCGCTGCCACTAAGACCTGCGCGACGAAGAGGACGACCCCCTCCAGCGGTGGGCTTGGGACCAGTGGGACAGAGTGTCCCATCTACGGTCCCCGCTACCGGTGGAGTAGTGCGCCGCATGAGATGGACTCAACAAATCAATGAAAATGTCATGCGGGCCTACTTTGGGGCGACAAAGGGAGGAACACACCTTACTGCGTTTCGTGCTCAAATGCTGTCTGTGTTTCAGGTTCTGGAGCCAACGATCAATGTATCATCCCAGCGGCTATCGGATCAAGTGCGGTTTATTCAACGACGTAAGTTGTTGGATGATGAAGTACTTGAGCGGCTGCGTACAGAAGCATGTGTTGTTCTAGATGTTGTTACGCCTACTACCCAGCGAGCAGCAGATTTACCACCTAGTCCTGCTGCTGACATTGAGGTGGTGGACAATTTAGACAACACTGTAAGTCCCCATGAGGAACAGCGATTGAGAAGGACTTTGGAGAGTGCGATTTTGGAATATAAATCCATACCAGCGTCCTGTAGACCGCGGGTGCCGCGTCTGCCTACGCATAGGCGAAATTTGGCGCTGATGGGAGCATTGGACTCCATTTTGGCTACGTATATGGAGTCCAGTCGGGACCTCGTTGATACGCATTCGATCCTTTACTGTGCGGCCGTCGCGGCATGTCGAGTGGCCAATGTAAAATTTCCAAATAATTTTACAACCACTCGAGATGCTACGACTGTGCCTGCCTGGCAGCGTAGGATCGAGGACCGTATCAACTGGGCCCGAACTCTCATCGGCAAACTAACTGCTTTCCAAAATGGAAATAATAGACCAAGGGTTATGCGTTTTGTGACCCAGGCCTTTTCTGGGACTAATATAAGTTCCCGAGACTATGGGCTCTGGGTCACAGAACGCATAGATTATTATAAACAGAAAATATATGCGTGGGCAAATCGCATCCGTCGGTGTAGGAGGCGGTGGGATCGATTCCAACAGAATCGTACTTTCCAAAGTGACCAAAAGAGGGTGTATAGATGTTGGGAGCGTTCTCCACAAAGTGTGGCAGATGGGCGACTGCCCAGTGGTCATGACATGCGTAGTTATTGGGAAAATATTTGGTCGTCGTCTGTCTCCCACACTGAAGCCGACTGGTTTGGTGTTGTTGAGCGAGCTTGTGAATTTATTCCTACCATGGAAGCCATTTCAATCACGCCAGAAGATGTTCTCATTGCGATCCGTCCGGCACAAAATTGGAAGTCCCCTGGCCCGGACGGCTTACATAATTTCTGGTTGAAATGGTTTCCAAGTTCACATGTTCGTTTGGCAGCACAATTCCAGGATGCGCTTGATGGAGGTTCGCTTCCAGCATTTATGACTACAGGTGTCACTCACCTCCTCTACAAATCTGGTAGTACCACGGACCCAAAAAACTATAGACCAATCACATGCCTTCCCACCATTTATAAACTTTTCACATCCATATTAAGAGCAAAAATTTCAGACCATTTTACCTCAAATAATATTCTTTTTTCTGGTCAAACTGGATGCAAGAGTGGGTCACGTGGTACTAAAGAACTCCTTCTCATTGACATGACCATTTGCCAACAGGCTCGTCACAATCGTAGGAATTTATCGGCTGCCTGGATTGATTATAAAAAGGCCTTTGATTCGGTGCCCCATACTTGGCTCAGGAGGGTGTTGAGTTTGTACAAAATTGATACAAATTTATGCACCTTTCTTGGGTCTTGTATGGGGCAGTGGACCACTGTCCTCAGATATCCAGGTGGTACGGTTCTTCCTGATTGTGATGAGCCGATTAGAATCAAGCGGGGAATATTCCAGGGTGACAGTCTGAGTCCACTGTGGTTCTGCATGGCCCTGAATCCTCTCAGCACTCTGTTGTTGGATTCGGGGTTAGGCTACTGTCTACGGAGAGGGTTTGAGCCTATTTCTCACTTACTTTACATGGATGATCTCAAATTATTTGCAACAAAACAATCTGAATTGATTGAGTTGTTAAAAATAACTGAAAAATTTAGCAACTCAATCAATATGGAGTTTGGTGTAGATAAATGTGCGGTTATCCATGTCAAGCGAGGGAAAGTTGCAGTCTCTGATGATATACAAGTATCAGAGACTGTAAGACTCAGATCTCTCTCTGAGACGGAAACTTACAAATATCTGGGTATGTCAGAGTCACTAGGTATTTTGAGTGCAGACGTAAAACAGTCGTTGAAGGAACGTTTCTTTAGCCGCCTGACAAAAGTACTTAATAGTTTTTTGTCAGGTGGAAACAAGATTCGCGCCTTTAACGGTTGGGTTATGCCTGTACTTATGTTTTACTGTTTGTTTGTTTTTTATGTATGCCTGTACTTTTGTGTACTGTTTGTTTTTTATGTATGCCTGTACTTTTTGTTTTTGTTTTTGTTTTTGTTTTTTTATTTTTGTTTTTTTTTTCTTTTTAGGTTGGGTTAGGTTAGGTTTTTTTTTTTTTTTCTCGTTCCTCCGACACCTTGGTCAGAGCCCTTTTACAAGTTTATTTTCTTCGAAACTTCCGAGTTTCTTCCTTTTTTGTGTATTATGTTTTCCTATCGTTACATATCGATTTGTGTCAAGCACAATTTTTTTTTTTTACTGATCTTTTGTCTTATTTGCGAAACTTTATTTCTACATAACATATTTTTATTTATCTTTTTTATCTTGTTACTTCTTGATATAATCTAAACTATACAGGGTGCACAAGAGAATGGCGCACTAGCTAAGTTGGGTGCAAGGGCATAATATTAATATGATAATAATAGAATAATATTTGGAAAATACTTATCCGTTTTGGAGTTATGACCGTTTAAAGTTTTGAGTATAATCATCACATTTTCGCAAAAAAAAAAAATGTGTGTGTGTATTAGTGTACACACGTAAGAAGTGAAACTTCTTTATGACATCATTTTTCGAAAAATGATCTACTATTTACAAATTTACAGAATTGGTAAAATAAAGCTAAATTAAATAAAGTTTAATTTAGGAGGGGGAATTTGGGATTTCTATCGGGGCCAATTTGTAGCCCTCACCGAGACGGTTCCGAGGATACCAAGCTCGGTGGGTCCACGACCTTTATTGGCCGAGATAGGTTTAGGAGGGGTGAGGTAAAAATTTTAGGTGGGGGTAGGGGCGCGGGGGGGGGTTAAGTTTCGTGGGGAGGCTATTGGGCAGCTTAAAATATTTTTGGGCGGGGAAAGTTGTGGAGGGGGAATTCGGGAATTCTGTTGGGGCAGGATTGTAGCCCTCACCGAGCCGGTTCCAATGAACCCAAGGTCGGTGGGTCTACGATGGATAATGCCGGAGATATGAGTAGGGGGGGGTGAGGTAAAATTTTTAGGGTGGGGGTAAGCGGGGGGGGGAGGTTTCGTGGGGAGGCTATTGGGCACTGTTTTGGATTTAGGGTGGGGGAAGGCCAGAGGGGGGGTAAGGATCAAATTACAAAAAAAGTGGGTGGGACTTAAAATTTTGGTTGGGGCTTGGAAACGGTTGGGGGTGTGGCTTACTGAAGTGGGTACTAATTTACTAAATAAAAAAAGATGGCGCGTAACGGAAGAATGTGACGCGTAACGAAAAATTTTTTCCAACCCCGATAAAGAAGTTTCACTATAAAAAAAAAACAAGATTTTAACATATACGTATTTTTTCGTTTCGTTGTTAATTAAATGGTTAACGAAATATACCACGAAAACATTTTTTCTCAACAACAAAAATTTCATAGACTTCGCCTTAACATATTTTACAAATAGGCCAGGTCATTAACTCTCAGCTATATACTTTATCCTTCTCTAATTTTACAAAAATGTATTTTTCATTTTATTTCAAAGAAATAACACCGTTGAACAGGGGCGTACTTAGATTTATAGCGTCAACAAATTCACAACATAATAACTATGTAGGTATAGTTGCATCGAGCATGGATCGAGTGTTTTGTTATTATTTTCCTTAAGGTGTCACAAATCTAAACTCTAAGATACCAATAAATCACGCTGGTCCTCGGTTAAACCATGTTGTACCATGCAAATTTATTAATTACAAACGTTTTTACTACAACGTTTGTAATTAATAAATTTGTATTACTATACATAACACTTAAATTATCTAAGTAATTAATATTCATTAAAATTTCTTTTTACGCAATTACACTGATAAAGTAAAAATAAGATATTAAAATGATTGCAGAATTCGGCCCATTTCTCAAAGGAAGCCGAAGGTCACTGTCAATGGATCTTTCTGCAATAGAATGTGTCGAACTTAAAACCATTTGGTTGCACTGCACCACGAACTTGACATATATGACGCAAATATTCGCAATTTCTTAAAATGCTTGGTTCGCATCTTAAATAGTGAGCGTTAGAAATGTTGTTATTTTAAGATTAGGTATTAGCTTTGTTTAATTTCATCCACTTTGTTATTTTGTCTTTCTTTTTCTCTGTTGTTACTTTAGTTTTATTATCTCGAGTTCACATATTGTAAATTATTTTATTTTTAACCGACTTCTTAACCGACTTCAGAGGACTATGTATGTACACCGGACAGGACTATGTATGGACTACTTATGTATGTACACCGATTACGCTGAGATTTATGATTCGATTTACGTAATTCTTCTTTAGTTTGATGCGGAATAGTTGTCATTTGGTTTAAATTACTATTTTTGCAAAAACTAGGTATTTACACCTCAAAAACCATGATTTTTAAAAAATTGTAAAAAAAAATCCGTTGCTTATTTTGCAAAATTTTTAGTTGCATTGTGTCTGTAGCCGCTATGACTACCACCTAGCTTCGTTTTCGGTCGCGGTCTTAATATACCCTGTATGTGTATATGAATATATTTGTGGCCCTGAAAAGGACATTTTGGTTTGCGTATTGTGTGACGAGCACACAACACCTCTGTTTTGAAAACAAACTAATAATGGAATTAAGTAATAATGAATACCTACTATTATAAAACAACTTATATACTATACCTTCGTGCAGCAGATAAACTATACAAATCTATAATAATAATATAAATTAGGTTACAACGGATCAAAATTTTACTATATTTCGAGACGACCGTCTACGTCGTTTGCCCGCTTAGGTTGTTTTCATTGTTCTAGACTAGTTTTTCAATATTTTTGAATATGCGACCCCTTTTCAGTTTAACATTTTTGCCGACCCCCTTGGGCGATAGACAGACTAAAAGTTAGTGATTTAGAACACTGTGTTAATGATTTTGTCCATTTTGGTACCTATTTATGAATAACACCTATACTCTGTGAGAATGGCGACTTCTTGAGTAATGCCCCCAGGTGGTCGCGCCCCACAGATTGAAAAGCACTGTTGAAGACAAAGGTATCACCCTAAAGGTCACGCGCGGCGAGTGCAGGTACCTACTATTCCATTTGGCTTGGCACCGATTTAACATTACGGTTTTAAGCTATTGTAGGCGTTTTGCTCTTATTAGCGCTGTTAACGAAAATAAAGTTTAGGGTTACAGACAGAAAAGATCGAAAGTTCATCACCATTATAGGAGTATCGTTTAAAATCACATATCATATCACTTTTTTCAAAGAAGGTTCATAAATAAATTTATATACAGGGTATATCAAGACTGCGACCGAAAACGAAGCCAGGTGGTAGTTTTAGCGGCTACAGACACAATGCAACTAAAAATTTTGCAGGGTAAGCGACCGATTTTATTTTTCAATTTTTTAAAAATATTCGTTTTTGAGGGGTAAATACCTAGTTTTTGCAAAAATAGTAATTTAAACCCTTACGTACCATTGCGTGTTTAAAAAATAAGCAATGTACATCATTATTTTAGAAAAACTATGTTTAATCACTCAAATACGACGATATGTAAAAAATAAAAAAAAAAATTGACGATTTTTTTGTAAAATTTTTACTTGCATGGTGTTTGATATCACTAATACTACCTCCTGGCTTCGTTTTCGGTCGCGGTCTTGATATACCCTGTATACTTGGCCTGTTCCCTAGAAATTTCTTGAGTAGTGTATTTTGAATATAATAGGGTCTTTGGGGTTGTACAATAATATACTCGTTCATTACTATGTATAACATCGTTTAATAATTCTTTATGTTTGTTGTATAATAACTATGTGTGTATGAACGTGGTGGACATTCACGTGCACGCTAACGTCACGGTATGGGACTCGCCGTCAGCGAGAGTGGTAGGAATCGACACTGTGGTTTGGGCTTGTGCTGTTTTTCAGGTGGTGTGTTGGGCCCACAAGGCGCGGGCGGCGCGGAGGGCGCGGGGGGCGTGGGGGGCGCGGGGGGCGTGGGCGGTGGGCGCGGGGGGCACGGCGTGCTAAGTGGCGCGCGCGGCGGACACGACGGCGGCGCACCGCACGGTCCCGACGACGACGCGCCGCGCTTCGGCTCACATGTGACACCTGCTTGTTTAGTGGTGACGTCATCAGTGCGTTTACAGCTGCTCAGCTTCTTTTGGATGTTTTTGATGGATAGCCAAGAGTCCCGCGCGGCGGCGTGTGCGGCGGCGTGTGCGGCGGCAGCGCAGGGCGCGGCGGCGCGGCGCGGCGCGGGGCGCGGCGGGCCGGGGTCGAGCGCCACGCGCACGCTGACGCGCCGCACGCCGGCCGGCACCGGCAGTTCGAGGTGTCCGCCCGCGCCAACACCTTGATGACTGCTTATTTTTGTTGCAGTTGCGCACACGGCACGACCTCTTCCTGCCTCATTTAAATCTCCTCTCTCGCGTAGTACAGCTTCCAGCCCGCCCGTCTGTCTGGTTGTCGACGGCCGATCCGAGAATGCACGAGCACCTATATAAAGAAGCGATTGTGAATCTGTATGGAAGCATCGACGACCACATTGAGGGCTCTGAGGACGTTTTGAATCGACCAGATTTGACGATTTGTCAGATGATCGCCGGCTCTGCGTGAACGTTTGTATGATTCGCGATTTAAGGGTGGCGGCGGGGGGTGGCGCACACGTAGGCTTGCAAGGGGGAGAGTGAAAGGCGGCGGCGGGGTGCGCGGGGGGCCGGTCGGGTGGTGCCCGGTCCACCTGCACTAGGAGGCGCGGCCGGTGAGCGCAGGGGTCGAGGTGTGCGCCGGTGTCGATGCGGCAGGCGTCGTCTGGCGCCAGCTGCACGCGGCGCGGCGGCGGCGGCGTGCGCGCGGGCCCGCAGCGCGCGGGGCACTCGGCGGCGCAGTCGGCGGTGACGGAGTAATCGTGGCCGTCGGTGGCGCGCGCGCACTCCCTCTCGCAGCCCAGCCGGTAGGCCGACGCCGGCGGTAGGGCGCGCTCGCGTGGCTGCGCCGCCTCCCGTTCGTAGTCTTCGCGACGCATCGCCTCCGCGAGCGCCAGGCGACGCGCGACTCGGTCCCGCTCGGCGCCGCAGTCGTCGCGGACGCCCGAGCAACTCACGGACACGCTTGCACCTTCAGGAACGCACGATCCGTTCTGAAAACGAGAAACACTGTCAGCTCAGTGGGTCATCGTTCACAAACCGATCGGAATAATATTGCGAGGTAAAATGTTGAAGGCGAATATTCGAAGCGTACACATCGGCTTGGTTTCGCGTGGGTGGTGAGGTCAGCGCAGGTGAGCGGCGCGGGCGGCGGGCGCGGCGCGCACGGCGGGCGGCGGCCGGCGGCGGGCGGGCAGCACACCACGCGCAGCGCGGGCACCGTGCGCACCGGGCCCGCGCGGCACGCGGGCTTGGGCGGCGGCGTGCAGGGGGGCGGCGGCGGCGGCGCGCCGGGCCCCGCGCACGTGGTGCTGGCGCCGCGCTCCGCAGCTTGCATTGTGTGTGTGAGGCGGGAGAGTGCCCGCAGCGTGCCGCGCGCAGTCATGACGGCCGTGTGCGTGCTCGGGGTGGGTCGGAATGGTAATGCGGCACCGCTCGAGGCCCTCGCGCCACCGCTCTAGTGGGCTGCTTTTGCAGTCGCGATGGCGATGCTCTGACCGACGCCCCCGTTACCATGGCAACGTGCCTTGGTACGGTAGGTGGCCAATTGTAATTTAAGTACCCTCTACCCTTACTTTTTAAAATGTATTTTATTGTTTGCATGTTGTGTTTGCTTGTAAGTGGTTGTGCAACAAGCATAATATTTGTATATGTGTTATAAGATCTCATAATAATGTATTATTGTAACAACTGTTAGCAAACCTCAAAAATAAAAATAAAATAAGTAAATCGAAAAATATGTAAAAAAAATTAAGACAAATCATTTAGCCGAAATAAGTAGTAGTTCTAGTTTAAGAAGACATCTTTCCGACATCAGAGCGAGCAGTCAGGGCGCGCGGCGAGCCATCATGGCCAGCCGGGTAGGCTCTGCGGCGTCGCGCGACTCCTCCACTCCTGGCAAACAGAGTAGGAGTTTTAGTGAGCTAGCACGCGCGGGTTGTGGTGGCGCCAAAGAGAGAGAGTGCTCACGTGGAAGGCGTCACCCGCGAGCACGAGCATGCAGCGTGGTGCGGCGAGCGGCAGCAGCGCGGCGGCCACGGGCGCGGCGTGGCGCCCCAGCAGCACCGGCCGCGCCGCGCCTAGTGCCGCCCACACGCACACGCCGCCCCCCGCGCACCTGCACACCGACAACCTCACATTCGCGCACCGCACCTGTGCATATTGTGTCCACCAAGCAAGTCCACCGAGACGGTCACACAGACGGGTTAAGTACAGTACGGTTAAGGAGTAAACTGACGTGGCGACGTGGTGCCAGGACGCGGCGGGTTGCGCGTAGTACAGCGAGGGCGAGGGCGCGGGCGGGCCGGGCGGCGCCAGCACGCGCAGCACCAGCAGCGCCGGCACCGACACGCACAGCGCCCGCCCGTCCGCCGTGCTCACCCACACGCAGCGGCCCCTGCACACACACGCACCACGATATACACGAAGGCCCTTCTACTAACTAACTATCTGTCACTTCAAATTAATTATAATAGAGCTGGTTATTAGTATAATAAAACTGCGACTTGGTTGATATTGAACTAATTATTTATTATCTAATAGCTGCTTATATAGTATTTGAATATGATGACACAGAGAATAAACAAACTATACGGGCACGTAATCACTCCCGGATGTTCTCGTTGGTTGTGCTGCCGCGGCGTGTTTCTAAGCTTGGGCTGTATTCGCAACCTTGAGGTCGGTACAAACAAAGCAACATCATAAGAAAACACTATGACTAGCAGTTCGTAAGTATTGTGGTGATTGAATGAGTGTGTAGTACCCCGGGTGCGGCGCGAGGCCGAGCGGCGGCGCGGGCAGCGCGCACGCGGCCTCGGGCGCGGTGCAGAGCGCGCGCACGGCGGCCTCGTCGGGCGGCGGCGGCTCGGGCGGCGGCGCGCGCACGCGCTCGCGGTGCGCCAGGTAGCGCGCGCGCAGCGAACCCGCCGCCTCGGCCTGCAGCGGCGGCGGCTGCGGCGCGCCCAGCGCCCACGCGCTCACCTGCCCGCCGCCGCCCGCGCCCCCCGCGCCACCCGCGCGCCCCGCGCCGCGCCCGCCGTCCCACGCCAGCACCAGCACGCGCAGTTGCGACCACTCGCCCTCCTGCAACTGTGCTACCATCTGACACAACTCTTGTATTTCATTGTAATTTCATACTCATAATGATCTACGTACATAAAATCATGCCTTTGTCCGATTGGGGTAGGCAGAGACTATAGAGAACCACAAAATCTTCGTATTTTGCTATAGATATATAAGTACCTATATGCGTAGTTTGAATAAAATTATTTTGTTATGTATGTTCGGAATACAGTTTTATTTAACTTATCCAATACATATTACGATATGGCAGATGGAACCGCAGTGAGCGAACGGACCGACGTACGTGGTGTTCGGGCGCGGGCGGCGTGTGCGGGGCGCGCGGGGGGCGCGTGGCGCGATAGTAGGCGGCGTCGGCGACAGCGGGCGGCGCAACCAGCGCGCTCCACGGCAGCTCCAGCACCAGCGCGTGCCTGCGTAACAAATCTTCATCAGAGCACTGCCGCCTCGCGATCACATCATGCCAGCGTGAAGGCCGTGTCAGGTGTTGCCCACTTTCGGCTTTAAAACGGCGGCGCTTATTGTGATCATGTAGTGTATAGCCGAGAGGCGAGCGGGTTTCAGAGTACACGTACAGTATGTTAGCGCTGTCTTCGTTGTAGACCCGCAGCAAGCGAGTGGTGACTCCCGTGTACTCGGACTGCGTCTCCTGCGCCAACACCAAACAGGCCGTGAGTGCGGGCGGCCCGCCGCGCAGTCGCTACGTGTCGACGAGGCGGCGCACCTGCGTGGCGGCGTTGAGCCACACGGCGGTGCAGGCCACGGCCGGCGCCAGCGCGCTCGTCAGCAGCGACAGGAACGAGTCGCCCGCCGCGCTCGCCCAGCACCCCGCCGCGCCCGCGCTGCAGCGCGCGCGACTCACCACGCGCAACCCGCTCTCCTCTGCACGCGCCACGCGTCAAGGGCCGGCGCCGGCCGCGGCGACGAACCACGACAGGAAACAGATTCAATATTTGAATTTGCATATCTTGGGAAATTGCAATTAAAACTTAAAGAGTTTAAAAGCAATACGCCGATAAGCGATGAGAATAACGTTCCGTTGAATGAGTCGATTGCTCCACTGCTAATTTCATTTTGAAAGGCAAGCGAGGAGTAGATTGGAGCCACGGCGGACGAGGTGTGCAGGTATATTGATTGTTTATAGATTACCGTCGAACTCCAGCACGAGTAGTTCCCAGGAGGAGGCAAGGTCTGCGAGAGCGCGCGGCCCCGCCACCAGCAGGCGTGGCGCCGCTGTGGCCCACTGCAAGCGCGCGGCGCTCGCCCAGCCGCGCTCGGCGCGCAGCTCGCGGCGGCAGCGCTCGCGCCAGGCGGGCGGGGCGCGGGCGTGGCGCGGCGTTCGCTCCCACACGGCCACGGTTGCGTCGGCGGCGGCGAGCGCGAGGCGGCGCTGGCAGGGCGACAGCGCGGCGTGCAGCAGTGTGGCGCCGCCGCCCGCCGCCTCGCTGGCGTGCAGGCGCCAGCCCGCGTGCGCGCACACGTACTCCTCGCGCCACTCGGAGTTCTCTGCAACATAAAGCTCTTGCCTCGTGTCCTTGTCGGTCGCCGTCACTACCCTCTTGACCATCTTCACTATTACCTTAATCACTTACAAAAGTCTGTCAAAATTTATGGCCCACAGGAAGTGTCTGGCAACTGTATTTTTTTATAACAATATCATATTATGACATAATAATATGTAAAAACTAGCCTTGCTATTTTGACGTAAGTTAGCATGGTTTTTCCAATATTGATACCTGCTACCTCTAAAACGGTTCCGCTTTCAGCTAAGCGAGTATCCCTTCCTTGCTTTGTTTATCGCAGATCCAAAAAATCATCTTTTCTAAAATCACGCTCTATTACCTACCTATGTCACAGGGTGGTGAGTACAGTGGAATGTCAAGCATTAACATGTCATGGTGTTTGGTTTTGTTAGTGTCCATAAGCGGTCGTATTGCTTACTATTAGGCGAATGGCATGCTCGTCTCGCAATAAAAAAATAATCTGAAAAATAAATTAGACAGCCTCGGTGGCGTAGTTGTATTACGGTACGGTTACAAAGTTGAGGTCTTGGGTTCGAGTCCCGGGTCGGGACTGCTCAGCCTGGAGTCAGGAATTTGTGCCCGATATGGTGATAGGCTCGCCCCGTATCACATCGTGGGACGGAACATACAAGGCGAAAATTGGGTGTCCTGGTGGCGCCTCTGCCTACCCCTTCGGGGATATAGGCGTGAGTTTATGTATGTATGATTAGAGGGTGCTTCAGTGGCAATACAGAGTAAACTTATTTGGTGATTTGGTGTAGATATTAAAATGAAGACTAACGTCCAGGAAGTAACTATTGTATAGTTATAAATAAACACAAAACAAACACTCACCTTTCTACAAACAGTGTGTTAGTGTTAGTGTTTCACCAAAACATTGTGCGAGAAAAAAAGTTAAAATTGCCAAGAATGATCAAATAAATATAAAACTTAAATCTCAGTTGGCGAGATGCTACCGCCACACTTGTGACACAATATGTATTATAGGATTTAGGATTTTATAAGCAAAGCGATGAGACGCTTTCAATACCCACCACAGTTGAGTAAGAAAATATTCTCATGCTCGAAG
Organism: Deilephila elpenor; assembly: GCA_949752805.1. Taxonomy (NCBI): domain Eukaryota; kingdom Metazoa; phylum Arthropoda; class Insecta; order Lepidoptera; family Sphingidae; genus Deilephila; species Deilephila elpenor. The sequence continues at coordinate 108,648 of OX457098.1, forward strand.
AACACTTACGACTTGTACGAGTATAATGAATGAATGATGTATAAGCATACGCGCGTGGTGGGGGGAGTACCTGTGGAAGCGAGCAGCACGACGCGCGCGCGCGCCGACACGCCGCGCAGCACGAGGCGGCGCCACAGCGCGGGCTCGGCGGCGGCGCGGCGCCACGCGCGGCACGCGGCGCCCGCGCGCGCCAGCGCCGCGCCCTCCAGCCACGAGAACACCTCGCGCAGCACCACGCCGCAGCGCCCGTCCTCGCGCTGCCACGCGCTCTCCTCGCACATGCCACGCGAACGTGTGCTGACACACTGGCGCCCCGGCCCGCGCCGCCCGCGCAGCCCGCGCCGCCCGACACTAAAATAACCTCACCGACACTCTTTGGGAGCGCGAGTGGGCGCCGCGCATTGCGCACGACAAACTTTCATTTCCGTTATTGTTACATGTACGAACTCGCGCCGAGTGCTGCGTACTAATCTTTGGCAATTTTTTCCTTAAAAACTATAGTTTATAAGCTGTTTTTTATCTATTGGGTATATTTTTTAGGCATTGAACGTGGTGTTTGCTTGCAATTATAATATATCCAGTAGGTGACTGTTCACCCATATACACACATAGCTCACTAGCGGGCCGGCCGGCCCGGCTTCGCCCAGGTGCAGATAGTTTTTGAGTCCAGTCCACATCAATAACTTATGATTATTTCGCATACTAACTGTTATATATTTAAAGTCAATGTGCCCGCCATCTACTATATTGCTTTTCCCGTCCCGCCCCGTTATATCCCGGTGTACCTCCTCGTCTCATTCTGTCCCATGACGAAAAGCATGCAATCCTGTCTCCTGTTCCGTGTCATCCATTCAAGTTTGAAAGAGTAGCAAATACATTGTTTATTTAAATCCCTTACTCATTCTATGGGAATACTACATTTTTTGGAATAAAAAGTAGCCTATGTATTAATTCAGGGTGTCAGCTATCCCTATATCAAATTTCATCAAAATTGGTTCAGCCGTATTTGCGTGAAAGAGTAACAAACAGCCATACATACAAACTGTCGCGTTTATAATGTAATTAATAAGGATTTTCTATGGCTACTGCTATGAGACCGGGAGCCAGGTCACCTCAGCTCGGAAACTCACTGAATTTCATACCTACAGTTTCCCAAACCCCCCCCCCCAAATTTTCTACCGCGTGTTTGCTGATACACGTTTACAATAATTTATTAAAAAGAAGAGAGAAATGTTGTACGCTATATTTATATAACAACAATATGGATAGTGTTCACATGGCGGCGAGCTCGCGGCGCGCTTGCTGCATGTAGTTGGTGGTGGCTTCGACGAGGTCGCGGTCGCCTGCAGAGGGGTCGGGCTCGCCGAGCGAGCGGCGCGGGCCCTCGTCGCCCTCCTCCGCCTGGCGCAGCTTGAGCCGGATCTCGCGCATGCGCGCCTCCAGCGTGCGCTCGCGCTTGCTCTCGCGCTCCAGTATCTGCACAGTGCACCACCACACATCCATCGACCACAAGTTATTGTTGAAATGTAACAGTTTTGGTGTAGGTATGAGCGCGATGCTACGTTGGGCCGGAGTGCGCGGGTACTCACGCTGTTGAGCAGCAGTTTGTCCGCCTTGTCGGACTGCGCCAGGCTGGCGGACAGCTCCACCATGTAGATGTTCCCGCGGCGACTGCCGCACGCCGCCAGCGTGCCCTGACACATCACACATGCAACTAGCTTTAGTTACTTGACTATACTTATCCTAATTACGATTCCACCGTGAACATATGGCTATATCAGCGTCGCCTGCTTTGGTAATTTACAAGATGACTTTCCATTTCACATGGCAAAGCGGAGCGACCGTTTATTGCTTGATGACGCAATTTACTCATAAAAACGGTGTGCTTTGAAGCTGTTGAGAATGCACTGCACAGCACATTCTTATTGTTTTGCATAAAATGTGTACAGGAGAGCAAACTAAAATCCTTTAAACTAAAAATATATAGCTACATTTCACCTATTGCATATGGTCTATACTAGTCTATATTACCTATACTCCATACTAAAAGTACCTATAAGGAGGAAACATTTGTATTTTTGTTATTGTATGTAGAATAGTTCGTTATCCTGGTGTATCATAAGCTATTTTATTGCCTGAAGGGTTGAAATCTGGGTCGAAATGGAAATGGAAAATCAAAATCGAAACCATTGAAAATATATCTTTGAAAAAATATTTTTTAGCTCCTTATTAATTACAATAAATAAGGGCGTGCAACGATTTTGGTAAAACAGCATTATAGAGGTGAAATAAGGGATGACATACATACATAAACTCACGCCTTTATCCCCGAAGGGGTAGGCAGAGGCGCCACCAGGACACACACATTTCGCCTTGTATGTTCCGTCCCATGATGTGATAGGGGGCGAGCCTATCGCCATATCGGGCACAAATTCCTGACTCCGGGCTGATAATGAATAGAAAAATCCAATATCACTTTGCCCGACCTGGGACTCGAACCCGAGACCTCAGCTTTGTAACCGTACCGTAATACAACTACGCCACCGAGGCAGTCCCGCCACCGAGGCAGTCACGCCACCGAGGCAGGGATGACATATTGAATCGAAAATCAAAATCGCTGAAGCTATTAATGTAAAAAAACATAATTCGGTAAAATGAAAAAATTAAAATTCTTTTATGGCCTTGAATTGCAGTGAAGTGCAGTGTGCACGTAACGCCAGGCGTTGGCGCTGGTCACACTCACAGTCTCGTGCATGCGCAGTTTGAGCAGCGGCTCCTCGCACACCTGCATGGACAGCGTGGGCTCGTGCTGGCGGCGCAGCAGGTCCCACAGCGCCAGCACGCCGTTCCATTGCGACAGTAGCATTAGCGATATCCTAATGACACATTTCGATTGACAGTTTCCATGGATTAGTAAGGTTTATAAAGTCCCAACAAGATTCTTTAACAGTTAGCTTTATCTATTATCCCACCTTATATTCTATTCTATTTTTATTTTTCACCTACCGACCAAAGAAATAAGCTTTAACCCTTACAGTAGATTAGCATCATATGCATTGCTATTGCTCGTTCGTCGGATTGAGAGGGCTTAGGCCATATAGTCCACCACGAAGGCTTCGTTTGGCTTGGCGGACTTTACATACAGTAGGATTTTTTTAAATCGCCACGGTATGCAGGTTTCCTCACGGTATTTTCCTTCAGCATTAAAATACATGGTGATCGACTATTAATACACTCCTAACTCCGAAAAGTCAGACAGGTGCTCTGGGATTTGAACCAACGAAAACCCGTGAACATATTGGCAGTCGTGTCTGGTCCGTTACCAACAGGTCACCAAGCACTTGCCTATAAGGCCTAAGCCCTCTCAATCGTATTTACGATTGTAGAGATGGCCCGTGCCCTGCCGTTTACAGTTTGTCGGATTTGTTATAGAAAAAACGCATGGCATAGGTTGCAGACGTGGAAGCAGCAAGTTACCGCGTGGGACTCCAGGTGCCGGCGGTGATCTTGTGGCGATGCGGCGGCGACATGATGACGGGCGATTCGCGGCAGTCCTCGGCCCACACGCGCGCCATCCAGTCGCCCACCGTCAGGAAGTTCTTCAAGAAGTTGGGATTACGCTCCACCGACCACACCGGCCCCAAGTGCGCTTCGTACTAGTGAATCGAACCTTCTATGATAACATTTCTACACAATCACTAATCGTGCTACGGTGAACACTGCTACTGCCCCACGTGAGCTTCGTAGTGCTAGAGCTAGTCAAACTGTTATATTTTACTATACCACAACAAACTGGCAGTATGTCTCTCATATGTGAGAAGCCGCCTGGGTAGGTACATCAGTGGACTGTTGTGTTCGAATGATATTGTAGCCAGAGTAACTAATGGACATATTATGTCTCAACATGGCGAGAGCAGTGGAGTGTCAAGCAGTGCTTTGTAGTTCATGGTGTTGTTTGGTTTTCTACTGTCCATGAGCGGTCGTATTGCTTACCATCGCCGCGAATGACAAGCTCGTCTCACCATTCAAAGCAATAAAAAAAAAAAAACATAAATACACCCAACAGTCACATACATACTTCTGACCCCACCGACGATTCTTGTGTCATGGGTATCAGAAACTACGAGAGACTATTAGGTCTCACAAACACCTCGACTCGAAACAAATACCTGTGGATCACACAAACATTTGTTTCGGTGCAGGGATCGAACCCGCGGCCTCTCGTTTGACAGCCGGCGTCTAATCAACTGCGCCACAGAGGCTGTCAAATTTAAATTGAATTTAAAGTTACGTAGTTGGCGGAGAGAAAACATATTCCGTTATCTGATTTTAATCTTAAAATGTGTGCATCTTGGCGAAGCTGGGTAAGTCCGCTAGTTACACAACATTAAGATTAATCAAGGGGCCTTAATGCAAGTAGTTACTTTGAGTGGTATTTTCTCCATCGGTGTTTTCCCTTTTCTATTGCCGGACAGCACGAGTCCGTTCTCGCAGCCGATCATGAAGCGCGTCGGGATGGTGGGCTCGAACTCCAGCGAGCACACGCCGTTCGCTTTCGCCATCGTCGGCACGTCGAAAGAGGACTTGACCGCGTCCATGATCATCTCGTCGGTGGGCTCGTCCATGCGCCGCATGTCCCACCACTTGACCGCACCGTCAGGCCCCGACGAGAAGAACTCCTTGCCCGACTTGGCGTTAATGAAAAGCACGTTGCGTACCATGTCGCGGTGCGCTACGTGTGGCGGCGACGTGAGGAAAGGCTTGCCGCCGCGCCGCCGGTCGAACACGCCCACCTGCCCGTTCATCAACCCGCCAGCGAGCACGTTCTCGTCGCGCTGGTTGAACTGCAGGTCGAGCATGGGGCACGGCGGCGTCACTGTCACCTCGGGCTGGTTGGCGTTCTCCACGTCCCACACGTAGCAGTCGACGGGCGCGCGGCTCACGCAGTTTATGTCCACGTCCACGTACGTGACGGCGAAGCGCTGGCCCTCCGGCTGCCAACACACGGAGCTGACGGGGCGGTGCGCGGGCAGGTCGCGGTACACGTTCACCGTGCGGCAACTAGTGCGCTCCACGTCGGGCCAGTTCGGCATGTCCACGAAGTACGTGCGGTACATGTCGATGGCGTTGTTTTGCAGCACGTAGTGCTCCATACCCTGAAGTCACAACGCAGCGTCTGAGCGCGGCGGCGGAAGGGGGGCGAGTAGATGGCGACGCGGTCGCTACATTCATTGTGACTTACCGGAGCTGCCTGCATGACGCAGTGTATGTAGTTGTCTTCCTTCTCTATTTTGCGTCGGTAGCGTTGGGTCGCTTCGGGGTCGGTGACGGGGACGTCCCTGGGCCAGCCTCCCTCGGCATGATTGGCGCCCGTAGTGGAGTACTCGGCCCTGCAACAAGGAATGGTAATAAGCGAGCGAGAGTGCGGTGCGACTGCGGCAAGGAACGAGGCCTCACCGGATGGTGTTCACGTAGTTTTCCCAGAAGGTGGGCGCGTTCTGCGTGGGCTGGTGCACGGGGTTGCGCAGGATGTACTGCTTGAACTCGGCCGGGTTGCTGGTGATTGTGTCGCACATCTCGGGTCCGCGCTCGCAGAACAACGGCTGCCGCCCGAAGTTACTGCGGAGTTTGTTGTATTGGTATGATATATCCATTCTCTACAATGTGATGTGCTATTACACATAGAGTAAGTAATCACTACGTTCTACTATTACAATCCACAAAACACTAGATGGATCACAGAGATCGTAGAGCTTGACGCAACAAGTGTCATTAGTAATAGATAAGGGATACTGGTTTTAACAATTTCCGACGTTACAAAAAGTATGTAGACACTTCGAAGAGGTACTTACAATTATTTTATAAAATAAATAACACATTTCAGTCCATGTGTTACATCTGGAATAACTATTGTGACGAAGTTGAGACTGCACGCTAATCTGTCATTAAAAATTCGTATTCATAGGTTGAGTCGATAGATGTTGAGTCATCAATGATGTTTTAATATTATATAAACCCATTGAGCTAATATGATACTGGGTTCAAGTAGTAATATTAGCTCAATGTATAATCCATTCAACGCCCAACGTATAATCGCGGCAGGCCCAGAAAAAGATGGCGAGATGAGTTGGACAGGTGGGAAAAAAACTGGCAGGATCGAGCCCTGAACCGGGACGAATGGAAGGAGGGTAGAGAGGCCTTTGCCCTGCAGTGGGACAGTGGAGACTGATGTGTATAATCCATTGTTATTAAGGCCAAAATTGTAACACAGTCTAAATAAATTTTATAATTATTTTTTATAATAATTGTAGGTCGTCTACGAGCCTATCGCCATATCGGGCACAAATTCCTGACTCCAGGCTGATAATGAATAGAAAAATCCAATATCACTTTGCCCGACCCGGGACTTGAACCCGAGACCTCAGCTTTGTAACCATACCGTAGTACAACTACGCCACCGAGACATTATTTTTTATTACTGTTTACAATCCTAGTACTCGTATAGTCCGCTTATGGGCGGCATCTTAGAGGGTTTTGCTACTTAAAAAGAACAATAATTAAAGCATTTCAATATTGCTCATCAGCAAATAACAGCAAATAACTATACTAACAAAAAAACAACTTTTATTTGCAAAACTTAACTGTATAATCATAACAAACTTGCTAAAATAAATATGAGAAATAATATCCTTGTCACTAAATATAACAATTTATAAGAGTACGCCGTATACAAAAGAATAATACGCCGCAGTGTGCGTTTACAAATTAAAACTATCATACAAACGTAAAACAATGTCGCAAAGTTTAAATGAGCTCAAAACTATGCATAACATAATTATGATATAGAAGAGCCTCGGGCGGCGTGTGCAGCGACGGCGCGGCGTCACACGAGCGTGGCGAGCTCCTTCTTGACCTGCGCGATGTACTCGGCGGCGGCGTCGGCCAGGTCGCGGTCGCCCAGCGCGGGGTCCAGGTCGGCCGATGAAGCTCCCGGGCTGCCCTCCTCCGCCTGCCGCTGCTTCAGCCGGATCTCCCGCAGCCGCGCCTCCAGGATGCGCTCGCGTTTGCTCTCGCGCTCCAGCATCTGCACGCAACGCCAACCACGTGGGGGCTGATTAGCGAGGCAGTCCACTGTACCGCGCAGACAACATTACCAGTCGCACTTACCAACGTCATCAAAACCTTGTCGTTTTTCTCGGAATGCGAGAGACTTGGAGACATCTCCACCATGTACACGTTGCCTTTCTGGCTGCCGCAGGCTATGAGGGTGCCCTGCCGGGAAGCACGAGAGGATCATGAGTGAAGGCGCTGTGGTCAGCGTGTGTTGTGTGGTAGCTAGTGTGTGGCGCACCCCCTCGTGCATGCGCAGTTTGAGCAGCGGCTCCTCGCACACCTGCATGGACAGCGTGGGCTCGTGCTGGCGGCGCAGCAGGTCCCACAGCGCCAGCACGCCGTTCCATTGCGACAGTAGCATTAGCGATAGTCTGCGTGGTTAATAAATACATAAATTGTGTTGCCTTTCATTTTTATCTGTATGTCATGGATAAGCAATTGTAATTCATGGTGTTGTTTGGTTTTGCTACTGTCAATGAGCGAACGTATCGCTTGCCATTAGGCGAATTGCATGCTCGTCTCACCATTCATAGCAATAAAAAAAATGCAAGTCTCAAAAAGTACCACTCAAAATGTGTGACAACGCACCTAGTGGGACTCCAGGTGCCGGCGGTGATCTTGTGGCGATGCGGCGGTGACCACAGCACGGCGGACTCGCGGCAGTCTTCACTCCACACGCGCACCGTCCAGTCGCCTACTGTCAGGAAGTTCTTCAAGAACCCTGGGTTGCGCTCCAGCGACAACACGGGGCCCCGGTGCGCTTCGAACTGTCAATGTTACCCCATTATTACGTTTTTGCGAACAAAAGGTCCATTTATTTGGAGCATTCTCACCTTGGCGGGCAATTTTTCAAGCGGCGATTTCCCTTTGCGGTTCCCTCCGATCACGAGTCCGTTCTCGGTGCCCACCATGAAGCGCGTCGGCATGGTGGGTTCGAACTCAAGACAGGAGACACCGAACGCGTTCGCCATCGACTGCACTTCCGACGCCGACCTGACCACGTCGATGATCATTTCATCGGTGGGATCTTCCATGTTTCGTATGTCCCACCACTTACACGTGCCGTCCGGCCCCGCCGAGAAAAATTCCATGCCCGACTTGGCGTTAATGAAAAGAACGTTATTGACCAGGTCGCGGTGCGCCACGTGCGGCGGGCACGTGAGCGCCGGCTGGCCGGGCTGGCGCCTGTCCCACACGCTCACCTGGCCGTTCATGAGGCCGCCGGCGAGCGTGTTGGCGTCGCGCTGGTTGTACACCAGGGTGAGCAGTGGACAAGGCGGCACTATTGTCACTTCCGGCTGATTGGCATTCTCCAGATCCCAGATGTAGGCTTGGAGCGGCTGTAGCGGGTGTCGATTAAAGTCTACGTCGACATAAGTGACGGCAAACCGTTGGCCTCCGTCGGGCTGCCAGCAGATGGAGCTGACGGGGCGCTGCGCGGCGGCGTCGCCTGCGCCATCGCGGTACATGTTCACCGTGCGACAGCTATTGCGTTCCAGCTTGGGTTGCGGCTGCATCTCTGAATAGTACGTGCGGTACATGTCGATCGCATTGTTCTGCAGCACGTAGTGGTCCAAACCCTGCAAACGCACAGCTCAGTGACCCGCCTCGTCTCTACTTTACTACTCACGCACCTTCACGTGCGCTATCCCTGAAATGCCATGATTAGGTCTCTAATATCCACTAGATTTTGTAGACCTCATTGCAAAATATAATAAATCTCACCGGGGACGTGGCCATGACACAATGTATGTAATTGTCATCTTTTTCAATTTTACGCCGGTAACGCTGCGTCGCTTCAGGATCTAACAGGTTTACATCCTTGGGCCAGCCCCCCTCGGCGTGGTTGGCGCCCGATGTCGTGTATTCCGCACTGAAACAGATCGCGGGAGTAAGTTGATCGTGGCATGCCTACGGGGAATGCGGGAAGTGAAGTGCGCGAGGTTCACCTTTCTGTACAGATGTAGTTTTCGGAGAAGTCGGTGGTGTTCTGCGCGAACTGGTGGACGGGGTTACGCAGGATGTAGTTGCGCTGCTCGACGGGGTTGGGCCCGATATTGTCACACATCTCGGGGCCCTGCTCGCTGAACAGCGGCTGCCGCCCGAACATCACTCGCTTCCTCGTATACTGGTACGTGATCTCCATTGTATACTGTTGCAACAATAATAAATAAGGATAACTATAAAAATAAGCAACTATAAAACGAGACCCTAAAAAACCCAGAACTAAACTGACAACCGATACAAAAAGTGACAGAGCTTTGACGGATATTTTTCTTTTAAAAATACTTAGGATTTTGATATTGAAGAATGGATGAGCGTTGGGAAGAAGTTAAGAAGTTTGTATATTGACATCGTTTATTTACGCTAGTTAGTGTGAGATCTGGATCGCTGCTTCCAAGCTGCGCAAGGAAGGTGTGGAGGCCTTGTAGATAAGAGTACCGTGCAATTTGTTATAGATACGGAGTGGGACGTACAGTTTTTATAGAAGTTAGTCAATAGGAATATTGTTGTAAGTACGAACTTGCTGGTTGGGCACCTTGTTTTAAGTCCTCGGTGCGTTTGGAATAGGGATTTTTTTTATTCATTTTGTAAATTAGTTTATCGCAACTAATTGGCGAGTTTAAGCGGTAGGGGATGGGTTATACTCGCGTATTATGCCAAAATGGATGTCGTAAGTAAGTTGGTACAAAGATAGCAACTAGCAATAAGTGCTGGATGAACTGATCGCTATGAAAACCCGTGGCGAAACCCCATGTTCACTCCGCGGTGCAGTGATGGCGCTGTTTATTGTGGTGGATATATTCTATACGCGTTTAAAAAAAATACAATACCAACAACGTTGCTAACAATTATTAATTTTCTCATTCTAGGGACTAAGAAATCAATTTGTTCATTCCAGAAAATAGTGCTCTTAATAATCACGCCTAAATATCTAATATGAGTCGTGCACGAAATAGCATCACATTTACAGTCAGAATGAATTACAGTACACGTATGTGCAATTAGGGTGTAAGGAAATGCAGGTTGTGATGCTATTAGGGGTAAAAATATAATAGTCTTCGTTTTGTTCAAATTCAAAGTGAGGAGATTATCTGACATGTGATAATATGACTACCTAACCTAGATAGAGCAAGGCTAATTCAGTATGGGATCGGGTTTCATAGCAGCTTTTACCATGGACGAGGACAGCTGCATCATCTGCACAAGTTAGAATTTTAGAGTTGACTAGAGGCAAAGTGCAGTGATCATTAATTATATATTTATGAAATAGGGTAGATCTTACAACGCTACCTTGAGTTACCCCATAAATAAGAGTCTCTAATTTACTAGTGTGATTTCCCAACTTTAGTAATTGGGTTCGGTCACTAAGGTAACTCTTATTAATTTCAAGAGGAAGTCCTCTCACACCAATTTAATGAAGTTTCGTGAGCAGGAGAGGGATAGGTACAGTTTCCAACGCTTTAGATAAATCGAGAAACATACATATTGTTTAACGTTTATTTTTGCAATTTTTAGTAACAGTACCGGTTAATTCCAGCACTGCATCCTCTGTACTTTTTGAAAATGCAGCTGCGCCAATCTTAACTGCGCACTGACAATCAACCTTCTCGCAAAAGTTGACGTTATTTTTACGGAGCGTTTAGCGCAAATTAAATTAATTACGTGTTTCGTTGCATGCGACGAGGCAGGTATGGGCGCGGGGTGTGCGGGTGCGCGGGGGGATGTGCGCGGCGCAAGGGCGACAGGGCGGCTGATTGCGTCCGGCGCGTCACAATGCACCATTGTTGGGAACGTTTTGAAAAAGAGAAATAAATAGAAACACAAAAGAGTAGGTTTTCTTGGATATAATGAGGATGGCACGGAAGCGAATAATTTCATGAGCCGGTGCGCGGGGCGCGGGGTGCGGGCTCGTCGCCGACATCAAGTATGAGTATCCTAGTGGCGCGAGTGTGGCGCGACCGTGGCGGGTAGTAGCGTGCTCGTTTATATCGAGTAGTTATCTATGCCAGAAAGACCTGCCACACTTACTTTCGTAATTTATTAGAAGGATTCCCCGCAAGGAATTCACATACCTAACCGATATCTAATAAGTTCAAAATGACGGCCATAATTTTAATTTCTGACTATCGATTTAGAATATCGGGGCGTTAGATCCCTCAGATATCGAATTTGAGAGCAATCGGACCGATACCTTAATAGTTTAAAATGGTGGCCACAATTTACAATTCTGATCATCAATTTAGATTATCGGGGCGAAGGGCCTCTCAGACAAAATATGGCAATATATTTATATAATACTTTGATATGTAAGAATTTCTTCAGGTACCCTTATGCGGGTCCCATTTTTGTGTCATACATTTTTAAATCTCCACGACTTTATAGAAGTTTCACTTTAAAAATTAAAACAAATTAACATAATAAATAAAAATTGAAATAGATAAATCATGTAATGCTATTAAATTAACATATTCGTACATATATAATATTCCATAGCCATAGCCCAATGGCTAACAGAAGTAAAGCATGGTGTTCGTAGTACAGCGGCCAGCGGTGAGCTCGGCTTCTGAGCACACATGGCGCGCAGTCAGGGAGTGCAGCGCGTTATCAAGCCGCACTGAATATGCTAAGGCCGGCGTGTCGGGGCGGGGAGATGCCTACACTATTGTCTATTCATTATATAGGCGTTGTAATTAGCCGCACGTCGCCGGACATTCGCCGCAAAAACTAAAAGCAGCGTGCGAGCCGCCGCGTGTCTATCTCCTACATAAACCTTGCTAGTGGCCTTATAAACACACTCGCTTTGTTCATTTGCGAGAAGAGTAGTCCGCTCAAAAATAATATTGTGCTAACCAGTGGTGCGTTTCACTAGCCTCTAGGCAGTACATTTTTTACTTCTGTGCTATTTTTAATTATCGCTGATATGAAGACATGTACGCGGGCGGCGCATGCGGCGCATGCGTAGGATCACATGCTTCATCAGGTAACACCATCAACCGCCAAACGTGACCGTGAGTGGTAGCCTCGGTACTAGCGTGAACGTGCGGTGTCGCTGCAATATAAACAATAGCACATAATTTATAGTTAATAGATAATTGTATTTGGCGAGTGCATAATGAACTAATGAGTAATGACAAGCCGCGGGTCGCGCGCCGCCGCGCCGTGCATTCGAATAAAACGTAATTAAAACATAAATTGTGATAATGATGCTCGCTTCGCAGTGGCCGGTCGTAGTGCTCGTAGCGCTCGTAGCGTCGGGTGTGCTCCGTTGTCCGCGAGGATTCTCTATTTCATCTGCACAACGGAAAAGAATATAGCAGCGCATCTCAAACCAGACTCGCGCCACTAAATATAAAGTATTACCACGCCGAAATCCAGACGGTAAACACGATCTCGCGGCGCGAAGCGCGGGGAGCGCGGGGGCGTGCGGCGGGGTAGCGATGTGGCGGGCGCACGGCTATATTGCATTAAAAGCTCTAAACGGATTTAAGTGCGAACGAGTCCGATTTTAATTTCATCTCTCAGACAGCCCACATCACGGCGCGTTATATTAAAGCCGGCTCTCAAACGAACTGATTTTAAATAATATTGCAATAGTGTAGGTACAACTCGTGGCGGCGCGCGTGGCGGGGCGTACTAGGCGAGCGCGACTTGCCGTGCACTGTACAGCCTCTGTAGTTATTCATTTCGTAGTGCTAGCTAAAGATATCGTATGTTCACCAAGTTTATTGCAAAAGTAATATTTATTAAGTATCACAATGATGTTATGCGAACTAGTACTCTACCTTCCCATCACAACTCTCGGGTAGGTAGAGAGGTAAATCGATACTAGTAGCTTGCACCGGTCTGGTTAATGAATGAAAATTAAATGAAAATAAAGATTATTTCATTACGAATACGGTGGTATAGGCTGGTCTGCATTAGTGGCGAAGGCTCCATGGAAGCCAATTCCCGCCGGCTTCCCTTTTGTAATTTATCATTACACTATAAACAAGCAAATTATTCAAACTTATTTATTTCATATCAAAACTCAATTATTATTTTTTACATTCAACGACATCTGTCGGCCAGATACGTAAATATTACTAGGAAGCGGCACAGTAAGCCCTTTTTACATTGCGACGCGCTGCGACCTCTGGCGAATTCCTGTAAAATTGTTCGGCTTATTCAATAACACTAGCGCGGCCCGTGCGCCGCCGCCCGCCGCCGCCCCGCCGCCACCGCGCCGCCCGTTAGGCATTGTATAGTATGCAACAAACCACGCAAAATTGTACCTTAAATTTATAATGATTTAAGGTTCAATTTACGTTAAAAAAGCAAGAGGTAAGCCGCAGCTTCTCCGGCATTTCGTGTGTTTACGTAATAGATATTACTTATTACAATAGCGAAATGCGGAGTCTAATGTATTTATAAGTGTTGTATTTACATTTTTACAATATATTCATGGTTCATGCAATTAGTTTTAAATGTTTTTAATTACAAAATGTGTAATATTAATATTATGGGTTTAATGGAAATTACTAATCGTTAGGAGCGTACTAATATGTTTAGATTGTCGTTTTACAAATAAACTTAGTGTTGAGATTTTAGGACGTGCTCGACCCTCGCCTGAGTAACATTGTCTTACTATTGTTACAACTGATGCGGCCTGCGGGGCTACCGTACTTGTTAACATTGAGTCTAGGTTTTTATTTCTTTTATATTAATCTTATATTCACGTGCGGTTTAGAAATATACTTTTTTATTTTTCTCATTATGTAAGCATGGTTTAGTTTTTATTTCATGGACATTGTAAATATTGTATAAGCTTGTACATAGGTAACGAAAATATTAAAATTTAATTGACGGCCGCAATTATAGGCAGATGCCACAATATCACTTACCAATTAATGAAACCCAATAATTTGGTTTGGTGAGTAAGATTCTCGGAGCAATAATTTGCTGGTGGGAGGATATTCGCAAAGGTTCGAATATAAGGACAAACGTGCATAAATGTGTCGCGTTTTGCGTTCATTCTGTGAAACATCACACAGTAAATTTGATCTCTATTCGGACTGCACTACGCTTACTATCAGTCGCATTGTAGTCATTTCGTAATCCCTTAACCCTACTAATATTATAAATGTGAATGTAAGTTTGTTTGTTACGCTTTCACGCAAAAACTACTCAACCGATCATCATGAAACTTTGTAGACATCTTCTTGGAGGTATAAGAGTAACATAGGCTACTTTTTATCCCGAAAAGTTTAGTGTTCCCGTGGGATGAAGAAGGAGTTCCGATATATTTGCTACTTTTTCACACTCAAAAAGATGGGATGGGACTGGATTACATTCCATTAGTGAGAATGAGACGGGGCGGGCGGGATATAACGGGATGGGACGGGACGGGATGGTAGATTTCAAATAAAATTAACCACGTAGACGAAGTTTGCGGGCAGAAGCTAGTAACAGGATAAAGAAAATAAACATATTTTGTGATTTGAGCTTCGGCTTCCCTTTTAAAAAATGTCACCCTTCGCCACTGGTCTGCATAATCAGTCCTGAATTCCGGTTGTCCAATTTAAAAAAAGTAAAATATTGCTGCGAGTAAATTAGATTAACACTTAGGCTACTTTATTCCGAAAAATGTAGTGTTCTCGTGGGATGAGGAAGGACTTCCGACATATTTGTTTCTTTTTTATACTCAAAGGTATGGGATGGGACTGGGTTTACTTGCCTTGAGTGAGAATGAGATGAGACGGGGGGGATATAAAGGGTGGGTCGGGATGGGATGGGAAATTCTAAATAAAGTATGATTACATGCAGACGAAGTTTGCGGGCAGAAACTAGTAAGAATTAAAGCTGAAGAGTTTGTTTGTTTAAATACGCTACAGAAGCTGAACAGGGAAGTGCGTGGTGGCCTGCTGGTAACGAACCAGACGCGGCTGTCAACATGTTCACGGTGGTCGCGAGTTCAAATCCCAGGGCACAACTTTCACTTTTCGGGCTCATGTATGCATTAATAGTTAGTCACCAAGCAGTAACTATATTTGATAGTTTCCATCTCTTCCCGCTCTGTTCCATTAAATTACGTTAATACAGACCGCCCGTACTAGATTGACTCATTTATCTTCCATGTACAGACATCGATCGGTAACAAAAATAGAAGATATACTTAGATTATTTATTTATTAAAACAAAAATAATGAGTGTTTATGTGCGTGTCATCGTAGTGATTTCTCCGCATTATGTCGTGCAAAGTATTTCGTCGTATTACTGTTTGTACCAATCCAGATCTATCGCGTGATATACAAGGAGCTGATTATTTTGATACGTATAAGAGTTAAATAATGGAATGCAGTGTAAATTGAGGATGACATCGCATAGAGTAGGTTGTACCGGCCGCTCATGAGCGTTGAGACAGGAGCCGGTGCAGCGCGCGCCCGTGCCGTCACGCACGTGCTCCGCGTCGTGGCGCAGGGTCGAGCGGCGGCGGCCGAGCCTCCGCAGAGCGCCGCGTCACTATGTGCCGTTGGAGAGCGACGCGAGTGTGATGTGAATGTTGAAACGCACACATTCTGTCAGTCGCAGTAATAGAGTATTTTGCTATGGTCTACTTTTTGTATTCCTTTGCGTACAAACACAAATACCATTAAAATAAAACATTTCTGTCAAAACAGTATCAAAGTAGCTTTTAACATGAGGCAAATATTAGTATTTTAAATAAAAGATTGGGAGCGTAATGGGGATACCTCACCGTCTCTTTCACACCCGCACACTGTAAAGCATATCAGGACTAGTGACGTCACTAGTTTAGTTTTGCATCCCTTTTCTTTTACTCCCACTACAAGATTTTAAACGTTTCTAAATTGTTTATTTGTAAATGGATTTACAAAATTATTTCTTTGGTAGATTTTGGATATGGATATCTTTTGATAAATAGTAAATACAAAAAAAAATTGAGTAAAATACAAATATCAAAATACGTAAGGTTTAGGATTAGGTTTGAATACTGATTAGGTGCCGTTAAGTTTCTACATTACTTGTGTTACGCGAGCATACTGTTCCGAGTACATCAAACTGATCTGCAGCTCAGTATGCTCCTGAGCAAAACTTTGTAATACAAAAGCAGATATATATTTTTCCCTTAAAGCGTAATGTTTGTGTATTGTACAATTCGTATTTGGTTATTTTAATGCGGTCACATTACATCCGCAGAGACCTTCATCATTCCGCCCCCGCATTTGTCAAAAATAAGCTCACGTGAATAAATTGTCTTTTTCATAATATCCGAGTAACATTATATTTTTGGTTACATCTCGGTGTGGCGCTACGTAGTGTCGGTGGTGCTGAAAGACGTACGCTCATGGTCGCAACTTACATCATGTCCGAGAGCAAGCTGCCGTCGACTGACATACATACATAAACTCACGCCTTTTTCCCAGAAGGGATAGGCAGAGGTGGCCACCAGGACACCCACATTTCGCCTTGTATGTTCCGTAGAGGGCGAGCCTATCGTCATATTGGGGCACAAATTCCTGACTCCGTGCTGATAATGAATAGAAAAATCCAATGTCACTTTGCTCGACTCGGGATTCGAACCCGAGACCTCAGCTTTGTAGTCGTAACGTAAATTACAACTACGGCCACCGAGGTAGTCACTACGCCACCGAGGCAGTCTAGCCGTCAACTGACGAATAATATTATTATGACTGCTCATAAAGTGTGCTACGTCAATAGCTTTTGTAGCTCATAGCACCTGTAGCGACTTGTAAGTATAAAAATAAGAGCACTCACGCTCCACTCGCACTCGTAGTACTTTGAAAAAGCATTTAGCGTGTGAAGGAAGGCTGAGATTTATTGTGGGCCGGAACGTTGGAGAATCCTAAAGCTTCCGCTAGTAATTGATAAGCTAAACTATGTTCGGTAGATCACGCCGGGAGGGGCAGATGTGCGGAGCGCGGGGGCGGGAGGGAGCTGGGTACTTACGTGTTGTTGCACCACATTCGGGAATGTGAAAGATTTACGGCCTAATGGCTATTTCCGTAATCTGTAGGTGTCTAGAACCGAAATAGAAAACGCAAGTAATGGCGCTCGTGAGCTGACATAGCTCACTATAGAAGAATGTTTGTTGAAACATGTAATTTTATGTTGAACTATATCATTGATAATCGCTCGCCTGCAAGGTGGCGGACGACCTGCTTAAGGTTACAGAAAGTCGCTGGATGCAGGCCCCTTCCAACAGGTTGGTGTGGAGGTCTTTGGGGGAGGCTTATATTCAGCAGTGGACTTCCTGTAGCTGATGAGAGAGAGAGAGATAGAGAGAGAGAGAGAGAGAGAGTATAACTGATAATAAGTAAAGAGTCGAGTACGTGCGTCGTGGGCGCATCTATGATATACCCATAAGTTTTTTTAAGCACATTTAGAATGCGCCGGAAGTTTGTGTTGTGTGTCTGCAGGCGGCGAGGCAGTGAGAGTACCTATCCTACTACAAGTAGAGTTTTTATTGTCGGCCGGAGGTCCCACGCCGGCTGTCGCCACATGTCGCCGCGATGTTTTTGCTGCTTCGCACACGGGATGTAGTTTTTGCCGGGTGTAGCAAGGCCAGGCGAGTCTAACTCACGGCGACGACAAGCGAGGGAGGCGCGCGGCCAAGACCGGTTTTGCACAGATGAGTGCATAAGTAAAAAAAATAATATCATTTATATATTTAAATTAATTTAGAAATAATGATGACGACGCGCCGATCCCGCAGAACAACTTCGACAGAAATCCTGCAACGACGAGCGTCCATCCAGCCGCCACGCGCCATGACGCCGACTTGTTGTAACGCTTCCGACATGGACTGTAACTCTCTCCAGGGAATGTTCAATACTATGTTGTAGCTAGTCTTCCCTATAGCATCAACGAGCCACGCGGGGCGATCGTCTGGCCAACGTCCGAGAAACCTACGTCGTGTACCACACCATATTCAAAGGTTCTGTGTGTACCACCACTGAATCTGAAATGATTTATAGAATAAGTGCCCACGGCTGGTAATGCGCCTATTTTAATGAATCTCACGCGCCTGTGGAAAAATACAATTTTAATAAACGTATATATTTATTTTACGTGGAGTTGCCATTATTTGAGATAACATCAGTGAGGCGCTACTTATTTATTAACCGGTGTGGCGCCGCGCGGGGGGGGGGGGGGGGGGTACCCAACCCTCCAGCGAGAGGCTGATGGCTACGATTGTATCCTGTCTGAAAGACTAGTTTTGTAAATACTTTGGTTTTTACCTCTCTAACATTGTACCAGATTAGGATATATATATATATATATAATACATGTAGCTGACATTTTTTATGTTTGCAGCAAAAGGCTTTATAAGATATATAAGATTTATTTTATAGAGTACTCAATCTTAACATTAGTGATCGGCAAGTGAGCGTACATCACTGGTGTATCCAGGTGAGTCTACTGGGCTAGTTGTGCTCGCCTGAATAATGGAACGGGTATTGTTAGCACAGGTTTGATGCGGGTCGCGAGCAGCAGCGATGCTGAGCCGCGCAAGTACTCGCCGTAACTTATCTGGGAGCACGGTCGTGCCCCAGCCTAGTCGGGCAAAAAAGCGGCACAGCCGTACCATCTTTTTCTCGAAGCAATTCAGGCCATTTTCGACCCCTTATAACTTCGCTGTGGATAAAACTAGAAGGCTGAATTTTCAGTAACCAAGCAGGCATTGTATAAACACGACATATTTCAAATTTCATTTCATTTGAACAAGTGGTTTAAAAATAATAACTAGTCAAAGTATCTTAATTTTGTAACTCACTGACTGACTGATCACCAAAACTCTAAGGCACTTCTAGCAGACATAGAAGCTCCAAAAGAATACAAACAAGAAATAATCTTATTTAATATATTTATTTCTTGTGAAAACCATTGTGTTTTCCTGCGATGGCCAAGATAATCTATTTTTTTAAGCATAAAAGATTTTTGTTACTGATATGGTCACAGCAGTTTCGTAAATTGGCGTATTGTTAAGAGGCAGGCAGTTCCTGCAAGTTCCGTCAGTATCCTTTATGTAAACAGCGTTGCACAACCTTCGCCGGCGCGAGCTCGGTGCTCCCCCTCCAGACTCTCGCGTGGGCAACACCACGCGAGTCGCTCAAGAGACTGTGCATGTGACCCGCAGACGTGTGTTCGCAGACTCACTCGCGCCGCCTTGCACTTCGACAAACACAGTGCTAGTCTTGATGGGAGTGTTTAAAGTTACTTTCTGCATTGATCAACAATGCTAATTAGCAATTACTGTATAATTGAGTTTCTAATTCAAGCTTACGATCTGCAAACATTGCAGATTCTGTTCCCAATTCCGTTATTTATAAAAATATTTATATTAACAGAATGTTAGAATAAACATTTACTAGAAGACGTTTTCGCCTCTGTAATCGTTTGTATAATTTAACGGATCTAAGTTTCTAAGGTAGAGCATAATTCGCATTAGTTAGTAGGTACTCGGCGGGCGGCGCGCTGTTCGGATGATTTATTCAGCTCACTCCAGCAGCTCCGCGGCACAATAAATCTGAGACGTCTACAAAGAAAATTAAAAGGAAATTACTGGATTTGTTACACTTTACGAATATTTCTAGTTTGTGTCAGGGGGCGGGGCGCCGGGCGGTGCGGGGGAGGGGATGGCGCTCAGAATATTTTTATTTGTGTCGCAAAGTTTAGAGTAACAATTAAAATAATTCGCGTGCAGGCAGCAGCGGGCGGCGTGCGACCGAGAATACTACAATGCTGATTGTAGTATTGTGTTCTTGTGACTTATAGAGAGATATCGACAGTAACACTGCAAATATTCTTTGTACTGTAATAGAGGTGGCTAAAATAACTAGTATTGTAAAGGGTGTGGTTGGGGTTGTCACAAGGCGTAGACGTTGAAACACCAAGTCAAGTAAAAAAAAACAGTTTAATACACACACACAACTTGATACACTATAGGTTTCACAATATTGTTATCAAAAATCTACACAGGATCGATGTAGTGTCCCAAGGCAGTCCCACACAGTGGAAGCTGTCTGGAAGCGCGACAATGTAACAGAGTCAAGCGAACGTCTCCAGGTAGAAAGCAATCGCGACACTGTGTAGCAGTATTTGTCCTTACGCGGGTCCGTACTATGGACCGTTCCCCTTAAGGAAGACGTGATCTCGGTGTCCTTATATACTATGCGTGTGCATAAAATTATAGCGCGATCTAATTCGATCGTGGCGCCATCTCTTAACGACACTCAAACTTTAGTTATTGAGTAATAAAGGTGGCGCTGGTTTTACGATTGTTTGTTACAGTATTATATACAGGGTATATCAAGACCGCGACCGAAAACGAAGCCAGGTGGTAGTTTGAGCGGCTACAGACACAATGCAACTAAAATTTTTGCAAAATAAGCGACGGTTTTTTTTTACAAATTTTTAAGAATCATAGTTTTTGAGGGGTATACCTAGTTTATGAAAAAATAGTAATTTAAACCCTTACGTACCATTGCGTGTTTAAAAATTAAGCGATGTACGTCATTATTTTAGAAAAACTATGTTTAATCACTCAAATACGACGATATGTAAAAAATAGCAAAAAAAAAAATTGACGATTTTTTTTGTAAAATTTTTACTTGCATTGTGTTTGATATTTATTGAAGTGAAACTTCTTTATCGGGGTTGGAAAAAATTTTTCGTTACGCGTCACATTCTTCCGTTACGCGCCATCTTTTTGAAGTGAAACTTCTTTATCGGGGTTGGAAAAAATTTTTCGTTACGCGTCACATTCTTCCGTTACGCGCCATCTTTTTTTATTTAGTAAATTAGTACCCACTTTAGTAAGCCACACCCCCAACCGTTTCCAAGCCCCACCCAAAATTTTAAGTCCCACCCACTTTTTTGTAATTTGATCCTTACCCCCCCTCTGGCCTTCCCCCACCCTAAATCCAAAACAGTGCCCAATAGCCTCCCCACGAAACCCCCCCCCCCCGCTTACCCCCACCCTAAAAATTTTACCTCACCCCCCCTACTCATATCTTCGGTATTATCCATCGTAGACCCACCGACCTTGGGTTCATTGGAACCGGCTCGGTGAGGGCTACAATCCTGCCCCAACAGAATTCCCGAATTCCCCCTCCACAACTTTCCCCACCCAAAAATATTTTAAGGTGCCCAATAGCCTCCCCACGAAACCTAACCCCCTCCCACGAAACCTAACCCCCTCCCCGCCCCTACCCCCACCTAAAATTTTTACCTCACCCCCCCTATTCCTATCTCCGCCAATATCCATCGTAGACCCATCGACCCTGGGTTCATTAGAACCGGCTCGGTGAGGCCTACAATCCTGCCCCAACAGAATTCCCGAATTCCACCTCCACAACTTTACCCACGCAAAAATATTTTAAGGTGCCCAATAGCCCCCCCACGAAACCTAAACACCCCCCCCCCCCGCCCCCACCCCCACCTAAAATTTTTACCTCACCCCCCTAAACCTATCTCGGCCAATAAAGGTCGTAGACCCACCGAGCTTGGTATCCTCGGAACCGTCTCGGTGAGGGCTACAAATTGGCCCCGATAGAAATCCCAAATTCCCTCAAAAATTTCCCTCTCCTAAACTTAAATTTTATTTAATTTAGCTTTATTTTACCAATTCTGTAAATTTGTAAATAGTAGATCATTTTTCGAAAAATGATGTCATAAAGAAGTTTCACTTCTTACGTGTGTACACTAATACACACACATTTTTTTTTTTTTATTTAGTAAATTAGTACCCATTTCAGTAAGCCACACCCCCAACCGTTTCCAAGCCCCACCCAAAATTTTAAGTCCCACCCACTTTTTTGTAATTTGATCCTTACCCCCCCTCTGGCCTTCCCCCACCCTAAATCCAAAACAGTGCCCAATAGCCTCCCCACGAAACCTAACCCCCCCCCCCCCCGCCCCTACCCCCACCTAAAATTTTACCTCACCCCCCCTACTCATATCTCCGGCATTATCCATCGTAGACTCACCGACCTTGGGTTCATTGGAACCGGCTCGGTGAGGGCTACAATCCTGCCCCAACAGAATTCCCGAATTCCCCCTCCACAACTTTCCCCACCCAAAAATATTTTAAGGTGCCCAATAGCCTTCCCACGAAACCTAACCCCCCCCGCCCCTACCCCCACCTAAAATTTTACCTCACCCCCCCTACTCATATCTCCGGCATTATCCATCGTAGACTCACCGACCTTGGGTTCATTGGAACCGGCTCGGTGAGGGCTACAATCCTGCCCCAACAGAATTCCCGAATTCCCCCTCCACAACTTTCCCCACCCAAAAATATTTTAAGGTGCCCAATAGCCCCCCCCACAAACCCCCCCCCCCCGCCCCTACCCCCACCTAAAATTTTTACCTCACCCCCCCTAAACCTATCTCGGCCAATAAAGGTCGTGGACCCACCGAGCTTGGTATCCTCGGAACCGTCTCGGTGAGGGCTACAAATTGGCCCCGATAGAAATCCCAAATTCCCTCAAAATTTTCCCCCCTCCTAAACTTAAACTTTATTTAATTTAGCTTTATTTTACCAATTCTGTAAATTTGTAAATAGTAGATCATTTTTCGAAAAATGATGTCATAAAGAAGTTTCACTTCTTACGTGTGTACACTAATACACACACACATTTTTTTTATTTATTTACGCTTCATACATACATTGTATAGGTGGACTTAATGCCTGAGGCATTCTCTAACAGTCGAACCTAAGGTGATGCAGAGATGAGAAGAGGTAGGTGCATAAACAATTAATTAAAAATGAATGGACAGTGACGTAGAATTTTATAAAGTAACATAAATACAACATAATATAATACACATATAATATAAATATATATATATACATGTACATGCCAATAAAATACCGAACTAAATAATAGTACATAATGTAATATATATAACTACTGTGATTCTGACATTCTCACTAATACTACCACCTGGCTTCGTTTTCGGTCGCGGTCTTGATATACCCTGTATATTAAACTAGTCTTGGTCACGTCTATACTCGGTGAGAGTTTAGCTTGGGTATGTAAGCGGGTAAAGTATGAAACTTAACATTACTATACAAATACAAGTACAACATGAGGGGAGGGGAGTTTAATTGGAGCAACATTACTGTCAAGAGTTGCGTAGTGATAGTTGAGTAGGAAGGAATGTTGTGTGTGGAGTTGTTGAGATCGGTGGTTGTGTTGCAGAGCGGCACGTGCTGATTCGTGTGTCGCCTGGTGTCGCGCGGAGTCGCGGGCTGCGTGCGCTGTGTCGCGCGGCTAACGAACCTTATTGTTTCGTATGTACCGCGCCGCGCCGCCGACGTAGAGCACCCGCGACAACGTGCTACGTTTGTTTGTTCGCATCCTTGTTTTGAATAATACACTGCTCAACAAAGTCTATGAAACTAGAACACGCTTCAGGGCCACAGAAGGTAACCAAACGTCAGCGAGGAAAATACGGGGTCACTACCCAGAGACAAGACTGTTTTATGAAAAACGCTGTCGGTAGGAAGACTCCAGTCCTAGCACCAAGTGGTTATTAATGATAATATAGTCCTAGCATCAAGTGATTACCATCTCCCTTAGTCATTGTTGTTGACTTGTTAAATGATATTTGTTTTCTGTTAGAACATGTTTTTAAGTAACATTGAGATCGCCAGTTGTTAGCCCTTGTAATTTGCAGTAAAGTTGGTGTAATCGCAGTGTTATCAGTAACTGACTTATGGCTCTGTAAACATCTCGTTTGTTCAGTCTATTGTCTCAGTGTATTTGTGGAGCTCGCTTCCTCACCCTTATATTTAGCAGCTGGCGGCGAAGCAACTTTATGTTAAATCATTATAGAAGCTCTAAAGTATAAAATGTTTGGAAAGGAATAAAAAGCTTATGATATAAAGTGTGTTTGTAATGGGATGATAAAGTAGCTTGGAGTGTTGAGGTCGTCAGCGGCGTCGAACTTCCGCATAGTTTATGTACGAGGATGTCGGCGGGAAGGCGAGCTGCCCGGAGGGTCGACGCGGGCGAGGTGAGGTGAAGGGGACGGGAAGGGAAGGTATGGACAAGTCAAGTCCAGCTCCTCCTTACAAACGCATGCATTATTCACTCGGTTCCGTTAAAAAATATACTTAACAAAGTTTGCAATAGCGCCAGCGTTTTATAATATTGCGCAACTTAAGTGCCTGCTGAGGACGAAGAGGCCGCCACTAGTCTACACCAGGTCTACGCCAATGTTAGTCATATGAACAGTGTGGCGAGTACAGCTCGTTGACCGGAGGCTTTTATAAATGTTTGTCGTTTACTTTTCACCTGCCCCCACCATTCTTCCTTTAAGAAAACCGATAACATCATCATGATTCCGTAGACGCTGTGAATGTTCGGGGGCGACGAGGATCACTTTTTTCAGAACTAACCCTATATGAAGGTAAATAAATATTGAGGAACTCAGTATCGCGGACTAATATCGGCGCAGAAAAATACACGGTATAACGGGGCGGTGTGCGTGCTGCGACTTAGGCTTGCCAGTCACGCGCGATCATTACACTCCATAGAGTTGTTCTCGCGCCGAGATCGAGAGTCGTTAAGACACCAATAGAACTAGAGAATGCCTATTAATTTTTATATGTGTACTACTTGAGGTGTAAAAGCGGATAGTTGCGGTTGCATCCAGGCTTTTCTAGCGTGTACTAGAGTGATTATTGAAAGTGAAGTATCATAAAATGTGTTTTATGTTGGATCAATTAATTATCTTTTTAGTGCGGACTTAATATACAATTATTAACTGTATAAACCTATATTATAATATAGATTTAAATGTGGATGTAAACGGAGTTGCACAGAGTAATAAGACTCGTTGGGCTGGTGTCCGCTGGCGACATTGTCGATAAATTGTGCGATCCACAGCGTGGCAGATAAGCGTGATAAACTCGCGCCGCCTCCACCCCCGCCGCCCCGCTCTGCCGCGGCAGGAAATTGAAAGCATTCCGGCCGCGAGCCCGCCCCGTGCTTACTGGGACCAGAGTAGCGGCGACACAGTAAGCTAGTCATAATAGCGGTGCCCATGCGACGTGCCTCGCCGGGCGCCCTGCACAATGTCCTGCACTCCTGTGTAGTGAGTACACTTCACGGCGCGACGCGGTGTGACGGACAATGGGCGCGCACATAATGGCGCGGAGGCTCCGTGCGCCATTGTTGCCGCGTTACATTTCACTTATCTCGTATAAATGTGAGTCCCAGCTGATTTCACTTACCTGCGAGATCCTATCAGATTTCATGCCGAATACAATGGAGCGGGAAGTCCATTGATACGGTAATGTTTGCAACAATAGTAAATAATATGACTTTAATTTCTTTGTGGAAAATTAAAATGTGGTGAAAATATTTAAAACACGTCACCATATTTGAGGCCTTATTTAATATTTCTGTTTCAAGTTAAAAGGTCGTATTTCTGAAGCCTCAAAACTTTAAACCATTTTAAGTGAAGTCGATCTTTTCGTATAACAATATGAGCAGAATAATCGGACAATACACTTTTTTCGCAAAAACTTTTAGCTAAAGAAGATTAAAAGTGCACGTAGTTTGCGTTCACGTCATGAAGCGGCGCAGACATCGAGCAGCAAAAACTGTAATTGAATAGAAGCGTGAACAAAAGTTAGCCTGGCCGAGTCACGAGTGTAGCCAACATTGAAATGCGGCGGCGCTCTATCGAATTTATGCGACGCGACGCGCGCGGTGACACCGGCGCGTGTACATACTGCCCTCCTGGGTGTTGTCGTGCCGCGTAGTTCTCTAATCATCTGTTAAATGTCCAAGCGATTATTCACGGAGATTAGAACATGCATTACTAAAATCTCAACAACAGTCCGTTACAAATCGTTACTCTATCTGGACTCGATTGTCCTTAACATCAGATGCAGTTCTGTCGCCAGTCAATGCCGAGCTACAATAAAAAATGTCTTAAACAGCTTGTAGGTATCGTACTGAGGGTCTCGAAGGCAAGACAGATATCGAGAATTTAACCTTTGACTGTGGATTTACACAATTATTCTATTTGTGCATACAAAGGGGCTTGAGTCTTGTGTTTTGTGTGTGTGCCTGAGTGCATTTGTATCCACGATGAAAAGCGACCCCGTTTGGTAGCAGAAATGTGAAGTCTTTTATATCCCCGGGAGTACCTACATAATTTGCGATATAGTACGGTAACATTTGTGTTGCCGTTTGAAACTGAACATATTTTTGCACACAAAGAGCTTTGTTCCTTCGGCAACTCACTTTTTTTATTGGGATTTATTGGCGAGTGGAGCATGCCATTCGCCTGATGATAAGCGATATGATCGCTCATGGATAGTAGCAACTAGCAAAACCATCAATTACAAGGCAATGCATGGAATTCCACTGCGCTCGCCATGCTGATACTCTGGTTACAATGTCGTTCAAACCGGAACACAACAGTACGTTTACACTGCTGTATGGCAGAAGGAATAGACGAAACTTGAGGTGGTATCTACCCAGGCGGCCTCAGTGCACTTATTACAGAGTATGTACTATTCGTAATGATGTAATCATATTGTTACATTTGCTGTGAGAATTGGAAGTGTTTTCCCGACGACCGACGGTGCTATAGTAAATGTAGGGCTTATTGTAAGTACCTAGTACTGTTATACGATATAATTATTATCGTCGGTACACGGCGCGAGAGGCTCGGTGCTTACGCACGGCTCGAGTATTGTACGGAACAATTTCAAACGTTTGTACAGTCGCGTGAACGACCTTGAATGAGTTGGCTTCATCTTACAAATACTCCTAACTATTATTGTTCATAATCTTCAGTACGACATGTTTCTTACGCTATATATAAGAAACACCACCGATTAACTCGCGCATGTTTATTGTTAAATAGGTTTTTTATTATGTGATAACTCGTTATTCAATTCTTACAAGTTGTATCGTTACAACATGCGGCGTACAACGCCGTGTGCGGCGCGCAACCAGTATTATGTTAAAAAGGTTAATCGAAATAATGTGGTATTATGTGTTTACGGAACTGTAGGCGCGCGAGTTTAGCTCATGCTTGACCAGGATTTTTATACATAAAACGAACCAACAAAGTGAACAAGCGGTCCGTTTAACGCCAATGATGTGTAAGTACCGTGTGTGCAGAGGAAACAATCCGCGCCCCGCGTGCAGACTTCATTCAAACAGAGAGTCAGTGTTCCGCGGACAGCACCCACTTGCGAGTGTAGTGGCGCGACGGGGGGTCGCGCGCTCCACAAGTAGTCCCGCACCTGCACGTCCACACTATCGTATTATGTAAGACTGGGCGCGTGTCAACAAAATATTGCAATAAAGCCGGCGCGGGGCACGTGTATTGAGATGCAGGTGGACCATGCATGCAGTACAACGGCTGCCGACGCAGCCACGTTACACAAACAGTATTTTACTTGTGGCCCCGCTACTTTATTACATGTAAGTTCCAAGGTGGGCGGCGAGTGCCGAATGCCGACAATACTGACAATCACGTGCTGGTTGTTCATTTTCCATTATTTGTCTCGGTATAAATTTCAAATCTCTTTGATACAAATTTATCTGCAACGAAAAAAAACAAACAAATAATTTACTCCAGACTGTATCGCAGTAGCACCACCCACAGGTCGCAGAGTTTTTGTTCGTCCCAGAAGGCGATAAAGGCTGGACCTCCTACCGTATCAGCGTTAACCTTAGTTCTCCTGTTCATGCGAGATTTTTTAATAATAGATAGTCATACTAAATGAATTACGTGATGCCCACATCACATCACAGCTAAGATCAGTTCTTAGTGCATAGTGCATACAAACTACCTCTAGACCAATGAGATGAAAAAAATATGAAGTCACTGAATTAAAGTTTCTAAAAAATTACACTTATTTCATACCTACTTACTTCCTATATAATATGAGCAATGGATGTGACTTTTTCCATTTCCAGAATCGCAGTGTAGTCAGCAAGTTTTTTAATAAGCGACAGCGCAGAGTGCTGATGTTCGCTACGTGAGCGACACGCACGATTCGCGGCGCGTGTGGCAGTACGCGCGGCGTAGTGCCCGCGTGCTGCGGAGTGCGCGGCGCGCGACAACGCGTGAATGGGAATACTTGTATTGAGATGAAGACGGGCGCGTGTCTTGGCGTGACCTGAATCACTTGAGTGACGCGGGACGGAGGGGCGCTGGAGAGGAGCACGGGGGGGGGGGGGGGTCGGAAGGGTGTACCACGAAGATAATACTGTTCAAGAATCTAGACGATCGACAACTCACACAATATATTGCTAAATTGCTTAACTATGTTGTATATTCTCCACTTCCCCTCCCGCGGGGGCACAGTACAGTGACGTGTTTACGTGCTCCTCAATAATAATTGTGTTTTGTGTGTTTTGAAGACGATTATCGGTTCGTGAGTTGTTTACTGTTGTTTGGTATCGTATTGTACGCAAGGATTCGTAAGTTTTTAAAGTTTTATTTCGTTTATTTCGTGGATTTATTCAAATTTATTCTCGGTAAGTACTTTTATTTTTCTATAGTGGGTACCGCGAAATAAAATATCGCCCGGCCGGTCAGTCAGCTGTTTAGTTTAACATTAATTAGTTCTTGTTAGTGTCAATAAACATTATAAATTAATTGAATTTAACTTCTGTAAAGTCAATGTCGACCCATAGTAACGATCCGCCCGACCCTGGGCCAGACCCTTTCGTTCAAAGTAGGCTCACGCCTCGGTCACCAAGTTCGGCAAAACGGTTATTCAGCGATGTTAATTCGCCAACATATGTCTCCCCCGTAAAATCCAAACGTCTACAACTATCGGAATCGGCGGATACTTTGTCTGTAGATAACGGCAGCGACGCGAGCCGCGCGGACTATTGCGATATGGTGTCGGAAGTATCGAGCTATTTGTCAAAGATTAACGAACTCGTTAATGACCAGGGCTCGCGCATGAATATTGCAAATAGATCGGCGGTGTTAGACATTACGCAACGAGTAACTTCGATTGTTTCGTTACTCGCGTTAAAATCATCGTGCAATGAAACCAAGTTGGCTAATATGCAACGCGAGTTAGATCAATATAAACGCGTTAACATTTCCACCGAAGAATCCAATAAGTCTTTTGCCGATAATTTAAAATTGCGTTTAGCTAAACCCACTCCGGTAGTGCAGCCGCGCGCCCCCCTTCCGTGCGTAATAGCTTACCCGACGAGTGAACGGTCAGCTGATCTACCGACATCATCCGCGACTAAACAGGCGCTCTTTAAGGCAATTAAGCCTAGTGATGATGGGTTCCAAATCGTGGGCGTTAAAAAAACCTCTAAGTCCGGTGTTGCTCTGCGCCTCGCTAATGAGTCACAAATAAAAAAATTGGAATCCGTCGCCGCGATAAAATCGGCGGGCCTGCGTCTCGAAAAACCGAAGGGCCGCCGTCCCCGTATTTTAGTTAAAGATGTGCCATCCTCCATGGAAGACCGCGCTTTCTTAACCGCATTATATCGACAAAACATTAAGGACGAATTGCCTATAAAGGAGGATGACTTTTCAAAGTCCGTTAAAATAACCCGCAGACGAATTTTAGATAACGGTCGGAAATGGATAGGCTTAGAATTAGATTCAGAGGTTCGTAAACACTTAATGAATACGAAGGACAAACTTTTCATTGATTGGGCCACCTGCCGTTTTATCGATGACATTGATGTAGTTCGTTGTATGAATTGTCAATATTACAGGCATGTACAAAAGTTTTGTACAGTAAAAACACCAACGTGCGCCATCTGTGCTGAGTCACACGAAACTAAGGCGTGCCCGCAAAAATCGAACCCGGAGTTTAAGCATGTATGTGCGCCTTGTAAGCGTTTTAAAAAAACACACGATCATCGTTGTGGGTCTCAGGAATGCCCAACATACAAGAATAAGCTCGAGCAATTAGTTTTGTCGACCCAATATTAAATAAATATGGATAACTTTGCAATCGGTCAGTTAAATCTTCATAACGATAGGGTAGCGACGTCAGAATTAGACATGTTAATTCGCGATTATAAGCTGAATGTCGTGCTGGTTCAAGAGCAATACCAACATGCGCGATTACGTAGTAGGGTGATACAACTCGATAACAACTCACGAGCAGGTATTTTCGTGTCGGGTTCAAATCTTACCGTTACCTCAGTACGTAATCTTATGACGTCACACTGTGCTGTCGCAGAGGTGTCGAGTCCGATCTGTAAGGTTTTTCTTGTGAGCTGTTATTTTCAATACTCCGACCCTGTGGGTCCCCACTTGCATCACCTCCGTTATGTCTTGCGGTCCCTCGCTGGACATAAAATTATTATAGGTGCTGACGTTAATGCGTCTTCAATCCTTTGGTATGGAAAATATCGCTCCACCGATACCGAGCGACGTTGCGCTGTAGAAGATTTCATTGCAGAGATGAACCTCGAAGTACATAACACCCCCGATGCACCACCTACTTATAGCTGCCCTATGGGCGAATCCTCTATTGACGTCACACTTTCTAGTGGAGACGTCCGTATTGATAGGTGGCGCGTCCTGCCGGACGCGTCGTGTAGTGACCATCGCCTGATTGTGTACGAGTTCTTGCCTAGAGTGACACAGGGTCCGGTACATATAAATTGTAATTTTAGATATAAGTCTATAGGTGCCAACTGGGATTTATTTAGCTCTTTATTTGCTCAGCATGCCAGGGACTTCACTCGCGATGATCTGTCAGCTGAAACTTGTGCCGAGATTATGTCGGACACGTTTACGTATTGCGCGGACGTTACCATTGGTCGAGGTCCCATCACAAAGACTCGGAGGTGTGATTGGTGGAATGACTTACTAGTCCAACTACGTCGAACTTTTCGCAGAGCGCGTAGGCGGTTTAACGGGCTTAAAAAACGCCGTATTACAGGGGAAGCAATTACATCTGCTTTTAATGAACTGAGAGTTGCCAGATCACATTATAGAGCGGCTGTACAAAAATCGAAAGGCAATTTATTACGAAAAATTGTAGCCCGGTTAGATAGTGAAGGTCCGTGGTCTCCTTTATACCATGAGTTTAAAGCTAATAGGTCAATCAATTTGGCTTATATTGAGAATATAAAAATTAATAACAACTACACAACTGGCATTGAGGAGACAACGGAAGCTTTGTTACAATCGTTAATACCGGACGATAATGTTGGGAATGACACAGAATACCACAAGCAGATTAGGATGTGGGCCGCGGAACTGCCAAACTCTTGCGATTCAAATCTCTCATCATTTGATGAATTTAGTGAAATAGTTCGAGAGAAGAGTAAGTACATCGATACGCAAATATGTACTCGGTATTTTCCTGGACATCTCCGGTGCTTTCGACAATGCTTGGTGGCCAATGCTGCTTCTTAAGTTGAAATTGCGAGGTTGCTTTAAAAATATATATTCACTTATATACTCGTATTTCTCGCACGGAACAACAAAACTTAAACTTGGACACCATGCAGTGTCGAAGCCACTGACGATGGGCTGTCCACAAGGCTCGGTCTTGGGTCCTTATTTATGGAATTTGGGCTTCGACGATTTTCTTACAATTCCCTTACCGTCAGGGTGTTCTTTGATTGGATATGCGGACGATGGCCTCTTGCTTATTGAGTCAAACAGTAGGTCGGGACTCGAAAATATGGCCGACACGTGTTTAAAATTAATATCTGATTGGGGCGATCGAAATCGCTTACAGTTCGCACCACATAAAACGTTCCAATTACTTCTAAAAGGAATTCTAAAATCACCGCCGCGAATTAAATTTAATAATATCACTGTAAAGAAAAAAGAATCAGTTTGTTATCTTGGTTTAATTTTGGAAAGGAATTTTTCCTTTCTTGAACATATTAAGAAAGTCGGGGAAAAATCTAAAAATAACTTTTTTGCTTTGACAAGAATATCAAAATCAACGTGGGGGCTATCTTTCAATACACTAAAAACCATCTATGGAGCTACTTACTTAGGATGTATTACTTACGGATCCCCCGTATGGGCCGATAGGGCTACTATCGGTGCTGTGCGAAGGAAATTGCTCCAGAGCCAACGTTTGGCGTTGATATTCTTGTGTAAGGCGTATAGGACTGTTAGTACCGAAGCGTTGCCTGTCCTAGCGGGTGTACTTCCAGTTGACCTGGAGGTACAACGTCGCGCCGCGATGTATTACTCAACTAGAGAGAATATGGACAAAAGATTCTTAAATTCACGTGAACTTGTAAAAGTAGACAGATTATTTAAGCCGCTCTCAGTTGTATATAACGAATTAATAGATGAATGGCAGAATAGATGGGATGTATCTTTGAAGGGTCGGCATCTATACCAATATTTTCCATGCGTGCGTGATCGTTTGACAAAGACTTGGCTAGATATCGATTATTACGTATCACAGTTTCTTACGGGCCATGGTAACTTTAAGTCTAAACTGTACTCATTTAAGCTCGTTGATTCGCCTGCGTGCTCATGTTCAACACCTTATTGCGAATATGAGCAGTCCGCGCATCATGTACTTTGGGAGTGTAGTCTTTGGCAGAATGAGCGTAAAACCATGCTAGATAGTATGCAAATAACATCTGGTGTTGTATACTACATGGACCTTGTGGAGACTAGGAAGAATTTCCGTTTTCCGGCGATTTTGCCATACCTATTATTGGAATCAAGTATAACAGCTTACATATTAGGTCCCATTTAAATGTAATAATCACTATTCCGTGGTGCTTTACAGCTGGCTTCTCTGGCTGTAAATGTCTTTATGCGAGGTTGTTTGCCTCTTTAGTTCATTGTTTTGTCACCCGCTTTATTAGGGAGGGAAGTGGACAATAATTTATTTCCAACTCCTCCTATTAATTTAACTTTTTGATTGATTTCGTTGCGGGTTAAAGACAAGTTAGACATTCCCGGAGACGCGCTGAGCTTCAATGCTCAGTGTCATTAATATGCGTGCCACTGTTGATCCTGGCTTACAGGAGTTGCAGTGGCGGGTATGAGGGCGGGACAGTCTAACTATGTTATTTGACATATGAAGCCACTTTAATCAAGTTTAGAGTATGTCAACGGAGAGGCGACAGTGTCGTCAACTGTATCTGGGATTAGGCCCTCTAACAAGCTACGTACCGGTCGGTTTAACCACTTAACCATAAATACTTTGACCGAGTCGCACTGTGATGGCGGTGGTGTGCGCCCAAATGTCGGTTGCGTTTTAGAAACTGTGAAGGCCCGTGATCGGCAATATCCATAGAGTTATGAAGAAAAAATTTAAATCATAATTCGGTTAGTCGCAGTTAGATCAATTGCTCTTGCGCCAGGACTCAAATGTGAAAACTACGCCCCTTACTATCTCATTTAAGTATTCACGTAGGTCGGGTAACATATTATTATAATGTTTTTAGTTTGTAGGTAAGGTAGTTCCTGTTGGTTTCTGGCGGTGCGAGTCGGTCGCATGACGTGGAGGGCGGAAGCGCGTCAATCGCCGTGTTAAATCATTAATCCGGCGGTTACAAGCTGCACGCGTCCATTAGCAACACTCCCCCCCACCCTGCACGTACCCGCAGCCGCCCCGCGCTGCTCCGCTTCACCAGCTGATTATGGTCAGCGTATTAGATGAAAAATACAAACTGTGTACTGTTAGAGGCATAATATCAATAAGCGATTATTAAATATGTATAACATGATGTATGTAAATATGCTCGTACACGAGGAAAACGAGTGCAAGGTATCGTAGTCACTTCTGAATATATTTTCAAAGGCTAAGTTTAGGACTGACTGTTGGGATTTTTTCAGTCTCCACGTCATTGACAAGAGCTATTGCCTCTGCGCATTATGGTACTGGTATTTGTATACATGGTTGTCACTTGCGGTTCCACAATGAGTTCGGGACCCGAGGCATGACAGAACATGCTCCCGGAGCCATTTGCGCATAAATGTCTCAAATGGCGATATCGCTGACTAAGTGTTTAGGCTTTTAGACCAGTCTTCAGGTTCGGTGTGTAGAAGGGAGTGACTGCTTCAGGTATTGTTTTTATATTAACACGAGTCACGAGCCGCACTTATTTTGAATTATTTGTATTTCATTGACCCTAATGGCTATGTGTATCTGGGAGGCAGTTAACAACGTTGGTTTCCGCGGTGAAAAAGGAAATTTATTTTGCATTTGACATAAAAAT
The DNA here is from genome assembly GCA_949752805.1 of Deilephila elpenor. NCBI lineage: Eukaryota > Metazoa > Arthropoda > Insecta > Lepidoptera > Sphingidae > Deilephila > Deilephila elpenor. Next base: position 142,970 of record OX457098.1, read on the forward strand.
GCATAAGATGAACACAACACGCGCTCTACTGCTTCTCTATGGCAGGCAAGAAAGGCATCTTATGAATGTCTCGTACTCTTTTTGTTCATGCAGATGAGTAGTTACTCCGGGAGTGGTTGGCACTTGGCAATGAGTGGTGTCATGAGGAGCATGAGGTGTGTGAGCGTCGGCGCGTGCGGTGCACCGCAACTCTTCGGAGCGGCGGCGCCGGCAGGTGGCGCTGACGGCGTGGCACCGGCGCAGCGCGGCCGTGCGGTCGCCACTCAGCAAACCACCGCAGCTCCAGCACATTAATATCCAGAGTCATTCAGCGCGACTCGACGCGCGGAACCTATTAATTATACTTTAATGTATTATTTTAAAACGCCACAAAGCGAAAACGTCCGAATGTTATTATAAAGCAGTAATAACGCGGGCGCAGACGACCGCAAGCTTAAATAACTCCCGCAAAAAAATAGGTAGTTGCGCGCCGAATGAACGCTATCATTTTGCAACGCTTGTATTGAGCACTCGCGAGCCTGTCATTATTAAAATGCGAATTATATCAATAATTTAGCGTTATCGTGGCGCCGGGTGATTGCAGCGGCCACACTCCCCGCCACGCCGCGCACATACAGCCCCCCCCCCCCCCCCCCCCCGGCCCGTATTACGCGGTGACGCACATTATGCGGATTCACCGGCTCATCGGTGACTATTGTCGAGGGTTGACGAGTGACAATCGCGCCACCGACCAAGTAAGTACAGTACGACAAGACACGATTAATCAAAGTATTTTTGCCAATATTATTAGAGTTGGTATTTGGTTCGGGTTTCTGCAGCTGTAAGATATGTGCTGCCAGCGTTGCTAGTTAAGTCGGTGGCAATTCAACAAGACGTATTGTGCGGAAGTTTAGCAGCTCACGTGCGGCGTGGAGCGTCGGGTGAGGCAGCAGGGGGACGGCACACGGGGGGGGGGGGGGGGTACTAGGAAGAGCTCATCGTCACATGTGGCTGAGTTTTAAACTCTCAAGCCAAACTTAGGAGCAACTTGTTCGTCCACCGCCGCACCGCCCGCCAGATTCACAGGCGCTTATTGTCCTCCACTTCGTTTGCTCTTTGCAGTCATTATTTTTTATAAGTGGGAACACACAGCACAGATTTAAACGTAAAAAAAATATTTGCCATATAAATCAGAAATACAAAAAACCTGTATACACTCAACAAAAATAATCGTCGCGACACCACACTGTTCAATGCGAAATAGAATACGAAACGAAAATAACTTGCTTTCTGAGAGAGAAAATAACTTGCTTTCTGAGAGAGACGGGGAGAGAGACAGAGAGAAACACGCGATTGCAAAAGTGTCGTTACAACTTCGTTCCAAAACTACGTTCCAATAATAACAGTCAACACGTATACATAAATATTAAAAAACCCAACAAATTGATAACCTCCTTTGAAGTCGGTTAAAAATATAAAATAATAAGCAAATAATTAAAAACAATAAAATAAGTAGTCAAACACAAACGTGGAATAAAAGTGTCAGTACAACTTTTGGTCTTAATTTTTTCCGTCTAGCCCCCTTTCGCAACGCGCGATAAGGAACTTCGTTCCAATAATGATAATTTTGTGTACAAGTCGGGGATTTTTAATCAAATTAATATCAGTGTCGGTACATAGTAGATGGCTTACTGTTCTTTTGAACATCGTGAGCGAGGCGCGTTGTGTGCGCCGTTAACCATTTCGCGGCGTCCGCTCATTATTTCCCGATATTTCGTTTGGATGGCGACAATAACCGTAAAGGCGAACTCCACTCGCGTATGCACACACAGACACACGCACATATAGACACGCGGCGGCTCGACCTGTGACGGGCTCACAATCAACGTTCACGCACTAACTTATAATTGAGCGCCATGTGGGATAAAATTGGACAAAAGTTCCGAATGGAAGCGTATTAACTATTCTGCATTCCGGTGACAGCGCAATTTTAATTCACCAGGTTATTGGCGCGCGGCTGGTGTTTCGATCAAAGAGTGGCTACTGTTCATGTCGGCGACATTGACTGAGGGCAGTAACACACATAGTATGTGCAATATATAGTATATTTGTTTATGGATAGTGAGCAAATAAAGAATACAATGGGATCGTAGCCATAATTCTACTAAACATTCGTAAAAGTATTTTATAACAAGAACTGTCCGATTCTAGATTATGCAGTTTTATTGTACCGTAGAGAGAAATTCATTGCAGAAATTTGCTGCTACGATAGTACAGTTAAGAAAACAAGATGGAGCCGTGCGACGGACTGCGACCGTCGCCATGTTTTTGGACCACTCTCGTTTAAATAATAAAATGAGTGAAGCAAAACAGTGTGGAATATGTCGGTGTGGGGTGCGGGGGTGCGGGGGCGGCGTGAGCAGCGGCAAGTGCATAGCGTTACATATTCATGCGGCATCGCTTAGCCAGCGATTATGCGCAATGAATATGCGGCGCGACGCGTGGCCCTCGCTGGCCTGCGCCGGCGCGGTGCGGCGTCTAGACGGACGCTTCACGACTCTTGGCCCAAACGCGCACATTACCGCACCCTTAATGATGTGCCACGCTAAGCTTTAAAATAATTGGTCTTTAGATTATGAATACTTTTATAAAAGTTTTTATTTTTGGCGCAAATTCATCAATAGCAGAGCATGGCCATTACCGCCAGGAGGGCCACTATCATATCTACCAACATAAATTCAATGCAAAACTAATTGAAAATGACTGAAAATGAATTTAAATAATTTATTGAATCTATTAAAATTAATAAATTCGACCGAAAAGTCTCTCGTAGCTTCTGATACCCACGACACAAGACTCGATCTTAGTGTGGGGTCAGGACTATGTATGTGACTGTTGGGTGTATTTATTTATTTTATTAAAATGTTAAACATCATTAATTAAATTCAGTCATTTTTGTTTTCCCACCCGGTTCGTAAAACTAGAGAAGAATTAAAGGCAATTAAGATTATGTCTAGGAGCGATATATGCTAGTGTAGAGATAGGTACAAAGAATACGTGGCGCATTTGCACGCTCCAAAAGATATGATTCAGGGCCTGTAACATCGCGAGATCCGCCAGGCTTGCGTTGATGTAAGATGGATAAACTATCCACATCACTACCCACCTAACACACGTCTAGAATGTCGGATACTTAGGGACTACCCTCATTAACTATCTCCTGGTCTAGCGATGCATCAGTGGGCAGGCGGCATCAGCTCCGGCGCATGCAATAATGTGTAGTTGATGGTTGTTTTGCTCTACAGCGGCGCTAAGCAGGGCTGCTAACTCGAGGGTCGGTGTTAAACCCGTCGCTCGCCAATTTATCGCCCCTGCGCGCCGTACATCAAGTGGAGTTATCTAGGAGCGGCGGGGAGGTGCGCAGCGTTGCATGCCTGGTGCGGGGGGGGGGTTGCAACAAGCCGCAGCGTGAGTAATGCGAGCATCGATCAGCCGCCGTCGCCATCCGTCTCAACCTGTCTCGTCGGACCTAATGAACGAACTCTTTGTGATCGCACTTAACGACGGATTGATGACGCCAACTGACTAGTCATTACATAAAACCTAACGGTTGGTAAGTGAGAATTACTAATCGTGGACGATAAGTTTTTTCGTTTTTGGTTTTTCCGTCAATAAAGTTTTATCTTCTGTCAGCCCTATTCTTTACATACATGCGGTCAGCGCAGCATAATTTTATGCAGCTCTGGTTTGATAGCGACAATAACAACGCAGCACTGATATACTGCTTTTAATCTCCTACAATTATGACTTCTGTTCCAGCTGTACATTATAATATGAAAGTATATGGAAATGCGAGTCATTGTATCTGCACAAAGCGTTCGTCACCGCGAGGCCCCGCACGATTTGCCTCCGTTTCATAAACTTCGCCGTCTTTTCAAAATTTATACAGAGAGAACGGACCGAGAGGACTTTAGTTTTAATCACGAAATAACTTTCATTTCGACAAAACGCGAGTTTCTGCTGACACGAGATAATTTCATTTGAGCTCGTTTGCTGACAGTGCGGAGGTTCCGCACCAATATTAATGGATCATTAAACTGTTGTCGTGCAGAAATACCGCAGAACTTGTCGTTGATTGCTGACGTTATCACGCAACGCCGCCTTGGCGGTGTCGTGGCGCTGTCGTATCGGTATCTGCGGAGGAGGCACGTGAAGACGCTGCTAACGGTCCATGGCATCAATTAAGAATTTGCTCGATTCTACATCTCTCGATATTCGGGTATTGTACAAGCAACTATTGTGAAGTCTATAACCCAATTGGAAGAATACTGCACTGCCAGAACTCAGGACACACACTTTAGCCTTTTTAAAGTTACATGTGTATTTAGAATAATTTGTCGCTATTTTTAATGGCGATCAAAAATCTTGGGGAAATCTGTACACCCGAGAGTTAGCCCCAGGAATTTCCATGTGTTATGATTTACCCATCCACATTGGAGTAGTAGACAGGTAGGCTATTCCTGAAAGTATTGATGCCCAGCGGGCGGCTGTTCGTATAACATTATATCAAAGATTCAATATGATTTGGCACTTGTGTAAGTGGAGGACGAGGGTAGGTAGAAAAAACATCCTTAAGCATGAGAATAACGTTGAAAGCTATAAGTTTAAGCGATAAGTTTTACTCGCGCCCGTCCGTTCTACACAAGTGGTCGCGTTACACTAAAGTCCGGGGTAAACAGCACATCGCTCGGCGAGTTTATGTGTTTGCACGCGGTGTGGCGCGGGATCATGTGTTATCACTGACAAAAAAACCAATGGAAAACCATTGTTATGTTTTTCCTCCTTATTTAAGTAGTATGATTAATAACTAAAATATAGTGATGGTCATTGTGGTGAGAAAGGATCGGGTAATCGTGAGGATTTTGGTTGAACGTTTCAGAGACGGATTCCGGATGTATCAACAAGATGTGGATATTTCTATCAAGTTGCAATCAATGCGTACCCGCAAATTATCCAGGTGATGGTCTCTTGCACCTTAGAACAGTTTCAATGAACTATGTTGGAACTGTTCTTGACAAATAGATACATAAACATCATATCGCCATATAGAAGGTAGAAAACTTTTCATAATGCAGGTGAGTAAAGAATCACAACAGCCGTCTACAAAAAACGCATTTTATCCCGCGAAGAATGTAGCACAATTATATTACTTAGCCATTTTAATGTAATTTCGCACGTTTTAACTTAAAGACTGTTTGAGTGACGAATCCATTTGGAAACAGCGGTGTAGGACGCGGGGGTGAAGCAGGGAGCGGTGCGGGGAGGGGAGATGCTGTCACTACCGAGAAGGAAATAATAAGACGTAAACGGTGCAGTTACATCAAGTCCTCGGTTATTGAGTCAAACGTTAAGGGGAGAGAGGTGAGAGAGGGATGCGAGAGGGCCGGGGGACTCAAATATTGTCGCGTGCACTTCAATATGTGAGACACTTGATCAGTTGATTGATTGAGTATTGATGAGATTTGTGTACTGTGGGTAATGTTGCAGATCTGGGAGCGGCTCGGAGGTATTCACTTTGAGTTCTAACAAACGAGCTGTATTCACATCGATTGCCGGTTCGTCGTAGAAGCGATATCTGTAAGTCTCCGTGATTTCATGCAAATTAAGTTTCAATGTTGCAATATAATATTTTAGGTGAGTATTCGGTATTGTGTTGACGGTATGGCTAATGTTTTATAGAGCACGAGCATATGTATAGTGTGTGTTAAAATTAGTGTTAAATTAAATACTTTAACATTGTTGAATTATGTTTAATTGACTTATTACATTAATTTATTACAGCTAAGATAGCATTTATTGAAAACACCGGATACCATAGACAACTGAGAATAGAGAACAAAGAAAAAATTGCTCGCTGCATTGTGCCCTACTATTTAATCTCCCATGGTAGCAATGCCTGTCGTGCAGGAGGTCTGGGTACGTACATCTTAACTTAATTATACGATCACCAATATACATATTTTTATTGCTTTATACGATAATAAACCAGATTTTAACAGGTTCCGTTTTTTATTTATATATTCCTGTTAATAACCGTCGAGAAACCGTAAGTGTAATATCAGCCCGAGTAGTTTCAGGCATTGTTTTGATTTCTTTGCAATGAGTTGGGGGCTCAATGTCGATGTTTCAAAGAACAAGAACCGAGGTACGTGTGCTCTTAATGACCGCGCGTTCGCAACCCGTGCAGCGCGGCGGGCTCGGCGGCCCGCGCGTCCTGCTTTGAGTAATTATACGTGGGCCTTGTGTGACGAGCCCGCTTCGTGTCGCCGGCACTCGCAGTCGCAATCGCTGTCACTCTGTACCAAGATCCGTGAAATTGTACCCTTATATCTTATTTTCTTATTGGTACAATTCGGGTCCTAGGCAAGGCAATTTTTATGGTATGTAATGTCCGCCAACCCACACTAGACGAGCGTGGTGGACTATATGGCCTAAGCAGAATTTGATCCTTAACATTATCGAATGGTGTAATAATACAGCACGTATTTTTTTTATAATCATTGGGTTTCCTGTGATTATTTGGGACTTTATTATTAAAACACATCATGAAAAAGCATGTTTTAATAGATTCCAATAAAATAACACGTCAAATGGGTAAAATAATTGAATGTTTATAAAACGTCATTTTCAATTATTAGTGTACACAGCGCATAATAGAGTTGTAGCGCGAGACGCAGTGTGTCAGTAGTGCGGCGAGTTGTGGCGGTGCGCGGCGGGGCGGGGCCGGGCGGGGGTGAAGGGCTGTGTGTAGGCGACAATTAGACGACATTCCGGCGGCTGCAATCTACGTGGAATGCTTTGGCGGCGCGGCCACCGCCGAGCGCCGCTGCATTCTGCTCCGCATCACTACAATTACTATTGAGAGCCGCCTCCTGCAGGCTCACTCCCGGGCTCCTTGTGCGACAAATTTAACGACGCTGTCAAACGTTACAACACATCACAAACACGAACTATTAACAACTTGTTTACTAAATTCAGCGGTGTTCTGAAATTAAATTGGTATGCTCTACCTAAAAGTGTTCTCTACCTGACCCATCATCATCATCATTTCAGCCCGTATTTATCCACTGCTGGACATAGGCCATTAGTCCATCGACTATCGTCTCGTCGAGCCAAGTGTCCTGCCCACCCCCACTAGAGACTTGAGACAATTCGTTGCCCGGCGTCAAACACGTTTGTTTGCTGTCGGATCTTCTCATTGCAGACTTTATCTCGCAATTATATGCCTAACATGTAGCGCTCCATGGCACGTTGAGCCACCTTTACATTGTGCATATGGTCTTGGGTGAGCATCCATGTTTCGGTTGCATAAGTGATGGTGGCAGGACAAATTGGTTAAAAACCAATTGGTCTTAAGACCTTGGGGTATTTTGCGCAAATGGAAAACATCCTTAAGCTTCTAATACGCAGCCCAACCCAATTGGATACGTCGGGAGATTTCTTTCTTTTGGGTATCCTGACCCAAAGACAAACAATGACCAAGGTATACGTAGTCATCTGCGACATCCACTGTAGATTGCCCCACGGTTACATTGGGTACATTAATTATAAGGTGACTCGCCATGATCGTAGTCTCGGTCATGTTCATCTTTAGGCCGATCGTCAAAGATGCCGTTTGTAAGCCTTACCTGACCTATAAATCGAATAAAAAAACACAAACAAATCCGTAGCCTTTATTGATTCTTAATATTTATAATAATAATCATATTGTTCAAGACAAAGCGAGTTCAATGAAATAAAACAAAAAGCATCACTCGTTTTTGTGGATTTAATATGAAATGTTTTATGTAAAAACTCGTTCATTTCGCGCAGTTCACATAAATCTCAGCAAAGAGGCGTTTATTCATGAGTGCGGGGCGCCGGGACGTGCTTCACTTGTCGATAAAGGTAAATTAATTATCATATAAATGGAGCATTTCATAGAGGGCATTGATCGGCAGTAAATCACCTTCCAAATTCTCTCCAACAACAACAATCATGTAATTAACAAAAACACGCGGCCGGTTCACATCGCTGTATCTAATCATTTTTTACTCCAGTCCGAGTGCTTAGCAATTTCGGCTCGGACCACAACCGACACAAAATTAAATAATCTCGAATATCTATAAAGGGTCGCATGTTTTCATTAAGGCGCCTTCGCTGACGGTCATACTCGTTTAATATTCATGCGGACAATGACGGAGGGATGTGCCCGGGGATGGTGCGGGAGGGGGAGGTGGAGGGAGGAGGGAATCATTATTAAAACTACTCGCGACCGCCAAAAAGCACTCATATGCAGGGCAGCAGATTAAATAGTTTGGCCCATTATTAATCCGTTTACGTTAATGTGGGTTGGTTTATTTTGATGTAATATATTGTTTGTGTACGTATGAGTCATCGTGTGTGCATGTGTGTGTGTGAACGTTCTTCAATGTAAACATTAGCGGTGGTAAAGCATTAAAGCAATGAGCACTTAAACTGCGCTGCGATAAATGTTACACAAATGAGCCATTTCGGATTTTATAGTTTTGTCGATAACGCTAATCTCTAGACAGTTTCATTTTTATTACTTTTAATTCGTAAATTTTAATGAATTGTGGTTATTATAATAACTTTCTTTCATAATTAGGACTAAACAATGCAATATGCTTCAGGCAGAGGGCTCAAGATTACTGGGGCTCTCCCATAATAAATAAAAAACAAATCTAAATTATATCAATGAGGTGAAACGTGTTTTAACGCAAATGTAACAAGAAATCCTCAGTGATTGTCGAGCACACCAATCCGTTTGAACAATCTCTACTCTATGAGACTGTATTGCGAGTGACATGCAGATGAATATTTTCGATGTGTGCGGGTGTGGGGCGTCGCGGGGGTGCTGGAGGGTGGGGCTGGGAGGTAAGGTCTCATTAAAACCTCACCGTCGCTGATTACGTGAAGTCGTGACGGCTGCGGGCTCGCGGCGCTTCACGCCTCCGCCACAAAAAGACACTGCGTCAAACACATCAAAACTACACTCACTTTTGTATAGCAGCGTTTCAGCCGGAGAGCTTGTATTTGAACTCAATAACGCTCAGCGATGTTATCTCGCTCTATATACAACAGGTTCGACGGCGGAATGCATTTTCGTGTCACCGTTGCGTTGGAGTGACGCGTTCGAATTCAGAAAGGGGAGCGACGGCTTTTTGTAGCAAAAATCTCGACGCCCTTTGTTTATTTTGGTACTGACACGACAAAGTGGCGAAAAAGTACCCGCCGGTAAGCCCAGTGCAATCCAAAGAGAGCATGCACAAGATTATGCCATCGTCATCAACATTGGATTATATATTCAGTTTGAACCTTAAAATGCGCAACACTTGTTATGAGGCGGGGTACTATGGCAAGTTTATCACCATCGTGAGCGGCGGTCACACTCTGGGTGGATTCAAATATTCTACGAGAAACTGCACCTCTTAGTGCTGCTTTATATCGCGTTAAAATGGTTATCGCTGTTGATTTTTATATTCATTAGGTCCAGCAAACGAGCAAACAGGTCACCTGATGGTTAGTGATCACTGCCGCGCATGAACAAAACAACGCTTGGATCGTACATGTGTTGCGGGAACATGAATTCGGGAAGGGAGCGGGAAGAGAAAAAAGGGACGAGGAAAGGGGCATTCGATATCCGGCAATTTTATTGTATTTTGGCAATACTAAAATTCGCTAAGTTGTATTCAAAAACAGATCCTCAAAAAATTGAGACTGAAATTGATAGATTTTGACACAGGTATGCGAATTACTTTATCATCCAGTTGGCTAGTAAACAAGACGCTATAAAACTGTCGCGACGTCCCGCGGCGCCGCGCCACGCGGGCTCGGCCGGGACGCGCCGCCTGACGCCACCAAACTGATGAACTTCAATTCCACTCACTTCTCGTTTCTCCCCATTAAATATTATGGTCGGTGGAGCAGACAAGTGTTGGAGTGGAAACACTTAGGTAAACGTCGTGTAGGACGTCCTGCTGTACTATGGTCCGACGACTTAAAAGAGGCGCCGGGTAGCGGATGGATGAGAACTGCTCAAGACCGGGATGGTTTGCGCTTACTTGGGGAGGCCTACGTCCAGCAGTGGACGGCTATAGGCTGAATATATAAACATTATACGGCATTATAAAATCCATTATAGCTTACAGGTAATATCGCAAAAGGGCCACGTAACAGGATAATGATGCCTAGAGCCCGTACCTTCTATAATCTCGCCAAGCGCGAAATCTTTAAGACGGTCCAAACGAGATTTCGTCGCGGGCTGCGATAGTGTCTCATATAAATTTATCCCCACTTTATTTTTCATCAGGTGTACACCTAAACTGTGTTACTGGCGAGGTGAGTGCTTACCCCCCTCCCTCCGGCCGCGCGGGCTCGACCCCTCACCCCCGCGCCCGCCCTCGCACGGACCCCGTGAGTGGCCGGAGTAATTGAGCAATAACTCATGTCGACGATCTGTGAGGAGCGCCGCGTCTCACCGCGTCTCGCCGCCGCTGTGCTACCGCATTACTACTACATTTTGTTTGCTTAGTTTTATTAGAAACTATCACGTTGGATGTGCTGAGCGGAATTTATAAACGTTGAAGCGATACTCTGTTAGAAGTGCTCCCGTGTTTGTGGAAAGTGAACAAATAACAAGCGAGAGCCTCTTCTCCGTGCAGCTGGAGGGCGGGCGAGTGGCGAGTGGCGACAAACTGTTTGGTATCGACGCGCGACACACTAACATACACGAAAATCATTCGCTACAAAGAGCACAATATAAAATCGCTGCGAGGCACCTCACAGCTCACTAAAATATGTAACTAGTTTCAATGAATTGTAAATTGTGTACAGCACTTTTCTATTATATTCACAAAACAAACAAAGCAGTCAAAGAATTATAGAAAAACTTTGCTAGTTTGCTGAACAAAGCGGCGAAAAGACAATACACACAACTCTTTTCCATAAATCTTCAATTTACTTTGTCATGTCCATTTTCCTGTGTTTCCTGCGACGCTGCTGTTTGCACAATTTATGGAAACTACTATTGTTTAAGTTGATTGTTTTGTTGATGCGTCTCGTTTGTGTTAGTATAAGAGCCGGTGAAGATCGACCTTCACCCATCTGATAACCAGATGAGATATATTTTTTATTGAATCTTATTGATTAACAAACATGCCTGTGATAACTTGTCTATGAAAAATTGTTCGTGGCTATTTTTAATTGAATTGATTTTATTCAATTTTCTTTCATCACCGTCACTCTTTTTACAACCGAATGGATTTTCGTCTCAACTGACCATTTTTAAAACAGAGAATTTGTTCCACGGCTCCTCTACTATGTATAACTTTAACTTTATATGGAAATTTTGGATACCGATAGACACTGGGTAAAACTTCCATGTTTTGTTAAAAGTTGGTACAATTTTTCTGGTACGAGGAAAAAGAATGCAATGGGTTGGCCTATTATAAAGCCGACGTTAAATACAACATTCTCCATATTAATGAATCTATATTCCACTAAGATGTAGGAAAGGATAGACAAGAGTGTAAAAAGTGTTTTACTTGTGACATAATAAATAGAAATATTAATCATTATATTGTTCAAGGACAGGGTATCCACTGCCGAGCTTTGGTTTCCTCCAGGGATTACCACAAAGGCCCGTTGGAAGCGGTTTACATGCAGCAATTTCCTACAATATTTATGAAGATGACTGCCCAACCTTTGATTAAAGAATGATTTGTTAAACCATAGATAAGTTCCCTCTTAACTTACTGACCGGATGAAATGCAACAACATAATTGTTACCCGGTTTTTACGCCAGGCAGGCCTCTCCTGACGAACTAGCACTTTATTCTTACTTCAAAGTAGCCGTTCCAAGATTTATAGGTGTATCCCGTATTTCGAAGTAACGGCGTTTGAGAAGTGGAACAAGAGTGCCCGAGCAGCAAGTGTCGATGTCGAGGGGACGGGAGCACTTTGTCGGCGCGTCGGGATTGTTTCTCTGTCTCTGGGTGGCGCTGTACTATTGGGAGTGCAGCTGTGTAGCTGTATGCCCACTCGGCTTCGACTTATAGATAAAAATCTCTTTATAATATTCACTTCCTAGAATTTATATCGAGAGAAGGGTGCCTGTATATTTATTTCTAAGAATTGGTTTACAATATATCGAAATATTCGCTTGTAATGTACCGTGACGGCGATCTTACTACATGGCAGGTATATTGCATGGCGTGTTGATATTTATGGATATTTAGTTTAGCGAGAATCGGGTATGGCTGCAGAGATAAATGTTCGACATATAGCTGAGTTTTCTTGGAAATTTGCATATCTGCGAGCTTTAACAAGAATTTCAACAGTGTATGGATTTTATGAATCCGCACTATACTAGTTTGAGGTGTTTTCGGATCGGGCTGAAGTTCCTATACAAGCTACAATAGGTATCTATAGGCTTCATGGATATTGGCGCTTATGATTAAGCCGTATCTAATGCGGTATCAGTGCCGCCTACCATAAACGAGTTTTTCGTGATCTCCTTAATATTCAGCGGGCGTTGATTTTATGCCGGTATAAAAGTATTCAGTGCTTGAGTAAAGTGGCTCGCAGGATGACTACATCGCTCCATAAAAATTTAAGTAACGGTACTTTAAAACCTTTATAGAGGCGGCGAACTTCCGCTACCCTAATCGGTGGCTGTGCCGCATCCACAATAAATACATAACAGAGGCGCAGTGTAGTGAGGAGAGGAGGGAGGGAGCGATCTCGCAATGTCGCCGATATGGAAATTTTATGAGAGCATTATAGCATTTTTACGTGTGACGTATTGGCGTGGGATTTGTGTCCGGGGCGGCGGGGGGCGCGGGGTGACGACCTCGTCTCGACTCCATTATCTCGTTACATTCACGCACAGATGGCCGCTGCACGCATATCGGTCGACGAGACAATTGTTTTCAATTGTTTACTGTTTGGATATTGCGGTCGGTAGTTACAGGTTACAATGCCTTGTGTCGGTCGCGGTGCCCACTCACCAGTTCATGAATACTCCACGTATAAGTCGACTAGCCCGCGTTACCATGCTTGTAACTAGTTGGTGCGTCATAAAACTCGTAAATATTGGCGCTTTCATACTCAATAAAGCGAGAGCTTCGGTATTGGTTATAACATCTGTAAAATTAAAACTGCACCAATCTTTCCCAATATAGCAACCAGTTGAAATTATATTATTGAAGTTATACATCTTTTGGGACGTTTGGTTTATAATTCTTCGATGCGCGCGCACACCGACATTGAAAAAGCGACATGATGAAGTTTAAAGTACAAGAAACGCATGAAATTGGCAGAGATATATTCTTATTAAGTAGATTATAATATATATAGATGAACTCTCCATATTGGCTACATTGTAAAGTGAACAAATCTTAAATTAAACTAGGAACACATAAAGTTCGCGGAGATATATTTTTAGTGCCAGGTATTTAGGTCTTTCATCATACCATACTTTTGTCATGTACTTAAGTTCCAACCGGCCAGGGTTGAGATTAGGATATATTATATTAATACCGATTGAAAAGAAATACCTAATATTAGGTCTTATATAATTCCGTCTATTGGAAAAAATTGTGTTTAATTATTTGTGTGGAAAAAAGTATAATTTGTCATAAATATATGTGTGGGTGGTTTTAAAAATGGTGGTGAACGAGAAACCATTGTAAAAAAATGGAATAATTGTGACTTTCCTATATAGTGTATTATCTATGATTGTGACTTTTATCTTAAAAAGAAGTATAACTACTTACGCGTGCACATTTATGTACACACACGCATTATTTTACCTATATTACAACTTGTAGCGTATGTTACATGCTATACTACATGGCTAGAGGTTTATAACTAGAAGTAAGAGTTATAAGCCGGCACAGACCCAATAAAATCGCATTCTCGTTGTAATAGTGTCAAGTGTCGTGCACAACCATAATGTTAACCTGTTAAATGCCGCCTGCTGTATAGAAAATCACTTTAGGAAAGTTGGCGAGAATTTCCGCGCGTCGTGTTTACACGCGGTGAAACTTCCCGCTTGGCACGAACTTGCACAACGTCTGAGGTTTGGGCGGAGGGGGCGCTGCGTGCAGCGTGCGCCGCTTTATTGTTGCCATTCGTCTCATGAGTTGTGACGTCACCAACAGGGCTTATCTCAAGCCGTTGCTATTGTACGGTACTAACTGTAATATGGAATGTAGAGGTTATAACGACTATAGTAAAAGATCGTCAAGAAATAATTATGGATGTGCAAAAGAGAAGTTATAGTGCGTGGTGGCCTGTTGGTAACTAGACGCGGCTGCCAACATGTAACCCCTCATAATCGTGCTCTCGATTGTAGAGGAGGCTCGTGCCCTGCAGTATACGGGCAAGTAGTATGGGAAGAATACGGGCTGATCCAGATACAGATACAGACTAGTATCTATGATGACGCCAAAAAATGATTATCGATCTGAAAACATAGTAAGAGTTAATTTGAGTGCGTCCCGAACTGTCTATACGAACGTCGTGGGTTTGAGTCGCGGGCACAGATCTGTGACTCTTCAAACTTACGTGCGAATATTCATTAAATAATTATTATCGGTCAATGGCGAAAGAAAAATAGCCTGCTGAAACCTATATACGAGTACTACAAAATTCTCTACAAGAATATAAAAGGCATGTAATCTACATTAGACTTCCATAGTAGACTCAACCTTAATACAACTCGCCTTATGCGTGTTAATTTTTTTTTTACCAGTTCTCGTACTTGAAACGTACGTAAACACGAACAGCGAACAAACTCCGCACCTCGCGGTAAAACAGATGTAGGTAGAGTAGCGAGTTTCAAACGGCTTTACCGCGGTTTCACAATTACCATCACTTGCACAATTACCATTATTTATAATCACACCGTTTCAGTCATGGTGTATGAGGCGCACCACCAAGAATAGCTGGCAGTCGAGTCGGCTGTATACGAGTGGTTACAGGTGCTGTTATGTTCAGGTACTTAGGTATTTATTTGTTAAAATCTTTATTGTTATCAAATATTAACACAAACACTATACAGACCCAATAAAAAAGTATGATTTTGGGAATGAGGATTATGTGGGCTTCTTTCCGAGCAGTTGAAAAGATACCAGCTGAGATGGAGAGGTTTAAAATGTGGAAAATAAAAGGAAGGGTTTCGTGTAAGACAGGGAGAATCATGTTACGGCTGACATTGTCTCTACCCATGGCGTTGATGACAGTTAGGTATTGATAGTTAATTTCATAAATATACATTTGTGTATGTGATTTAAAATTATTTAATAGTGGTGAATAATTGCCACTGTAGATATTCGTGATAAAAATGATATTTATGTTAAAAATAAGTATACCTATAAATTACATACATTTAAGTACACGCATACGTATTTTTCATCCGGAAACACTTGTTTTGAATAATAATATTCTCGCTTCGAATTACCGTCGCGGCGTTTTTTCTGATACAAGACACTCCTCGTAAAGTGTGTGGGATTGTTAGGTTTATTTGTTTATTTAGTTTAATTAATATCATACTCGTTCTAGCGCAGAGTAATAAATGATATCTTATAGAAATAAATGATTGAAAAGAATATACTGAGTTAAGTTTGCAGCGAGCTATGAAAAGAAAATAAAACCGCCACTCCAGAATATGAGGTCGAAGTGAAACGGATTAAGAACGCGTGTGTATACTCGTTCTTAATGTATACTCGTAATGCATCTGCTGCTAATATTTGATCTATTTAATGAAATCGCTTTGTGATGGTAGCTTTCGAAGATACATTTTAGAGTTCAACATTAAAAAATAGTTCATTTTATAATCATATCTGATTATACACGAGTTAGTGCACGGGCACGCTGCATGTTTGAGTGGTTTAAAGCCTTAGTGGAGCACGCTGGCTTATTGCGGGTAGTTAGAATTCGGAATTATTTATTTTAATTGTTATTGGCAAAGCGATTCACATTCGCTTAATTACGTGGTGACCTGTTGGTAACGGACTAGACGCGACTACCAACATGTTCAGGGTGGTCGGGGGTTAAAATTCCAGGGCATATCTCTGACTTTTCAGAGTAACGTGTGTATTGATCAAGTCAATCACCACGCACTATAACGGTGAAGGAAAACATCGTGATTTGTAAAAAATATATGGTATGTAAAGTTCGCCAACCCGCACTAGGCGACCATGTTGGTCTATATGGCCTAAGCCCTCTCAGTCGTACTCTCGAATCTCGATGGCACGAACTCGAGGCCCGTGCCCTGCAGTGGGACGTTTATAGGCTGATACGAAATGCAATTTAAAATATTTTATCCAGATAGTGTATTAATTGGTGAGAGATAATCATGGAAGGGGTGGCGGTCTGGATAGATGTGGCTGAAGCTCGGGCCGGTTTGTTAAAAGCTAGCTAGGGAACGGGAAACCGTAGATTTGACAGCTGCATCGAGACAGTTGTTTGTGTGGCTACTGCCTCACAAATATTTGTTTCGGCTCTGAATATTGTGAGACTGAAAAGCGTCCCGTAGCTTTTAACTCCCACGATACCAGACTTGAATCATATTGTGTTTTTCAGATATATTTGTTGAAATGCAGTTGGATGCATTTATTTTCGTAGTGACTCACAAGTATTGCGTTCTGTTGTGTGATTGACGAGTATTAGGTTGCTCTTACTTATAAACGCGCTTTTGTAATCGTGCTGCATCCAACATCTTAATGTGGTGATAACACAGAAAACACATCAATTATAATGCGCAGCTACTGAGCTTAGTTCATTCCCTACACGTACGTTATAAATTAAGTTCCTACCAGTGGCGAAGGGTGACTTTTTTCAAAAGGGAAGCCGATACTTCTGGTGACTAGTTTTATTAAATTAACAAGTACTCATACTTATATTTTTACTCCGTTATGTACGTAAGATATTGAGCGACATATTTGCTTAGTAATACTTATTATATTTTCATACAACACTTGCACGGAATAGCACTGTGCCCGTTAGGTGCTTTTTTTAACGTTTTTAAAGTAAATTTCGATTCAATGCAAAAGACAACATTAGCCTTTTTTGAAATTGATCGACAAAAAAATTTCAAACGTTCCTTATATATAAAAAAAAGATGAAGAGATTGATGTAAGTGGACGAAAGTAAAACGATGCCAGTATAGAGCTAACTGGAGATCTATCGAATCTAGCAACCCTCATGGAATGCAGGCGTGGGTTATGTTTGTATGTCCTATTTTGAATCAACGCTAACAAAAATACGGCATTACAATATTTATTAAATAATTAAAACTTGTCAGTTGCCGTTCTTTCTCTGGTACTTAAATGTATTATCAAATTTAATATAATTTCCAGTGCGTTTTTTAATTACGTAAATGCAGCATTTTTAAAATTACCTTATAATAATGCAATTCATGAGATAAAACGATACATACGACATTATCAAGTTTCATTCATCATTAAAGTTTTGCTAAATAGATAGATCTGTTTGCACTTCGAAACCAGTAAAATTTCATAAATTACCCACTAATTATATACAAACCTAAAAATAGACACTGCATTATACATATACACTGAAACAACACAGTAGTAAATAATATTTTCTAATTATAAACACGAAATAAAAGAGGCGCGAACTGGCAAATTACTTTATAAGCCGTAGGCCCACCGGCATATTCACAAGCGAATACCGTCGTATTTCTACAAATAAATTTAGACCTTAAAAGCTGAGGGTTTTAAGGTGCAATTTTGCATGCAGTTCTGAGCAACAAACGTGTAACAGAGATGGCAAATAATGCGTTGGAAATGAGCGGGAGAGCAACGGGAACTCGTGCTGTGTCCTTGTAGCCTGACGTGACGTCATCGGGATCTAGGCGGCCGCCGCGTGTTTCGTATGCATACAGTACTTACGTTGAACATCGCGCAATGCGTTTGTCGTTGTGTTATTAATTGATCGATTATATTTTGTTTATTAATATCGAATAACATTTGTTTATTGTTTATATTTATTTTAATATTGTTTATTATTTGATTATTTTCTTCATATAACTTGTTTAAAAAAATGTAAATAATTAATAATTTCCTTTAAATTATAAGGCGTGCTGCTGGGAATCGGCTTGTATGAACCCTTCGCCACTGGTTCCTACGGAGACTGTCGTGCTACGCCGCGTAGAGCGTGCTACGAGTTTTTTTACTACGTGATAGCAATATTTTGTATGATTACCCTAAAATTGCGTTTTATCATGATATAAATTTAATAAAAACTAGAAGAGCATTTAATTGGATTTTAAAGCGAGTGTTGTGAGGATATTGTCTCGGTTCGTGGGAGAAATCCATCTGCGTGGTTTTAGATAAATAAAGGGGAAACGAAGTGTTGCCACAACGCGGACGAAGTCACAATACGTGTAATTCCAAGCTAGATTACTACAGACACCCACACCAGCACTAGCAGTAACAAAGAAGTATTTCATCAGCAGGTAAAATGCTAGCAAACTCTTAATTAGTTTTGTAAAACCCTTTGTAAGTGTTCGATACGGCAAATACAAATGTTGGCTTAATTATGCTTAATGCTTATGCTTAAGCTCTCATTACATGTAGTAAAATTAAATCGTCAGAACAATTTTTATAATGAAAAAATCTGAATAGCAGCTTTCTCAATACAAAAGCTACACCGTGGCTATGGAATTGCTCATTTGAAGAGACAATAAAAAACCCTTCCATTTTAATGGACCGATTAAAATGTCCATTCTAATGTAAAACGGGGTGAGCGGCGGCCAGCTGACTGACGTGCGGGGGAACGCGGGGGCGGCGGGGAGGCGGGGGAGTTGGGGGCTCTGGACGGCAGGGGATGGTAAAGATTGGAAAAACTCGGGTAATCAAAGAATTAATTGATTCGCGGCGGATACCTTTGCTGTAGGTCGGTGGGAGATTAATGTTGTACAAAAAACACGCGACAGATGAAACGGGTTGCCGCTGGCCGCCGGAGCTCGCTTTAAATTATTAATTAATTGTGCAGTAATTGGCTCATCCGGGGCTGCGGCCGCATTAGCCGCGGCTCGCCGTGTAACATCGCGTCGAGTTCTCGCGTTATGCTACATACTATATGTATCTTACTTTTTGTATTTATAATGTAGTGTAGGATGCTCTGAGGCTAGGTGGTGGGAAATGTTCGCTGAGCGGTGAGGCGGGTTTGGGCGACTGAAGCCGAGGATCGATTTCGATGGACTGCAGTTGGAGAGGTCCCTGCCCAACAGTGGACCGCAGCAGATGACTGCATGTTTCTTTGCGTATCACACAACAAATGATATGGTCACTGTTGTAAGTATTGATCCTGTCGATTCTTTCTATCGAATGAGCAACGCTCTCGTGTCATCAAGTTCGCTAATTAAAAAATATTAGTTATTAGCTGCTTATTCGTGTAAAGGAATCCGCAATAATAAGAAATAATAAGTACCGAATACAAGACGCCTCTTGTGAAAGGAACAAAACATGCTCATAATTTGTAGTAGTGTGTGAGAAGTTGATCCAGCGATGTTTATTGTTGCGGCGGGAGGCTGCGACGCGCCGCGCGCCAGTCCACGACGTTCGGCATCTAAGTGAGAAGGACCTAGTTATTGTTACGATACATTCGCGGTATATCACTGCATTTACTGTTAATTATGTTTTTAGTAGTTTATATTAATACTTTAACGTATGATATTGTTAGAGATAATTGCCAATAACATACATTATAATACTAAGAAAACTGCTGTAGGTTTCTATCAAATTATTAAATTTAATAGAATAAAATTTGAAATTATAATATGATGTAGGTCTCTCATATGTCAGATGATCTCTATAGATGAAGCCGAAGACTGGGCGATGGAGGTGACTCAGTCGGAAGGCGGATCCTGGCCGGTATAACGCCTTAGCAGAATGAATGAATGATGCAGTCTCGCCTGAAATAAAATTTTACATCGAAATTAATACAACAGCTGAGGATGTCGAATATCGCAAGACGTGGAGGAGAATATGGATGGACTCTGGTAGCGATCGAGATCACGCCAGGTAGGACGAATTAATCCATTTCAACACCTCATATACAACTTATTTATTTATTTAAATAAATACTTATATTCTTTAAATCTAAATTCCAAATAGATTTTTTATCGACAAATTTGAACAAATAGATTGCATTAATAGTTGCGCTATTTACACGAGTTTATGCCCAAACACGAGGTTATTTACGATGCTGTAAGTACTCGCAGTGCGTGGAACATATTTGGCAGCGCTGCAGTGTCATCTCGTAATACTACTGGATGTGTGGCAACAAAACAAGCGTTTGAAAGAGTTCCGGCGCGGCGAAGTTTAAGAGTAAGTGCTGTTGCACACGTCCGGGGAACGGCCCGTATGGAGCAGTGACCGCTGCTATACTGCTGTATTCTTTGTGCAGACACATTCGAGAACATCTATTCTTATCTGAACGATAGATGATCTTAAAAATATATGAAAATGTTGCGCGCGAGAATGTTTCAAATACATAGATATTATGGAAATATCTGGATTAGCAACCTCGTCAACTTACCAAGTATAAAGTTAGTCAAGTATGTTTTTTCTTTTATGGTTTATGATGAGAGAATAGTCTATAACCAGCAATGGGGTTTAACAGGCTGTGCAGTGCATGGTCATAAATGAATGTAAATTACGGAAAAAATTAAGGCGTACACAAGCGCTGTTGTAAACACTCGTCGTCCCATATGAGGTCAGCACTGAGCGGTGCGAGCGAGTGTGGGAGCTCGGAAGTGGATCGACGCGGCGCCGCCGATAAAATTACAAGTTTCCACGCCGCGCCAAATTGCTATAAATTGGCCGAAAACATTATTATAATGGGTTTTATTGTGAAAAGTGCGTCCGGAAGCGCGTCCGGCGACGGCGGCGCTGTCACGCGCGCCGGATGTCGTTCCCGAGCTATTTCCGCCTTCCCCCGTCTCCCCTGTCCCGGCGCGGCGGGGGAGGGTGCGGCGAGTAGCGAGTACCTCCCGTCGCTGCCGTGTTGTCACATTCAAAAACTCATTAGTGTGATTTAATTAAGTCAGAAATTAATAAAATGAGTTGTTGTAGGTGCACGGCGCAGTCGCGGGGAGACCGGGGAGCGGTCGCAGTTCAGATCAACGTGAATAGTTTATTGTGTTGTAATGAGTCGATTTATTTCAATAATACAATAGTTTAATGAGATTCCCGCTTTAGTAATACAGCAAGGAGAAATGTAATGCAAAAAAAATGCGGCTACATTAATTTCTGTAATGTTAATATTATTGTTAATCCTTCTCACAAAATATGTCTGGTTTAAACAAATTCACGTGGTTTTCCCGGAACTGGTGAATGTATTTGCGCCATCCAAGGAAATAGATCCGCCTGTTATCAAACAGTGGCTCGGAAACAGGTCCGACGAACTGTAAGTTTTTCTATTCTTCTATGTAACTTTTACGGCATTTAGTCGACATTGTCATTATGAAGATAAAATCCACGTTACAGTGATGAATATCTGGGGTCACGGTCATGTCGTCGTCCCCCGCCAAGTTGAGAAAAAAAAGCAAAGTACCATACTTTTCTCGAAGCAGTTCAGGCCGTTTTCGACGCCCTATAAGTTCGCGTTGTAGATAAAATTAGAAGCCTGAATTTGTATAAACACGATACATTTTAAATTTTATTCAATTTCAACCAGTGGTTTAAGTATTTTAACTAGTCAAAGTTTCTTAATTTTGTCACTCACTGACGGACTGACTGATCTCCAAAACTCTAAGGCACCTCTAGCAGACATAGAAGCTTCAAATAAATATAATTAGTGTTTACTGTATAAACCGAGGAAGAACTTAATATTTTGCAATATCGGCCTAGTTTTCTAGATACACCAACTGCATAAATGCTTTAAATTTGTCAATCTATATATTTTGTTTGATTTAAATAAAATATATTGATTTGGCCATCGCGCTAAACAATCTAATTTAATATAATATGTATTTCTTGTGAGATACATTGTGTTTTCATGCGATGGCTAAGTTAATCTATTTTGAAATAAAACTATTTTATACGGATTTTATCGCGATTTGGTTTAATTTTTACATTTTTTAACTTCCCGACGTTTCGATTACTTTACAGCTTTCGTGGTCCGTCCGCCCGTGAAAATCCGTATAAAATAGTTTTATTTCAATGTGTAACATTCGCGTAAATCTAAGAAACCATTAATCTATTTTATTTAAAACATAAAAGATTTTTAATATTGATATGGTCACTATAAGATGTTGCTAGGTTAGCTAATTACGTAATAACTTAAGATAGAAGGTCGCTTAAGTGGGAACTGAATAAATTAACCGACTTGGTATTACATGGATCTCACAACTTTTTACGGTATAACTGAGTTGCAAGACTTGTTTTTTTTACAAGCAAGGTTTGTGCTTGACAGAAGCTCGCGGGGAGATTGGGCACAGGCGCTCGATCATGTATCGATGTGGGACGACGCGGCGGCGAGCGCGAGACAGATGGATGGCGCGATAAACACTGAGGGGTGTCCGATGCAGCCTCACACAAGCCGCTACCGTGCCCGTCGCTTATACTGCTCACTTTGGTTTATACACAATTATTGATGAAAATTTCGTCTTGGGTGCTTTTTTTATAGCAGTGACTGACGGGACGGGCAATGCCATTCGCCTGGAAAGCGATACGACCGCTCATGGGAAGTAGCAAATCATCATTATTCATTACTTAAGATAAACATTAGTTAGCTACTATACAAATATTCATACAACAAAATAAATGTTTGTAGCAATCTTAATGAGTGAGTACTATCAACCTATTATACAACTTTTAATTGCAAAGCAATGTGCAGTATATTGAGTCAGTTGTTGTTTACTGTCATTCCTCCGTTCGGTTCATATGTCACGGGGGGCAGAGTGAGGTACTGACAGGAAAAGAAAGTGTTTACTACTTGCACGTGCCGGCGCCTCGCTCGAGTCCGCTTCGGCACGGAGCGGCGTGGGTTGTAATATAAACAAGCAAAACACTGGCTTACATCAAAAGGTCAAAACTTGCCCCAAGTGTTTCCGCAAACAAGTTAGAATAAATTACTTTATGTGAACTATTTTGGAACACAATTACTTTGGCAATATCATTGTGTTTATATGAATTTATTTGGTTACGAAAATGTTTATTTTTCTTCATGATGTTCTTTGTGTTTTGAATTTTAACCTCCAACTATCTCAACACCAAGGAAGTTGTCTTTTTAAGTTGAAGGTTGCGGTTTTTATCCTTGTAAATATATTTTTTCGTGTTACAGATGTTTGTGGGACTAATAATGTTGTCTGCCGGGATAGCAGCAACTGTGGGTTCTCACTGGAGAGAAACCCCTAATAATGACCAGTCCAAGTATGTTGCGTTTTGACATTGCATAGTTTGGTTTATCCGGCTTTGAGAAGACAACTGGATATTACATCTGCACTGCACGACAATTAACATTTGGTGCACTGTAGTCACTGTATTATATAGGTACAATAAAGATAGGTTATAACATGATCAAAAAACGCGCTCTAATGAAAAATGAAAATGTTAATGAGCCCATATTTATTTACATAGCGTCACAATCCCAATCGCCTTTAATGAGCTGAAGTATTAATACTCGTACTTTCATCTATATTACTAGCTCCGGCCAATTAACTCCCGAAACATGAGCGCGGATTATCGAGGTCCCGGCGCGAGCCGATACCATAAGTGGCCCGGCGCCGCCGAACCCGGCGCGGCACAATGCGCCGGACGGCCGGACGTCCGGGCCTACAGCCGCCAGTGTTAGGGACACGCCGGACGCACCGGACACTCGCTTGCTCGCTTGCTCCGATGGTCTCGATAGTCAGTGGAATGATTATTCTGTTTGTAAATCTCAGTAATATTTATACTGGCATAACAGAGTGCCCACAATACATCTGATGAGGGGCACATTGGCTAGAAATACCCATCTACTCGAAACCGGATATAAACAGGTTGAACTTAAAATGCGATATACTTGAGTGGGTCACTGCGAGGGGTTAATTATTGTGTAAGGTAGTTCCTTTTAGGACAGCTTAACTTACAACTAACCTACAAGAATGTTATAAGAAGAGTATGTACCTACATAGTTTTTGCGCTTAGTACCGTGATGTTATGTAGCTAATAGTCGCCCAGCTGGCACCGGACTCAACACATTTTTTTCCTAGTTAGCAATTTTGATTCATTATAGATTAGTTTTATTTCTCTTTTGTTACAATTTTGAAGTCGGTTTAATTTTTTTAAAATTATTATTTATTTATAGTCGATTAAAATATCAGTTTACTAAGAACCTCACATCCTGATTGTTTGAATTTTATTCTTGGAAGTACTGTTCCGTATCGTCACTTTGAATATTTAGTGCACAGCGTTGAACTCCATACACTTCCTACATGGGAAGTAGGGTTTTATCACTGTGTTTGTTCGGATTGATTTTTAAAACTTGATTAAGGTTTTTAATCGATCTCCGGGTATAAACTTGCCAAGAGAGATCCAAGAACTAAATAATTAAATTGTAAAATAGTTTCCTAGATTTACGCGAATGTTACACATTGAAATAAAACTTGTTTTATACGGATTTTATCGCAATTACGTGAACACGGAATGAAAGTTTGATTTGAGGAGTTTCGTTGCATGTCAAATCGATTAATTTTATTGATGAATGAAAGTTTGCGTAAAGTGTTGACAGTACACGCATGTCGGGACAGACAAATTGTTTTTGTGGTGATTTAACTGCACGCTTGTCAAACGCGGCACATTATTTATCTAGCGCGAGTCGTCGCGGCGGCCGCGCGTGGCTGCGTATGTGTGCCGGTAATTGGTCGCTGATTAAATTTGTCTCACTTTATACAATATTCATTAGCAGCCGAGCTGTAATCACGACGCGTGCATCATTTAGCTCGCGGCGGCGGGCGCGCAGTATTAGCCGAACAAAACGTTTCATCGCAAATAATTCACTCGCTGAACTACCAGCGTTTAAGTGCTCTCCAGTCGGAGGTCTAAGCTTTGTTTCCGGCTCGTCGTGTACGCGCCACTAAACGCAACAAACAAAAATGAACGCTATTTGAAGCGCTGTACACGCGAGTATCTCTTAACTCGGATCGTTTTTTGTTTCATTTGCAATTGCACGGGGAATTTCTTTCGAATGTCTCGCGTATATCTCGAGCGTGTATTATCCGCAGCGTTCGCGAGAAAAATCTCCGCCGCGCGGGTGCAGATGCATTTGCAGTGATTCAGGCGCGCGCGGTGTCGCCGCGCCGATTGTCTCCGCGACAACACTCATTCTTATTTCACCTATTAGAGCCGATTGTAGCGTTACCCGCGGTAAGTGCTTTTATGCGTATTACCTGCTCGTGCTGACTCGGTGTTTGCTTCTTATTTGTGTCTGCTTATTCCGCGCATTCGAGCCGAGTAATCTCTGCAACGGGAATTGAAATTGTAGAAATACTTTCTACCTACGTTCGCAGTAAGCAATGTGCTTATTTGCTGTTCACTTTATGAGCCGGGCGAGTGTACAGCGCGGTAGTAAAGCTCGTAGTACGATGTTTATTAATGTGTGTTATTTAATAAAGTTAAGTTATTACCGTAAGCTGAGAGATTATCTCTGAAGCTTAGTTACTGCTGTTGCTACTCTGAGTTATTTGAATATTAAATGAAGTAGCTTGTTTGAGTGCGCCGCTGTCGGCGGGGCGGTGTGGGTGCGCCACAACATTCTCTAACCTGTGGCGACTTTGATTTAAAATTATGGTCCGGCTTCGGCATGTTCTGTGAGACAGCCCGCGACGGTGCCGCGCGGTGTACGTTGGAGCGCGGCGCCGGAGCTTGTTGGAAGGGAGTCGGAGCTGCGATACACGCGCGAGGCGAGCGTCTTATCTGCAGTGAGCAGCTCGGGCGCTCGCTGTAAAATCTTTAATTATCGCGTTATTGGGCTTCACGAGCAATTCCTTGCGATCAGTTGCTTACTGACATGTGGCACTATACATTATAGGTATAGCACTTCATCGTTTAAGGCCAGTGTACACTGGTAGCATTTTTAAATCGTCAACTGCATTGAAAGCTTTATATTTTCAATATAGAAACACTTTAATTTCACCAATTATACGGTAACATTACCGTAGCGGATAAAAATATGACGCTGACGGAATGGTGGGGCAGACCACCTGCCAGATGGTCGGATAACACCATGAGCGTTGCAGGATAATAGAGGATTGGTTTGGCATATGACAGAAAATTTTGGCGTTAAATGAAGAGGCCTATAGCCAGCAGAGGGTTAAAATGGGCTGATATACATAGTTAGCAAAACACTTCTTTTCGACAAGGCTTCTAACGTGAGTCTTGCACAGAAGAATATTGAATACCTTAGAGATATACATTTATATAGCTTGAAATATTTACGAACGAGGATTTTTTGAAAAATGTTTCCACAAAACAGAAGTATTAAGACTCATTTTGAATAGTGTACAGTACGCTTGGAAGCTAACATCGTGGTTGGAAAGCCAAGCATGACCTCACCTGGGGTTTTGAGTCGCTAATAACTTTACAAAGTTTTTGTAATGAGCGACGCCGAAAATCTCCCCTGGGAGTACCGCGAGCACGGATATTTCCACAGCAGTTTCGAGATATTCAATACATTTTGTATGTCCAAGTTTGGATGCACGTGAATGCTTGCTATACTATGGCTGGCGCTATTTAATAAAAAATATTTTCAGTTTGATATCGTGATTACTAATTACACAAAAAATATAATGTTTAATTGAGATTGTCATTGTCATCTAATTAAAAGATTTTAAAGAGTTTGTATGGATTCCTATTTGAACTATATATAATTGACCTATCCAATTTCTGGATTATAGAAATAATTTCCGAGCCAATGTAATCAATGTCTGTTTCACAAACTCGCTGTTTGCTTTTAAAACTTGCAGCTCTATCCAAGCAAATAAAAGTGTTCCGCGCGTGGAGGCTATTTTTGTGTTCAATAAAGCTGTACGCGAGCATTTTGTTTGCGCGCCAAACCCGCTCACACACGGGCCGGCGCTCCACTTCCGCTTCCGGTGCAACATCACAGCCGCGATTTTTCCTCATTCTCCCCCAGAGCAATGTTAGAAGTCAAACCCGCACTTACTTAGAGTACTATTACGGTAATGGCGCGATTTGTTTTGCAAACTCAGAATGAGCACACCTGCGCCCTCTGTGTCTATTACATTGTATCTGATGTTAACATTTAGCTCCAGTTTAAAGTTTGTTTTTGAGAAAACAATTCTGTAAAAGCTTCGGATTGAGTGTCATTAATGTAATGGTAGAACAGTACTTTGTGTGAAATTACCTATTGGTACACTATTTGATTCGTGTCTGAGCGGTGTGGAGAGACTGAAAGTCTCTCGTAGTTTTATATTCCGTCGACAGAAAACTTGTATCTTAGTGTGGGTTAAAACTAAGTTATGTGTAACTACCGGGCTTAAAATTTGACGTTGTCAAAATCTCAGTAATCGCGTATCCCTGTTCTCATCCTTGATTATAGTTTTAAAGAATGGACAGTAGAAATGAATGAAATAAAACTTTTACTATTTGCCATATACCTACTGCCCATCTTCAATATTAATTATGAAAATTGCATAATAATGATCGGAAAGTATAAGTACATAATGACTAGACATTTGATCACGCTCGGCGTCCAATTTGTGCTATTAACTGGGCGGCAAATAGATTAATTGTTTGATTATCCGCTCGTCCCCGGAGATGTGACATCGCCAGTATTTGGGTTCGCGATTGCAACAATTAATTGGTAAAATGATTATTGTAATGTCAATGACGTCACTCATTGCGCCACTCTAATCAATGTTACTAATAATTTAAACGAGTGATTTACAAAACGGAATGGCCACACTGATTCTTTAGTCAATTGATTGTAGCATTGTCGGATATTGTAGCTTTTCATAAAATGAATGTCACCCTATTCATATTTCTCTGCCGGGCAAATGCTTTCTCCTAATTGAATTTGAGAAGTTGAGCCCGAGTCCATCGCGCTGTTTACTGAACATAACTGTATGTAATAAAAATAATGAACAATCTAGTGGCAAACATTTATAAAAACTTAGAGTCACTTTCCGACGCTATTGAAAACTAGCGTCCTTAAGAAGAGACAACAAATGAATATTTAAGGTCCCCACCAAATCTCAGAGTTTCTTCACACATATGAAACAAAACTGATTGAAACCTGTCGCTTCAAAATAAAAACATTTGCTATTTTTTCTATCATCATCAAGGTGGGAACACTCTCCTCAATAATGCGGATATCTTTTCTATAACCCCAAATTATTTAGTGTAATAATTACTTTTTGGCGTTGTCCCTATTGTATTACATTTACAAACAGGACACACACATTTTACCAATAATAGTATTTCGATAACATTCCCACACTCAATAGCCACGTCACAAAGAGATTCGATTTCCCTCCAATCGTTCACAAATATAAAATGTCAAAATATGAGTTGATTACGGAGTTAGTGCGCGTCCGCGGCGCGAGCAGGGCGCGTCATTTCCGCTTCACTTTTGTCATCGTTATCCCTCCACGACGGCCATAAATCTCTTTTCACATTCCCTTTTCATATTTTCAGTTAACGTGATTTTTTCTGCACGTTTTTGTTGGAGAGCTCTTAAGCGGCATGAGTCATTACTTGCGACAGTCATTACTTATTGGCGCCAGTTCAAATGTAACGTCATTCAGTGTCGCCTTTTTATTATGTATCGCGTGTTCTTGTCTTCAACATCATTTTGATTAAAACGTTTGTTACATCTGCCAAAAGCTTTTTGTCAATAATTACGGAAGGAAGCCTTACATACATTTTTTTATTTAGTGTATTTATTTATATTGAATTGAAAGTGTATTACTGCCTAAAAGATAATTAAAAGAAAAAAATATCCACCTTTATAGGTACCACAGAGCTTTAATCATTCTGGCAATCATAATTTCATGTGAAAGTTAAATAAAGTATCAATTGGTTCAGTGGCTCGCCTATTCAACTACTCTACATTACAATAATTGTGTAACCAAGCTAAATGAGTCATTAATCAGCTCATTATTAGAGAATAATCGAGTATAATAGAATACTTATAATTGTATGTAATAACGGAGCCGCGCCGGTTTATCATGATTTGTGCGAGCCGGCGCGTGCATATTAATGTAATGATTGCAGCTTGGTTCGACGCGCGGCGCGTGGTTCGGCGCGGGGAACGGTCCGGTATCTAATCGACGTTTGTTCCGCGCTCGTAACTCATCGCGTTATCATTAGCTCACTTTTAGTGCTCACTGATTGCGCGCCGGCTAAACACATTGTTGTTTACTGTATGGAATATATCATCAGCGGAACGGCGCGGCGTTCGTGTATTAAACATGAAATCTGTCGCCTCAACACGTGTTTAGTAATCATCATATTATATATCAGTTGATTGCGTTCGATCAGCTACTAGACGTTTAATTAAAATTTGGAGTGCAGTGTAAGAATTTGACGGAAATCTACTCATGAATTCGTTTACACTTGAAATTACACAAGCACCTAAATCTGTACAGGCATTCTGTAGTAGAACATGTTAAAATATGAGTTTATTCATGACATATAAATGTTTAATAAAACATAAAGATATTACATATTTTATTCCTTAAACCTGCAACTCCTTTTCATTCCGTTTTACAATACAGATCTAATAAAAGTCACCGAGTGCGGGGCGAGTTGTGAGCTGCAGCCGCGGGTGTGGCGGCGGTGTGGCGGTGTGGCGTGGCTGTGGCGTGGCGGAGTCGTGGCCGTGTGTGGTCGACAAGGTGGAGAGGTTGTCATTCAGTTTGCAGCGCTCGGTATCAAAGGCGGATGCCGCAGCGACGAGGGAGCCGAGCCACTGTCAAAGATAAATTCACAGAGAGCCACCGACGACGCGCTCGTACACAGCACAACCACCTTACAGATACCTCACTATGCAAATTTTTTAATGAAATGTTCGAAGAGAAATAGTGACTATAAAATGATAAATCAACTCTACAAAAAAGTACAACTGCCAATTAAACGTTGTGTGAAATGGTTTCTGAAAGTGGGTGAAATGGTCTGTTTATTTTTAGGTGACGGAATGTGGTCTGCTATAACGTTATTGCCCCTTGAGTGAATGTTTAGTTGTAAGAGGTGGTTGTATAAAGGGTGAGCAAACAGAAAACCATCTTTAGATATACATAGGTTGTTACAATCCTAAAATACTAAGATAATCACCACGGAAGTAAGCTGTATGTATAAATGAAAACTAAAACGATATAATTGAAAACTTGTCACATTTAACAGTGAGTGTTCTGTACGTGCGTGCGGCGCATCCTGCCGCTGGCCTTGCTATCTACCACGTAATACTCCCGGGACGGTGTTTTATTACACTACGTCCGTTTTACACGTTATATTATTTGATATATTTGATTTGAGTGCTCGCAAAGAATACGAATTTGTTCATTCTCTCGTTCCGGCGTTGGGCGGACACTCGACAAAATTACCAGTCTATTATCTAGATAAGATTTTGTTACGCGTGACCCGAGTGTGATTGCTCGTCGCTAGAACTGATTTTATTTATTAGCACTACTGTTTAGTAACACAATTATGAATAATTGCAATTAATTTATTCGTGCTGGTTAATATCCGCTCAAGAAGCAATTTTCGTATTTTAAAGCTGTATAACCTACGCAATTGTGTTGGGTTCCAGATACAGCCTGTGTTCGAATTCAAGCAGATCGGTATAATTGTGTCAACTTTGTAAGTAGGTTATTGTAATAACTGGACTGGCCTGCACTTCACATTAAACGTATTGTTGTAGTGACTTTATACGTCAGTATAAAAATGATAAACAAATCATTGTGAAATTGAGACGCCGCCTGTGAAACGAGAGGCCGCGGGTTCGATCCCCGCACCGAAACAAATATTTGTGTGATCCACAGGTATTTGTTTCGGGTCTGGGTGTTTGTGAGACCGAAAAGTCTCTCGTAGCTTCTGATACCTACGACACAAGACTCGATCTTAGTGTGGGGTCAGGACTATGTATGTGACTGTTGGGTGTATTTATTTTATTTATTTATTTTATAAGCTTCAAATATAATTAAAGTGGGTATGGAGAAAGCGTGCATGTTCAATAAGTTCCCCGTGGGTGACAATTTGTCGGTAGTCTAAAGAAGCGTCTCTTGTAGTACCGCCGCGTTTTGGTTTCAGTACGTAAAGGTGATACTGCGCTATCATACTCGTATATCACGTATATCACCTTATATGTATTTTGAATAAGTATTTTGTCGTATCTTTACTGTATGAGTTAGATTTATTTTATAAAAATATTGACGAAATTATTTAATCGTATAGAAATGTAAATAAATAATATGAGTACTTGGAACACGAAGATATCATGTTATAGAAATGAACTATATTGTAGTGTCCTAGATGTCGTCTACCATTTTATTATTTTGCCTAAAAGCATCCAAAAATCAGAAACAAATAAGGCTATATCTTTTATTCGTCGTAAACACTTAACAGCTAGTTAAGATGTATGGAGCTGACGCGCTCTCCGCCCGAAGCGAATTATTTACACCGTCAGGAGCAACGCCCTTTAGCGTAGGAGTATTCTATTACTGAAACACAATGTCGACACATCCTTCAACGGAGTGACTATTGTCTCAGACATCAGCGACTAATCTCACGCTTTCTCCGAGAACTCGCCGACTCTATCAACTGATTCCAGTCTTGATACGAACACTATTAAAGTCCTTTAGAAGTTAATTTATTCTAAGTAGTTTCAAAGAGGAAAGAATAGTACGATCGTGTCGGTGACAGAATCCCCCGCCCCACGTGTCCCCTCCCCCACATTCCCCGAGCCGGTCCGGCGGCCGCCTCCAGGTGTCATTAATTAAAGCCGGTCCCTTTGTCACAATTGGAATGTATTTAAGTTGGAAGCCCGTGCCGGCACAGTTAACTGTAGCGAGTTCACACCGAGATGGCTTCCTGGTAATAATTGTAAGGTGGCCGGTGAATCTTAAGCAGGATTGTTCAGATATCGGCGAAGCCCTAATGCAGAAGTAGTTATGTGGAATTTAATAGAATATTATGACGATTCAGTAGTTGTGTATTTGGAACTTGTGACTCGTTTGCATATTTAAATTAACCTGTTCTTTATGAAACGTTTTAATTGTAATCAGTTTGTAATATCCAATCTTAACATACTCGTGAATATTGACAATATTTACTGTTGTTTTAGTGCAATAA
This sequence comes from Deilephila elpenor, assembly GCA_949752805.1. NCBI lineage: Eukaryota > Metazoa > Arthropoda > Insecta > Lepidoptera > Sphingidae > Deilephila > Deilephila elpenor. The sequence continues at coordinate 175,339 of OX457098.1, forward strand.
TTTGTCTTTGGATTGAAATCCACCTCTTCTGACGCACTAATACGAATAAACATGGCAGGACAAAAATAGAACTGTATTCTTAATTAATTTTTAAATAGTTTAAAGGCAATCAAACAACAATAAATTCCCCAGGGAAATCGAAAGAAGAAGACTTTAAAAGTAAACAAATACAATTCATTTTACTACGAAAGTTTTAAACTCAGAAACTAGATTTTTTTATCACTACACTTATAAAGTTGGTTCTGACTTCTGCGTTGAAAACATTTTTTATTTATCCTTATTTTCTTTATTCGTGTTATGATTTTAGTTGACGTTGGTATTAGTTTTAAATTATTATTTTTGTCTCAGAATTTGAAACTTAAATATTCTATGAGAAAAATCATATGTTAACTTCAAATACGTACATAGGTACTGATCGGTTCATGTGATTACAGAGACTGTCCCGCCCTCACGGCCGCCACTACAACTCCTGTAACCTTGAATTGACAGCGACGCTCATTTTATATTCACGGAGCACTTAAGCTTACAAACTCTCTGGGAATTTCTATATATTGGTGCTGTGGTCAGATATTTGTATTCATCCGGTTAATAGCTACAGTACGCAGTAGTTAGCAACCCACCATAGTGACTCACGTAAGTGTGTCATGTTTCGGGTTTATCCTGTCGATATCAGGATACAATCAGGCATGATTATGTCGACCTGTGAGATATACCTCTTTCACATCGTCGGCTACTCCGTCAGCACTGCCTTACATTTACTATAAGGAGGTTTGTGGTTACTTTTTCGTGGCAGTATAAAAAAGTTAGAAAAGTACATACATAAATACATAAACTCACGCCTTTATCCCCGAAGGGGTAGGCAGAGGCGCCACCAGGACACCTACATTTTGCTTTGTATGTACCGTCCCATGATGTGATAGGGGGCGAGCCTATCGCCATATCGGGCACAAATTCCTGACTCCGGGCTGATAATGAATAAAAAATCCAATACCACTTCGCCCGACCCGGGACTCGAACCCAAGACCTCAGCTTTGTAGCCGTACCGTAATACAACTACGCCACCGAGGCAGTCAAGTTAGAAAAGTAAAAGTTACAATTGAATTATTGTCAACTTTCTGATGTCAATTCTGATTAAAAGCCAATTGTTTGCTAGTGCTGTACGTTTGATGATTCCTACACTAGCAGCGCAAGTCAATGACTCGACATGTGGCGATGTCTCGCCTGTTCCCTCGTGTTACCCGTACATACGACTGCCGCAACGATTCTCGCTTTGTGGCGCCGCGCCGGCTTCAAACAGATCGCCGATAACTACCGACAAAGTAATTGGGACTTCGATTAACAGCTTCCAGTATCGCTATCCAGGATATTCATTAGCACGGCGTATACATTTTAATGTAAATGTGACATTTAATTTCTTTAGTTATGTAACTGGCACGTAATTTGGTATTTTTTTATAAGTTTATTGAACGAATAGTATGGACTTGCATACAGCTTATTTGTATAATGGTATGCTATGGCTGGTATTTTTTATTTAATCAAACAAAAATCAATACATCCAGCAGTCACATACATAGTCCTGACCCCACATTAAGATCAATTAAATCTTGTGTCGTGGGTATCAGAAACTACGAGGTATTATTCGGTCTCATAAACTCCCAGACCCGAGACAAATATATATGGGTCTCTTGATGTGCTGCCGGCCCATTATATCGGGAAGGGAGCGGGTAGGAAAAAGGATGGGCAGAAGAAATGGCTATTGGGCATCCGGCAATCTCACTCACCGAACGAAACGCAACAGCAAAGCTGTCGCTTCACGTTGACACGTCGCATGTTTTGTGAGGCAGTAGTACCCCGGACGAGCCTGCCCATTCACGCCGAGTCCTCACTACAACATCGTGGCTCTACCACAGTAAAAATATAAAAAAGTAAGGAAAGCAACGGTGTATATACAATTTGGTATATCCCAAAATCTAAATACAGGTATGGAACACAATCTTGAGGAAACGTTGAACGAAGTATATTACAAGAAGCTATATTTAGAGATAAATGTATTAAAAAAAACCTCTTTATTCGCGGGTAGGATAAGGATTTTTTTACGTCAGTGAAACACGGAAGTTAGCGGCTGACGGATTTTTAACATTTCTAACTATTGAGGTGTGGTGCATCGCCGGCCTCTCAAATGGGAAGTGAACCTTGCGCCCGTAGTTATATCAAAGCACAAAATAACTGTTAATGAGCACTATTCCTTAATGTACATTTTTCTAACCATCGTCCCAAAATATATTATAAATCACGGCCACAAAGGCTCTATTCACTTCTATTTTCGTCACAATCGTTGATTTACCTGGAGGTAATTATAATGAAAATGTAGTGGAGTGATAGCTACTGAGCCTCGCTTGGCTCCCTCATTTATCATCAATTATGTCACAAGTGACTGCTGGTCGCGGGAGAGGTTGGGGAGTTTCAACTGAGGTGTCAGGGGAAAGGGAGGAGGAGCACATTAACTACGGCTCGCTGACAAGCGCACGAGTCGGCGTGAGAAATTATTATAAGGAAAAATATGACTAAGACCATTAGATGCAGATCGGCTCTTTGCTTTTGTGAATATCGTCACGCCGCGACTCCGTGAGTTATACCCAGGCCTGTAAATATACTTATTTTGAAGAAATTTCAACACAGCTCTCATATTTAAATTGCGTTTTGATTTTATATAATATTATATTGGCGAACGTGTTAATGGTTAATAGTCAATGGACAAAGCTTCCTGACGCATCATCCAAACCAACAGTATTATAAGCCTAGAGCGAAAATTTAATTATGAAACAAAAACATTGTCATGTAATTTAAAGTACATTAATTAGTTAACATTATTTTAGTTATTTTAAATAAGAGCTTTTACAAATGGTTAACGTTAAACAGCGTGACAAGTGAACTGTAATCCAACATAACAATAAAATAATTAACACTAATCTGGTGGATTATAGGGTCTTGCTAATTTTAATAATATTGCCGTTCATTTAATGATTGTTTGTCAAATTATTTGATAGTATGCAGCTTTGTTTGACGCGTTTGTCAAACAGTCTACGTGTTTGTAAAAATGTGTAAATTAGTTAATAGTTATCTGTGACCGAATCTACAAGCAAAACGTTTGGTCTTTTGTTTGATCGTCTAAGATAATGTTTGATGAAAACGTGAAGTTTCACAAACATATTTGACCGTTTACATGGCCCTTTAGAGTGCGCGATGCCCTGAGACTCTAGACTCTAGGGTTTTAATCTGTGAGAATCCACCTGTAACTTTTCGGGTGTGTGTATACTGTTGATTTTCCACATACTTCAGCGGTGAAGAAAATAATCGTGACGAAGCCGGCGCACCTAGTGATCATTGCAATAATTTCTATGGCATGTGAAGCTCGCTAAAGTTCACTAGACGAGTTCACGTATAACACATTTCAATCTAACGCAATTCAATCTAAGTGTATTAATGTAAGGGCAGCAATATACACAGATGATTTAACGATTCAAAGTATTTCTACTATAGGAAAAAAATACAGATTGCTTGACTCATGTGGTCAAAATGCGCTTTAAAAATAATAGTATGAATTCTCTACCAAAGGGTTTTTAAGAGGAACTACATAGATTATAACTATTTCTATGGCTGGGAATTGATTAATAAAAACGAAAACGCAAATTAGCGAGAGCAACAAGTTGTGGTGAGCTGCGTACTGACAGGCTGCCGCGGATGAGTAATGAACCGCGCCTGGCTGCGCCGCTACTAAACCAATACACTAATATATTAACATCTAGAAAATATTTAGCCAACTTGAAGATGGATCGCCGATGTCACTGAGCAGGCGAACCTCTGATCTTAAATATTAGCGGTATAATTTTCGCATGAATGTGTCATGTAAATATTGATTTTGGTTATGGTTTTGGAAGTGTTTATGTTTGCAAACGCACGTACGACGCGACGTGCCATTTTTTCTGGGAATACATTTTTATATAATGTTTTTACATTCAACAGTTGTTCACATAATTTTTGCTTCACATTAAGACACAAGTGCATATCCAGAATGAATACTTCTAAATCATAATATTTTTATCTTGTTATCTCTTCACCTGTTTGTGTTATTCAGCGTCAAGAAGGGTTTTGTGTCGTAAGAATTTTACAAGAACCTTTAATACCGTCTTAGCAGGGCATTATTTAAGAAAGCAGTAATAGAGTGAGGATGATGTAAGCGCAGTTCCTAGTGACACGGAAAGTAAGTGATCGTGTATGCGCGCTAAACGAGACAGGTATTAGGAGCTTGTCTCTGGACTACGTGCCGTCCGGCGACGCTCTCGAGCCGTCTGCATGCACTTCCTTTGTTCTGTCGACGCCCGAATAAACGCTTCTATTTTTCGATACGTTTTGAAGTGAGTTACAAGACGATAGCAGCAGCTTTGAGACCAAGGCATATCAGAATTTTCGAAGTTATGTGAGTATTTTCATTTAAACAACAAAACATAGTGGTGTAAGTTACATAAGGCTCGGTAAGAAGAGAGTAAGGTTACAAGAATTTAATATATGGTGTGTCAATTGCAAAGTACACCGATCAGCATTAGACTACTGACGTGGCCTATTCTTGAAAGGTATTATCGGATTTTAATTTTGAATCCAAACTAGGAGAAAGATAAAGGAATTGTAGAAAATAAAGAAGAAAATCTTTCTTCAGAATTGTTTTGACTGTTGGCATAGGGAGCGGAGCATGAAAGATGTGAAAACATTTCGTATAGTGTTTTATGTACAATCTTATGATGCGAGAGGTGTTCGCAGTAGTGGGAATTAATAGGCCATTAGTCCGGGCGGCGCGTGACCCGCGGGTCGGCGCCGGCCGCGAGAAATTAAAACAAAACGCTACAAACTTGCAAGATTTGCCGGCGGTCGCGGCCGAGAATTACCGCCCTTTACCAAATTAGCTTTCACTGGATTTATTTGTTTGCTTAACTCATTCTAGGCTTTCCTCGGAAGTTTTAAGTAGTTTTCTGATTTCGTTTATAATAAGCAGATAATGCTGGAGTTTGCAAATTCTTGACAGCCGAGTCGCTAGTTGAAATTTAATGTTCCAAATTAAAACGCCATTTATAAGAGTCGACGGCTAAGTTCTCGCAAGGCCGCGGCTCTCGACTGGCCTCGCTTCGGATTTCATTTTGACTGTATTTAGATTAAATGTCACTATTGTTTACCTTTAATCTCACAACTTTTTATAAAGCGTCGCGGAGAGACAGCGCAAAATGATCAATTTATATTTAGCGAGCTATAAAACCAGACAACATTGTAAAATTACTAAATATACAACTATCAACAACTGCGTCTATTGCTTTCCGGCTCATAAATACGCTGTCGAACACCGAGTCTTGAGTTCAATTCTAGAAAACAAAAACGGGTTTGTTTAGAAGAAAAAAGAAGATAGACTGATAACTGAAGATAACTGGTGGTAGGTCTCTCATATGTGAGAGGCTGCCTGGGTAGGTACCACCGCAATGTCTATTTCTCCCGCCAAACTGCAGTGTAAATGCGCTGTTGTGTTCCGGTTTGAAGGACATTGTAGCCAGAGTAACTACTGGACATATTGAGACTTAACATCTTATGTCTCAGGATGGCGAGCGCAGTGGAATGCCAAGCATTGCCTTGTAATTCATGGTGTTGTTTGGTTTTGCTACTGTCCATGAGCGATCGTATCGCTTACCATCAGGCGAATGGTATGCTCGTCTCGCCATAAATAGCAATAAAAAAAATAAAAAAAAAGACAATGATTGCCGTCTTTGCAAGTTTTGCACCAATCATAGAATATTTCTGGCAACTTATAGCCATCGCATACAATATACGAGTAACAGAAAAAACATCGGTATAGATTACCAGGAGAATGACAAAAACATTCGGACATAATATACGCTGTTGATCGTCTCCCCTCGCAGCGTGTGTTCCGAAGTTTTTCCATCTAGCACAATATTCGGGCGGAGTGGAGCAAGTCGGCATGTGTTCGTACACAAGGAAAACGCTCGGTTAGGATCGCTCACGCGAACTGACCATCCACTGTGCTCCGGTACATTACGCTGCACGTTTTTGCAAATATTCATACGAATGTGTGTTTTTTGTTAAAGACAGGATATTCGGATCCGCAGAAAACTATTTCATACAAAAGGTGTAAATCCCGCCAGATATTTACGTAAGCTTATTGGGTTTTGCAATTTGCCAGTCTATACATTTATGTGTCCTATTCAATGATGTTGCCACAAAGATATAAAACATTAGTGACATCACAAGCTTCTGTATTGGTTTCGTGGTGGGGGCAGGGCAAAGTTTCTCGCCTAATATCTACAGCGGTCCCTGGAGCCGCAGCATTTATTTCTCTCTACAGTATTTACTCTGTTATGAATAATACATCGAATCTTTTCTCATGTAGATAGAAGTGTGAATTTAAATATTTAATATAAAAACCGAGCTTATTTAGCGTATGAATTAATGTCACATTTGAATACCAAATGAGTGTCCATAGTTAATCGGCTTTGTACTGACAATGAGAAACGACACAAACAGAATCACAAACTACTATACGAATACAATTAGTGAACAGCGCGGCTTTGCTCGGATTATAATATTATACTTATTAGTTATCTTTAGAAAATTGATATGATCAGTTAAGTGTTACACTTTCTAAGTATCGAGAAGAAATTCTGCTGATCTATATATTTTCGAAGTTATCAAAATATGAATTAAACCGGGAACGAAATTGTTTCATCATGGACCCAAATCCATGTTATTTTGTCAAAGAGCAACAAGAAATTGTTCCAGCTACTCAGCTGTGTCGCCGTTCTCAATTAATTACCCCTCATAAAGCAGGAGCAACCTTATTTAATTTAAATCTTAACTCTGAGTTTGCACAGCGAGTTAATGCAAGAAACTACATTTATATTTAAAAGAAGTATTTTACAGAATGGCTTTTATAGTGCATTAAAAGTGCTTCATTAACAGAAATGTCCCGCGAACTCTAGTTAGAGTGGTAGAGCTTTAATTACCATATTGTCTGTGAGCCGGCCACTTTTACAAAGAGCGTTCGGTACACACTCACGCAGATAGAGCGCGGAAACTTGCCGCTTGCTCGCAGAGAAAACTTGGCTCGTGGAGCCGGCTACCTTACACGTCACCAAGAGAAAACTTGGGCGGTGGTAGAGACGCTGCTAAATTATTTATAACCGAGCTTTGTTTCGTGTTACTATTGTTCGGCGTGGGTGTGGCTGCAGGCCTAGTTTCCTACAACAACTAAACACACAACTATTGCAGTAATGCGAGGAGAATACTCTTGTTTTACGACCTTTATCACTCGCCTCGATGGCATGCATGAGAATTATTAATAACGGAAGGCTTAAAATCCCTTAACGCGCCAGGACTACCAGGCCAGTGGCGTATAAAACTCTGAAACCGTTCAACAGTAGAATCGGCCTAAGCGCAGCGGTGGGACTTATATGTTCTGATATACACGCTCATATTTTATTATAACATAATCTTAAGAATTTATTTTATCTGAAAAATATGTACTTAGTAGTGCCCCGTGTCAACTATGTTTGATTGGAGCATGAACGATCTTACAACAGTCTGTAAAGTCAGTCAGGAGTCATGCAGCAGTTTTAGAAATGTATTTTGTTGTTTATGCCTGGCCGTAATTAAATACCACTAGCTGGAAAAGAACGTAGTTAATTCTAGGCGGAAAGTATTATCAGTCATAATTTCGTCGAATGGTGAGATTAACACTTTACCTGGATGGCGCTGCACTTCCAATTAGACATAATACTACGCTGCCAGTACATGCTCGTACTACGCTCATAACAAAACGCAAAAAATCTCTACCCGAGGGTTACCTCATTTTCTCTTCAAGGTAAGCATTTTTATACATTTTATTTTAGTTCAAATAAAACGTCTTCTTTTTATAGCGAGTAATATAAAGTCGTAAGCCAATGACCGGGGAGAAGTGTGAACATTTTCGACGCTCACCTTTATTAAGCAATACTCTTTACGGCCTCACATTTCACCAGAGATAAAACGAATGCCGAGTCTGTTCCGTAAATTTTCAAAAGTAATTGTGGTTTATGCCGCGGGAAACTTTATATTTGTGCCACGTTTGGGATTAGCAACACCATGGCGCTTGATATGCGCAGTAATTGAGTTTCATCAAAATGGATATTAAATGAGATTAAATAGAATATTTTGCGAGACATCTCAGTTTTCGTGAATTTGGAAATTATCCATATTATATTTTGTATTTCTTATAAGTTCTTAAGTTATGTTTATGTGTGATAGAAATAATATATCAATACATTATTAATTTCATTGCTAACGAAGTGCCTGGTTTGCGATTGGGAAAGGAAGCCTTGGTCAGGCCTCGCACATATTGACGTAATTCACTAAACCCTCAAACTCTTGTAAAGAATTATTAGATAAGACTCCTTACAGTAATTTAGTTGATCATGAAATAATCGATAATTAATTAAACTAAAAAGTCGCACATGTGGTATTGCCTATGGCGGCTGTCAATTAAACCACCCTCCACGTAACCTTGTTGTACTTTCTAGAAAGATGTATATCTCAGTTTAAGTAAAAATATATTCTAATTGCATCACACAGTTAGCTCACACGGGGCGTTAAACTATACTTAGCGACTCCATTACAATGCAAATAATTTTAACGCCTTTAATATCGTCAAAACAGCCAAACGAGCAGTATTGGCATTCTCTGCGGAACAAAACAAAGGCAATTACGGCTGCACGCGTCTCCCATGCGAATGTTCAACGTACCAATTTTGATCTCAAAGCAAATCCTAATTTTAGCTCGTGTGTCGTCTCAGTAAAGTCATTTTATCAACCATGTTTCAGGAATAATATATTAGGTTATTCCAACAAGTCTTTATAAAAACTTTGCCATTGAACTATCTGGGGCCGATGAGAAATGGAGCAAGAGAAAGATACACATCTTAACAAATAAACAAATATGTGTATAACATAAAAGTACACAGACGCCATAAATGTCTCCAGAGAATCTCTTACAGACTACCATGGATATAAGAGAAGGAATAGGAAGGCAAGAGAGGGCAGTCTAGTACAGGTCTGTAGGATAAAGCATGAATTGAATTGTTTCAATGATTTATTACGGATCTAATTCTAATATGCAGATCAGATATTATGATCATAATTAATGCCAAGATAAGTTGAAAAATTGGGATAGTTAGTCTCTCCATAGCTTAGTGGCGAAAGAATTAACCTTAATTATTACGTATACACATACTATAAACGCGGAAGTTTCTATGTATAGATGTACATCATATATTGTATGGATGTTTGTAATTCTTTCAATAAAAAAACTACTGAATGGATTTTAATGATTTTTTTATTATTTGTTTAAAAAACACATTGGCTACTTTTTATTCGGAAAAATGTAGGGTTGTTATGGGATGAGCAAGAAATTCATATTAAATACATATTTGCTATTCTTCTAAGATCAAAGGAATGACAAGGGGCAGAAGAGGACAAGATTGTATGCATTGGATGGGACAGGAAAAGCAGTATTGTGGACGGCAGTCACATTGAGTTTAAATATAAAACAATTAGTATGTACGCGAAATAACGTGTTGCTGATGTGGAATGGACGTAAAAGTATCTGCATCCGGGCGAAGCCGGCCAGGGCCGCTAGTTATAGTATAAAATCTACTAGTTGCGTTTCTCCTAGATTGACTATGATATAACGTATCAGTATTAAATCAGAGTACATACATTTTATATAATATAAACCGATTTATAGAAAAAAGAGGTTTCATATTACGATATTAAATTTACTTTGCCCTCGATTTTATTTACAAAGAAAATAATGATATGAAAGTTGTTCATTCTGTGTTAAACTTTATCCTTATAAACATTTATATTTTCATGTTTTCGCAAATAAAATTATACTAAAACAATTCTGTTGGAGCTTGTTTACATCGAAAATAAGCGCTGTAATAACCAGCAGGTAATTTTTAAATATTTAACCAGCTCACACATAGCCTCAAGGCGGTCGGAGTAGCCTTTATGGGTAACTTGAGCGCGTCTATTCTTGCTGAAAGTTGGTTCTCTTTCGGTTCTAAGTTCCAGCGTCCCAGTTGTGTGTAAGTTGGGCTTATTGTGCGGCATAGGCGGCGGGCGCGGCGGGTGTCGGCCGGCGGTGTCTCCAAACAAACTGCAAAGGAGCTCGCGCCTTCGCATGTTGTTCTTGCCAGCTTTGTTCTGGATAAACCACACAGTTCCGGGACTACTTGAGATTAATGCAACCGTGTATTTTGAAGCCAAAATGAGGTAGAGTCTAGTATTATTATTGGCAAGGCCAATTAATATTATCAGTGAGAAACTGAGATTATTTGTTTGTTATTCATTGACTACTCAGCTGATTATTGTGAAACTTTTCTTATACTTTGTCATTTTACGTACAATATTAAGCGAGGGTATTTTATTTTTAAAATTTCATAAGGACCTACAAGTTATTTGATGAATAATCAGCTGCTTGCACAAGTATCAGCAGTAGAGATCTGTCGCCGCCCGGCGCCACGAGCCGCGGTTTACATCAAAGGCGCCGCACTCCACACAGGGCTGCCATGCTCCATTTAATCTCATAGTATTATCTTACGCCCCACTGCAAAATTGTAAGTGCATAATGAGTGTCAGGTTAGTAGGTGACTTGAGCTCAAATATTCCACTTCAGAGACGTGTCTTAGATTCTTAGATTTCTAATTACGATTACGGGGAATCCTGAGGGCGTTTAAGGATTTTTGAAACAAAATTGGATTAATAGAGTAGTCTCAGTAAGGATGATATTGCTTCTTTTTGTTTTTAGGAAGGGAAACGAGCAAGTCCTTATGTCAAGTGACCAATCGCTTAACAGACAGTGGTTACCCAAAATACCAGAAAAATTGCCAGTATATTGCCGGTCATTCATTAAAGTATTGGTACTTTAATTATTTTTCATACTTGCTCGACTAAGTAAATGAAATGGAAAGTGCATAAAAATTCAGATGTAGCATTCACCGACGTGAGCTCGCTATCTTTCGCCGATCGTGACAATTTTGCCAATGTGATGATTTCTGGATGTACGAGTATTCAGGATTCACCGAAACACGACATTCGTGCGTGAGAGACTACGAGACGTACACTATGAGATGTCCTTAACCACTGAGTGCGGTGATTACTACCCGGAGGATGCGAATATCCCAGCATGTAGGTTACACAAGTCTAAAGCCTAATTCCCCAGGGTTACGTTAGCACTAAACTGTCTTACCTACAGTTCCTTTCCTTTGTATAAGCGGACAATGGAACCTCTGCGAAGGTTTTATATCAGTGCGTTGTAAGGGCGCGGTATTATGTGGGTATTTATTTTTTACGGTCCAGTACAATGGGTTTAATGGAGGTGTGACAAGTCGCGCAGGTGTCTCCATTATCACTTCGCTTTACGAGGCGGGTTTTTAAAGTGAAACCTTTATTGTTCCTTTATAATGTAGCGGCAATAACAGTCTAATTGTACGTGATAATAATATTGTTATTGTTCAGATAAGATTACAACAAAAAACAGCTTAAGTCGTATGTTTTGTTAAATTAAGTTGAAGTGACTGGAATTCAAATTTGGAATGAAGGATTGCCGTAATTGATTAAAAATTATGCCGAGTTTTTCGGCCCTGAAGAGCACGCAAGATTTTTCAACAAATTGATAATGAAGCAACGTCCAGGGCCATGTCATTGGTAGTGATCGTAGGCAACGTTCGCTGTTGAAGTAATAAGATCCATCACGTGCATGCTAAGCCGTTTTATGTCGCGTAGTAAAATAAGCTTAAAACGATCGAGCCGTCCAGCATACATATACATAATTATTTACATAGATTACATGTGTGATGGAATCAATTAATTATAATTATTGGTACCTCATTAAACTTGTCAGAAATATATTATCCCCTAAAATAAGCTACCTAATTTGTATTCAAAGCTGAATATCGAACAAGCATTCATTAGGCTAATTATAGCTTATTAATTCTCCGATTAACGTCAAGATTCATTAGTGTTGAAATTTGAATTATGGCTCCTTTTAACAACAAATTTACTCACAGTTTATGAACTAATATTAGACTAATATATCTTACGTGCGTAGTAGGACATTCGTATCCATCTATATTAAGAGCGCGGTACACAGCGGCGGAAAACGCGGAATAGTGACTGTTTTAAGTGAAGCGATCGATGTGTGCATATATTGTTTATAATATCTATTCTGCTCTGCACATAATACATATCACATACCCTCAGATGTGCTGTGTTCATTTTGTTATGCCAATGCAAGCTTTGTGTATTGTATACAGACCTAATCGAATAGCACTGCCGTTTTTTTACAGAAATACAAGCACGCCACTTAGACCAACAGATATAGGAGTGTGCCGGCAGGTGGCGCGACCTACTTCCACTCCACTCCCGGCCAAATCGCACAAAAGTCCTCAAATGCATTCCCGCGGTGTGAGTGCCCGGGTGTCCGGCCCCGCCCCCGGACGGTGTCCGGCCTGACGGCGGACGCGAGAGCGCGTGTGTTTTGCCATTCATAAAGGGAAGCTCTACCGAATTGGTGTGGATTTACAGCGGCAACGAGATAATTTCGTATTTTGCGCACAAAATGGACGGAGGAAAATTTGTATGTACATCTAAATTTCTATTGAAATTACGTGCTGGTGTTAGTTCAAATTTACAACAGTAAAATATTTGTGTAATTTAATCGCTTGCATCTAACCAGATACATTACCGATGGATTCTGACATATTATGCATTTTTTTTTATGTATGCACTTTCGTAAGTGACCAAACAAAAAAAATATCCATTTTTCTCAAAACATTTGACTATTGAAACACTAATCATAACCCTGGGTAATATCCACATAATTGAAAATACTTGCCAACGTAAACCTTTAATATTGAATGGTAGTATGTCTCTCACATGTGAAAGGCCGCCTGGGCGTATACCACGCCAATGTATATTTCTCCCGCCAAACATCTTATGTCTTATGATGGCGAGCGCAGTGGAATGCCAAGCAATGCTTAGTAATTCATGGTATGGTTTACTACTGTCCATGAGCGGGCGTACCGCTTATTATCAGGCTAATGGCATGGTAGTCTAGTCATTCATAGTAATAAAAAAAACACCCACACCAACGAATCACAATTACAAGCAGCTTTAAATTATAATAAGTACTATGACACTAATCATTCACTATAAAAAATACATCACCCAATATTTCGTCACCACATCAGTAAATCTAACTCGCACGCGTTTGCATCAGTGGATTTGATGAACTCCAGCGGTGCGTCCAAAATCATCGACATACTCGGCGCGTGCAGCAACTAGCCGGGACTCACTGTGAAACTATGCAGCATGCAGTTAATCAGCGCAGTAAGGCAGTGTGTTAGCTGGTCGCGGTGCTGGCGTGTGTGTGTGCGTGTGTGTGTGTTTACATGTAATTTATCGTGTGCGAGCGCGGCGTGTTTGTACCCGTACTTGTCTACGGCGAGCGTTGTCTGCGTAGTTGATGTGAATGCAGTAGTTTTAGTGTCATTGTAATTTCTAGAGAAAAACAAAATTTCATTGTATTGTATGTGCATCAATAAACGTCGATCGAACTATTTTTGCTACAGTTATGATTTTTATATTGTACTTATCCTGAATATAAAAATATTTAAAATATGATTCCGAAACAACTACAGTACACTTATCTACAGATAAAGGAAATAAAACATATAATAAAAAGAAAAAAGATAAAGCAGTTTTTGAGCAAATTGTTGTCACGAACATTCCAAAGTTACAACACTGTTGTTTGCTGTACTATATTTCTGGCGGCGCCGCGTGACGTTCGACGTAAGTTACGATTTTTGTAACGGGACTCAGCGGCGATACGCTTCTATCTTGCTTCACCGACCTCCCCTCGCCTTCCCCTCCCCGTGTCCCCCGCGTCTCCCCGCGCACCTACCTCACTGGTCGTAACGAACTTGTTAGGGACGAGGCGCGCAACCTGCCGACACCGACAATACAATGAGCTTTATTTTACTCACTACCTTGAATATTTGCATTCGCAGCGCCGGCGGAGACGAACACGCGGATAAATGTGATTTGTAATGATATCCCGCGATATTACCCCGTTCTCATTGCGATTTATTGTGATGGTGCGCTTCTTATTAAGGGTCTGCTGGGTTTGCGTCACTGTCGATGCCTCAGTACTATATAGTTTCGACACTCTTGTATTTTGCGTCTCGGGCTATCAGTCTTGATCCGTAGTTTGGTGACGGGACAATTTAGCAAATATAAGCGTCTCACATAACTGACCATGTTTTAGATGCTTTGTTTAATAAATTAACAAAGGCCGAGCTTTTAATTATTTCGTGAACAAAATGTACGTTGTAATACAAATAACCTAAAATAAACATAAAATGATTAATGGGTTACCCACCCAACCGCATATAAAATTAACCTCGATTGGAGCAAACGCTTTTTCAGCAAAATAAAGAACTCGGTAATTAAAAGCCATACTCAAATTCACGTGTAGAACGGTCCCGTAGCGTTCCATAGTACATCGTAGCAATTCGTAGCGCGGCTATCGCTACAGCACACTGTTGATTTAGGTCTGTTTGTGGCACCTGATGCACCGTTGACAACTTACACACGGACCGGCTTTGTTTCCTCAGATAACTTTTCAAATAGCCCTGTCTCTGCCGCGGTTAAATACACATTAGAAATGAAAATGCAATAGCGGTGGTACAGTGCTTTTGTTGCTCCATTATTTTTATAAAGATACATCTGCATAAGGGGCAGAGTGTATAAGGAAAAACCATTTCTGTACGAATATCACGTAATCGCTACAATCTTTTCGGCGTGATAGAGCAGGAAACAAACATCCTAACATTTTTGTTTGTCATGTTAGGGGAGTAGAATCACGTCGCGTCGTAATAGTATGGTTACGTAGCAGTCGTAGGGGCCGCGTAGTAATACGTAGCACATACGTAGCAATTGTAGGCGGACTAACAATTGCTACATAACTTGTGCATGCTACGACGTAGCAATTCAATGTTAAAACTCGTTCACTTCATTTGTTTAGTGTTATTAGAAAAAGAACCTGATTCCACTAACTGTTTATAGGAAATATTTTTATAATTATTTATAAGTGCAATAATAACATCTTCGCTCCAGATGTCGAGACAAAAAAGCGATATTGTGCTGTTACGCCGCGGCGTATAAAGCTGCCCACCTGTCGGTAATAGCGGAGAGCGTTTAAAACCGAAAGTGGTGACTTTTAAGCATTATCTTTAGAGGGTGATCAATAAAAGTTATTTATAACGCTGTAAAGAACGCCGCGTTTCACTTTTATACCCACTTTATTAACGTTGGACAAAGATTTGAGGAGCGCCGCGGAGGTTTAGTGTGTCGAGCTTACGTTTTGTTTTATGTGTCTATTTAATTAATGCTCGAGTTTGGGAGAGTTCGGTTTATGAGTCTTTGTCCGATGCGTCTTGTTTGACATAATATAAACTTTATGTGCCATGTTTGTTCAGCTTGAGGGCCTATAATTATTATATTATTGGACATAATATTTTAATTATTCTGTAAATTTAAATTATACAGGGTATATCAAGACCGCGACCGAAAACGAAGCCAGGTGGTAGTATTAGTGACATCGGACACAATGCAAGTAAAAATTTCGCAAAAAAAAAACGACATCTTTTTTTTTGTATTTTTTTATTTATCGTTGTATTAGGGTGATAAATACATAATTTTCCTAAAATAAAGATGTACATTTCTTTATATTTAAACACGCAATGGTACGTAAGGGTTTAAATAAGTATTTTTGCAAAACTAGGTATTTACCGCCAAAACATGATGAATTTAAAAAAATCTAAAAAAAAATCTGTCACTGTTTTGGCGAAATTTTTATTTGCATCGTGTTTGGAACCTTTAAAACTACCACCTGGCATTGTTTTCGGTCGCAGTCTTGATATACCCGATTTTTTTTTCTGATTGCCTCGGTGGCGTAATTGTGCTACGGTACGATCACAAAGCTGAGGTCTCGGGTTCGAATCCCGGGTCAGGCAAAGTGATATTGGGTTTTTCTATCCATTATCAGCCCGGAGCCAGGAATTTGGGTCCGATATGGCGATAGGCTCATCCTCTATCACGTCATGGAACACACAAGGCGAAATGTGAGTGTCCTGGTGGCGCCTCTTCCTACCCCTCCCTTCTGGGATAAAGCCGTGAATTTATGTCAAAGAACTGGAGTGAATCTTGTGAATCTAGGATAAAGAGATGATTTTTTGGACAAAAAATTCTGCTTTAATTTGAGTCTCGGAGGACATATTAAACCATCGGCTACGAATATTGCCAATTAGTTAATAATCATTCAGCCAAAACCCTGCTCACAGCTCTATAATTTAGATTATAAATTTGCAAAACATCCTATTTTTTTATTTAAGACTAGGAGCCGGAACGGCTTCGCCCCTGCGTAGGTATTTTTGGTGTAGATACTTTTACATGGTGTTAGTTGCATTCATACAAAATGTAAGTGAAATTGGACTAAGGCACAGACAAACAGACCAACAGACATACAGACAGTTAAAAATTATTGTTTTGTGTTCTATTATGTAAATATAACCCCCCCATAATAGTTTTTTTCTCATGATATATCTTCCATGTACAGACATTAAAGATAAGTTACAAATTTATTATTTTATGTATAGATATATGTAGATACGTCAAGCCAACGTGAAGACTCTATCGAAAAAAAAAACTAGGAACACATATACAATGTTATTGGCTTCTATCTCCCATATGTTCGTAGACCATGTATTGTCGTAAGTGGAAAGTGCGCGCTCTCCGGGTGAGACACAATTAGGGCCGGCCGCGCCGCGCTCCGTAATTTATAGTGCGAGTTTAGCGCATATCTGCCTCGCCGCTGCACCCGGACACGCCCTGTGCTCTACTACATTTCCGCCTTGATTTTAACCGCTATTACTTTTACAAAACCCCACAAATTTGTTATCTAACTTACATACTTACTCATACTGATCATCCACTAGTGAGCACGGTACTCCTTTACAACATGGAATTTCAACAAAATTCGAAATCAAAGTCTTATGAGTTTTTTAAGACAAATAAACATTTGTCTCAATTTTATGGCATACATACATATTCAACTAATAAGTGTTAGGACATATTTAAATGACACAGGGGTTAACTCGGAACTAAGGAGTTATGGATTGTCTCGGTGGTGTAGTTGTACTACAGGTGCGATTTCAAAGCTGAGGTCTCAGGTTCGAGTTCCAGGTCGGGCAAAGTGATATGGGGTTTTTCTATCCATTATCAGCTCGGAGTCAGGAATTTGTCCCCGATATGGCGATAGGCTCACCCCCTATCACATCATGGCACGGAACATACAAGGCGAAATGTGGGTGTCCTGGTCGCGCCTCTACCTACCCCTTCTGGGATAAAGGCGTGAGTTTATGTATGTATGTTAACTCGTCGTGGCTGTGACATGTAGGGGACGGCTTGAGGTTGTTCTGTGGGATCAACCACAACACGAAACTGATTTTCAGTGGTTACCTCAGGTGCTATGTGGACGTCAGCTAATATTGTACAAGTAATTGTATTTAATATACTGCTTGACAAAGTTCGTATTTTCAAAAAAGTGATATAATTTATACATTTTTTATTTTATATAACTTTTATATTGTTAATATTTTTAATAGATAAGTCAGCAATGGTGCCTATATATGGGTTAATATGATAACGAAAAATGAAAATGTTTTAGCAAATTTCCATAAATTAAATGACATGATATACAAAATAATTATGGCGAAAATATTTTGTTCAATCGGCGAAATATGACTACTTCCATAGTCACCAATGTCGGTTACCACAGAAAATACCAACTTTAGTCAGATAAGTCCGTTTTATTGAATACAAAACATAGATTACAAAAAGTATTATTGTTACATAAACTCTTTTCAAAGTTTCACTCTGCGTTTCAAATGGAAATTAAAAAATATATACCTTTGAAATAGCCCGTTAAATTCAATTTTCATTTGAGTATTCTGTATTGATATGTGGCTGCGTCTGAATTCCGCGTGCGCGTGTACAGCGGCGGCGCTCGGCGGCCCTCGATTAGATCTGTCGCCAATGCTCGAATCACATCGGTCACATTCACTGACGTTACATTTTAAAATTGAAGTATTTTAATTACGTAACATGTTTTCCAATCAGTGACCAGCGTCGAGGCTTTTAACCCAAAGTGATGCGACCATGATACAGTGGGAAATAAAGACAGAGACGACTGCATACGTGGTCGAGCCATAAATTTACTATCCAACTGAACAGTGCAATCAGAACAAATATTTTTAAGCTAATTGCATTCCATATGACAGTGCTTCGTGGCAAGAAACTCTATCCACTTCGTAAAATGTAGAGTAAAACAGACGATTCATTTTGTTGACACGTAAGTAGCTGCGACAGTACCAGCGTGCGTAACCATATTCGTAGCTGGAAAATTCCGACAGCGGATGATGGCATAAATATTTTGTCATACGTTAGGGAAAGCTATGTGCGCAATAAAGTATAAAAAAGTATTAATGTTTTTTGTGTACAGGTATGACAAAGTGACTACAATACGCCAGATAGTAAGCGCTGTCCAGATAGACTATCAACCGAGATTAGATGTTCGTCTCTCGCCGGTCGATACAATAATGTCTTCTAATTGTATGCGGATATGGACTCACTGACTATTAACTACTAGACATAACGAGACTAACATCTTATGTCTCAGGACGGCGAGCGCAGTGAAATGCCAACCATTGCTTTGTTATTCATAGTGCTGTTTGGTTTTGCTACTGGTCATGAGTAGTCGTATCGCTAACCATCAGACGAATGGCATGCTGGTCTCGCCATTCATTGTAATAAAATATATATGTGTATAAACATTGACCTTACGAAACGTCGGTTCCCTACGATACTATGGTTAAAAACTGGTCCAGCCGGTAACTTCGCACTACAGACTTGTGTACAGCGCGGTTCTACCGCTTAAAGGTCCATATAGAGAGATACAGGTCCGGTAATTGTACCGGACTTGCCTTACGAAAGCCTGAACTATGACTGGGTAACAAGAATGTAACTGAAAAACCAATGAGTCAACAAAAGTATTATGCAACGAAACGTATGCGATCTCTTTAAACACTATACAAAGACGGAATTCAATAACATAGGTATGCCGTAATAAAATATGGAAGGTTCGCTTCACAACTCATATTCAATGCCTTTCCTTTATCCCCGTTACAGTCGCCTCGCGCGTCCGTTCCATTTAAAGAATTTCGAGAAAGACTTCAATCTATCTATTCCCGATAATGCCACTCTCTCAGCAAAGGAAAAATGTCTGTATAAGAATATTACGAGAGAATTCCGCCTCGGTTTCAGTAACTGCATATTCCTTTTTATTCAGCGGACAATGGCCGGTAACTCGATCCGCGCCAGGCAAATGGCGGCGTACGAACTTATCTAACGCAATCCATTCGAACAGAACTCTCCCAATATAAAACTCTTCGTCTAGTGCGGGTGCGGGGCGCAGGGTCACTCGCGGGACCAATTTCAACCACCTAATTTTGTTTGAGCCACATCGGCGGTGGCGTCACCGCGATTTACGACAAAACAATGTAACGACGGAAAGTTGTGACGCGTAAAGCCGCGCTCTTAACTCACATCGACCGCCCGACAGTAATAAAACACTCAACTTTTCTTAGCGTAACGAGTTTCCCCGCTCTGCGCCTCGCGACACTCCCGGCGCTCACACAACTGAAATAAATTAGAGAATTGAAGTCGACGCCACAAATGAGTAGGACGTTAATTAATCAGGTGGCGAGTTGATCGCGAGAGAACATCTGATATCTGATGCTGGACAGACGGCGCGAGTGTCTGAGGCGCGTGAGGCTCGCGGGAGCCGCCGTGTAGTTGATCCCTTAACGTATGCACATCTATGCAAGCTCGGTGAAGGTGCACGGGCGGCGCCGCGGCGCGCGCCAAGTGCGGCGAAGGCGGCCGGCGCGGCACGCGGCTCCGGGCGGCAGTCGCGCGCCACCCGCCACGCTGGCCGCCCGCGAGCCCGCCGCCCCGCGCCCCGCCGCCCGCCGCCCCGCCGCCCGCGCTCGATCTCCGTCGCGCTGTGTCAGTGCTGTGCTGTGCTGTGTCCAATGCGTGCCAGTGTGCTGTAGCGCGCCCGGAGCCCGCACTCGTCGCTGGAGGTGCGTGCATCTGCCTTACTCGCACCGCACTCTACACTTTCAACTTTGTTAGTTCCTCCTAATGCAGCCGACTGAACTCGCAGACGCGCCAGAAACTAGAACTCGTGACGTAAGTGAGAACTTATTAGTGTTCGCCTTTCGGATAAAAACTTATTAGTACTGTCGCCTTTTGTGTAGTAACGGTCACCGGTGGAGTTACAGCCGGAGCGTGAAGGAAGAAGGGCAAGTTCATTAATTAGGCTGACCGGAGGGATAGATTAGCGATTAGAGCAAGTCCGCCGCGGGGTCGAGTCGTTTTGTTTGGCGGACGAGTAATTAAATGTCCCGCTCGATGACACTCACTATTATTCGTCTTATATTTTCTCGTCGGCCGGCTCATCAAATTAAAGCGATGTACTGAGCAAATTTGGTCCGTAAAGCGAGCGGGAGTGGAGGAGATTAAGGCCGGAATCTGGGGCGACCGTTTCAAGAATGGGAGGTTTCGTGGAAATGCCGCGGCGCGGGCCGGCGGACCCGGATGAGGCGACGCTTTACATTTGCACTTTATGAATTCTTATTGCGTCGTGGAGGGAATTGGGCGCGGAAGTCGGGGCCCGCCATTACGACGAGCTTCTTATAATTTTTGTGATTTAATAAACATTATGCTGATCGTCCACTTAGGGCTTAGCTTTCTGCTCTTGTTATTTCGCCCAAAGTTTACTCAAACCTTGACTTGAACTTGATCATAATGTAGTCATTTATTACTTGGATCCTTTAGCAGATATTTGGTACTTTTTAAATTACACGTTCGACTCCTTAGTTTTAATTGGTAAAAACGAAGAAGGAAATGACCCAATATTAGGCAATTAAGAGACAATCATCTCAAGTAGATATATCTTTTTTGCATTGTAATTACAATCATCGACATCGATATTACTTTGTCGTGCTACTATGAAAAAAAAAAAATGAACTATTGTTCTCTATTTTACACTTAATTAAATATTCTGCGTATTTGTCAATAAGTACCAAATTAAGCAACGTATTATTTAATATTCAAAGTAAAATGTGCATGACACAAAAAAATCAATTTTATAAATGTATTTTCTGTGAATCAAAATGTAACAGAATAAAAAAATTATCCTTAAATACGTCCCCATGTTTGTTTAAAAAACCTAAAAAAATATTTTATAATTAAATTTTCGTGGAAATGATGAATTCGTTTTTGTTTTTTTTTCCCTCAGTGGTTCGCTGTTGGTGCCCCTACCCTGTTGCACAATATTAATATATTTTCCACACACTCGCTAATGTAATTTAAATTACACTTTTTAGGATAAACATAATTAACTTTATTTTTCTTGCATTAGACTCTTACTGCTGAATAAAATATGGTCTTAAGTAGTGTATATGAATACGATCATGAGGAATAATGCCATAACGTAAGCTTAGTGGAGTTGTTTTGACTTGCTCATTTTAAACCTCAAAAGTGTTACCTGAATGCACATCCCAATGAATGAAATTTGGTTCCAAAATAAGAAAAAAAACTTGAATTTAACAACGTTCCGACAGTTTAATGTGAAAACGTAATCCTTTCGCAAATCTACCTAAGACTCGTTGACTCGCTTATATAAAGGAACGACCACAAAGTATATTTTTATGTAGAGTTTCTGTTACTAAAAAATCTATTTCATGTATTTTTGAGGGTAATTATTTGCGTGAGATATATGGACTTAAAGTTAGTTAAGTTTACCACATAAAATATACTGAATTTGTTATCAAAGTTTAATTTGTGGAATGAAGCAAATCAGAACGCAGGCTACGTAATGGTGAATAGGCACCATCGGCTATGAACTTCACGACACCGAAGGTATCGTCACTTCATTATTGGCTTTTAAGGAATGAGTAGGCTCTTTCGATGACCGCTGCCGTGGTGCAGTTGATTAAATGCTGGCTGTGAAACAAGAGGCCGCGGGTTCGATTCCCATACCGAGAGAAATATTTGTGTTTTCCATAGATATGGGTATGGGATATTTTCGAATCTGGGTGTTGTTTTTGGTGTGTGTTTGTATGAATCATGTTATTTAATAACTTCACTACATAAATATATTTATATGAAAACACTACATAAACTAAAATACTATATCTAAAATTATTAACTAAACTAAAGGAATAAAATATATAAGTAATAAAATAAATAATAATGAAAGGAAAAAATACTTTTAAAAGGATAGACCTAATGGTTTCAAGAAGCTTCTTGAAAATTGGAAGCAATTTCGCTTTTCTTATTGACATCGGCAATTCATTCCATAAGCGAGCAGCTTGTATAGTGAATGATTTAGTAAGGAACGGAGTGCTGTGCTCAGGAATCGCTAGTGTCAATTTCTCTGAAGACCTAAGACACCTTGAATGTGTGCAGCTAAGGAAATTAAAACGTTCTTTAAGATAACGAGGAGTCGTGGGGTGGAAAATAATTGTTTAAAATAGTGACAGGATACGAGTATTCCGCCGAAGGCGCATAGATATAGAGCTTAATACAATATTCAGATACGTGGTTATCATATTTGCGACCTGATACAGATATTCTGATCCGCTCAAACATTCCAAAAGCTTCGGCTTATTGATGTTATTGTGGGATCAGAACTATGTATGTGACTTTTGGGTGTAATTATTTAAAATCAAATGATCAATTTCCTACCTTTACTTAATTTTTTATTTGTTTCGGTTACTTTTTTAAATAAATGAAATGGTTAACGCGTGTCCAAAATTAGGCCACCCCCTTTTAGTTACTTCTGAGCCAAACCAACTAAGTATGAAATGTTCCTTAATAATATAACTAAATTATTATGAATAAACTACTACTTATAAGTGATAAGTCTAAGATCACTGAACTCCGATATTGTAGCGCCTCCCACGCTGTAACATCGAGTGTTAAAATAGATTGCGCGTAAATAGCATTCCAGCACAAAACGGTTCACTCTCTACATCATTATAGTAACAGTATAAAATGACAATGAAGGTTTAATTGCTGAATATATTGTGCTCTAATGTCGAACAGTTAGTCAGTTTGATATATAATAATTGTTGTAACCTTTTTAACTATAGATATGTAAATAGTAAAGCTAATACTGTCGTGCATAGTAAGTAACGTGCGTTTTTAAAACTCTTATATTTTCTTCTCATTCTGTTTAAATTATTATCAAAGTTCTTTATTTTATAACTCGGGTCTCGGTGTGTTATTTTGGATCATAATAAAATGTACAAAAAGTAACAAATATAAAAAGAGGGTTGAAAGGAATTTCATAATAAACATCCCAAACAAATTGTATTCAGTCCCAATAAGTTATATTAAAAAAATACACCAAAATGTTTCACAAACATGACAACGTACTATTAACCTCATCGCTTCTTCGACGTTGTTTAATAAACAAATAGTCATTCATTTTAATGGGCGGCCGTTTTTATTGACATTTCGTGGTTCATTAGTGGGTCACGCCACGACTCGGCCCGCGCACGCGACTACACTCCTTGTACTTCAAGTACTTTGATATTTTTGTTTGCTGTAGTCTATTGTGTTATGGTCGGCCTACTCAAACCCTTATGAGCGAGGGACACGAAACATTTACATGAGGTTTACATAAAAAGAAAAATATAGTGCGACTCTTATTCCCTTAGTCAGTACTGTAAATCGACGTAGCATAGATGACGCTGCCATATTAATCCAGCATTAATTTTGTGTTCCTTGGTTTGCTATACTGAAATTTGTTTATTGCTTTATAATACAAGTGGGACGAAGCCTGTATTTAAATGGTGATATATTTGATATGAGAGTCCTAGAAAATTTTACACGACTCCATAAACTGATTAAAATGCTGTAGCAAGGTAAGCAAGTACTCTATATAGGTAGAAACTCCTAAGACTAACTACACTGTGCAAAGAAATACGTCAATATTTTATATATTTAAGGTCCGTTAGAAACATCGATAAAAATCAATCCGTTGGCGATCTAGATAATATCAAACAACATAGTAATACAGTCTGAAATTCCTCCTATTATGCCAAGGCCTGAATCTAGAATTAGAGCATAAAATGTAGGCTACAATGTGAGATTATGTAGAGGAAAGTAAGTTTTAATCGCAAGCATGCTACTACATAGTTTAATCTGCGGAGATTAGGCGCGCGCGTGACGCTCGTGTTATTAAGTAGAAGAGAGTAGTCGCCATTGTCCCATCCAGCACGGAGTTTTAAAAAAGTTGTACATTTTAATAAAATGCCATGTTTAAGTACATACATACATAAGCTTTCGCCTTTCGCCAAATGGGTTGGCTAGTGTTATCCATGTACGCTGAGCATGAGCACTGCTATCGAAATGATTCGATACTAAGTTTTGATTGTGGGCGAACTTATCGCAATGCTAAAAACAAATTCCAGTCACATGCTACGGATAAAAAATAACATTTTTAACCCGCATAAAATACATTTATAGCATATACCTTGTGACACTCAACCAATGGGCAATATATATTATATTTAAATAAAAAATATTTTTCCTCTGTTTATGATCCCAAGGCATTATTTAGCTCTTACTTAACCTCATTCGAAAGGAAATTGCCTCGCGGTTTTTGTGACTTCTTAGTAAAAAACGATTTTAAATATTAAAATAGAATGGAGTTTT
Organism: Deilephila elpenor; assembly: GCA_949752805.1. Taxonomy (NCBI): domain Eukaryota; kingdom Metazoa; phylum Arthropoda; class Insecta; order Lepidoptera; family Sphingidae; genus Deilephila; species Deilephila elpenor. The sequence continues at coordinate 200,340 of OX457098.1, forward strand.
CTGAGCTTAGCGGGGGATTGAGTTGGAAAAAATATTACCCTGAAGAGGCTTCGTTTTGAATTTGGGCTTGTGTTAATTCAAGTGGCAGTTGTTGGAGGCGGGTTTTACAAAGGAATATAATTATCCTTGATGAAGTCGTTCTACTATGCAATTGCACGGGGTTCGCCTGGTACGTCGACAGTCGTCACCGTAGCTCATGAACAAGCAGCCTCGAAGGAATGATCGAGACGTCGCTAGCCTTGAGTAATACAGTAGGTTTTACATAGACCGCAACTAATGTTTAGCTACAAGCGACGTGATACATGGTCTACAATCTACGTAACAGTCGTTTCCAATGCAACGTCAAGAATATACCATCACTTTGACAACCTACTATACCCGGTATATAAACTTTGCCACGACCAACTCGAAGAAGGAAAATGTTGCCTTCTACCTTAACACAAACAAACGAATACACGAAGAATCCAATTATAAGTACAATAGATATTAATTTCCCAGCAACAATGAAGCAATAGATCAGCGCGTGTCACGCTGCGCCTCGACATTACGTCGGAGTAGGGCGGGTACACACTACACTCTATACTGGTACACATGATGCACAGGACACATTAGGCGGGGCGTAGGCTGAGTGCACACGAGACAGCAGCAGCCGCATAATACTGCGTAATTAATAATAATTACCCCTTGACGTGCACTGTCTTCCAGTGCCGTCTCGAGAGAAAGCTATTTAACATCAGAGTTCAGTGTATGTCGAGGAGTTTGAAGCTCATTTCATATACGAGTACAACACTACATATATCTTGTTCATGTTCTTTTATATTATGTAAATAGTTATTTTCGTTTAGCGTGTTCAACTTACACTATCGGACCCAGTTCTGCAAAAATACTATTTCACAGAAAAAGGACATCTTTTTATGCCACACCTTATTCCCAGACTCAATAAAATAATGATTGGGATTAAGAGATTGTCACTAATAATTGTAAAGTACTTATTCCTCGCATAAGGATTACTGTGCCAAATATTTACCACAGAGATCGACGTATTTCTGTGTGATTTATCTCTTAATATACTTCAACACTCAACTACTATTTCGAATTCAGCATTGAAGTAAAAAATGTAGGGCCATTAAATTGCAGTACTATTAATGTAGAATTTTATCCAGTAGTACGAGGTGGGCACGTTGTTATCGCGAGAGGCGTCGCGGACGCTTCCGATGCACAGCTCATTTGAACCTTTTTAAAGAACAATTTACTTCTGCTCTCTCGCATTGAAAGCATCTTAAGATACATTTTTATCTCGGAATGTAAATTGATTTTTAAAAAGAACGAGCGAGTAAGACGTGGCAGAGATAATAGGGACTTACTTTAAAGAACGTTATGATATTGTTTTGTAATGTTTTAATATTTTTTAATTCTATCCTGTTAATTGATACAAAGAATTACTATTCGCATTGCGGTTTTATTTGAACCATGTAAAGGAGTCCTCTAAATAAATTAGATTTCCGCCATGCGCCAACATTCAGCTATTTTGGTTGGAAGATGACTTCAAAATTTATTGGGGTGTAAAAGGTCAATGAATCTTGGGTCATATTTGGTCCGTCAACACTTGAGTGGTCATTGCATGTAGGGTCGAATTATAGCACCATACTAACTTATCTCCAAAATCTTCGAAAACAAGCAAATGTTACAGGCTGACTGATATCCAATTATATTGCGTCTAACCATTATACCTCTAATTCATAAATTCACGTTTTCTCTGAGAAGACTATTTCAACTCCTGGCAAATGAAACTTACCCTATAAACATTTTAGTATATTTAGCTCTAGTCGGGAACAAACGTAACTAATATCAAAATTACCCTGAAACCAAAATATATTGTAATAATAGGTGTTCTAAACTAGGAGGATGTTATCTGCGCGGTCTCGAGAATTAATAACATGTGGATATTCCGGCTGAGCACGCGCCGACCCTTTATAGCAGGCGAGTCGGATGCCATTATTGTAAGTTGAAATGGGTGTGTTTTTGCTCTTGTATTGTTCTTTCGTTTATTGTAGCTTGTGTTTATTAGGTTTAATGTTCGAATTTTGGAAATATTGCTGCTTAGACATACGATTATTGTTTGTATGTCGTTTGCATGGTTGTAGCTGGTCTGATGGTAAATATCACACATATAATATATTCCTAAGCATTGCATGGCACTACACTCCATTCGCTCTCCGAGGTATTTGATGTTAAATCTCTTAATGCCCAATAATCACAGACTACAATGTCCTTCATACGACACAAGCGCCTAAATACTGCAGCTTTGCGGCAGAAATATACAAAGTGGCGGTGTACTAATCCAAACATCCTTTTGCATACTAGGGAATTATAATAAAAAAAGAAAAAAAATCTGACTTATGACAAACTAAAATGCACTAAAAAGTAAAAAAATAATTGCGTGTTTTTCACGCAAGATTGTATTTATACACATATATTATGTATCCAGTTAAACTTTATTGTAACTCAACACATACCTATGAGTAACAAATAATTATAAAAACATTTAATTACAGTTCACCTAAGCTAAAATTTGAAATATATGTATGCACTACTTAAAAGACAATCAAATTATTAGAATAATGTACAATTATTATTATTTTTGGAGTCGGTGTCAGCCAAGTTTTATGAGTTAGTAACTACATAAACGTCAGATATTATATTTTATTGAATTAAGGTTAATAAACAATAAATCAAAACTAACCGCGCCTCTACGCGGCCCACATAATAGTATAAGAGGATATTCGTATAAAATAGATTTCATAAAGTTGTTGTCATTTAATATTGTCAGGTATCTTTGGCTGACACCGACTCCAAAAATAATAATAATTGTACATCATTCTAATAATTTGATTGTCTTTTAAGTAGTGCATACATATATTTCAAATTTTAGCTTAGGTGAACTGTAATTAAATGTTTTTATAATTATTTGTTACTCATAGGTATGTGTTGAGTTACAATAAAGTTTAACTGGATACATAATATATGTGTATAAATACAATCTTGCGTGAAAAACACGCAATTATTTTTTTACTTTTTAGTGCATTTTAGTTTGTCATAAGTCAGATTTTTTTTCTTTTTTTAGAATTTTATTTTTAATAGGATTTTTTGTCAGTTTTTTGAAGTCGGTTATTTTTTTTTGTTAAAATTTTGGTTTATTTTTTCATTTTTAGTGACTTAAATGTTCGATAGTAAAATTTTACGTACACAGCTTCTGGTAGCTTAAATAAATTAATCTTAGGTTCTCATAAGAGACAATAGACCGTAATTTTTTGTACATCATGGTACTTTTTTTCTCAATCGGCAGCAAGAAAATACTGTGTAGCGTTTTGCCAAAAATTTGACGAGCAGCAACCCCGGTTAGCGACTGGACTTCCACAAATTTAGGCTTCGTTAGGTATATCTATTGTTGGTGCGTAACAACGTTTGATATGCTCCGCGATTAATTTTAGCAGAAATGATTTACCATTACCTGCACCACCCGTGACAAAGTAACAGCTGACTTTCTCGTCCTTGCAAATTGAGTTTGATTGCCGTTAAGACTTTCTGAAACACATTCTTTTGTTGGATATTTAATCCTCGAATGCTTCTTAGGAACAATTCATCCGACATGACGGCTCGTTCTTCCATGTTTTCACAAAAGTTATCATCGTCATGTACAATTTGTTCACCAACACATAACAATCGGCAATGGATTTCATTACGGAATGGTATATGGCATACTATTAAACTGTAATAATATGATTCTTTGTCACTATTACAATTTACAACAGATCTTCATGATTTATTGGTATAGTCGCCGAAGATATTGACTATTTACATGTTTGTTCTTTTTATCAACCGCCCCCCTCGCCCCTACCCCTACTTTCATCCACCACTGTAACTTTACTTTTATACTGAATCCAATGCAAAAAGAACCATTGGAATCGTACTCAATTTTGAGGAGTTCTACTCTCCAGGACCGAATATATTCATCAGATTTTCATGATTTATTGGTGAGATCAAAGTGTTAATACGTTTGTTCTGATGCAAAAGAAATCACCAAAATCAGTTAAAAGCTGCCGAAGATATTGACTATTTACATGTTTCTTAATTTTCTCACCCCCCCCCCCTCGCCCCTACCCCTACTTTCTTCCACCACTGTAATTTTGCTTTTATACTTAATTCAATGAAAGAAGAACCATTGGAATCCTACTTTATTTTAAGGAGTTCCCCTCTCCAGGTCCGAAGATATTCATCAGATCGTCACCATATTTTTATGGGACCAAATGACAAGCACCAGCTTTCAATTAAAGAAAGAATTATCGAAATCGGTTTACCCAGTACAGAGAAATGAGGTAACAAACATAAAAAAAAAAAAAGCAACATACAGTCGAATTGAGAACCTCCTCCTTTTTTTGAAGTCGGTTAAAAATGGGTTTTCCCTTAATGCTTTATGGAGAGGCATTACATTCCAATTACTAAACGTATTGGTACATTTATTAGCTAATGCACTCAGATTCATCACATTATCATTAGACTACGCCTTTCTGTTCCATATACAAGTGGAATTGTACCAAATCCACTTTCCGTGGAGTGCTATGGCGTAGTTTCTTTAAAACGTCACCAGATGGAGTTACACTCTATGCAAATCCCTCAACTGATACAAGCACACAGCAGGGTGCCGGGCACTCAGCACGGAACCGCGGCTCTCGTAATTAATAACAATTAGTCGGCGCGTCGCGTGATTTATACGCCGCTAATGTGTGTGCTGCTCCTGCTGTGTACACGGACGGTCAGCCCTACTGTCGCCACGTGTGAACTATACTGATTTATGAGGGTATGTGATTAGATAGATTGTATTGATTTCTGATTTATTTGATTCCCTCCCGGCATTAATAAATCAGTAAATATTAAAACTGTGTAAAAGCTTATTATTTCACAAGATCTCAGCACGTTCCGGTGCACCAACAATTCTTAAAATAGTTCTAACTTCCACATTTTTAAAAGTCAAAGTTATAGAAATAGAACAATAAAAAATCCGTGACTGTTTTTGTCTATCGTGTTATTTTTGACTGCTGCCACAGCTTGATAACCTGCCACTGCCTTACCTCCATACGAACTGAATATCAACCCTTCACTATACCATACACGCACTAAAATTTCCTACGAATTTTGTAGTATCTAGGGCGCGGCCCAGCGGCACAGTAGTGTAATGAAGTAGTGAGACAGCTCAAAATGTTATCAGCAGCGCCGAGCCTCGCTCAACATCTGATAAGGGAGCTCTAAACTTGCTTCATGCCGCCAATAAAACTGCGGGGACGCGCCACTCGCCGGCAGGGCTCGTACAACGCTTTTCACTATTTTAATGTACTTGCGGTCCGGCTAGCTTCACTCGGGTGGAATTACTCCAGCCCACTCTACAATAATCTTAAGCTTGAAATAACGATAAAAATCATATGGACTAATAAGAAAACGTACTCTAAGTCTCCTGGATCAAGGTTCTCTCTGTGGCAAATTGCATTACAATCGGTTCAGTGGGTTAGCCAATAAACGTAACGTGAGGTACTCATTTGTATTCGTGATAATGTGTACGTAAACTTCTATATTAGATTAAGTACTTACAACGTGAAAACGTAACAAACAAATTCTCACTCACATTATATTATTAGTAAGAATAGTCTCGAAAAAGAACTATCTAACAAGGTTAGTTTAAAGGAAATGTACCCACGGGAGAAATTGTTCCACCCCTCAGACTTTTATAAAAGAACTTAAGATGTGAAAGTAGACGCTAGCCGCAAGTTGGCGCTTTAATCGTTCGGAAACACTAGTCAAGGATGTTTTATTATTATACTATAATATTGTGCTTAAATTAGTTTATGAAAGTAACTACACTAATTCTATCTATATTGATGTTATGTCTAGATGTTACAAGTCCTTTTTTCCATAACAAAACGAGCTTCAAAGTAATGTTTAAATCCTTACAGCTGGCTCCGACTATAAATTATTTATCGACATGAACCTCAGTCGTTTTTATTTATGTTTCAATTAACATCTTCTGATATAAAACCAAATAAATAATATATTTTGAACACAATGAATATAACAGTAAAATGCTCAGTAACTAAACTTTGTAGTGTCAACCCTAGGTGACAGTGGAGAGCGCTCCGTCACTCCGCTCTCGGCCAGATTGCGCCCAAACTGTTGCAAATTTTATACCTCGTGTACCGCGCGTTTTAATTACAACAGCTTACCTCTAACGTGCACTTTAAAAGGATTTTTATCTTTAAAACTCTGGTCAGACACGCGACAATCTCTCCGAAAAGGCATGTTTCATTACTTTTTTATACTGACGCGACAAAGTAACGATGTAGTATGGTTAGCGCAGTGGAATTTAAATACTTAGTGTATTTTCTGATAACATTGATGCAATTACTATACGTATTACTTTATTGCGATACTCGTGCCAGCTCTAGTCTAAACATTAGCGGTTTCTTTGATGCTGTTCATGTTATCAAAATTTAATTTCATGTTATCCAAATGATAGCTACTTTTCGACCAGATATACACAGGCTGAACTCGAAACATACATTGTTAGCCGGGTGGATAGATAATATATCCTACCATCACCCTATGAGTCTCTGGCATTCCCACTCCCCCGTCAGAATGCAACAGTAAAGTTACTTCACGTAGATTTTCTCTGTGACACTACTCCGGTCGAGCCGACCCATTTGTACCGCAGTATTAACGACCTACATAATATTCAAATGTTCGGCAAACGTAATTAAATATTTAAGGGTTGACACACTCGTAATATTTATTGAAATATGTATGTTACGACCGAAATCGTTGAAAATATAATAAAATTGGTTTATGTGAAGTTAACCCTGCGTTGTTGAGATTTTTACGAGCTTACCGCGCTTTTGTGGCTTCATTTTGAAACATAACATAATTTGGATTATAGAAGATAGGATCATATTAGTTTTGCATAAAAAAATATATATTTAAACTTTTACTTTGAGCATTTGGTTAAATAAAGATTCAAAGCCATTAATATTTATTTCAAGACGTGCTTACTTACATTCTTAAGCATACGTTACTTAACTCTACATAAATCTCAACACAGCAAAATGCTTTTTAAAATTGTCATATACATCGCTTAATTCTACGGGGTGAGTCGTGAGCTCCGGGGTACAAATCCTAGATCGGACAATTCACTTTGAGCGAGTTTTTCAACCTGCAAAACTCACACAAAGTGAATTGCCCGAAACTGACTGAAATTTGTGCGAACCGAGGTTGGCGCTAGTGTCATCTATGTCAACGGGAATGTAGGAGCGAGCTTTTGTATGTGTGTTTCGAAATTCGGCAGATTCATTGTACCGTAGAAATTCCTCATCAATTTATGATATCAACAAGTCTAAGCGACCCAGAAAATAAACTCCGAATATCCTAGATATTTTCATGAAAAGATAACACTGCTTGGCTCCACTCCGATGGAACTAACATAACCGATTACTATCCACTCGAAGTTTGTTCGACAGCGCTCGCATGAATCCATGCCCGGGTCGGTACAGGTCGCCGTTCCATCTGCGGAATAAAACTTCGCTATCGGGACTGCTTCATTGAATATTTACGATGGACGTGTCGCTACCAGCTATTGTTTAGCGGAATTTCAAATGGTGCTCGTTGTGAATTTATCAGTGTATTGTACAGTTGGCGGTTTTAATTATCACTCCGTAGCTTAGTCGATAATGCATATCTATGGGGCGGTTATTAACGCTATAGTGAGCTACCGGTCTGTGTGATTGCAAGCGCTTAGCGCAGTTCAATGGCGGTTTTATTAATAATGGCGTCCGAAGCACTATCTACCATCCAAATTAGAGTATCCGTTCTATCTGTTTATCCGGCCGGTGCCAGAGCCCGCGTGCCTGCTTAGGCTCCGCCACTTGGCCTGACATTTAGCATCTTCAATTATAATACTATTGTTTTCGATATATTGTTACAGTCTTACTCTTTAGAGAACGACAGCAGGTAATTGTTTTTTTCTTCCCATAAAAAGCAAGCGAATAACAATGAAACCAGATATGCAGTGCTCTATAATAACTGACACACCATTAATTAAAACCATACAGTTCAACAGTTCCTTTATAAAAGTTCTAACACCGAGCCCCAATATACAGACTCGTGGACCGGTAATATATCAATTCACAGCAAGGTATTAGTCGCGCAGCTTGCCGCCCGCCGAGCACACAAACAGCACCGACATTAATAACATTGTTTCAAAACTAATAAACCTTGGCTCAACTTGAAACACTACAAATGTTATATTACAAAGAAAGGAATGCAGTTTTTGTAAAACATTGCGGTGGAACACAGCTATCGCCTTACCCGCCCGCGCGCCCCGCACGCCCCTCTCTCGCCCTGCCACGCGATACGTTTCACAAGAAAGTGCATTTCTTAACCGCAGTGACAATTTTTACTGTTTTCCTCCATGTAACATTGTTGGATTAAAGCGCTTTGCTTTTGAACGAAATACTAGCGACAACACGACAAAGCTGTTGCGATACCGAGTATTGACACTGGCTTTTGACATCTGCGCGGTGGCGTCATGTATGAGATTACAGCAGCGTGTGGATTTTGTGCGAGGCTATTGAAGTTGTAAAGTGTACGCAACGGTTATCTTGGTTAAGATATTAAATACAACTGCAAATCTATTGCTTCATGTAGATCTTCTATGCAACGTTCGTATTTATGCGGTTTACGCAGACTTAAAGTATCCACCGATTCTGTAAATTCGCGATAGGGAACTGAAAAACATAATGCTTAAAAGGAAGCAAAACGGTATTGAAAAATACAAAAAAAACAATTCGGCCCGTAACTGTCTAACCAAACTTTAAAAGGGAAGTAACGTTACCGCTAAGTGGAGTTTAAAAAAAGTAAATCCTATAGGAAAATCGGACTCCGCGCTTCAAATACAAATAGCAATACACTTTACATTCCCAGCGGGGCCGCAAGAACGTATCAGTCGTGCAGCTTCCACTGTTTAGCCAGGGCTCGCGGGGTGTTGGCTGCGGCTAAACTTTTTAATAGCTCAACCGCATCTCACACGAGCAGGCCGAGGGGGTAGAGAGGCGGGGGGTGGTACCGACCACTGTTGGCAGCTAAACCGTGCCAGCTCCGTACACGCTTGTGGTATCAATGAGATTGATTTTCTCATTAATGTTGCTTTGGTTATAACGCATTCAATAATATAGGTCCCAACTCCGCTTTGACGGAGTGTAATTAATGCCAAGTTGTAGTGGTAAAGGCAAAATTGATCCTGTGAAAATACTCCACAATTCCCAATACCAGCTGAAACTAATTTTAATGGAAACTAGTTATACAAAACTGAAGTTGATGCAGTGCAGCGCGGTCCAGTTGCCAGTTATTATAAAATAGACATTAGAAAACCTTTCTTGTTAAACATTGCTATTGCCATCAATCAAAGGGCGTTTAAGTTTACAATTCCAATATAGGTGCATTATTAAAGGATTAGGATATCCATTATAATCATAAATATTAAACATAAATAAAACCTCGTTATTTTCGAACAATTTTTTCTATTAATTATCAGCCCAGAATCAAGAATTTGTGTTCGATATGGCAACCTGCGATCTGCCTACCCCTTCTGGAAGAAAGGCGTGAGTTTACGTATGTACGTACGTCAAAAAACCTATTCATACTAACGCCACTTATCCCCGGATTAGAGACAAAATCCCAAGCCTCGTCATAGAGCTTAGGATATTCTTAAGCATTCTCTATTGGATAAAAGTAAAATCACCCCAGTGACTTTGTTCTGGTCAAGGACCTGATTCTTCAAGTCGACATCAATGCGGGTGCACAAGACACGGTGCGGGGCGGTATGAAGGGACTCAGGGCGTGCGGGTTGAGGAGGAGGGACGAGGGAGGCGTGGAGTGCCCTTGGACTAATTGCTGTCTCGTTTTGTATTCGCGCGCCGCTTCACTCGCCACCATCAAAGGGTAACTGGCTATTCTGAAGAGAACGACTCATTATTTCTTAAACGGTTTCATGGACAATTTGTGTTATGAAAATATGCCCCTTTAAGGCTCCTCTTAATATAGCTTTTGATGCTTGGAGTCGTTGGGTTAGTATTTTCTTTGAGGCAAAGTAGTGTACTTCATGGCATTATAGCGGCCCGGCCCGGCTTCTTCTTCGTACAATTCTTTGACACACTATTTTCTGTTACGCTTACAGAGCACACAATTCATGTTTATGTATAAATGGCATGTAGTCTAGTAGAGAAGCGAGTGAGGTAGTCATAATTATATAATATAGCACATATTATTATTTCTCGCCACTTGATATGAAAATGATGAAATTGAGTAACGATTTTTACAAACGTTGCAATTTACACATTGTACTCTATATGCAAAAAAAATTTTACCTATTTATAATACCCGTTAGTACAAACAAAATTAAGTAGAGCTCTTGAAAAGCTTCTAACTGGTTGTGTGTAGAATTACACACATAGTGCTACTACAGTACTCGAGTGCAATGGAAATATCTTTTTAATTTATTAAAGCAGAAACACGAACTTTAAATAAATCCTAAACAAACACGCGACGTTAACAAAGCTGTTGATTTCCAACACCAAACAAAAAGTTCTCAACTTTATAATTCAAAAAAAGAATTGTTTTTTTCCGTCGGCAACTGAATTTGAAACTGCACGCCGCGGCGACACCGAAAGCAATTTCTTTTTCCACGAATCAACAAATTGTTCCAAGACTCGTTACAAGCTAAATTGACCAATAAATTGCGTGCTCTCGCGTATTCTGTATGGCGTTATTAAAATGATTTCCTCTCCTCCGCCTTGTAGCACCGCTGCCCCTCTCTCCCTCGGCGCAACAAATAATACAAGTTTGAAATGTAATCTAAGTTTATTAATTTCACACGAGTGCCGTGCAGATGAAATGCGCGATACGAGTGTTCGCAAATGCTATAACAAGCTATTCAATTTGCGGAAACCTATTGCGGGTGATCGTTAATGGCGACAATGGGTTCTGTTATTGGGTGCATTTGTTAATACATATTTATTATCTGCTGCATTTTAATTAAATGTATAGATTAGTGGCTTCGTTATGTGGCAGTGAGTAAGGGTTCAAGATGGAAGCTCAAGGTTCAATCTTAGATTGAGTTGTTCGAAAACAGTTTCAGTGGACGTTATGTAGCTATCTTTGTCTATTCTTTATGCAAATATGAATTTAGGTTCTGCTTCTATTTAATTTATCAAAATTAGAATTGTTCTGTGGTGCATTGTTGGAACCCAGGAGTATGCAGTAAGCCCACAATATTGTTTGAGCTGTTGGTGTAGTTGTGTTCAGTACACACTTCGTTCAGTACACGGCACGCGTGATGCGGGCTGCTGCACGGTGTTTGAGCAGAGCATGCTTAATGCTCATACACAGGAGTGTGTTAATACAATCACAGTTTAGCTGTACTTTAATTACATATCGCATAGAAAAATATATCATTTTTGCAGATCCTATTCTATGGCCGTACGTTTTTAAATTTCACTTTTTATGACGTTTATCGTTTGACGATGACGGACTTTAGCCTAACCCCTGTCAATTGAACTTTCTACTGAAGAGTAGACCCGTAGCCGGCAGTGGGATGCTTATGCGCTGAATATATCGTTTTTTTATTATTGGTCCATTGGGTATATGCAGCCTAATTATCTATGCTGACGCCATTTCGTTTCAGTTCTACCTTGTATAAATCCATAAATCACGCAGAATTCTAATTATCGCTTGCTAAATTTTAACATAGTAATCTCAACAGTTATGTCCGGGAGGACTAGTCAATCTAGTTGATCACATAAGACGGTTTTGAATAATTTCAATTAGAGCCGGGGCGTGCTCTGTATGCGGCGTGTATTCGCCGCACGTACTCATAACTCAGTGTTGCTCGCACCGAGGGAGCGGGCTGATACTATTCCAAAACTAAGCAATGCTGGGGGAATTCCTAACTCATGAGAGATTGTTGGACGGGAGGACAATAACTATCTGTCTGCTTTCGGTATTTCTAACCAGTTTGTGACGATCTAGTCGAGTCAGCTCTATCTTATTGTAGCATAAAAGATATCTGAAGGTACTGGTACATTTCAAACCTTAACCAAATATCTGTGGAATTCACAAACACATGTCTTGTTGCGGTAATCAAACCCGCAACTTGTCTTTTCACAGGCAGCGTCTCAACCCACAAGCCCCGAGGACTTCGTAATTAGCATGACGCAGATCCTAAAACTATAATTTAATAAAGACACAAATACAAAATAAATTAAATTCGGCTCAAGTAAAATCCCGGCATCACTAATTACAAGAGCTTTTGATGAATAACTTGTAACGTATTAGCGTAAAACACGTTGAAACAAGCGGCGGTACCTGTTCTACTCACTACCCACTACCGACTACCCGGTAACTTGTACCCGCTCCCCGCTCCCCGAGGACGGTACCTATTCAAATTAGTTTTGAGTTAAATATCAAAGCGAGCTAGTCGAGTTACGTGTAATTGAATAAGTAACGTCTGAATACATTATCACTCGGCAACGAGCTCACTACCTTTTAAATCTAATCATTTATTGAGATGAGGTTAGGAACGTGAGTGTAGTGAGTTGGCAAAATCTTAAGAAATATTTAGTTTCAACATTCTCTGGTATAGTCACGACGTATTAATAGAAGCGGTGGGATCGAGTCGGTATTGCTTTTCTATAGAAACTCATCATGAGCTTTGCTGTTGCGTTTTGTCTAGTGACTGAGATTGTCGGAAACCCTATATTGATATTCATATCTATCCATACATCTTGGTGAAAAAGCCGTCATCGTGTTCTACTCAAATGTATCATTTTTCGGGTGCTGTCTGAGTATGCCTACTCGCAAGCAGACCTGTACAATGGCGACGACTCGTACGGTTCGCGTCAGAGGCGGGCGTCCGCGTCCGTAGAATTAAAAGCCAAATCCTTTTAAGCAACATGCATAATAAAACTAGTAGCCGACCCCACGTACGTTCAAGACAAGATTTAAAACGTAACTTTGGAAGCACACGACATTCGTCCCAAACCCTCAAGGGATCCATACATACAATTAACCTTAGTGAATGTATTAATTATAATTACATTTGTAACGCCGTCATCAGGTATTTTATTTAATGCAAAAAAATCTATTGTACACATTTCTTTAGTACAGACTTATTGGCCCTATACAGAAAAGTTAGTATAACGTTCCACTGGAATGGAACGTGTATTGCGGTCCGAATATGGTATCGAGTGGCTACAGACGATTAACTCTCTATTCAAAACCAATATACCGCCCTGATTAACTCCTTCTATATTACTCGCTCAACGATTCCAGCCTATATAAAAAGGATACACGTCTAAATTCACATAGAAAGATGCTGTTGTATTCCGGAATAATTTATAGCTGCTATAGGTTTTCACTGGAACGGAATAATTCTAAATTAATCCGAGTTCATGCTTGAGTTGTCTGCTGCGATTCCTATTCAGTGTATATTAAAATTAATAAACGCTTATTTAAGCCCGGTATCACAAGGATGAATGGGAATTGTGATAATCGCCGAACACTCGGCAACATTAAAACCTCCGTAACAGGTGGAGAATTAATCATACGGACTAACTGGCGAGGATTATCTAGATATCCAGGCTTTGTAGTACGTTGAATGTTAATTTCTAGTTGATGGTGTGTTTCACTGTCAGATGACGTGACGAGCTTTGCTGTTGTGTTTGGTTCAGTGATTGCTGGAGGCCAAACTATATCTTGGTGTATAAGATCTTAAGTTGGCAACACACTTAAGATCTACCAAGTGTAGTAAGAACGTTTTGTTTAACAAAGATGATTGACTCGCGTAGACGTCAGGTGTAACAAAAAATGAAATGTTGCATCGACTCAGGTGTGTGACATGGCATAATATTATTAAAGACTTTTTTCGCAGTGCAATCTTTTATTTATTCATTTAATTTATTTACTCTACTAAATTTTGTTTTACCTTGCAAGTATTAAAAAAATCTACAAAAAAAATAGAATATCATCTCCGCTCATTTCCATTAAACAGTTACAACATTATGAGAGTATTACCTCCTCCCCTCCTGCCCCCCCCCTCATCTTACCGCCTCAGTTAGTAATTAATAAGCAAGTTGGCCATTAGAAAAGCGCGTTAATCTTGCCCCGGGAACGACGAGCGGGAACTAAGTCGCGCCGCCGGCCGGGGCGGAATGCGCTGCCTTTTGAAATATTAAAATCTGGGGAATAATTTGCAGCAATATTACTTTAAATTATTAATTGCTTTTAGCTGTAATTGTATTGTATACAGGTAAGGATCGTTGAGCGTTCTTTGTGCAGTGGCTGTCTTTTGTCATTTTAATTTAATTTTTCTTGTAAGTAATAGCGAAAAGATTACTTAAAAGCAGTGTTATTGAAATTGTTACTTTGCATGGGAAGAGTGGCTGGGATACATTAAAATTAAACAAACAGTCTTTTAAACACTAGTATTAATATAACTGTAAAATAAGGAGTAGGTACTCGTACCACAGAGCTTGTATGGAGAGATTAACGAAAGGGAATAAAAGCGGAAGAGGTATGTATCATCATCATTATTATTATCAGTCTTTTATTGTCCAATGCTGGACGTAGGACTCCTCTAAATTGTGCCAATCCTCCTCTTTTGAGGTATATATGGACCGTAGCTATAGGCGCTCTCTAGCCTGTTACGCCAATAGCATACAATATTTATTAGATTATGTATGTATGTGTGTACGAGTATCATCAACCGCGGCGTCGAACATCTACCAATAAGGTGGACGAGCGATCTACGAGTAGTAAAGGTTGCAAGAAGTCGTCGTGGCGCAGTTAGACGCCGGCTGTGAAACGACAGATTGGGGCTCGATCCCCGCACCGAGATAAATACACATTCTGGGGATGGGTGTTTTTATACTTAAAGGTCTCTCGTAGTTTCTGATACCCACGGCACAAGATTTGATCGATCTTAATGTGGCATTACAACTATATTATATTATGTGATTTTTAGATGTATTGTTTATTAATTAATAAAAACAATGCAGAGTTATGTATAAATGAACACAACGACACGAGCACACTATCCGTAGTGAACTTACAATAGTCTGTGAAGAGATTTGAGAGACCATTTGCGTAATGCCTCGTACACTTGAGCCACCAGCTTATATGTTTCAGTGGGGCACAAACCTCTCACTCTGCATTACAAGATTTAACCCTTAGTCTGTACAATGGAAATTGAATTTAATGTGTATGCTAATTGATTTCAATATACTAGTGCCGAAACCAGAGATGGAGTTATAATGTTCACAAAATATTGACACCAACTGTTTTATTGATAATACTTTACAAATTATGTGGTGATTGGAGATTTCCACAACTTTTATTGGTCATCAGTTATTTTGATTCCAAACTACATTACCTCAGCAGAAAACAAGTATAATTAGCTCATTTGTGGGGCTTTTGTTTGAATAAATGTGTCGCTATTACGAGTATAGCTCAGCTGTAAGCCCCACTTTATTTCTTTATTATTACTCATTCCTATTGTTGAACTTGTTCGTTACACATTAGCAGTTGTTAGCTGACACGGCGCTGTCTAATCGTCGCCTATTCGGAGGCTCAGTTCAGATTACTTAGCGAATGTATTAACCGCATTGTCTCGAGACCGCTTTAGTCTACCCCCCATCCCGTCTCCCCTCCTCCCCCATACCCGGATAAATCCCACAGCCTCGACGATTTAGCGCTCACAGATTTAGCCTAGATTTTATCCTCGAGAAAAATGTGTTTAAGTTTTTTTGGGAGACTATAAGCAATATTGCTGAAGCTTGGTATAAAAAGCCAGTATTTTTCAGCAATACTTTTATCAAAAATTATTGCAAATTATTATACTTGAAAAATGTTGAAATCATCTGCGGCACGGTTAAAATAGCTCTGAAAACTTGTAGCCATATCGATATCAATAAAAAATACTCTTTTTGGAAGTGGTATAGTCGCGCTATTGTCGTTACGTCGTGACAGCGACAGCAGCTGTCGCGTTTCATTCGGTGAGTGAGATTGCCGGATGTTCAATATCCCCTTCCTCTTTCCATCTTTTTCCTTTCCGCTCTCCTCCTGATTTGATGGGCCGACATCACATCCATGATGCAAGCGTTGTGCATGGTCATGCGCGATGTGCCTTGCCATTAGTTGACCTGTTTGCTCGTTTACCGGACATATGCAATAATAAAAACTCTAAAATAAGTTCAGTACAATCTAAATAATGGCAAATATGTATAATGGTTTCTTAGATTTACGCGAATGTTACACATTGAAATAAAACTACTTTATACGGATTTTATCGCGATTTGGTTTAATTTTTACATTTTTTAACTTCCCGACGTTACGATTCAGACGATACAGTCCGCCCCGTGACCACGAAAGCTGTAAAGTACTCGAAACGTCGGGAAGTTAAAAAATGTAAAAATTAAACCAAATCGCGATAAAATCCGTATAAAATGTATTTTCGAGCCATTTATATGAGTATAATTATAATTATGAATAGGATTATTGTTTCCCTTGTCACTTTTTCGCTTAATGTACATTCATTTATTGTATGTTGGCACAGCGAATGACCGCAATGGGAAGTGACACCTATGGGAAGTGCAGTGCGATTCACGTACCGACCGGCGTGAACCGTTTATGACTAATTCTGACCAGTCAATGCAATTATACCAACCTATCTTAATACCTATTTATAATACACATTCCTCGGTTTAAACCGCTTATATCCTAATTGTTAGTGATTTAGATATTCTAGTCCTTCTAAAATGTTTTTCTCTTCCGTAATCCTAGCATCATATACATATCATTTAATTCATCTCTTCAATGTGTTCAAACTATAATAAAATATCAACACGCGAGTTTTCGCTGCGAAGTTTGTGCACATAGTAATATCCCGGGGGATTGTTGCGTGTTCCCGAACTCTCCCGCCGCTTGTACGCCAGAGATTTGGCGAAGATTGAACTGTCAGCGGCGTGATTGAGAACAAACAAAAGCAATTTGTTTATTACTAGCTACATTTTACCTGCGGCTTCACTCGTATCGCTCAAAAACGCAAATAATCATTGTGTATTTATCCAAGAACATTATTACGTTATGATTGATATTGTTGGGTACAAGTGACGTAAAGGAAGAAGAAACGAAAAGTGTTCAAATAATTTAAAAAAATCAAGATCCTGTAAAACAGTTCAACTTACGCTTGACATTAAGACAGGTCGACGAAAATTGTAATTATTAAACTGAGTTCTCTATCACATAAAAAAATAATTCCGAGTTATCTATACAAATCCGCAATTTTCCTAAAAATAACTCAAGAAATCACAAAATAAATGAAGTGTAGAGCGTTTGGAATCCCCGGTCCTCACTCGCCCTCCCGGTGAGGCAACACCTCCCGCCGTCACTCAGAGGGCCGAGGGCTCCGAGTGTCGGCTAATTATGCACATTACCTCCAGGTATTATGCTCCCCGGGCAGACACGCTTCTCACTTTTTTCCTTGTTAGTTTTACTTAATAGAGCCCTCAGTTTACTTAATTAAGGCTTCTAAGGTTATCATTTTAACACCTCTTTGATGTAATTAACGTCTTGTTTAAAATTTAGGTAGAAGATTTAAGTTAAGTGAAAACTAAGATTATTATTATACAGAAATCACTGCTTGGCCTTTTTTAACTAGCATTTTAAAGTGTATTGTGATACACCCGATGGAAAGTGTTGGAGTCCAGGTAGATTATTATCTATCGCCAGTCGCCACAATTATACCGGACGGTACGATACCGAATACATTATATTATTATACACCTTACCATACTTATAAATTATGTACCTTTCCGTACGGTAGCGGCTCTCTGCCCGGACACGAATGTTCTGCCAAAATTTCGTAACCAAATTTGGAAAACAAGCTCCAAGTTACGAGTACTCATGCAAATACAAATGCAGACAAACCCCGAAGCAAACTCACCAACGATCTTCTAACTACGGATTCAAGAGACAACACTCGAAATAGGTATAAATAACACAACGTTAATGTAAAGTTCAACTACCTACACCAGTCAAACGTGTTGGTCTTTGCCCTAACCTCTCTCAATTGGACTGTCGATTGCAGTGCCTTGCATTGAGGTGTAGGTATATAGTGTAGGTTATATGATTTGTTGAAGACACAATAAAGAATAATGATGCAAATAAAAAAGGAAATTATTCGATTAAAGCTGAGCGCTACTGCAGTCTCAAAGAAACTGATTTACCAAAAACACTCTAAAAATATTATTTACATGGCTAAATAGAGACGAAACATTTCACGTCTCCCCAATATTTTCCTCAGACTATATGTTAAACGCGCAGTAAAGATACGGGCTGCTTCTCATACAGACGGTTACAGTGGAACCGGCGCTCGTAAAAGTTAATGGAATCTCTTTGTATCAGTTGACGACCAATCGCCAGTCGAGACGCGTTCTCTATGGCCTGGTAGTTGCTCCAAATTGTACAGCGTTTCGATTACTGTTATCATCTTTATCGATGCGCTGAAGTGACTAGACTTAATGTCTCCACTCGGGATTGGTAATGTTAAATGTTTATGTCTTTGTCAACGGGGACTTTCCAGACCGTTATTAAGTAATTAAATGTGGGATTCATCGAATTCCCATTTATACTGATAGGGTGAAAAGATATGAAATATAATTCCTGGAAACATTGGTAGAATGTGTTTTGATGATATTCTACTACGACGTACCGCACCCTATACGACCACTTCATGTAAAATTTTCCACAATTATACACCCTTAAAAGAAATCCCCTTTAGCAAATGTAAATAAATGCACATAATGCAGACATAAACATCCCGCTACATAAGAAACTAATTAGCATCAACAATATTGCAATTTCCTTTTCAACAAACCTTACAGACACAACCGTCTTGCGAAGAATACACAAATTGATATTCCTTGTCCACTCCATTACTAAAATTAAGGATAATTTTATTAAAACAAGTCAGATACAAAAACAAGTTTAATTCCCGCTCCGGGCATAAGTAATGCGAAAACTAGAGGAATGGAATTTAACGAAACTTGCGCCGTCACAGTTCACGGCGCGGATTAACTTTTGAATACATTTTAACTCGATCTGTCACGAACTTCCTGCGGAAATTATCATAAAGCGCAATGTACTCGCAACTTACCGCTTGTAGGAAATATTTATTTTATTCCGCGAATTGTTACACAATAATGCTTTCATCAACTACTCGAGTGACGGGTATATATTTTTATTTGGCTTTATTCGACGCTTACTTGATATCGGTAACATGATTTCTTACGTAAAACGTCAGTCTCAATTCGACCCATATTTATTCATTGTTATATATTAACTATAATTAAGCACATCTTAGTCACAGAAAACGCATGTTTCTTTAACTTTACGTTTATAGCACGAGCGGAAAGTACAGTTTCTACAAGTTAGATATATGCTAGGTTATTTCAGCACACGAACATTTGTAATGCGATTGTGCTGTTTACACGAAATATAAATACGCCTAGCATTGCTGGGATAGGACATCGTATTATGTATTCAAATATAAGACGCTTAGGCGAGCACTGACGCGGACGGTATGAACATAAACATAGAATCACTGAAACATTTAAGATAAGAAACATTATAGTCGCTACACCCTAACCCTTGCACCGCGCTATGCTTTGACAAACAACCCAACAACAACTAGTCTCTTGAACCAGTCAGAATTTTTGAAAATAAAACCCTCGAGATGTCTGCGAGCACGAGGCACAGGCACAGGCAGTGTCAATGTTGACCCGGGGAACAAACACGCCTGGATCGGCGGCAAATGGAGCGAGCCGACTCGTTAGCGCCTCCCCCTCCCTCCCCTCCACCCCCGCCGCGCCGCACCGCACCCCCGCAGCGCCTACAGTATAAATACTCCCCGCGAATTAATCACTTGTTGACATCAGATACACTGACTTTATGATGGCTTCTGATGTAGCATTTTCAGATTGGTTTCCTTTGGGGAGAGTCAAACATTTTTCTTTTCCAATATAGCTTGATTGACAATTAGTTTGTTCAAATATATTAATGTTACTGATATGGATTGAAATGTCCTTACATTACAAAGTAATATATATTTGATAATTTGGCTAAAATTAAAATTTTAATAATGATGGATAACTTGGAAGGAAATGGTAATAACTTATGATTAAATACGGTTTGCCGCAGTTCAAAATGCACGGGATGCTGCTCCATAGATTTCAAATCCACTAGAGCTCAATCCAGCAATATTTGTATAAAAAATAAAACCATCAGGACCTAAGATAAAATGGTAATTAGACAGCAACATCATTATTTTACAGCGATTGATCTAACAATAGATTTATTCGTCAATAGAGCCATAACGGGCGCAAACAGCCGTCGCCGGTAATGAACCGGCCCAGTAAAGTAATTACTTGGAAATGACCCGCGTCCACCGACGCTAATTAAATTTGTACCTCGTGTTATACAGGTAATCACTTTGTTGCTATCAGAGGACTGTACCTGCCTCTCCCCCTCCTCATATCCCCCTGTCTCCCCTCCCTTCCCCCGCACGACACATACACTTTGATGTCGAGGCAGGGGAGTGCTGGAGTGTCCACTTTATTGGGCACATCAAACAGATGCCGGATAACTGGCTGCCACTAGTGTCGTGCGATGAATTTTACTGATTTGTTTACGAAGTGGGTAGTTTAGTCTTCAGATATGGAGTTAAAAAAACGGTTAATGTAGATTTTAAGGATATATCTATGCTTAGCAACGACTCTAGGAGGAAATATTATCCTGGATAAACTGTTCCTAGAATATCGCATAAATCTTTAATAATTCATAGCAACGCTACTTAACCAATGAACCACGGAACGGATGGGATCAAGAATGGTTCCTTTTTCACAATCCTGAAAGTCAATAAAATTTACAGCGGAAAGATTTTGACACAGTAAGTTATTAGTATTGGAGTGCGTGGTGGCCTGTTGGTGATGGACCAGACGCGGCTGCCTATATGTTCACGGTGGTCGCGGCAATCCCATGGCACATCTCTGGCTTTTCGAAGTCATGTGTATATTGAGTCAATCACCACGCACTATACCAGTGAAAGAAAATATCGTGAGGAAACCTGTATACAAACGAATACGCTTATTTCTTCAATATACCATAACGATTTGTAAGAATTTCTATGGTATGTAAAGTCCGCCAACCCACACTAGGCCAATGTGGTGGACTATATGGCCTAACCACTCACAATCGTACTCTCGATTGTATAGTAGGCCCGTGGCCTTCAGTGGGATGTATATGGGCTGATACTGGAACAAAGTTACTAGAACAGTTTACGATACTGCAGACGATTTACAATACACTAATCTTATGACTCAGTTTTATCGCTATTAAGCCATCCATGACACGTGAAAAAAGCCATCGCCAAAGTTACACCCAGTGCACGCAAAACAAAACAATAAAATAGCTCGTAAACCGCCTGAAAGTGCCCATTTATGACGTAAAAGGTCTACCCTTTTTATTCAGGAATTTCCCTAGAGTTTGCATACAATTTTTATGGGCACCGGAGCGGTAACGGAGCAAAATGCTCACCTGATAGACAATGATCACCTTCTCCCATAAAACCAATAACACTTGGGAATCGCACGTACTTTATTGGATATTGGGAATGGAATTAAAATAATACGGATGTTACTTATATTCTGCATGCTGACCCCCTAAAAAATTACGCATTTAAATGTATAACTATATATTTAAAAGATTGCTAAAGGAGCATTATTTCTCCTTACATACCTGAAGACATAGCGTAGTGTATTCTTTTTATTATATTTTCTTGCTTTGATGTAATGTGTTGATGCATATAATATTATATAGGGTTTATCATATGTATTTATATATGCAAATATATGTATTGTGTTATTCTTGTTAAATTTATATATATATATATATATATATATATTTTTTAGTAGAATAGAATTATTTTTTCCTGAATTTTATTTATTACTTTTTTTTTTTTTCTCGTACACCTCATGATTCCCCCAATTTGTCGTTCTGTCTTATCCATCCTATGGTAGGTTGCCTGGAAGAGATCGCCTGGAGCGATAAGGCCGCCATTGTATACTTTTTTACTTTTTGTTCATTTTTGTTAAATTCTTTTTTTTTTGTTCACTGGTGTACAATAAGTTTTTAAATAAATAAATAAATAAATAAACTATAGTTTTATTCTATTTTTAACATAAGCAATAATGTAGCAACTATTGGTTGTCCAGTAAATAAATAAAATGATATTGAATAGGTATGTTATAATATGTAAATATGTGAAATGCAACATTACTAAATTATCTTTAAATCCATTCGTCTTATTCGTTAGGTTTTACATTTGTATGTGATTCCATTTCATCATAGTATGGAGAGTATTTCTATTCTACGAAGCTACTAACTCATACATGAGCAACGTAACTGTGAAATGGTTTGTTATTCCATTGTCCGGGTGTTGACTGTGCGTCCGATGTGAATTGCTTTATATTGCGTTCTGTTTCGATGAATTTCAGCAGTTGTTCCATTTTTATTCGGGAAAAGGTATTTCGATGGCAAGACCGGATAACGGGAAAATAGCTTAACTGCTGGAAAATTATCAGAACCGCCCTTTGATGTACTACAACAACAGAATAGGTGTGTTCTCGA
The DNA here is from genome assembly GCA_949752805.1 of Deilephila elpenor. Taxonomy (NCBI): domain Eukaryota; kingdom Metazoa; phylum Arthropoda; class Insecta; order Lepidoptera; family Sphingidae; genus Deilephila; species Deilephila elpenor. The sequence goes on from OX457098.1 coordinate 223,176, forward strand.
CTTTTAAGAATGGTGTATTTATTATACATCATTCTTGTATAATAATTTATTAAAGTTTAGTTTAATAATTTATTTATAAATAATATATTTAAGAGGTATTCCTCTTTGTGCTTTAGAGCTGGCCTCTCTAACTGCAATAGCTTTTTTAGTCGACGTTTTTACCGGTGAAGTCTATCTTAAAGTCATTTTTATTTGAATAGGAAAGAAATTACAAAAGTTATTGAGTCCTTTGCTTTCTAAAAGTTAGAACTTTTCGATGGAAACTCGACAACAAAGGTGGAGGTCGGCTCTGATGAAATGGGTCATTCAGATGTCACACAACACAAAACAAATCGTAAATCAAAACCATTATAGATTGTGTCAATCTCAAGTATCAAGACTATTGCTAGACAACGATTGCTAAGGAGCTGTTAAATGCTTCATAACTCCATAGCAATCCTTAGAAATCCTTACAGAGTCCAAAACAATATTGGAAAATGTATACTAATTCACAACGCAGCCCAAAATCCATTTACCCTCACACACTCCAACAAATCTTATACCGAGGTAAATTATTTACGGCTGAAGTACGCAATTTCTTAAACACTTTATTACAGGTAAAACTTTCCAGACGAGCGAATCTAAATCAATAATTAAGTACCTCATACATAAATTGCTAATTATCGCTCACGCTAGTTGATAATAATCACATTTAATATAAAATAAATGTGCTTCATAATTCTCGCACGGAGTGTACTACGTGGAAATTTAATAAATCTTAATAATCAAAATAATTAGCTCCAGTTTGTTATGTTAATTAAATTAATTTCACGTCAGATCGCTTAATGCCGGCACTTGAGTTGCGAGGAGGGTAACGCAGATTACAAGGAATTAAAAATATTATCGTTTAATTGGATTCGACACGAATTTCCTCAAAAATCTGTGTGATGCGAAGCATGAACACAGAGTAATAAATTATATGAAGTTTATTTTGTAAGTGAAATTGTGTGTGGTTTGTTTTCAAGTTATGGTTAAACTCTATAGTAACATAACAAAATGGTCCTGGTTGATACCAAGGGAACCTCTGCCTGCTCCTTCCGGGAAAAAGGAGTAACTTTATGTATACATACATATGTATGTAATATAACAAAATATCGGGTATAGTTTAGGTGAGTTATAAGATTGATAGTCAGACAGCTTATTTTGGTTTGCCAAGGTTTCAAATACATCAAATAGCATGGAATGAAACTTCAGAAAAAATGATTGAACAACTATAAAAGAAGTTTTAATTGAAACTTGTTATATTGAGTGATACAAGAAGTTACATCGCCTCGGGACAATAGGGCAGTCCGGCGCCCGGCTGGCAACACCGCGCTAAGTATCCTCGCAATTTTTTGCATTTTTAATTGAAAACGTTTGAACTTATAATGAAGGAAATTAAAAAAAACGCGAGGTCGCCGACAACTTGCTCTGTTGTCTTAATTAAATTTCAAATCTTAATTATGTTCTTAGCCCATTGTTTGCTTTCGAGATTTTTTCTAAGTGGCCGCCATTCCGGGATCATAACGAGTATCGGACGATAAGGCCGCGTAGTGCGGCGTGTGCGCGGGGGTGTGGACGGACGGGGTGTTATTTTATTATTAACGGCGCGCTTACAGAGGCTGTTTTTAAAGCCTTTTATTCGATTATTCATCGTTATATCGGTAATTGATATCGGGGATTGTTATTCTATAATCAATTTCGATATATTTTTCATCCCGTATGTAAACTACAAATTTCATTTGTTTCGGAGCTTTACTCGGTAGAAATAATTAATTATTCGCCCGGGTAACTAGGGGATCAGGTAGGGCTACCACAATAAACACGACAAAACGTACATGATACATAAACTCATAAGTCCGAAGTAAGACTTAAGACATTTCGGTAATTTTATTGTCATGGTAGGCCCCACTTATGTGAAGGTCTCTGAGTAATCGATTTGTCTATATTAGTGCGTCACACCACACGTCTCGGTGTGACGGGTGCAGTGCAATTCCACGAACTACTTCTTTATTATGAGATCAGAATGCGTTTCCTATTTAACTCATGAAGATTACCATGAGGAGAGCGACACGCTAGTCTCCTCATTCTCGCTAATAAACAAAAGGAAATATGTATGCATCTCCCAAGTATTCCATAAAGCATAATACGGTGTATCAGCGCAAATGTTTAGTGAGCAATATGTGTCCCTCCCGGCCACGTTCTTGCAGACGGTTAAGTTTAACAAGAGTCTAGCTCGGCGAGGCTTATGGCGATGCAATTTGTGAAGAGTATGCCAACGCTGTTGTGGGGTGACATCTCATCAAACTTTAACGTAAGCCTCTTATGAAGAATATAGATTAGGAAATTGAAGGGATGAGTGGTGCTCGATGTTTGCTTGGATGGGAAGGTATTGTCTTATAAGAAACGAATGGGAATTATAAGCTTGAATGTCACCTTTTAGTATTAATAAACTAAATTATTTGTATACACCTGTAATGGTTTGTCACCTAGAATAAGTACATAATGTTGTGATTACCTCATATGTAATTTGTGTGATGAATCGATGGTGTGTCTATTAATATAAATAAAATAAATAAATAAATAAATAAAAATAAATTATGTTTTGGTAAAATTAATTATACCTTCTTAATGTTAACGCGTCTTTCTACTTTAGCCATCTATCCTAAGAAAGTGGCGAGGAGCCCACTATTCTTCAAGCGTTACCAGTGCCTTTTTGCTCCATTGTCTCTGCACTATAAAAAATCGAAGTATAGTATATCGTTATCCGCATACGAAGCACTCTTCTACCACATGGTCACTTGAACATGCGCCCGTCGCACTTTTGTTTAACTATATTAAGCTGCGAAACTCGCTGATAGCACACGAAACTTGCTTTCATAGAACATTCAACAACAAATGTTTTAACTCGTCAAATTGTGTCAACGTTATAATAGTTGTAGTACACTCCATAACTGTCAGTAAGTTCGGTGCAGTACACTAAATCGGGAGTCTTGTTCACGGTAGCACCACTTTCTTGCAGAAAATCGATGACAATTAGTTTTTATGTTGGGTTTCTGTAACATCCCCAAAAAGAGATCTTATTTTCTGCTTTAACTTTTTATTGCTCATTTGTGACTTCAATACTACAAATAATTAAATATCAAGTAATTCATGACACGTGAGTTCTTAATTTAGCACGACCTTCGAGTAACCGAACGCCACATTAGACTCGGAGACACTGCCTCATTAGTTTCAGACACAAACAAGCTGATTAACACTCTGTACATAATACATAGTTGTAATCCAGCCTTATATACTGTTGAAATAATAAATGAGACAAGGAGACTGATACTTCCAATAATTAATCTATCCAACGGAGGCGTTGAAAACAAACAATATCTATAAAAACGCAAAAATAATACTGATATTTCCACATACTTGCTTCTGGTTTAATCGAGCTACACACTAAAACCGCACGCGTTTATTTTATACATTCCATTTGTTAAAATTAACTTTAACAGCATATCTGTATATGTTGGGACATTTCGATGTCGACTTGTATTTGTTTATTATTCATATATTTTTAAAAAAAGTAAAAATTGCTGTTTTCAATATTTAAAATATTTTTTATGCGTATCTATTTTTTTGGCTCAAAAATACAAACACCATATTTTATATTGTACAAAATAGAACACGAAAATGTATTCGGTACAAAAACTAGAGCATTTAGGTTAAATATTTCTGTGTTCGCGGTTAGACTACAACTTCAAGCACCGTGAAGCCCTTTATTTATGTTTTCCAAGAATTACAAAAGCTCGATATTTTTTTTGCTAATTTGATACCATGTTATTTTAGTTACAAGAAAAAATGGATTTCTTTTCCAAGAGAACTATGATTCCTACACGCTTTTAAAAGAAGTAATCCCCTGTTTGAAGATTAATTCACATTTTTATAGAGTAAAGTCAGACTGTAAAGGGCAAATGATGTTATAAGAAAACACAGAATTTACATTCAAATATTTCTACATAATTATATTCTCGTAACACAAACACACTCAGTAGTATGCGTGACACGCGTCAATCTCGCCGAGAAAATTAACTTCCCCCCCTCCCCATCACATGAGGCAGAATCCAGACGCAGCGTCCTGTAATCTCCGTCGTTTACATTCATGGATGCTGCTAACGCAATTAACAAGCCGGCGGATCCGGCAGCCGGCAACTCCGGCGACTCCGGTCAGTCCGGCGGACTGGCGGAATGGCCGGCAGGCTCGGAGTGGCCGGTTGGCCGGCTGGCCGTAATGACACCTAATTGAGCAGCGGACAAATTAAATTATCGGCCAGTAGACATCGGGGCCCGTTTAACTTAGTCATTCGGTAATCGTAGCTCCACTTTGATGACGTGTTTCTTTACATTAGTATGCTTCAGATAGAGTTGGGCAGTGGACGGAAGGGATTAATTAATCGTGATGTGATATTTAAATAGAAGTGCTTGTATGGCTCATTTAGTAACGAGAGCAGCTATTAATCGGTAGTAGTATTACCCGCTTTATTAGGGAGTGAAGTGGACAATAATTTATTTCCAACTCCTCCTATTAATTTTACTTTTTGATTGATTTCGTTGCGGGTTAAAGACAAGTTAGACATTCCCGGAGACTCGCTGAGCTTCAATGCTCAGTGTCATTAAAATGCGTGCCACTGTTGATCCTGGCTTACAGGAGTTGCAGTGGCGGGTGTGAGGGCGGGACAGTCTCCAATCAGTAGTAGTATATTTGTATGTGTTTGGATGGGGACTAGACGACTTAGGACTTACGCAAGAGTCACTCTTTGGGAGTTTAGTAAGCGATAATCATTATAGAGTACCATAGCCTTTTTAAAAAAAGTGTCATGAAAAAGAAAGAGGCTAGAGCGAGTGAGAAAGGGTTGATGCCGCTAGAAGACAGCGATACATTATAAACCCAAGTATATACTATGTACATACATCTAGTGATGAATTGGCATATTACATATTCTTGTTTTGCTAGCGGTCAAAGTTATGGGGGCTTGTATGGCTGTAAGCCATGCCAAAAAGACACGAGAGAGACGGGTGATGACCGATATTTCGTCACTTCGCGTAGTGCTACGTCATCATCACGCTAAAGGGGCTTTGGTGTATTCATATAGAGATCCCGAATCCCTTATTTATTCCGAAGGAGATTGTCAAGGAGTTCTTAGCCGGGAGAAATCCGGTACACTCTGTCTACCATCCCCAACGTAACAGGGATTCTAAAGGATTTCACTACTTTTAGAAAAAGACCACAAAATGTCAGCAACGTATTCACGGTTCCCTTAGCTTAAGGGCATTCACGAGCATCGGTAAAGCTTTACACTCACCCGAGTGGTTTGCTTTATGCTATTTTCTGAAAATAAAATAAAAATGCAATATCTGTTTCCGTTCCAAAAGCACAATATTTACGTTAAAATAAAATTACCTCAACACACTACCTTTACCCAATAAATACGCTTTTAAGAGCTTACAGGTTAAAAATGTGTATTTTGGGCAAGCAAGTGGTGTAAAATTCTCATAATGTTTGTAAAATTTAATACTGGTAAAGATTAAAAAGCAGTTGGTGCGGTGCGGCGCAGCGCATTGTGCCGATGTGCGCGCTCGATCCAATTTGTTCGCTCCGAATTATTTTTCATTAAGTGAACGCAAATGTCCCGCGGGAAGGAAACTCCAGCGGTTTTAGAATTTATTACCGCAGCATATTTTATGCTGTTCCCGATGCTCTTTTTACAAAAAAACTGGGTTCCCGAATACATCGTGCACACGGAGAATTGGTTTGAGAAAATGTTAAATAATTTTATGCTCGCGTCTCATAAATTGGATGCTCTTTGCTTTTGTGAATACATATAATTTATGTGTATTTGGGTGTTTGAATAAAGCTCATAAAATAGTGATGTAATTATGCATCATAGCTTTTTGATGTTGGTATTTATGTATACTTAAGTTCGAATTGGTAATGAACCATCTTTTCATGTTTACGAATAGGCGTATTATGTGATGTGAGTGGTTAGGATGTTCATTCATTTAGCCGCATGATATTATAATTTATACATTAATTAAAATGGAATAAAGAAGAATATCTATATTTTTTTAAATCATGAACAATCAACTAATTAATGTCAACAGAAATAGTTTTAAAAGGCAAATAGACAAATATTTCTGGTGACTATAATTTTTTCAAGACAAATTTGCACACCCACACACATTATACTATCAATAGGGATTGAGAAGTGCGGTCGTGAATGATTGTAAATGTCACTTCATCGCCGCGCAATGACATAAACTGCGTGGGTGTACAAGGCACACGAGTCGAATCCGTCTCGTTCACGTCCCGCGTCCGTTCCGGCGAACGACCCTCCAGAGAGAAATGAAGTCATCCCTTGCAAAACGTTGGAATTATTACCACTTGAGGATGAGCGATGGACATTTGAGAAAAACAAAGAAAATATGTTAATGTAATATACTTGCTAATGGTGGTATTTGAATTTCATGTTTCACGTTTGGAAGGTAATCCATTTGGAATATTTGAATTCGATCGGTATATAAATTAGGAGAAATAATGAGCCAGGCTTAGTACTTTAATGAAGGTCTTAAGGAGGTCTGCTAAATTAAGCGCTGACTTAATAACAAGTAACGATGATGCTGAATGCCGAGGCAAATTGAGATGTTCAAAAAGGACGGTATACCCTGGAACCAGGCTAAGAAAGAAATAAAATAAGCCTAAATAGTTGCAAGGATTATTTGAAAGAGTCGCGACGGTAAGCAGCCTATTTTAAAGAATTTACCATTAGACAAACTTAAGCTTTTTTGTAAGGTAAATATAAACAGGCGTAAGGATGTGACCGATTGCTTTACTTCATGCGATCTAAAACCCTGCGTTTAATGTAGAGGAAACCATAAAGCATTGGTATAAAGTAGCATTGAAATAGTAACGTTTTTAAAAACGCAGTCCTTCACCCTACAGCCTGTGTACAAACCATGGCTGAATACGGCAAGGTTATTGAGTTTTGTAAGTATTTTTAAAAGTGTGTTGAACAACGCGGGCCGGGAGTATTCCACGGGTTTGTTGAAACTGGAGCACGGAATACTTTAGCCTGTTTGAAATTCAACACGCGGGCGGCACCTCGGGCAAAAACTAGTTCAATAAAACACATTCGAACAGCACTCCCGCACAAAAACAGCCTCCAATGGAAATGCCATCGCGGCACATCAAAAGCTAAATTCCATTCGCCAATGACACAGCGAAAGGAGTGTTCCAATGAAAATAAAAACTGTATAGGAAAACTCGGGTGATTGATGGGGGGCGCAGGGTGCGGGGCGCCGGGGTACGGGGGACGGGTCGGAGGGGGGTCACCCTCCGCTCCACCGCCGTGAGGGAAAGCAATATGACAGATCAAAAGTGCTGGAAATGAGGACAAATTCGGGAAATTCCTTCAAGACGTTACGTTTGGAAAATAAACAATACAAGAGTTCGGAAAGACGTGTTTGTCTGCAAAGTTTTCAAAGTTGCTATATGAGAATGTGTCTATTATTTGATGTTGATATCTGCTTGTAATTAAACTGTTCCACTCTTGGCAGATTTTATGAAACTTCATAACTCTTGTTGAGTTGCTGAGGACTCTCGACGATTTTCATTTTCTCACGATGCATTATTTTACTCTCTTTCACTGCTTTATATATAGGTAATTGACATCATTCGAACATGTAATTTTAGACATCTAATATAATTTTGGTGAATAATATTAAGCATTTTCAACATGATGCTAAAGTAACTAAACAAGTTTAATTTATAGTTTGTGCTTTACCTAGAATATATAAAAAGATATAGAAACCATCCCAGTAGATAGTATTGCAACAGTAAGTATTTCTATAGATGAATAAGAACCACGTCTTTACAACTGATGTCGAGATATTCACTGTTTTTTTTTATTCAATAGGTCCGGCAAACGAGCAAACAGGTCACTTGATTGTAAGTGGTCACTGCCGCCCATGAACATTCACAACGCTTTACGTTAGTGGTTAGTTGGTTATGTAAGACAGTGGCACCGCCTCGGACAAGCCTGCCCATTCATGCTGAGTCAAGACTGACAACAGCGTGGCTCTACCACTTCCGATCTGACTTCCAAACTTATCTGACACTATTTTTATTTTATACATATTAATATTTCTTGTGGAAATTTATACAACAATTCTATAAACTTGCACGATAGACACCCTGCACCTTAATGTAAGTGCAATGGTCAGTGCAGCTTTAACATGCGATAAGAAATTTAATATTCATCGGCAAAAAACGATGCGATAATGCTTCCTTGAAATAAGCATCAGCTTTCCTTTAAAGTTACAAGAACAGTGTTTATAGATGATGAATATAAAATTGCACTCTCAACTTCAGGAAATAAAACACCGAAGTCAAAACTTCCGCTCCAACTACAACACTGCTGAAAGTTGGCGGAGCAGAATTGTTATATTCTTTAAAAGTCGTTGAAGTATTTCAGCAAGTATCAGACATCGGTGGGTGGGTCTGCCAAGTGCTCTGACAAGCGCAAACACCACTTGAAGCGCTCCACACAGTATTCAAAATGTACCGAACATTACCGGACACCGGAAACTCACTGCAAAGTACGGTAAAAGTATTCGTTGGGTAGAATGTGATGGCTGTGGATTCGTTTGGCTTAACATAAACAGTGCGAGTTATAATAGATAACATTTTCGAAGTAAAACAAATTAATATTCAGTCATTGACGTAATTTTCTGTAATACGGATTGGTGTTTGTAGAAATAAATACAATTTAAATTTAAAAGATTTGTTTTACGATTATCATGGGTTGATTTCCTGCAGAAAAAAATAATGAAAACATCAAAAAACCAAAAAGCAAATATAAAATGTGTGGTTTCATTGATATCCTGTAAACAAAAAGGTTCGCGTTCCAAATAAAAATGACGCGGAGGTATTAACATTTCAAAGATAACGACCCCTCGCTCCGTAATAAAGCTGATGTCGCGTTTTCATCCCAAATAATAACTTGTTTTCAAAAAAGCGACGCGACGCTATCAAAAACCGATATCTGAGCGATGAAAACGGGAATATCTGGCATCAATTATAAAATATCACCCGCATACCGTTTGATGTGTACACAGAGGGGCAGGCGCGGGCTGCGCGGGGCAATCCCGTCGCTCTGTTGGCACTCGCGCCTCGATCCTATTGAATCCTGTCAAGTGTTCATCCCGGCGCGTGCACCGCCACATTTCAATCGGCTCCTGGCAACTTCACCGGATTCACTCCCGCTTCCAGTTTAATTTCGTTTATTTGTTTTCTCATATTCCGATTTGGAATTAATCCCGTTTCTTCAATTCTCGGATTGACGTTGCGTGTTTTGATTTAATATGTGGGAAATTAGGTGTTTATTTTTAATAATTGTATTCCACGTTAACCGAGTGTTAAATAAAATATTTGTTCATAACTTACTTTAGCTTTAATTACATTTAAAAATACAAGACCTGTGTCGGAAGCATTCGTGATCAACATGGTGATGATAAACTTACCTCTTGTTCAGTTAGTTGTTGCTTCTGATGACGAATTGCTGCGTTAACTTATATTCACTTACCTCTTCAGAATTAACCTACGGACAAAAATATTATGATATTTACGTGTAAAATTATGTACTAAACAAGCAAATATACATATTAATATAAATCCGAGTTCTTTGTACTTAAGTTTGGGGAAAAAGAACTGAACATAATGAAACAGTTATTTACAGAATTTTCTAGAGTGTGAATTTGATAGGCATACTCTCGAAGCTTTTATAATTATAAAAGCTTCTAAGAACTTAGTGGATGGCTATAATGCAGTCAATGCATTAACCACAGCCATTCGTCGTGGTATTATATAAATAAATAATAATAATAATAAATGAATAAGTATTGTACCCAAATTAACATGTAAAATTAACGAAGTGAAGTGCAATATAAGAGCCTTTTAAAACAGATTTGTATAATTCAGTTAGAGCCGAGTGGCGCTGCGGCTCGTAATTTTTAAGATTCCTTTTGTCCGCTCTCCTACATGCCAATCACTTGGAGAGCTCTCTCGATGCCCTCCAGTTACATTTACTCAGAACACTGAACATCTATACGGACATCAACTATCAATTACGATTTTTAATGGTACTCGATGTTTCCAAGGAGTAATGACATACATCCATCTAGTAATAAAGTCCTTGTGTTGTGAACAATATGAATCGCCCACATACTACCCAGCATATAATATCCACAATCTCAACACAATAAAACCATAAAACCGCTGCCTCTGGACCGTTCACGCTGCGGAATCATTTTGCTGTGACAATATCCTCACATTCGCAGCGTTGACTATTATCTCAAACATTTAACGACCTGCGTCGAGCGACAAAACCGAACATAGCTGTGTGTTAAAATTGAAATTGCTGTCATAAAAAATAAGCAAATAAACCGTCAAATCATCATTTCCCGAAGTCATCGCCGGCTCGCGTAATGTAAAACTGACGAATTAAATAGATTTTACGAGCGGGGCTGTTTTATGGCGGCCGGTGGGTTCCGCTGACGCCTCCGACGCCCTGATAGGCTTTTACTGCCTCGGCCTCTCCACCTCGCAGAATTTCCGCTCTTATTATGGAATCATCTTGTTTACGGCCCTTTTCACTGTTATCGATGAATGCTAAATTGGACTCTTCGCAATTTGCGTCTCAATCAGATAACATCGCTCGTGATTTTTTTATGCGCGCTCTTTTGAATGTGCAGTAGAAAAAGAAAAGGGAAGTTTTTTTTGGGACGGTAGTAATATGGTTATTGTGATGTTGACAACGTGTTTACGCCATTCAGAGTATAATAACTCAATGTCTTACATTGCGTAGTCTTTGAGACTCCGCTTTTGTTGGAAACTGTGGAATTGTTGAAGCAAGTCACTGTATAGTCTAAAATTGATAAATTAAATCTCGCTGTATTTAATGTGACCATGTTCTACTAGTAGATATCTCATTTGAATTAAATATTTCCCATTACTTTCTAGTTTTAGTTCAGCATTAGATTCTAAAACGAGCACGTATGTAGACTAGCAGTTGCTATTTACGAAATTAACTAACACCCGTGCAGTTCTACACAGTAAAAGTGTGACTTTTGACATTTCAGTTAATAAATTCGTTCTTTAAATTAGGACCTACAAAGCGCGCTTGAAACCACTCAGCGTAGTAACTACACTACTTTTAATCAGTTTCCAAGCAGGTTAAAGTTTGGGAACGACGGGTGAAGCGCTCTCCCCGAGTAGTGGATATAAATGAGCGAGTAATGTTCCGGGTCGTTTATTTCGGCGGCGCGGCCGTGGTGTGCCAAACGTATGCTCATTGTTGGTGGAAACTGAAAGGATCCCGCTGAAATTTCACCAAACGGTTGCCATTCATTCGCGTTTTTATTTATGTCGCGCCGGCTTGGATTTAAAGCGGTCGTAATGTGCACGCTCGGTTCAAACTATTTGTTGGTAGTATCGTAAAATTACACGTATTTATGTTTTTTCATGGCCTTATTGGTGCAGCGGGAGTGGACACGGGTTATGAAGCGCGTGACGTCATATGATTCCCAAGTTTGGTTGTTCATTTTATGTTAAACGAAAAACATGAATGTCTCGGTTTTATTGATTTCATTTCACCTAAAAACATGTAGGGGAAAGACAGGAGCAATATTTTAGGTGCGATAAACATGAAACACATTAACATATCGTTGAAAGATAAATTTGATTTGTGTTATATTCCCCTCATCTAAAACTCGTATATTAGTAGAATAATAAGCTACATTTATGTTTACTGTATCAGCCCATATACGCCTCACTGCAGGGCACGAGCGTCCTCTTCAATCGAGAGTACGATTGAGAGGGGTTAGGCCATATAGTCCACCACGCTGGCAAGTGCAAAGTTGTTAGAAATCAGGCATTCAGGTTTCCTCACGATGTTTTCTTCACCGTTATTGTGCGTGGAGATTGACTATCAATACATACATGACTCCGAAAAGTTAGAAGTGTGCCTTTGGATTTGAACGTGCGACCACCGCGAATATGTTGGCAGTCCCGTCTGGTCGGTTTACCAAGCCACCACGCACTTATTCATTTATGTTTGCAGGTACGTAATTTATTGGCTGTCTATCTATATCAGCCCATATACGTCCCACTGCAGGGCACGGGCCTACTCTACAATCGAGAGAATCGATTGAGAGTGGTTAGGCCATATAGTCCACCACGCTGGCCTAGTGAGGGTTGGCGGACTTACATACCGTAGAAATTCTTTAAAATCGCTACGGTATGCAGGTTTCCACACGATGTTTTCCTTCACCGTTAAAGTGCGTGGTGATTGACTATCAATACACACATAACTCCGAAAAGTCAGAGGTGTGCCCTGGGATTTGAACCCGCAACCACCGTGAACATGTAGGCAGCCGCGCCTGGTCCGTTACCAACAGGCCACCACGCAATTCGCAATTATTGGCTGTACATACATCGATTTCGTAATTTCGTCTCATAATATTTTTATCTTCATTTTACATGTTACTTCCTGCGAGAGCGGCGCGACTTCTTTATCTCCTTATTTTTCTCACAAATATTGTACCTACAGTTATTTATTCCACTTGGCAAATGTTTACCGCAGCCCACGGTTTAAAATGATACACTGCACTTATTTATCTCAATAAAAGTAGTTGATTTATAGCCCTGACTGTCGAAGTGACTCATTTGTTACTTACTTCTAGACAGTTTATTGTAACATTAAACTCTAGAATAGTAACTAAAACTTTAACTTCGATACCAAAGGGAAGTTAGTTCTATTTTAGGTACAGTACTTTGAAATATTGAATATTTCGGAATTAGTTTTTTTAAAATATAAAACATCAGTTCGCGCTCTAGTCCTGACCACAGACTGATAGGTACAGGTTTTCCTCGTAGAATTTAGGAATAGAAGGAAACGTGGGGTTCGCAACACCCAGAGTCCCAGACCCTAACAAACACGTCTTATAACTAGATTTTACAAATGTTGATTTTAGTGCGGCGATCGAACCCGCAGCTCCTTGTTCCACGGCCGATATTTTAAACAAATTACATGGAAGGCTGTAAATTTTTATCTTTCAAAAACATGACTTCGTAACATTCCTCCATTCGTAATGTGGATCTGTAATGTGAACATTTGCAGTGAAATTATTTTTTCCATCTAACTAACTGCGTCCGAAATAAATTAGTTTGGTTGGGCAGCGGGCGCGGTTAACTGCGAGTCTTGTGGGATGATGGATGATCCCCTCCCTCCCCTGCTCTCCCCTCCCCACGCGCCCCTAATGACATATCAAACGAAGCTTCATTGCGGGTAAATCCAGCGGAAAGACTTTGATTGCCCTCAGATTCAATTACCATATTATCTTTCGGCTTCTGAATATTTCACCTCTAATGTAAATGCTTTTTACGAATGGAAATGTCATGCAGCTGTTTATATAGAAGGTATCGCTGAATTGTCAAGGAAGGCGTCTTATGGCAAACGACGAAGAATTAATTAATTAGCTGTCGCGTTTTCTTCTGACAGAGAATTAGCTCGAGATCCTACGATTACCTATGTCCAATTTACTTACTGTTTGGGTATTGTAAGTCGGATGTTTTGTATGCATGTTAGATATTTAGTGTTAAACGAATCTATCTGCTACTATAATAAAAAAAAATAAAAAAAAAATATTACGAGTCAATGGGATCAGATCGAAGTCAGTCTATAATAATTATTATTAAGTTGTGTAACCAACTTTGTGTTGTTGCAGGTATAACAATCATGCAGTGAGTCATTGTGAGAAGTGTTATCGACAGTGTGGTCTAAAACAAAAGAGACAGTGGAACAATATGTGCCCCGGCAGCATCGGTAGCGGAAAGAGCCGACGAAGACCGAAGGTGAATTCTCTTTGTGTTAAATGTAACTTAAATATCACTCTACCTTCAATTTATTTTTAAAGATGTTAATAAAAATAATTTAAGCTTTGAAATCAAATCGTAACTAAGTTTACGCTTAAGATATTTAGGGTATTTTTTCCATCGTTACAAAAATGATATCAATGAAATTGAAACCGGCGCGGCGGAATAAAATAGGGACAGAATTGGAAAATTTTGGATATCATAAGGATGTAATGAGTAATAAAGTTAGCCGCAAATACATTTCCAGCACAAATATTATATAAGTTCACACATCAAAATAATTCCACAAAAAATGAAGTTAGCGATCTCATTGTATCGTCACCAGGTCGTCCATCAAAACAGGAACAACATCCCATAAAGTTAGTTTATGTGTCTCCGGTGCAAACTGCAGCATTCTCAACTACGCATTTTTCCTGTTTTCGGCACTCCACTTGAATACAAGTGTTCTATCTTTTTCCGTTTCTATTAAAACTTGTTCACCGGATATATGGGAGTTTTAAACTCGTTTACAGACTGCAAGTTTTTGCTCGAAATATTATGCTGAAGCTGGCTTTCACGCCACCGCGCCACTTCCACTAGGATAGTGAGAATATATTGCTTGGAAATATTCGGTGAGATTATACGCTAAGTTTTCCTAAATTAAGTTTGGAAATTGCAGTGATTTTATTTTAGAATTGTTCAATTATTTTTTATTACGGTGTCGCCTTACACGGATGCTAGATAATGTTATTTTTTTATTTAATATTTGTAGTGAATGAAATAAATGATCAATAAAAATGAAACATTTTAACATGTGAGTATGAACACACATTGCTTATGGGAGGTCAATGAATGAGCAATTTATTATAAAAGAATTTCTCAACTCGAATGCAACAGAAGTTTTGATTAATTGCTCCAGTTGGTATTGAATGTAAGCACAACCTCGTTAGCTGTAATCAAAATGCACCTATTTCATAGAAATGTCGAACTTTGCGCCATTAGGGTTTTCTTATTTATAAGAAAGTAATGCAATCGAGTTTTTAAACGAGTTTGTTACATTTTTGTTCATTCTTTTTAAGTATACGTGTATCATTTTGGAATTGCCAATGACATCCGCATCCGATGCAGGCTTTTTTCAACAGGTCCATAAATATTTTTTCATAGGTCCCCTATTTCCAGCAGCCGACATCCTTTGGCTTATAAATGGTACTATTTCGGCTTGTATAAGCTCCACCACTAGCATTATAAATCTTCATTACACATACTATACTTATGTGTACGTACTATACGTATGTGTAATGTGGGTTTTTTTTTTTATATTGGTTGAACAAAATTTTACAGTATACCTGATGGTATGTAGTGCAGACCGGATGCTGTATCCATTGGAATGCATTACAACTAAACCGGAGTCCTCAATACTGGCCATTTCTAGTCTATCTCTGAAAGCAATACACTCGCATTGCTATAAACCGTTGTGGACGGCCTTCGCCTTTCAAGAGGACACGAATATCCTTCCTATATTTTAGACCATACCCAAGTCGAATACTAGTACTAGCTTGAAAGGAATTGATTAGTACAACAGCCGATAGATGTCGAGACTCGCCAGTAGCCTGATATTTCGTTCTCTTTGCATGGTTGGCTCTATTGTTAGTTACTGTACGGTGCACCTGAGTTTATATTTTCATGAACAAGGTACATTCTGTTTCATGCGATGTTCGGTGATCATGGTGAACAATATTGATGTTACTGACCGTCCCGCTTACGTTGTAAGGTTTCTACTAGCTTTATATATTATCGTTGTCTTTTTTATCGTATAGTTCAGGCAAACGAGTAAACGACTACACAAGTGGGCTACAACAAACGACGATATTCGACATATCGTGTGATTTCACGTGTTAAAACCCACTTCTAGTGCCTTCGTTGTCACTAATATCGACAGTTTAACGATTTAACTGAGTTGATACGTGTCGCATAGAGAATATTCATCCACATGTCAGTAAAAACGAAGTCACTAAGAGTAGATTTCAATGCGAAGATTCGCACGATATATCGAATACTGTTTCATAGTAGCCCCTTGATCCTAAGTGATTACTACCATTCATGGGTATGTTCAATATTCGATGGTATAGTACCATATTTAAAATGGCAGGGAAAGAGAAAAAGGAGCTCGGGACGACAAATGGAATATTAGGCCTGCGGCAATGTAGTTCGTCGAACGCAGTATGACAGTGAAGTATTCGCTGGACGTCAATTTTCTGGGAAATTGTGGTACAATTTCGGTCCAGCGGCAATATTCGGAAACGTAATTAACTGTAATAGTTACACTGGTAACTAATACTCTTGTGTACCATCATGTCATCAATACATTTTAGATTTACGTTTTGCTTTTCAATCGCAATAAAAGATCTTATTTAGTACTGGGACGTATATGGACAGTAATAAATAGATACATGCACTAATCCATTTTACATTTGGCCCCACACTCGTACGCTCTCGGATATCCAGATCGTAATCAGGTCCCAAAAGAACCATGTTAATTCACCTAACGTTGCATCCAATTACTAAAATTTCCTGCACGTAGTGTTCGGGAAACGTAGCGTTCCTAATTACAGATTCCACTCAAGATGGCGCCACTAAAGCAAAGAGTATAATTTGTTGTGCGCACTCGGTACTTCCCGATACATAAAACTTAATGTTTACGTACGAGAGGGCTGTAAAAATGTTATAACCGTTTTATGTTCACAGATAAAAAACAAAGCTAAACTGTTTATGGCACTGTTGCTGTATAAATATACATTTACATATACATTGCGTTATCTATTAGCAGACCCTACTTGACCGAGTTACGCTGAGAGCGTAGTGTACTTCAAATACATTCTTCCGTTGGATGTCTTCAGCAGAAAATTCTTTTAATGTTTATTAGTTGCTTTTTGTTAAGAACATTAAATGTTTTATTAACAAACAGTATTGTACCTATTATAATATTAACTTTAATTTATAATAAACCATTAACTCCAGCTGCACCATTTCAAACTGTAGATAGTTTTTAATTTATTAGAACCATGGATCACAATATTCCCAATTGTCGCAAGACGTATATGATTTTTGGACATAATTTGCATCTTTATTGTTTCGAAATAAACCCCGAACCCGTAGTTTCTCCGCCAGGACCTGGGCTGCAGGTGCCTCGGAGTTAGTCCAACTCACGGCAAAGCTACTAAAAGTGGTATGAAATTTGCGGAACAAACTAATAGTTAGCGCACAGGTAAGTGGCCCTCGCCGAGCTCGCGAGGCTCATTCAACTATAACATTATAATTAATAAACTTCTACTATGTGTACTGTGTTAATTAATATCGGCAAATAATTGATACGTAATTACGCTATTGACACAACGTGAATGAGTCACACAACAGATATGAATAGCAACTGTGTTGTCGTAGGTCGTTTGGTTGTGACATTTGTGGAGACGCAATAATCCTTACTTCCTTTTCGATACTTGCATGACAATGTTACTACCTTGCACTTGATTGTGAGTGCATTGTAATCCAATGTCCAGCCCAATATTCCTATTTTAAGAGATTGGCAGGCGGCTATGTTGTTACGTTCTTAGTGTTGTGGAGTTTCAAGGCGGTAATTTCATAGAATCATGCCGTTGGCTTGTTAGAGAAATCTAATCAATAGAATAAAATACTCCGTCAATTAGTGTTTTCATTATACTGCCACGACGACTACGTGTTCGATTTAAAATCCAATGCAGTATACAAACAGAATATTGACATGGTCTACACTACACAGGCTGAACAAGAAACGTGACACACACAGGTGTCAGTATTGCTGGTTCTCCATGAATATGTGATTCGAATGTCCTGTATCAGCCCACATACGTCCCACTGCAGGGCACAGGCCTCCTTTACAATCGAGAGAATATCCCACAACAATTTAATTATGAAAGTATTTTTCTGTAAAACTGCAGATGTCATTACCAATGCTTAGAAAAACATTCACTCTGGATGCATGTTTGCGAATGATTAAAATCTGTTTGGGAACTATATTTGAACATTAAATATGCATTACGCAAATATCTAAAATGCGCCGCTGCAGCATACGAATATATTTAGTCGTTGAATGAAACTGTTTTTATATAAAACGTACGTTTTATAGGATTAATTTCCATAATGGATTTGATGAAAAGTTTATTTGATGGATGCGTTATAAATTAAGCCCGGTTTTGATACGCAAAGAAGACAAAATAAAAAGTGAATTGAATTAATAACAGTCCAATGTTTTCTCAATTCGTTATGGGAGCGACGCAGACGCTTGTTAACTACTTAAACATAATTAGGTTCTTTCCAGAGTCACTTTATAATTTTTTTAAGACTTCTAAATGTAAAGAAAGATCATCATGAATGAATTACTGAGACCACTAATACACAACCTCCCGCCGCACCCCGCCCCACCCCTGCCAACACCTAACGTTGATTTATTATTTTGTTCACGCAGTCAAACTTTCACCAACATTTCAAAATGATTGATGTTAGTAAAATTGTATAAAAATAAAAGAAAATTTGTAATAAAACGTAACCGCGCGGATTCTGCATGGAGCCATTCCTGTGGCGACCGCCCCGCGCCCCGCGTCCCGCACGCCCGCCCCGGCCGCGTGTAATAAAAGTGTCACACACAAGATGGAAGTTTTAAAGGGAAACAAGACGATTACAGCCAATAATAATTCGTTTTTTACAAAGAAACATAATATATTTCCTTTACAAGATCAAAGCGCGCCTCACTCGCCCACGCTCCGGCGCGATTGATGTTTGTGAATAGCGGGTTGTGCGATTCAACACCGGCAACATAGACATGTATCGCGTACACGGCCGGCGGAGTGGGGGACTCGGTGTTGCTTGTTGCTTGCGGAAGAGCGATGTGGTGTAATTGGATCTAATGCTCGTTAGGGTGCGGTGGACGCTGTCCATCCGTCAGGCGAGCTCGTTAGCGGCCGGCGGTGGTTTTTAATCGCAGCTTTTCTTTGGGCGCAGGCGGGGTGTGGGGCGGTAGGGAAAGGAGAGGGCGGGGGAGGAACCTGCGAAATGAAAACTGACGGAGCTGTTTGTTTGGATCGAGTGGTATTTATTGTGACAAAGTGCGCGCTGCTGATTTATGTGCCTCCACAGTATTGGTTTGTTTAATACTGTCGGAGTTCGTCGAGAACATCTGCGACAGAAGCTCACTTCGGCTTTACTCTGCTTTGTACTTCCAAATTGAGTTGTGTTGGAATTTTAAAGCTGTGAAGTGACTTCCATGTTTGTACACTGACTGCTCTGCGACGGGAAGGTCGAAATAAAATCCAATCAGCAGATGGCATTTGTGAGATGTTTACTTTTTTGGCTTGTGGCTTTAGCATACATTCTGTGCTAGCTTTGTGTATGTACCTACAGTTAGGTACGTCCAATGAGCAAACAGCACGTTTAAGGAAATTTATCACCGCATACTACTCGTATATATGTATGCACATACACCTGTAGTACCTTGGTGAGGGTGCAGTGATTGAATCAATATATTCCTTTATACAAGAAAGAGGAGGTCACATATTGTGACTTTTACTATCCACGCCAATCTTCCTATTCGGGATTTGCCACATAACCAATTTGCACTCAATGAGATGACTATTTATGTCTCATGAAGCAATTTGCGATATATTCGGCTGATTCCACCGGGTTTCGATTTAACTCACGCGTACCGATGTAAAACGTCATGTCGGTTTAATTATGTTAAGCTATTCCAGTTACAGCACGCAGGGAATGCAATAGTTATCGCATGGAGTAGCCGCTCTGTTGACTTCACTCCGCTCGATACAACTCATTAAACATGCACACTATGTTTCAATTGTAAGCGGTTGATAATTGAATTATATGCAGATTCAATAGATGTTCACGCTATAGTGATTCCTAGTCATTGGTCATACTAAAATTGCTCAACCAGGAAGCATTCCTCACCGCTAGGTAGATCTTTAGTAGCAGTTAAAAGTATCTTTAGATGATACAAGGATTTAGCCGTCTTAAAGGCTACGCGTCCATATAAGTCAATTCATACGGGCTTCTTTGTGGTATCTGGATTAAAATCTATTTTCATGTATGTTATAAATACATCTTTGACATCTCTATTGAAAACCGCCCTTCGCTAATAATACACAATTAGTCTTATTAAAAACTGTTAATTTCGAAACGCAACATATTTGCGTGGGTCGAAACGCAACATATAGAATGAGCTGGATATGCCTCAGCAGCAACACAAATGTGTGATCAATTGTTTCCAGTCTGAGTTTGTTCTGAAAAGTTCCTTGTAATTTCCAATACCCACATCAATAGATATCAGGCTGTGGCATCGGGCTATCCCTATAAATGTTGTGTAGGTATATTACTTCTCAATTGGTCGGTGTAAACAGCCATTACTCTTCCTATCTTTCAACTTTTGCTCGTTGCTGCGCCTGGCTATTTAAGTTTGTTCTCTTTGAGATGAAGTAAGGGTTTCCAGACGCCCGCAGGCGTTTTAATCCCAGGACTTCTTGGCGCTTTCAATAAATAATACCATAATTCTTGTAGCTTTTATTATTGGCTATCTTTTAAGTTTTATTTATTTTTATTTCATCTGACCGTCTCGGTGGCGTAGTTGTATAACGGCACGGTTACAAAGCTGAGGTCTCGGGTTCGAGTCCCTGGTCGGGCAAAGTGATATTGGATTTTTCTATTCATTATCAGCCCGGAGTCAGGAATTTGTGCCCGATATGGCGATAGGCTCGCCCCCTATCACATCGTGGGACGGAACATACTAGGCGAAATTTGGGTGTCCTGGTGGCGCCTCTGCCCACCCCTTCGGGGTAAAAGGCGTGAGTTTATGTATGTATTTCATCTGTTTTCCCATTTTCAAGGTGTGCTAAAATTATATCTAATATAAAACTACAATTGCTGCAATGTCGCCTATCGCAATTATGAATGCATGTATTTGAGAAGGACTCCTTGTTTAGATGATCTCGCCTTGAAATAATATTATCTTTCTCTTTTCATTTCATTGCGAGTTCTTGATGCATGAAATTACGAAATTATATCGTTAAAATTTCGATCCCCTTTGGAGCTCAGCGAAAATGTATATAATAAACATCGGTCCTAATTATCTATTGACAGTAGTGGTTTTACGCAATAGCTTGAAAATTCTGACACTGACTTTGTCTTTTATTCAAAAACGTCTTTTAGTCTCAACCTCCCTTCACATAGGCTGATATTTTATACACATACGAGTCTATATAAAACACACAGAACCGCCCGAACCTCCAGATAAACAGTCCTATTCATCGAACAAAGTTATTACAAGACAGTTTTATTACAATGGCTGTATGAATTTGTTATGGAGATATCAGACAAGTTTGTGGAATAACATAATATTGCTCCGACACTGGAGGCTTCGTGTGGCTCCAGTCGAGATTAAATCCCGAGTTAATAACCAACTTTATCAGCTCTGATAGTTTCTAGAAGGTTTTTGAAGTAAAATTATGATATCGGTAAATTCTGTTTATCGTAACGTGTGGGTTTAGGCCTCGTGGGAATCATTTGTGTTTTATGAATGAAGTGTGTGAAGATTAGGGCTACGTATCTTTGTCTTTAAACAATAGCAAACTAACAAGTTCGCGAGTAAATGACATATAGTAATTGAATGTAATAAATTTTAACTTATTTTCGCGTTTTTAACGAATTTCATTTGGTTTCGTTTCGTTTCATTTCATTTCATTTCGTTTAAAAACCCTGTCACCTGCGCAGCTATCGTCTCTTTGTGCTTCATTAGTACGGCACGACAACAAATTCATATGAATAAGTTAAATTATTATAATATCATCTATATACTATTCCAATTCTTTCAACAACTGAGTAAATGCAAAACTTTCCCTTTATGTCAGCACTGTCCACTGTACCAACGACCCAATTCTCTATTCAAAACTATATCTATACAAAATGAAACATCACAGTCGCGCCGCTTCGATTTAATCTATTTTTCTACTTCTCTACGAAGTTACCCAAACATTCCGTCGGCCCGCTTAAACAACTTGTGCATGGCAGAAGCTAGACAGTATTGATACAGAGAATGAACGCGACTGTACCCGAATACAGGTGACTGTACCCGAATATAGGCGACTTCGAACGAATGTAGGTGACTTTAGGCGAACGTAGACGGCTAGCATACGGCCTTTGATCGCAACATGCGGGATGCCAACCATATAAAGGGTCCGGTCGGATTGCCAATACTGTGTCCGGATCTCCGCTGTTAGAGATGCGCTTTCCACTTTTGAATGCGATTGGACAATTATTTTTAAAGATTAGCTGCTCGTATCCATTTTCGTAGCATGATTTCTAAACATGTTTTGAAATGATTGTAAATCGGTGCATCAATTCGAAAATCTTTTCGGATATAAGATTGGTACGACGTGGCAACTTTGCCGTCCTTTCATTTTTTAGCAAGATTACCAGAGTCACAAAAATCGTTTTTACCTTAGTTTTTGAGTGTTCGCGAATGTCACTGGTCAGCATATTAAATCTTCAGTCAAGACCAACTTTGTCAGTGACGTTTTGAATTGTTTTATGTTGACACAACATTCAATCTACGTCTAGTCATTTTAAAACTAAAAATATCAACCAACTTTGACAGTCGGGGATGCACTGCAGTGTCTGTAAAAAATCCATGTAACTACCGCAGCCAATTCAATTTACTACCGAGGCAGACAATCACTTTGGCTTACTATGTGAAAAAGTCGCCGACAACCGACATCCCTACCCGAAGCCGCCAAATAGCAAGGCGACACATTTGAACCGTTCAGCAGCGCGCAGTCATTTGGAATGGAATTTGATAAAAGATTTATTGGTCCGCCGCGCCCGCCGTCGACAACAAACTCGGTTCTTATGTTCGCGTCACTTTCAAATCACGATGTTTCGCTTTTTTAGTTCCATTTACAATACCAAATATAAATGGTTTTGACGTTTTCAATACTGTGTATTTTCAATGTCTGAAAATTTTTAGAAAATTGAGGGTCTACAATTACAGTTCTTCTTAGAATTCAGCCATAGAAAGTCGACTGCTAAATGTACGCACCCCCAAGGATTTTAAAAGTATCATGTTGCAATCTGCTTTTACCATCGGATTCCAGCGGTTTTTATTACGTTGTCTATCCGCACTGTCGATAGCTTCCGTGGCGCAGTTGGTTAGTCGGTGGCTGTGAAACGAGAAGCCGCGATTTCGGTTTCCGCACTGAGACAATTAGTATTTGTGTGATCTATAAGTATTTGTTACTGATCTGGGTGTTGTGTTTGTGAGACCGTAAAAACTCTCGTAGTAATACCAAGACTTGATATTATTGTGGGGTCAGGACTTTGTATGTATGTGACTGTTGGGTGTATTTATTCATTTATTTACCGTCCAATGGTGTGCTTGTTGGTAACATAATCATCAATCGAGAAATTTTCAACCCTATCGTGTATAAATTCTGGGCACTATGTGCCCTGCCCTCTGTCACTTCAACTTGCGAATGCGTAGTATTGTCAAAACTCCTAAAAAATATTCGTAAAACAAGCAGAGTAAATTATGTTCAGCAGTGAACTTGTTATGGTTAAAGATTATAATGTGTGCGTAGTAATAGTATATTCAACATTATTATTTTACATTATCCATTCCATTATTACTGATCCCATAAAAAAAAAACTTTTCAGGTTTTTGGTTTAAAAAAATAGGTTACCCGCTATACAATGTACGAGTATTACAGTAAATATAGTTTGAAATTAAAAATGTATTAACAATAGGCGGGCTTGTATCAAAGTCCCGTATTAAATGAAGAGAATAAAACGTTGCTTTATTTAAGGTTAAATATTTCTCATGAACACGCAATGCTGTTTACCTTTGAACTCTTTATTAAAATTGTTTGTACTGAATTTGATGGTTTTTATAATGACGGTTGAATGCTTTATAATGGCTATAAAATAAATCTAGAGCGCATGCCAACAACTCATAATTCGGATGGTAACACGGTTAATGAAGTTAGTACTATGGCTATATAAAAAGTTTCGGCAGTTTGGTTTTTAATTGGCATAAATATTTTAAGTGGTAGTGTCGAGCTGAAGTTCGTTAAAGCTACAGTACGAATGGGTCGACTGCGGTGGTACCGTTTTCTCACAAAAACCTGATATGAAGTAGCTTTGCTCTGTCGTTGCGTTGGGTGAATGTGACTGCGGGAGATTCTAACCGTAGGTAGGGTACGCGCCCGCCTAGCGACCATTGTACACGACTGTAAAAAAACTATTCAGCTTGTATATATCCGTCTTCCAAATGATATCGAACGACAAGAGATAAGTCTCTCTATACCGGGATGGTAGGGGAGCGGGGGGCACTTTGTTACAGGGGTAAGAAGTTACACGCGTTTTTTACCGGGATTTTAAACTCTTTGATGGACATAATCGGACTCATTCGTTTACTTATAACATCGCGTATTAGATAAAAACAATCAGTGACCCGCCAAGCGCGGAGCTGCTAGGTTCTGTGCGCGTGTCCCGATTTCAACCAAGTAAGTAAAAAAATCCTTTACGAAATTTTTGATTCCTAATGACTATATTTTTTATTTTATCAAAATTGTTAACCTTGAACGTTCATAATATATCTAGCTTTAATTTAATTTATGTGTAGCGGGAAATGTTCGCTCATTCATTTGTATTAATTGCAATTCTGATGAAAACTGATTTAACATTTGTATGTGATATTGTTACCTACCTCTATAAAAAATACTATATACCTTTCTATAATATAAGTGCCTTAAAAATTTTAGAATCCAAAGTATTTAAGTTTGTCAAAAGTTTATTAAAATAACTAATTAAGAAGTGAAAGTGAATAATTTATTTACTACAAGTTGTTATTTGCAGACTAAGTCTGTGTTTTTATATAAGATTTAAAAATGTTCCTGCCAAAGTGATTTTGTACAAAACAAAACTTAAATAATTACCATAATAGATATTATAATTATTACTCATAAATGTTGGAAGACTGTATAAAGTGATCTCTATTGTTTATATCGTTTTGAAATACTAATGAAAAACTATGTATCACTGATCATTTTGTTTATTTATCTACCGTAACATCGTGCCCCGATGATGTAACAACTAGCCCCAATTCCGGGGTAAGATGTTACAATCGACTTGTTTAATTAAATTCTCCATTCTGAAAAAAATACATAAATTTTAATAATTTTTAAGTCATATTTTAATAGCTAAGTAGACATACTAACATTACAAGTAATCAAATGTATAATTTATTTGATAGCTTTTGTCATATTAACAACTATCTAAAATATGTAACAACGTGCCCCCCGCTCCCCTACATAGGGAAATAAGCTTACAATGCGTGATGGAGACAAATGGTGAAATGTACTCACATTTGCCGCGCTGAGGATCCGCCTGATGAGGAGTTGCCAGTCCAGGACACGATAAAACACTAGTTAATTGCTCTGTCTATGCCTTTTGCCTGTTATTCACGTAATTGGAATGCCACAGTAAGATTTCTATGGCGACCGCGTGCGCGCCGGTTGATTCGGTATTTCGTTCGTTTTCACAGCGTTGTTGTTGCGCTCGCGGCCCGCGGTGGAGTTGCGCGTCAACCGCGTGATGGCGCTAGGTCCGCGTCACGTGGTTAGCGCGTCGAGTGCGCAATACCACGATGGCATTGGCGGATTGGCTCGTTGGCAGCAATGTGCGCGAATTTGAAACGCTTCGCCATTTTACACATATGCCAACATCACGCATGCATTGAGAATATCATTTTTAAATGAAAACGGTTACGAAACACTCTCGCTGGTTAATAGTCTAAATGGATTCTCTTCTCAGACCATTTGATGTATTGAAGTCACTGTCCGATAAGTACAAAAAAACCATCCATGCACATTAAATTACTTCAGATAAGAGTATTCCACCAAACAACATTTTAAAAAGTATTCTGTGCCAAGCAATGCAGCGTTTGTAGATTATCAAGCCAGCTAGAAACATTTAAGCGACAAATAGAGAAGTATTTTCAGAAAATCTTCGTCCCAATAACACCGAATCTGTAGAAAAGCAGTGGCTTGTGTGAGACGCCGCGTCGCTGGCATGAGGCATCTAGGCAAATATTTGCGCTGCCTCCCCTTCTCGCGTTAGTTGTGTGTGTGTAAGCTTTTCTCTCTCTCTGTGTGCATATGTGTGTCTGTGGTATAATTTATACTCGCTATCAAATTAAATGTTAGATCGTTGAGTGTTTTCACTGTTTGAGATGCGGCGAGCTGTTCGCCGGCGGGTGTATGCAAATTGTCTTTTGATTGTAGACAATGTGTTTAGTGAGCTTGCGGAGTCTGTCCGAGAGATGAATACGCTTTATCATACGCAAATAATTGTCGTGGAACAGAAATTATATGTTTACGCATTTAATGTGTTTAATTTACGAGTTGTGTTGCCGAGGATTTGGAGTGATAACTATTATCTTTGTTAATTTTTTTACATTAAAAATATTGGTTCTTCGTTTAATTGCAGGGTTTTTGGAGTTTGTAATTGTTCTGAACATTAGATCGGTTCATTCTGGTAACGTTGAAAACAGAACATGGGATACTCATTATGTGAAGAGAAAATTGATGCTGACAATATAAATAATCTATATGTTGTGGAATGACGTAGACAATACAACTTCGTTTTTCTTTTGATTCACTAAATATAGCCGAACATCTCAATAATTGTTAAACCTCTTACGGGGAATTGCGTAAGATCAGCACAAGAGGCAGTGTCCTCTTGACATCCGCTGGTAATCGGTTCATTAAGCCGTTGCTAATGACGACGGTAAGGCCCGGGCCCGCTCCGGGACCCCTATATACTGTAGAACATAATGTGTAGTTTGTACGGCTGTGTCCTGTTGTGTTAGGCCTCTGCTTACTTTAGAGTTTGGGTTGACACGTCATAATCTTCAGACCCAAGAGGTCAGCTGAACATACAACGTCCGGTTTTTAGAGCAACTTGCATTCAAAGATGTACTACAGCTTGTATTAGGTCATCAGTGCTTGTGTTGATCACTATGACAGGTTTAACAGTTTTTTGTACTGTGGTCACTAGCCGGGCGGATACATACATAATATATCACACTAAATATGAGTTGAAATGCGGCCCTGTGGTCGGAATTTCGGCCTTTATTTACCAGTTCAGTCATGGCACAATGAGACAGAGCATAATGAATAAAACAACAATTCAATTTATCGTAACAATGAAATAATTACCTGTAGTGTTTTGATACCCGTCGAACATGTTAATCAACAAATTAATCAAAACCACACCAATTGGTTTTAAGCGGCTTTTTGTGAAAGCTTTTATGATTCATAAGTGAATCCAGACTTATATTAGTATTGTGAAATTAGGTCTCTGTATATTAGCGTTTTACCACTGAACCATTGAATTGATTATGTTAACATTTGGAAAACATCTATCCTATAAATTGGAATAGACGTGAGTTACTGTTTATCAATAAATTATTGATTTAAGTAGAAAAAAAACCGAAGAGGAGAAGACGGAGTCGAAAATAAAAACAAAGTATGTAATCTTTGAAATCCGCTGGGAGAACACCAGGGATAAACGATGTCACTACAAGGAGATAGACGATCCTCAAAAACATTCCATTTAGATCATAATCTACGTAACATATTGGGTCCCTTCAACGTAAGGGCTATTTCCGTAGGATACTGACAAAAATATCAGTTTCAATATTTTAATAAAAAACCGCATGCACAAACCTGCCACGCCAGGTTTGTGCATGCGGTTTGAGCCAGCAGAGGTTTCAATAATCTATAAAATACGGAATCAATTTCCGCTGCACTTCACTTTAAAATCTCATTACCGTTTATCGAGATACTCCCTTTTTGATTCCATGCCAAGCGTTGGTACCTTGTGTATTACAATTTTGAAATATGTGACATTTAATCGTGAAGGATATAAATTATTACTCATTTAGCCTCACCGATATGAGAGATAATTTATTATTAATAACCAATCATTAGTAACTACGAGCATGAGCTGTATTAAACAGGTTGCTATGGAAAAATTGCGGAAAGCGTATGTTTAGGATGAGAGAAGTTATGTATTTATATTCTTAATCATTATCCTCAAGTTGGTATCGGTAGTCAACTGCTAAACAAAGGCTTTGTCCAAGTTTTTCCTTCGTAGCCTGTCGAAACCAGCTTGCATCTAGCGATTACTCAGGTCGAAACGTTCATTTGATTTAAATAACTTATTCCATATCCTAATGTAGTCTACGTTGAATATAGAAGAGCTTTACGAATTTCTATATCTACATTGTCAGCGACGGGATATCTACTAGTAAACATTGGACCAATATTAATAAATACGCCTCGTTCGGTCCCAGCCAAGTGGCTCCAACACGTACGTTTGCACAAAACACTTGAATGTGAAGAGCACGCACGCAATCTGCAGCAAAGAGTAAATGTGACGCACAAACCAATTCCGTCCCTTTGTAAGTCGCCTTGTGTACGCCGAAATGCTTACAAATTGGCACAAATCTTTTGATCCAATAGTCGTGCACAGAGTTTTTCCTTTGTCACGATGGGGCTGAGGCGTGAATGATGGCTTGGTTGCTTCACATTGCTAACATTCATGGGTTAAAAAACTGGATGTATTCTGTGTTAGGACTTTTTGGAGGTGGTAGGTTATTATAACCATTTACTTCAGCTACCGGTATCTCACTGATAAATAAATAACTAATAAATCAACTCCAAGGTTTTTGCAAACAACGCCGCCGTGTTACCTTTTTTCATCATATTCCCTTGTTGAAGAGCATTCTGAATTTACAATTACATTATTCTTTTCCAATTAAATCTTAGTTTAATTGTGAAATAAGACATACGAAAAATTGCATAAAACCATAAAAAAAGGCAAAAGACAAATTTCCTCCATATGTGATCAGTCAGGTGGTTAACTCCAATCAGTTGTATTTGGATTATACAAATAGATTCATGTGTAAAATGCAAGAGACGATATCGGTAGAGTCTCGGAAACATCCTATATAGCTGTAGTCTCCAGCAGGTTGTATAATTTGGTTTGTTTCGATGGAGAAGTTGGCGTCTGTGTCGCGTTTAATAGGAAATGTCGCGGTGACACGTTATTCAAGTTCGGTTAAACTTAGAACTGATGTTGGAAGTAGGTTTCTACATCGCTTGCATTCGATGATCCGGATTCGATTTGTGTTATCTTGTAGAATAGATTATCTATTAAGGTAGATGTGTTCTGTAGCTTCCTTGGTGTATTAAATACGAAATGTGTATCGTGAGATCATGGATTAGATTAAGTAAAAATTGCTTCTGTGTCTCCAAGGGTGAAGGCAGAGATACCACTAGTGCCACCGCCAGTTCTAGATTATATTCGTTCCACGAGACGGAAGAGCCTATAACCAATTCGAATCTTAAACAACTTATCATATAACTTTTTAAACTACGTTTTCCCGTCGTTTTTCCTGCCTTGGAATAGAACCCAGGACCTTACGAATCACATGGTTCATAGCCTACACTGGGCGTATTTTCCGGCAGTATAATTTGGTATACGCACACATTTTGCTATTGAAACTAGTGGTTAAATTGCTACAAGTAATGTATCATGCGTTAATAAACCCTGATAATAATACTCGTATACCAGCCGATGCGTTGCTAAATTCCCGGAATTATGACACGCGATATTCACAACGTTTTCAAATTCAAATTAATAAATATAATAGGTTATTCAATTACTATATTGTATAATGACTAATCCGTGGTGCTTTACAGCTGGCTTCTCTGGCTGTAAACGTCTTTATGCGAGGTTATTTACCTCTTTAGTTCATTGTTTTTGTCACCCGCTTTATTAGGGAGGGAAGTGGACAATAATTTATTTCCAACTTCTCCTATTAATTTAACTTTTTTGATTGATTTCGTTGCGGGTTAAAGACAAGTTAGACATTCCCGGAGACGCGCTGAGCTTCAATGCTCAGTGTCATTAAAATGCGTGCCACTGTTGATCCTGGCTTACAGGAGTTGCAGTGGCGGGTGTGAGGGCGGGACAGTCTCCTACTATATTGTATTGTTTTATAGTGTTCGCATGAATCCACTTGCATAGCGACCGCCATACAATAGTCGAAAACAATAATCCGAACCACGCATACCATAAAGTAAAATGTAATTAAAGGTAGATAATTAATTAATGTCTAATAATATCTATTAGCGCAAAGTTATAGTGATATTTAACAGAAAAATTGTTGTGGATTCATCTTTATCATATCTTGGACTTCGTGACTCCGACTTTAAAATCAGATATACGAATATTGTAATTGCTCTGAACGAGTAAATAATCTATTTGGACTGCGCTCGCTATCAGATGCGTTATTGTTATTTTATTGTGTACATACACAAACAATCAATTATTTGTTGTACACAGCATAGTTTATTTTCAATACCGATGGTAAATCGCGAATTATTACCAATACGAAATGGAATAAAAGTGCAGTTGTGCGGTCCGGACGCGCGGCCTCTCATTTGCATATTAATCTATTACCGAGGAGTTTCACTCCCGGAGGGATTTGAAAGAGATCCACTCTTAGCAAACTTTTATTTCGTATTCAGTGTATTTCTTTTTTTGGGTAAAATCACTTTTTGTGGGAAATTCTTAATGGATTAACAAAATGGAATGGCTTTGGTTTTTATTTTTGTTTTTCTGTCCATTAATTAATCGTCGGGGCCGAGGATAAAAAGCTTGACTGAAACCACTCTTTACATATTTGACAGGGTTAATTAATTTTATTTCTATTTAAATTCCTTAATGAGTACGAATATTCGTTGGGTTCTGTGGATTTGTCTTATGGCGCGGAACCTAGTTACGACGCTCTCTCTAACAACTTAGCTCCATTAGATATGAGACGTCACGAGCAGAGAGCGTTTTTAGAGTGGCTCACTCCATTACTGGAAATCAATTCGTTCATTGTGTGACTCCGTGGTGTGACTGATGCACGGCTTAGACTCAATTTTGGAACCATTCTGCAAATTTCTGTCGATCCATTTTCTATTTGTCATTTTGCGTATCAATTTTATAATGATAATCGTCATAATCCGCACGCTGGCCTGTCGTATTGTCGGCGAGTTGTTGGACTTCACACGGATTAACTATAGATTCGATTGCTTCTGAATAAAGCGAATACAAAATAGCCCAATCAATCTATTAATCTGGGGCTTTTCAATGCTTTAGTGAGTACACATATCATGGATAGGCTCATATAGATGACTAAAAAATCTTAGACACGGGACTATCTTTTTCAGGAAATGTATGTATTAGTATTTATACTACGCTATGTCCAGTAATAGAAACTCCATAGAATTTAATAAGTTATTCCTATTAACTGCTCGAAATAATTCTCTAAAAGCGCATCTAACATTCGGCTTACGGTATAAATCCCGGGCAGAGCTCGCGTGTTCATATAATAAGCTTATCCGACTTAACTACACAAAGAACAAATAACAAGCGTGTTCCGCGTAGTATCGTTTAATTATAGCCCACTATAACAGTGGAGGAAAACATCGTGAGACGTGTCTGAACATTTTGCGCAAGGGTTTCAAATGTATTTGAAGTCTGCTAACTTAAACATCGCCAGTCTATTTTCGAAAGCGATGATGTTAGGCAGACGGCCTGTACCATATAGTTCTTAATGGTTTCTTAGATTAACGCGAATGTTACACATTGAAATAAAACTATATTTTACGGATTTTATCGCGATAAAATCCGTAAAACATAGTTTTATTTCAACATATAGTTCTTAGCAGAGGTCTCCGGTACTTGCCACCTAAATTTTACCAAGTCCATTTTATTTCCTGTTATAATATGGCCTGTTATTGAATGTATAGCTTACAGATATATCAGGACTATTTAGTCCTTGGTATTTACCAAGCCTAGGCAACTGAGGTACGTACTATAAGATTTTTCAAATCGAAAAATCACACCATTTCGGCCGCCCGACCGGCAAATTAAACCCGAAACTGACATAGGAATAGGAAGTATCATAGAAAGTATTAAAAAGTCTTGGAAACGCCACGAAGATAAGAAAGCATAATCCATAAAATTCCAATCTAAAATATTCTCGTGAACTTAAGAAAGTTATACAAGAAATTAACAATTTATGGAACAAATAAGTGTATAGCCCCGTCATCACTTATAACAGATACAAAGCGTATAATAGCTTAAATAAATAACAGGGCGGGCGTGTAGATACATAATGTACGCGCACGCTCGATCGCTCGGCGCAAATGGCTTTCTGATGTGGAGTATTACACGCTCGCCTGCCGCGCGGTCCACTGCGCCTCCATGAGCAGGGCGCGTGATGCACGCTCCACCACCGATACCAATGTAATGCGCACAACTTCACACTACCGGGTTTGAGAAGATATGCATTAAGTAGACAAGTGTAGATACGATGACATTTAATCATCAAGCTTCGGATCTTTAGAGTTTACTCCCAGATAAACAGAGGGTTGTGCGTCTTTAAAATTTGAGTAATTCAAAATTAATCTAGCTAGACGGTTTTGCGTGTATTAGTAGCCTTAAATAAAAACAGACGGAGATCGCTAAAACTACGTTTTGCAAATTTAAAAATAAACATCACGAGTCTATTTGCAGAGTTACTTTAAATAGAGTCATATAAGACAACCTGCAACTCGAGTGGAAGGTCTACATTTTTAGTTACATATAGTATACTATTCTAGATATATTCATCGACCGCCCATTAAGTTGGCATGGGCGACTTAATGAACGATTGTATAGATTCCTCTCTACTGAAGGCGAATAGCTCAACCTCAACTCACATGCAGCCAACTAAACGTTTCTAAACAGCTCCATCACAATCAAATCGTTTTGAAAACTACATGAATCAACCATGATGCAGTGGCAGCTAGTTAATTACCTACACATAGAGCGCTGCGCGCGGGCGAGCTCGTATCGCGGGCCAACGGTAATTGTTGGCCGCTTGTTTCACGCACCAACTAGCACACTACTTACCGATACAGGGATTGTGGGAGAGATTCCTTACAGATTTAGTAGCTATAGAAACATGCTTATTGTTCAATCGATAGCATTGATTCTTCCTTTGCATATTGAATCTTCCTTTGATATTTGGTTTGCACGTCACTAGAATTTGTGACCTTGAGTGATTTAGCGATATAATCAGTGAGTTCTATTCACAATGACACCTTTTTTAATACTGTACAATGAAGGCACCATTGAAAATGAAGTAAAATCCAAATAAAATATCCATCGAGACACATCACTCTCACGCCTGCTACACAATTACGCTGGTCTGTTCGAAACCAAATATACACAAAAAGTCAACAAACGGCGTAGGTTTATCAAGTCTTGTTGGCTCCAACTTTACATAAGTGGCTGAACATATAAAGTTGTAACCGGAGCACACTGACCGCGGAGTAATTGTAATACGGGCACGGTGGGCGCGCTAATTGTAGCTACACACACCGCTTCATAACCAGCCAATACCGGCAAAACGCGTGATTACTCCACCATTGAGGGCATTGTGAGGGCGTGCATTGTGCTGGGATTGAAATCCATGCTTCAGAGGAGACCATTATCTGGGTATTTCTTAGATGATGTGGGTATGTGATTAGTCGAATCTTATAAAGGTATCTGCGTAAATGTACACGATATGGAACGGTACCAAACAATACCCACGGCCATTGAGGCTAATGATTTTATGATCATCAAATATTTGATTTAGTTCCGGCTCATGTGAGATCGAAAAGTCTATCGTAATTTCAGAACCTACCAAGCTAAATATTTTACTTCCGAGTTATACTGGCCTTTTTTGTGTTTTCATGTGATTCTATTAAATGTTATAATTGTTAATACGACATAGAAGGGACTTTTATGATTCCTACTGCACATAAATAAAATATACCACGTTCAAAATCCCGTGCTCTTTCGTTTGGCAGACAACTTCTCGCGTACTGCATTACGTGTCTGTCAAAATGTAATGCGCTTAGCACTTTGAGCCCGATGTTTTATGAAAATACAATCAGGTTAGCATTTACACTCGGGCGTGACGGCGCAGCGGCGCGGCGTACTGAATCCTTTATCATTCGCTTCCTCTGCCCCCATAATAATTCAATATGTAGTCGGAGAATTTTACTAACTGGAACGTATGAAATATTTGCTATTAAAATGCTATCTTATTTTTCTACTAAAATGTTTTCATATTAGGCTTCCCAAATTCCCAAATTATGTAAATGATAAGATATTTCAGCGGCTATATTTAGAATGTCTACTACGGGTATTTTCCCTTGTGTAAAGGCGTGGGTATCGTTTTGGTTTTGCGACATTTTAGTAACGATTTCAGAGATAATATTCTATAAATAGTTACCGAGAATATATTGTATGGAAACTGTACTCCATTGTATTGTTGAATACCATAAAATACTATATACTATAAAGTAAGAAACAGTCGATTTAGATAACAGACAGTCGTAATTTAAATTCAGCTATTATTTTTCGGGTGCCCAAATAGATCTTGGTATTTTTAATATACGGAACATGGGACACGAATTTTATTGTAGAGTCATGAGTAACTAACCAGATTAGTTTGACCGTATTCTCCAAGTCCTACATCAAAAGGTAGCACAAAACCTTTTACATTAATATTTATAAAACAGAGAGTTATTTATGAAAACATCAGAGTGAGTATTTTTAGAGCAGGCTATCCGATAGGCTAAGATATTGCGCGCCCTCCGACCCTTCCAGACACGACCTTTGGAATTAGACCGGACGGCAATAGATACCTACGCCGAGGTGCCCCAATTTAAGAAATTATATAAATAGCTTCTGATACGTCGTCTAGAGTCGAGGTGTTACATCGTTAATGCTTTATCATCTGTGTACGTATAACAGTTTCCTTTATCTACTCAAACTAATCGCCATATTTGCTTCCGACTGAACTGTCACAATTTTTCTGGCCTAAGGTAACTATTTTAATTATTTTCACTTTTCAATACATATATCAATATATTTATTATGATTCCATAGACATTTAGCTCACGCAAAAGCGAATTACTGTCATAAGAAATCTTAGACAATTATTAAGTTTTATAACAAAAAGTATTTACAAAATCAATTATTTTATCATAGTAAAACGTAACAAAAGAAGATTTTCATCCGGTGAGTCTTAAATTAGATAAAAGGAAGGCAGATTTATTATTAAGTCAAATATTACGTTTTAATTATTTCGGTAAGAAAATTATAACTACATTGTTATACGTCGAGGCGTACAAAGCTAGTACAAACTCGAGGCACACACCTCTAAATATCAGAAACCTGTTTACTAGAAATTAATTAACGTTCACTTTAAAGATAAACATGATCAAAACAAGCACATCCTCAGAGCTTACTTAAGAATTTAATAGTTAAACCATAATTTACTGAAGCTTAAACCTCATTTATAGAGGAGGTCCGTTCCCAGAAGTGGGAGGTAAATGACCTAGTATTGTTATTTTGTTGGCTAAGTAGCAACTTCATAGATTCTATTACGGTCTCCTTTAGGAAATTATACAGTTGCAACAGGTTCGTGAGTTTTGTAGTAAACTTGGCTAGCCGAAGGCAAACCGCCGTCTCCCGGCATAATAACCAACTCATTTGCATACTCAAATACATTAAGACCACTCTCGTTTCATTTACGAGTATAATCGTGCTGAAATTTCATTGTTTAAGACGTTTAAATTAATTGACAGCCACTGCACCGTGGAAAAGTAAGTTAAGAAGAAAAAACGAGATTACGCGAGCTTGATACCCATATCGAAATATTGTACTGTAAAATCAATTTTTTTCTTGGGTTTGTTTGTTGTGGGATCAAAACGACTTTTATACGTTCTCATACTCATAATGAGTCCCGTAAATTGATAATGCGCCGAGTACGAGTTGAGCACAAACCGCGTCGCTGTACTCGCGGTGTCAAGTGACCTTGTAGGTTTGTAAGTCGGTCCACACTACACGAATTCGGACTGCGCTCGTGTTCGGGTCCTCTAGCGTAGACCCAGGTTGCTCGAGACTACGTCACTTCGACATCTGCATCATGGCCATAAAGTGATATTAGTATACGCTTGAAGATTACCATACACTCTACACAAGAAGTATATAAAATTAGTCTTGGCGACCCACTGAATAGCACATCCAGCTTCTCTCTCTTAAAAACCTATATTGTAGGCGACAAGAATCGTTTAGGTTTAAATCGGCTTATCCGTTAATTATCCCTAGTAATTACTTTTATAAATCGAACTTCAAGGCACGACGTCTTTCATTACATTTCGCTAGACGCCAATGTCCTAGTGAAACTGGCAGGCGGTTGAAAAGTAATTGCCGGTTGTAATTAGGTTTTTGTAGTGGCCGATAATCTCGTCTGGGAACGCCGCAAGAAATGCTTGATCTGAGGTCTCGACCTGCCAAACAAATAGAGAAATGTTGGGACATTTTTCGAATGATCGATTATTTTTTATCTGCCTCACGGTAATTACTTTAGGTGGGGTGAATACTTTTATAATATGTCTGCTTTGATTTAAGGCTGCTTATATTATATTTATATTAAGCATACACAAATCTATGACTTTATAACACGTCTCCATCTTTGTATGTCTGGAGTGTTAATACTAAGGCAGATGATAAAACACTACTAAATTTCACATAGTAGCTGTTGGAAAGCCCAACTATATTATTTTACGTTAGAAAGCCCTATGAGATAAGATATGGCAATGATAGACTAGGTCAAGACCGGGCAATGCATTGCGTAAAAACAGTAGAGAATACGTATAGCTAATATTGACGGTGAAAGTACGTCCTTCGCGTCTGTCATTAATCTCGCGAAGCAAGCTCGTTGGTACGAGTGCTCTTTATTTGGCCTTTTACAATATTTATGGCTCCAATTTGGTTTGTGAAGGTGCGCCTGAACGTTCCCGGCCGATACTACAAGTCACTTGTGCGTCATAAATCTCCTACGTGATCTCCTTGTATCCACTCTTTCAATATACCGAAAACATCGATTTTCTTTTGTTTTTTTGCTCGCTATATCTTCTGTTTTTCTCTTATGTCTAATTATACATTTCGCTATAACTTTAACTTTTTCTTTTACTGTGTTTATAGTGTTTTTAAAGATTTACAGCTTTCGTAGACTGGGCTATCTGAACTTATTTTTGCAATTAGGTGCAGCTCATTCACTTTCCCACGACAAAAAGTGTACTACGCGGCAACATTTTCTTCAAATATCGCTGGAGGGCCTAGTACCAAAAACTCTTTCATGAGGGTTAAAGGGTACTGTTAAAGGGTATTCACAAGGCGTACGAATGAAAGGAAAGTGTTTATACGCCGAGTCCTCGCTTGAAATGAGCAAGTTTGAACTAGATTTTCGCTCAATTGGCTCCTAGATTATTTATAGGTTCAGAGTGCGGAACTTACAGTGAGGCCTTTTTTGTAGCGACAAAATAGACTACACGATAACAGGATATAACATTAATTTTGTATTAATAAATATAATACTTATTATTGAATGCTTGTGTCTCAAAGATACTTTTCTTTATTTAATTAAGTGATGATAAGATACATATTACATAGTAAGTGTATGCCTTTTCTTTTTCCACTATAATACGTCTTACTGCTGATATCAGGCCGTCTTTAAGAAGCTACTTGCCCTGTAGTCTACCACCCTCGCCTTCCGGTGGGTAGTTGACAAAAAAGTTAAATTCATAATCCCATACCTACGCAGTGAGTATCCGAACAAGACAAACTACAGCAATATAGTGTAATATCGGCGCCCGTACTTGTATCGTTTCAGTATATTAGTAAGCACTTGGTCGGCTACCCCCCCCCCTCTCCTCGCCCCGCACCTGCCCCCCACCGCCTCTCCTTGGAGTAACAAATAGCCGCACTCTGTTACCGCGGCCGCTCATAAACAACCACTACGCAGATTTTGCGAGGGTCTGAAGGTGATGACGTAACGTATGGCTCGTCGAACTGGTCTGAAGAGTGCGTTGAAGGTTGAATAAATGTTTCGGTAACTTGTCTAGGGGCATTTGAGGGGTGATGGATATTGAAAAAGATTTTTAAATATTTTAACTGTAACACGAGATGTTAAATATGCGCTGGTGGCTAAGTTACATTAAGTCTGGATATTTCGTTCGACTTTAATCTTGAGAAAATTAAGGAAAGCTTTTGAATTTGCTTGTAATGCCTCCCGGGAAGCCAAATAAGATACGCCGATACCACATCCATAGAACAAAACATGCAGACAAACACCACTAAGAACAGGGATCGTAAATGAATACTACGAGGCACCACATAGCCAAAGTAGCAGATAAAGGAACTAA
This sequence comes from Deilephila elpenor, assembly GCA_949752805.1. Taxonomy (NCBI): domain Eukaryota; kingdom Metazoa; phylum Arthropoda; class Insecta; order Lepidoptera; family Sphingidae; genus Deilephila; species Deilephila elpenor. The sequence goes on from OX457098.1 coordinate 261,612, forward strand.
TAACTCTACCGGGCAGAATCTCTACCGGTCGTAAACCAAGGGTCGGGATTAATTGCGCTACAAGCTGTAAAATCGCGCTCTACCGCCTACTCGGCTCTACTGATAGAGCAGCGGAAATAAAAGAGTTCCACGAGGAAAATTGAACAGAGAAAGAATTTGTCATTTATAAACGATACGGAAAGGAAGTGATTTTTCAAGGAAACTTTTTTTTTCACTTGGCAAGCGCTCGACGACGCCTTTTAACTTCGCTGAATGATATTCGTTTTATAAAATAAAATGACTGACTCTTTAATAATAAATGTTAGTATTTTTTAAAGGAATATTTTAGTACATTTGACTTATGTCGGAACCCGTCCGTTATAAATTCAGTATTGAGTGCTTTAAAATTTTGCTAATACGGTCAATGGAAATTGTATAATTCACCATGCGTGATAACAGGGACAGTAATTTGTTACAAACAACAAAAAATTATCTTACAAATAAACTAATAAAATGATATAATAATTTGGATATTACTCGATACTGTAATAATTTAGAATGATCTCCAGCTTAATGTTTGATTCTCAAAATGTAATTAAATAAGCAAGTTCATGAATACATCTCAGTAACTAAGCCCATATCATCTAATTTATGACAGGAACAGAACGTTGATCCAAATCCGACTCAATCACTACGAGACAATTGAAATACAATATTAATCGAGTATAAATTATCGTTATTATGTATTAACAAGCATTATCTTAATCTATACCATCTCATTAGGCTTAATGCGCACTTTGACATAACATACGGTCTCATATGTACATATAAAGCAAATATCCATGTCCATTGTTGGCGTTTCACAATTATTAAACTACTTCATGAATAAAATTATTTTGACTAAATAATATTGTATTTCTGTTTCATATAAAGTTATCAAAAATTGTACACAAAGACAACAATGATTCTTGACAGCTATTTTTTCAGAGATTATACACTGTTTTGACGCCAGGTCGAATTTATAATATATTGGAAATAAAATAAACCACGCAAACAAAATCATGGGCTTCACCTAGTTGGCCAAAATTCCTTACAGCCGAGTTATATCAGTTCACATGTACGTTTATCCAATAGTGATTTAGTCCCTAAACCAACTGCGGCAGAACCTCCGCGACCCGTCACGCGCGCGCATAAAAGACATTTCCCGAGATTTTTTCGTCCGAATTTTTATCAAACTTTAATCTCGCGTAACAAAAAGCTTGGGAGGGAAATTCGCTCGTCTCATATCAAATTGAAAACTATTCAAGGGGGACAAAGGCAGCTACCTGCGGGGCCCCCGAGACTATCCGTTCCCTCGCGCCGACTTATGCGGGACCCTTTTCAATGATAGCCAGCTCTGAGGTAATATTTTGACAAACTAATATCAGAAAGATTGCGAGCAAGCCACACTCGCACAGTCACACACACATACACATGACACATATACACGCACAATGACACACATAGGAATTTGTTGCGGACGTGATCCTTCGTCGTAAGAAACGTAATGAGTCGCTCGGATGTTTACTCATATCTCGGCTGATATTTCGGTGTCTGCGAAAGAATGGATCGTTTTGATGAAACCTTGAACAGAAGCAAGCTATTCTAGGATATTATTTGATTCGACAAAGTTTGTGAAACATGACTGGTACGCGCAGTAAACACAAAACCCAAAACGAAATGATGTTTGGAAATCTAGAATCGCTGAAAAAATAATGCTAATTTATCAAAGCGTTATTTTTAGGAGGAAAAAGCGACAGCAAGTAGGATGAGTTATTGTGGTCTCTAAAGTACCTCGAGCGGTATTTTTTATCAATGAGACCATCAAACGTTACCTACGCTGTTTATTTCGTGAATACGAAAGACAAAAATAGTTGTGATCCCACGCCTGGATACATTAAAACAAAAACACTCAGAAGCCTTATTTTAAACCAGAAACCCACCAGCTCCATAAATATCCTAAAAGCCGAAACACAGGAGCTTAAAATCGCAAACAGCATTCAATGCAAATAGCCTCCAGGGAGGGCGAGGGAGCATTACAGACAGAGGCACCGGAGGGACGGAGGGCAAGAAGGTGATATACGGCGCCGGGCCACTATTTATGTGGGTAGTGGATACAAATGGATGTTTTAACGCGGCCCGCTTTACGGTTATACACGCGGGCTCGGCACGTGAGCGAGCGGTGTTAACACTATTGTTATTAGTACCGCAGGTGGTCCGCACGCTGATGTGCGTCGGTATTCGACGGTTTTGTGGAATATCGACCGGTTTATGGAGCTATAAAGTGTAGGGCTGATCTCGGAACTTTGACGAGTATGTGAGAGTGCGGAGTAGACCTTTATGGAGTTTCGAAATCACCGCAACGGATTTGAGATATTATTTGTCGCTTTTTTATGTTCGAAAATATGTATAAGACATAATATGTAAATAAATATATTCATAATTTCTGTGCGTGCCACTGTGGATCCTGGCGCGCAAGAGCTTAGTAGTAGGAATAAATAGTGCTTGTCAATTTGTCTCAGTGATTGTATCAACGTGCTACGAAATTTAATCTGACTGTCGGTTAGCGTGTAATATCTCGATTCCCTGCGTTCCAACATCACAGCAATTAGTATTATAATGCATCTGGCGGTAATCCGCTCGTTCATCCATACGCCAATCTATTCAGTGCAACCTGCATACACGATAAAACAATTATCCCAAGATTAAGATAAGGACTTAACTACGCTGGGGATAAATACATTAATAATAACTCTTTATTTAACACTCCACATATTAATACAAAACAAAAGATGAATTCTTAAACAGAAAAATGAAAGTAATAAAAATCGAGGGTCTTATCACTAAAAGTGATCTCTTTCAAATAAGCGTGAAATAAGAAGAGGCAAGTGGTTTACATGGACGGGGCATTTAAAAATGCTTAATATATAAGATATAAATACATACTCCAAAATATATAGGTAGAATGCAATAAACATAATCAGTACAATCACAATTAATAATTTAAAAGATCATCTAGAAAAAATAATGATTATTGTTTTATTCTACATTCTTTCAACTCAATATGATATTTAAACCTGTTGCAAAAGAATTTTATGGTTTCACGTGACTGCGTGGCTGACAGCAGTGGTATCGGTGAAAATGAAGTTTCGTACAAATTTAGCTTTTCTTAAAGAAAAACCCGCACAAAGTAGATATCTCTTGTTAGAGCTTGTTAGCGTTTAAATGAAACTGCGTCGTGGTGATATTTAACTACTGATCTAACTTATTATTTATTGTTATTTACATTTGATGACTGAAATGACAATACAAAGTAAGTATCAGTGGCGAAGGGTGACATTTTTTAAAAGGGAAGCCGAAGCTCAAAACACAAAATATGTTTATTTTCTTTATCCTGTTATTAGCTTCTGCCCGCAAACTTCGTCTGCGTGGTTAATTTTATTTGAAATCTCCCATCCCGTCCCGTCCCATCCCGTTATATCCCGCCCGCCCCGTCTCATTCTCACTAATGAAATGTAATCCAGTCCCATCCCATCTTTTTGAGTATGAAAAAGTAGCAAATATATCGGAATTCCTTCTTCATCCCACGGGAACACTATTTTTTTCGGAATAAAAAGTAGTCTATGTTACTTCTAATACCTCCAAGAATATGTGTACAAAGTTTCATGATGATCGGTTGAGTAGTTTTTGCGTGCAAGCGTAACAAACAAACTAACATTCACATTTATAATATTAGAAGGGCTAAGGGATTACGAAATGACTACAATGCGACTAGTAGGTACTAAGTAATCTGTGAATGCGACTGATAGTAAGCGTAGTGCAGTCCGAATAGAGATTAAAAATTTACTGTGTGATGTTTCACAGAATGAACGCAAAACGCGACACACTTATGCACGTGTGTCCTTATATTCGGACCTTTGCGAATATCCTCCCACCAGCAAATTATTGCTTCGAGAATCTTACACACCAAACTAAAATAATGGATTTCATTTTGTAAGTGATATTGTGGCATCTGCCTATTGCGGCCGTCAATTAAATTTTAATATTTTCGTTACCTATGTACTTATACAATATTTACAATGTCCATGAAATAAAAAGTAAACCATGCTTACATAATGAGAAAAATAAAAAAGTATATTTCTTAACTGCACGTGAATATAAGATTAATATAAAAGAAATAAAAACCTAGACTCAATATGTTAACAAGTACGATAGCCCCGCATTTATCAGTTGTAACATTAGTAAGACAATGTATTCTACAGGCGAGGATCGAGCACGTCCTAAAATCTAAACACTACCTTTATTTGTAAAATCGACAACCTAAACATATTAGTACGCTCCTAACGATTAGTAATTTCCATTAAAACCATAATATTAATATTACACATTTTGTAATTAAAAACATTTAAAACTAATTGCATGAACCATGAATATATTGTAAAAATGTAAATACAACACTTATAAATACATTAAACTCCGCATTTCGCTATTGTAATAAGTAATATCTATACCTAAACACACGAAATGCCGGAGAAGCTGCGGCTTGCCTCTTGCTTTTTTAGCGTAAATTGAACCTTAAATCATTATCAATTTAAGGTACAATTTTGCGTGGTTTGTTGCATACTATACAATGCGTAACGGGCGGCGCGGCGGCGGCGCGGTGGCGGCGGGGCGGCGGCGGGCGGCGGCGCACGGGCCGCGCTAGTGTTATTGAATAAGCCGAACAATTTTACAGGAATTCGCCAGAGGTCGCACCGCGTCGCAATAAAAAGGGCTTACTGTGCCGCTTCCTAGTAATGTTTACGTATCTGGCCGACAGATGTCGTTGAATGTAAAAAATAATAATTGAATTTTGATATTAAATAAATAAGTTTGAATAATTTGCTTGTTTATAGTGTAATGATAAATTACAAAAGGGAAGCCGGTAGGAACTGGCTTCTAAGGAGCCTTCGCCACTAGTAAGTATTCTCATTTCTAGTGCTGCCTCAGCGCCTTCCTGTCCTCGTGATGCATTCGCGTCCTTGAGGTCGGCACAGCTCCATTTAGAAATGAAATCCAAGACTTACAATTGATAGACAAATGAGAGAATTGATAGACAAAAACGTGTAGAGTGGATTTCAAGTCCGGTCATTACCACCAGCTAGGACGAACTTAAAATGTAAATGTCAAAAAGTATTGATACAGTTCGAGAACACCTACTCGTCGTATTAAATGGCTCTCGAGTTAATCAAAGGTAATTATTTGGCGCATCAAACAAATCACTTCAACAGTCTAGACGGGCTCGGCTAATACCAGCTTTATTACTTGTTACACTTTTTGACCTTTAACCTATTGGTAGAATTGAGTATCTAACTCGTTGTAATGCTTTTGTTGTAAAAAAATGTATTACGAGTTTTTGTACTGATTTAAAACAAAGTTCAAGATAGTAAGGATAAGTAAAATCCTTTAAAGTGTTTTAATTAGGAATATCTTTAACATTCTCAGGAACAAGTAATCAGTAGTATATAATCGAGTAATAATGCTAAACAGACTAATCCTCAATGTAAGAATGGATCCGGCATGCCATTTAGTATTAGGGGCGCATGAAGAGTAGAGTGGCTGACGGAACGCAGCGTAATCGACGCTCGCTCAAGTAGCCAATATCGGAGAGCTAACAGAAATGACCCCTGTTGAACCACCGCGCACACAGAAACCTCATATCAGTGTGTTGTGGCCTGTGATTGAGTTTTAGAGAAGAAATAATGTAGAATCAGTATTTTTGTTAATTCACTAAATAGTTAGTTGCAGAGTAGTTATAAATTTTAAAATGACTCAATATCAATATTTCCTTGTTCGTGGTGTTGGAAAAAGTGTGCCTGGGTCCTTGTAACTCTTTAATATATTTCACTTCGATTTGAATAAAATAGTGTGAGAATAAACACTCCAATATAATATTTTCTGTACTGGCAAGGCAAAGTATATCACATTGTATCTGTGTAGTAAAACCCACATACAATGTCGACTGTCAATATATAGTTATCTCTCGACAGTCGACACAATCATAGAGCCCGGCACTAATTCGGATGCACATTGGCTGATCCGAAAACACGACATATCTACATGAATAATTAGGGTGGGTTTTGAACATTGTATACGAGTCACTACCCGGAATAATGCAAATACAAATCTTATCACAAGCAAACAACGCTAAAGCATTGCTGACTTCTCGTGAAAAATCAACAACTCAGCAAATAAAACTGAACAAACTGATTTAGATCGAAACAACGAACTGAAAGGAATTAAAATCAGATCTTTTGAAAGCGGAGTAAACAAAGGTTGAAAGTGCAGCGGTGGCGCCACACTGCGCCGGCCGCAGCTAATTGAAACGGAAACTGTTATCGTAGGCAGCCTCGCTTTATTAAAATAAACGCAGGGTTCAAATAAACTTCAAGTGAATTGCTCTTATTATCGGGATGGACTTATCATATTTAATAGTTCGACTATGATGCTTTTTATCTTTTTTTATTATTTTTCAATGCAACGGTAAAACTATGCCACGTTGTTGAAGCTAGTAATTTAGTTCTTTAGAATATACTTCTACACCTGAATCCAATGAATCGTAGTATGAATTATCTTATTGGATCGGTGCAAATGAAGTTGTTTCATGTAGTCCAGCCGACCTTAAGATTTTCTATCTCATTCGTTATACCTCCATGTATCAGTTGTTAAAGAACGAGAATGTACTGACCATACAAGAGGGGTCGTGGACGGCGGTAGTCTCTTTCTATCAACAAAGCAGCTTACTTGTAATCCTGTACTAAAAACTACACGACTGCGCAAAACAACGGCAAAACTAGCTCAATGTGCTTCCGCCATCGTCGACTCAATTAAAAAAGGAAATAAGAAAATCAAAGCAGAATTCACACTGAACCCTCCTTGCGCCCGCATATTCCGCTTCAAATCGAAAGCATCACAATATACCGCGCAGTTAGAGGGTATTATACCCGTGTTTGGAATCCTCGATCGCACCTATTGTCGCTTTGTTACTCCATTCAGCCGCCAATTAGCCAACAACCGAGATCACAATGAAAACTAATTCCCAATTTATAATAGCCGATATAGTAAAAGTTCTTTGGGGCTCGTTGCGTGGTTAATGGGCCGGATTTAATTTAGAATTAGGCTCTTGGAAGGTAAATTGAAAACAGAATTTGCGTTTGTTTTCACATTTTCTGACTTGTATAAAATAAGGGGAGTAAATTTAAAATGTCTTAGACTATTTTTGATTTATGTTAAGTAGAGTGTTTTATCAATATCACACAAGAAACCGAACTAATATTTTTTTTCATAGTGTTTTGTCGCTTGGATAATTAGATAGCTGGAAATCTTAAGAACCATACCATTCCTCTTAATCCCACGCGTTCTTCATTCAATCTTGAAAACGAAGAATAATGAAAAAGCTATTTTTTCGCTTCAGCAAATTATAGTCTCAAGCTATGTGTAAACCATTTGAACTTGAACGTCTTTGAAATAGTATTCCCCAGGGATTTGAAATAGCCTGGCTCCCACAAACCCAAAATTGCAGTCACCGTACATACATAAGCTTACTCCTATATCCTCGAGGGACTAAACAGAAGTACCACATAATCCAGCTGGCTTATTTCACTCCCAAGATGCGATCTAAAGCAAATCATTATACCGTGCACAAACTCCAGTCTTGGTCCACTCATATTTTTCTCTACAAATGTGCATAAAGCTCTATATCCACTACTATCTGTCGATATAATTAATACCACAATTAATTTAAAAATAAGTATGAAACTCAGTTGTAGTGCGACAATTCTCGCAAAACGGAATTGAAAAATTAATTCCTTGATTGATCCGGAGCGGATAATCTAAATCTATTTGTAAGATAAACTGCGGAGTAAAACACTCGTTAAATCGCTTTTATTGGCTTTTTAACTCCACTCCCCTTTATTATATTGCTTTGTAAGTGGTGCTTTGAATGTATTAAGTTGCCGGAGTGGAAAGAAAATATCATTTGACGACCGACGACCTAGTTAGGTCAAAGCCAGTAATCCCGGGACGGCGCGCATTACCATTTGCTTCCTGGGACAAAAACTAGGTTTTCTTTTTAGATCTAGTTGAAGTTAAAATATTTGCGAGCTGTTATTCATGATTTGAAAAGATTGCATTATTTAAATGCCTGAAGGACATAAGGTTTTGCATTCATTTTACACCTAGTCGATGTGATTGTCGAAGTCTCAACGATAGCTTATTTACCGTTACCTCTCGTAGTCTAATTAAATTCTCTCACGGGGAAAGCGCTCCTGCGCTTTGTCGGAAGTTATGGGGGTTCATGAAGACAGTTATAATAATTTACTATAAAGTCAGATAATTTTCCGCTTATATTACATGAAAATGCCCTCTTTGTAATAATATGTTTGCCTATCAGCAACATCTTGAGCATCTCAATACAATGTTGTTTTTCGTGTTTTTATTAGCCGTTTATGCGCCTCTTCCAATTCAATAATATTCCTGTACAAATGTATTGTGCATTCTGTTAGTGTAGTAGTAATGTGCAGTATACTTAGCCTAATGTATGTCTGTTTTTTTTTTTTTGGTTTAATACTAATTTGATTCAAATTTAAATATTATTCACCGCACTCCACACCAATCAATCCATAAAACATAGATCACTCGGCTCTCAATATAGACCCCAGTGTTAGCCTCAGTAATCAAATCACCGGATCCATTTCTGCGGCGTCTGCAGATGCCATTGTGTTCACAAAGGCGCCAGTATAACAGCCTAGCTCCGGCATCGCCCATTAAGACGACAAATCCTCCATTTAAATTGGCCATCACTAACCGCTGACCACGGGTAATACGAGATATTCAGAGCGATTCATAAGAGAGAGTTAATTTTCCATTGTGCGAGTAGGACCTGTGGGTGACGTCACGCTCCCTCGCCCTACATTTGCATGGGAATCTATTAATCCCGACCCGCAGATTGCTAGATGTTGATATCTTATGAGTTTTGTTTATGGATGGCAGTTTTGGTGTTATGGGATTTGTTTACGGGATGGATTAAGGGTTTAAGCCTTATTTGAGTATTACTACAGAGTACAGACATGCTTCGGATAGTACATGCTCAAAATCGAAATTCGATATTGTTTATTTTAATTGTTATTCAGAGTTCGTTGCGGGTCAAAAACAAGTTACGGTGACCGGTAAAATTTAACTAAAATTGTTGTGGACGGTATCTCATCGATATAATAATAATAACATATTCTTTATCGCACACACACAAATTTTACAGAATACTAAAAGCTTCCGACTTATAACTAAGGATAAATAATATACGGACAAAGGGCGGTCGTATCGACATTGTTATTAAAAGACAATAATATTATGATTTTAAAACCTAATGACTACCAGTTTGTAATATTTTTCCCATATCCGTTCCATATTTGAACACGGACTATTCATCTAAAATCCTAAGGATTTTGTGGATTTTCTGTCCATCATCAGCTTTATATCTCCTCTGACTACATTCATAAATAATATCAACACCAAGTTCTTTATTAAAAGTAATCTCAACTAACATCCACCTTTATCTCGGTGCTGTCTCACGTCGTAAAGTTTTGACTCGGCCTACATTCTGCCGTCTGCCGTCCGTCCCTTTACAGCTAATCTCAATAGGCGCATTACCGACTTCCAAGGAATAACGAACTTCCCCGAAAATTGTGACTGTAAAAACAGACGTAATGAAAAATGACTCGAGAATTTTTACACAAATGAAAAGCGTCTCGGTTTATTATGGCTGCTTTATCCCTCGGGCTCGGTTTACGAGTCCATCCAGACTTAATCACCACAGATGTTACGTAATCGCTTATATTGGAGGACGATGACCTCCAGAGGACACTGAAATTGATGCTGGCTATTGTGAAATGGACGGATGAATTGTCGGTTTGAGATGTCTCCAAAAATATACTTGTAAAGGATGAAGGGAATGTCGGCACTGAGATCTCAATTCATAACTGTTATCCTATATTCAATATGGTTCTCTTAAGTGCTTTAGCTCTGCGTTGCTTTCACAAAATATTTTGTGCGAGAAATATATCATCGCTATAATGTTTAAGTAATTTATAATGTTTTTATATAATTAAATAATGTTTTTTCAAACCACACTTTTATTCAGAGGTATCGACATGAAAAAAGTCGTGCCGAAACGTTCCCAATCCGTCAAGGGAACTCTGCGTAGTAAGGTCGGTGTGATTCCGAGGGCTATATTATTCAAGGCCCGGCCGCACTCGCCGCTAAATAATTCCGACGAACCGACGTATTATCTGCTACATAACTCAATTCACTTCGAACTGGGTGGTACACGGAGCGAGAGCGGGGAATTCCTAACTTTTTACTAGGTGGATACTAAAGTTTGAAGTTTAGAGTGGGTGCTACCGCTTTGTACACTTCTAACGTCAAGCACGGTTGTATTCCGGTTTGAAAAACATTATAGCTAGTGGTTTCTAAGCAAAGACTTCACATGTGCCATGGAGTGCTTATGAGAATTTCTTAGTGGTTTTGATCCGTTAAATAATTATCGTAGGCAATATGAATATTACATAATCAGTTTGCTAAAACATAATTTATAAGGCTGTCAAACTGTCCAAATATTCATTCATAATACGCACACACTTCGATGCCCTGCGTACCTTTACACCCCCATCCCGCGACAAGCGAAGGTAAACATTAGCGTGACATAAACCTACATCCCCCGACCCGGGGGTCGCACCGCCATTCATCAGTACCGTGAAAAATATACATTATGTAGCTATCGTATAATTTATATAAGATAGTCGTAATGGTTTCTTAGATTTACGCGAATGTTACACATTAAAATAAAACCCGTGACCGCAAAAGCTGTTAGACAATCGAATCGTGTCGGGAAGAAAAAATAAATAAAAATTTAAACCAATTCGTGATATAATCCGTAAAAAATCATTTTATTTCAATAAGATAGTCGTGTTAAGAAGACAAGCATTATCTACTGGTTACTAAGTATTCCGAATATGAATAAAATCGTTAGTTTAGTAATAACATTTAGAACGTAGTAGTTAAGTTACGTACTGGTAGTGTATTCGTGTCGTCCGAACGGCGACCACCGCAAGTGATAGTGATTAACCGACTATAAAATCGCATAAACGACGTTTTTAAGCAAGTTAACATATTGAAATAAAACTATTTTTACGGATTTTATCGCGATTTGGTTTAATATCTACATTTTTTAACTTCCCGACGTTAAAAACTGTCCGCCCCGTGACCACGAAAGCTGTAAAGTTATCGAAACATCGGGAAGTTAAAAACTGTAAAAATTAAACCAAATCGCGAATAAATACGTCAAAATAGTTTTATTTCAATGTTTAACATTTGCTTAAATCTAAGAAACCATCAAGTTAACATAATTGTATAAACCGGCAAGCGATGATCATCGCTCCCTAGTAGCATTTCACTCAGTCAGATGCAATACAGTCCCTGCGTTTTATTTTGTAAATAGCTACAGTATTTCTTACAATACTAAAGAATACGCTACCAATAAGGAAATAATGCAACACACTTCAGCTTCAATGTTTCGACGTACTAAAGTGTTTCGCGGAAGAAACAATTTCTTAATGCAAAACTCTTCAATGTAAAATAAATAAAAATAAAGTCAAATAGGGTTGCAAAGTTATTGCAACAGATGTCGCCGTGGGCCGCGTGCTTGCACTCTTTATTGACATCGGTGTGCAAACAGCTTTATGCGATTAGGTCAGCCTGATAGCACTACGCTTTTATTAGTTTTATGTTTTCCATTTCCCTTCAACGGTTTTAAATGTTGACTAACATTATTGCAAAGTGCAGATAGAATTTTCTCGAATATTTTTACGACGTAATGATATTTCTTGTAAAATCTATATGATGTACTGGTTCCCTTATGATGTTTTCCTTCACCAATACATGTCGTGGCAATACTGGCAATTGCCAAGCAATACACAAATGGCTCTAGTATGTGAGCAACGTTAATCCACACTAGATAATGGTGGAGGACGATACCCTTAACCCTTTTAAATGTAGAGGTGTGTGTCCTGCAGTAGAACGTATAAGTACGGGCTGGATTATTAGTATCTTCTTTGATAGGGTCGTTTTTAAGACTTATAGTCAAAGCAAAAGTTATCGCTAATGACTGAAAGTTTACATACGCCGATAATGAAATGATAATTATTAATTAATCCCCGGTATAACGTTGTGTAAGATATGAGACATAAAGCTGTTTTCACAGTTAACATACTGGTGACTAAAATAGCATACACAGATCTGCATGTGGCCTAGACGCTGTTGGTTGACTGTGGTTACCGATATGAAATTAGAGCAAATAATATTTGCTAGACGTATGGTTCCTTTGTGCGTATCTAGATATTTGTCAAAAAATTCAGCAATATACTAAAATTAAACGTATCCTTAATAGAACTAAAAATTATCGCTAATAATTTTAATTTAACAGCAATTAATAAAGAATATAAATAAGGAAAGCAATAACTCAAACTTAATGGTTTTATCTTAAAAGGCAGAAATATTGTTTTAGTATTAGCGGCGGTGGCTTTTAATAATCTCTTAGCAGATTAAACTTTTATTGAACGAGCGCCTCTTGTTACGTCGCCGTTCAAGTCTGAAAAATAGTGCCTCCGTACTTGACTAAGTGTTTAATTACTTCAAAGTTTTATATAACGTTAATTTATCTTGTATTCTGTGAGATAACGTAGTAACTTCGTAGTTTGTAAAATTTACTTGTCATAATATTACAAGCAAGGATGCCAAAGATCGGACGAACTTTAGAAAATGGAGTGGGGAATAGAACGGGACACTGGTATTGACTGGGCTTACGGTACTTGTATTATCTGAAACCGTCAATGCAGTGCTCGTATATTTGATACCAATATAGGAAAATAAAAGTAAATGACAAAGCCCGGTGGGTTTGCAAGTTGAAGTGGCAGGGGTCAGGACACAATGAATAGAAAATTGACGGCCGATGAGGCCAAAAAGTTTTATTCTGGATGTGGAATGCCGCAAGCGAAGCTTCGGACGTCCGCTTACAAAGTGGACAAATAACCTAATTTAGGTTGCAAGAAGTAGCTGGATGCGAGCCATTTTGAAAAGGTCGTAATGGATATCCTTGGATGAGGCCTATATTTAGCAATGAAAATCCTGTGGCTGAAGAAGGAAAGAGTGGGAATGCTGGTGTTCCAATAATCTTTAATATCTTAGGAGATAAAATGAAAATGAACGCAATAGGTTGCGTTCATTTTCATTTTCCTGCACTTTATGATTTTCAAGTATTGTAGATATTTACGGGGGCGGTTATCTACGACCTTAAAAAATAAAAATACATGACACAAAATGTGGCTTGAAATTTAGTAAGCAATATGCAAATGTTCTATAACAAGATTTAAGTGACGTAGGGTCGCATAATAGATGAGCGACCTTTATCCGCTAATATTTAAAGTATAGTCTCGTCTCTAAGAGAAAATATAAATATTACTTGGAAAGCTAAGTCATTCATACTTCTTCAACTTGGAAAGTTTTGAAAATATAAAGTCCTGATATTATATTACACGTAAAATATTATTTGTAGGTAAGTTTTTAGAATATTACTACACTACTATATCGCTAAGTACAATTTATTAATTGATACTTACTAATTATATTCAGTTCTATTACCTAACATATGTTTTTACACGAAAATTATTGTCCTTATTCTCTTCATTTTTTTACCCACCGTCGGTTTCTATTCAAAACTATCAAGTTGTGAATTAAAACCAATCTGTCTGCAATTGTTTTTTATTCCTTGGGAATTTTATTAGGAAATATCGCCCTAAAACAACAGAGCACACGACCTACTTACAGTCTATTAAAATTTCCAAGTTCCCGCGTACTTTCCGCTCGCATAATCCTGGCCCGACCCTCAAAATAAACTTACGTAGTCGCACTACATTAGAACAATTTCGAAATATTCTTTGGCGGCGCGGAACCCTTTGTTCCCGGCCGAAGTAATTACTGCTCGTAGCTCTCCTCAGCCTTCAAAGAAAACAATTTTGTACATAAATGATACTCACTTACGCAACGTCGGGGTAAAGACTCACTTTTATATAAATCCGAAGCTGGAGGTGAAGGGCGAAGGTACTCCGCGATAGAAAGGTTGTTAACAATGACGCAGCTTTTGTTCTTCGCATGAGTATTAAGAAATTATGATCAAACGGAACTCATTTTTAATAAATATCTGGCACCTCTGCCTACCCTTCCTAGGAAAAAGCGTACGTTTATGCGTGTATCTATGATATTAATTTTGTTTCACGAGAGTCGAGATGTTACAATTTTTTTTTGGTCATCTATAGGTGTTCTATAAATTTCTAGGACTGATGATTTTAGGAGTGGTAGAGCCACTCTGTTCAGTTCAGTCATGACTCGGCATGAATGAGCAGGCTCGTCCGTGGCGGTACCACTATCTCACAGGAGATCAATGTGAATCGATAGCTTTGCTGTCACGTTTCGTTCGGTGTGTGAAATTGCCGGATGCCCGATAACACTTTCCTCTTCCCATACTTTTTTCCTCCCATTCCCCACCCAATTTTAAGCTCTGGCAACACATCTGTAATCCCATCGTTCTGGATGTTCATAGTCGACAGTGATCACTTACCACTTAGTGACATGTTTGCTCATTAGCCAGACCTATTGTATAAAATAATTAAAACAACTAAAGGCAATGTTTTAACGTTATAACCTGCCTGAAGCAGAATATTATACCTACAGCTTTTATATTACTTCAATGAATAAAAAACTGATCTAATTCAAATAAAATTTTTGGTCATAAGAAAGAAAATGGAGCCAATAAATCTATTGAAATGGACCTTAAAATAACCACAAAGAAACATTAAACAAAGATAGAATTAAATCTGTCGACAAATTGACCAATAAAGATTTACTTTGTGCAGAAACTATCTTTGAAGAAGCGATCGTAATATCTTCGTTCAATTTAAATGCCGTTTGGCTCCGAAATATAACGGTCCAAAAATAATTGCCATCATCTCGTGCCAAATTGCTTCTAGATTTTAATTATTTTCCAATCAGACTTATATCTTCAGTTTCAGTAAAACTAAATGTATCATTAATGGATTGGAATGATGGAGGGTAGACGTTAAATATTAGGCTAAGAATAATATCTTAGGTAAACGAGGTTTCGGCAGGCTTCGAAAGCCTAATGTATAAATCTGAGTGTTTGCTCGTTTACATAAGCTGGCGTTTTCTTTGTATCTTCGGGGCGTTTTTCTTGTGATAGGTTGAGTGGGGAGAACTTCGACTGAGATAATCTGCTTTTATTGGAATATCATGCTGGCTTTTTATGTTAATCCTGATCGCGACTTTAAAAAAGGTCTCTGCATATTTATTATGATTGATGGTTTCTTGCAAACCAACTATGTAGATTCAACATCAATAAGAAATTATGTATACACTTTTTTTCCTAAACTACATTATTTATCAGAGGCAGCTACTGGTTTTTATTCTATGAAATCCATCTCATATAAGCTGCGCAAAATGGTAATGCGCAGGAACTTTGTAACACTAACGTCCAATGACGTCAGCCGCTTTTAATCATTGAGGTATGGCTAAGTAATATATTCGTAATATAAATGTCGTAATTTTTTCTGATATATAGGAAAATAAAATTTCAAGTTATTCAAATTGAAGTTGGTAATACATAAGTAGATTACATTTAAACATTATTTTATTAAGGTAATTTAGTATTTTCTTATAACTTTTACATAAACATGGTAGCAAAAACATATAATATCAAAACATAACAACAATGGCTTAGTTCGAACAATGCAATAGACGCTACGGGTGGATGATGGCTACGTACGGATGGTGCTCTGCTTGTGCTCGGCTCTTCTAGCGTAGACCCAACTTAACGTAACTGGTTTCGAGCTACATCACTATGACGTCACCATCATGGCCCCCAGGCGCGTTAGCAATTTGCGACGCTTATATCTAGATGCAAAAATAACTAAGTCTGTCTGCGAGCATCCGTAAGATTAACTAACTTATTTTTATTTACGCGATGTGAGCAGTGATCTAGTATCAATTAAGGAGCGTGCTCACCGGCTGCAGTGCGGACGTGCCCGGCGCGGCCGACGCTGGCGCCGCGCCCGTTCACTTTCCAATTAACTGAGGATTGTTTCTGAGAAAGTCCAGCTGATTTCCGCGCGGTTCATGACAAATCAGCACGCCTTTTAACATAGCTTCCGAGAAACGAGCGACTTTATTCAGTTATTTTTAATTAAATACATTATTTACATCAATTTGAAAGGCTTCTTGAAATTGCGGAAGAGATTTTAGTACCTCTTTTTGTTTTCAGGTCGCTTACAGCTTGGTTATTTACGTCTTCCAAATATCTTACAAACGCAGGAATAAGCGTTTGTTTCTAAAATATGAGCCAAGACCCTGAGAACCCTTTATATCTTATTTCCATAGTGAGCGAGCAAATTGCAAACTCGTCCATAGTATCATCATAATTTACAAATAAATAGGATTGACCGCAATTTCTTACAGTGAACTCCATGCGTGGGAGGAAAAAATGCGATGACCCACGGATTGAATCAATATATTAAGGTTCGGGACCGACAGGTCATCGTTCCGTATGGGCCGCATGTCCCTACATACTCACACAAACATAGAACTAGTCACTTATACTTTAAGAATGTAAATGAGATTTTGCTATGTCTATTTATGTGGGATGATTTTGGATTTGTAACACGGGAATAAATTTAATGAGTGAACCACTCATTTAATTGTTGTATAGGCATGTTGACTGTTGCCTCTTATTAATGTTGTCTCTTGTTTCTTACTATTTTCAATTTCATACCGGTTGGGCAAAGATTAAAATACATTAGCAGTACACAAATTATGTACATAGTTGTCAATATCCTTCGTTTTGGCACAAGCAAGTGCTAAATAAACCTACTAACACGTCTCCAATGTTTTATTTATTTTCATACTACTTTCAATATAAAACCTTGAGTAAAATTTTATAAATTCTTCATAAAACTAACCAGCTTTGAAAGTGTAGCAGCGAGCGGCGGCGCGACATCCGCTTAATTGATGTTAAAACGTCATTAGCGGCTCTCAGCTCTTCCTCGCTGCTGGCCCGAGATACGCCTGATTGATTTACTACATAATTATCGACAATATTTCTTCTATTTCTTCATCTATTTCTGGGTTAATGTAGAGATGGATGGGTTTTGTGGGCTTAAGGCAGTAATGGATATTGCTGGTTTATATGACGATTTTTTGCGAATGAGTTATGACTAATGAATCATGGTAGGTATGAAAAATGCTTTTCATTATATTTATGTTGAAAATATGCAATATTCCTGCCTGTTATTTCATTTTATGGGCAACTCTACACTTTTATGTTTTCAAATATTTTTAGATATTGTTTCTTTATTTATTTTATTTTAAACAATAGATAGCATAGGGTTTGTCTTTATTATCAACTAGGGGCCGGCCCGGCTCCGCCCGGGTGCAGATACTTTTTGAGTCACGTCCACATCAACAACATATTATTGCCCGTACTATTTTATTTAAATTAAAACTCAATGTTGTCCTCTGTACTACTTTTCCCGTCTTATCCTGTTTCATTTTGTCTCATACTAAGCCTTTGAATTTCAAATGTTGTGGGCATACTGGCTATCTTCTTGTTTGCGAGTTATTTCTAAATCCTTACGAAACTTGGCCACTTATTGATGACTAATATTAATTACTAGTACTTAATTGAAATACTCTTTAAAATAGTTCACAATGACAACATTATTAGTGAAGACAGCTCAAATCAAATTTGGCTGATGTCCAAATCGAACAAGGTACAATAAGAAACATCGTCCCAGGGGCGTGAGTACAGGTTCCTAACACTGCATCTAAAGTAATTGATGTTAAAACGTCATTAGCGTCGTGAAGTCCCACCGCGCTTGTCTGAGATGCACCCAGGTGATCTATTACACCATTATATCAAACATTTCTATTTGGTTTATTAGCGACAGGTCACCAGGTGCAGTGCAGTTAACCAAGCCAGAAAAAAGGTGTAGAACGTTACTAGTGTCGCGAGGTCCCAGGTTGCAGCCAGTGATGCCACAGCTGATTGATCCATTTCATCAGTATTTCAAACAGGTCTAGTAGTGATAACTCATCGTAGCTTTTATTGTTATTGAAGCATTTGTCTTTTTGAAGTTGTAGGAATTCGTAGTTTTGTGTAGGTTTTAATCGAAACATTTATAAAACATGTGGTTAGGTTTGCTTAGATAACGTCGTCTGTTTTCGTATGCTCTTCTAAACATATTTTTTTCTGCGGTCCTTGAACCATCATTATATATATTTTAATTTAACCGCCAACTGATTTATTTAAAAGACAGAAATGTTTAATGCTAAACGAGAAACCTTTCCTCCTTATTTACCGCGTAATTCTTACATTCATCATTATGTGTTCACTACGAGTACAATAATTTTGCTTGAGAGACGGCTCGGAGAGCGCAACTTCGAATGAACTTAGCCAACTTCTACTTTATTAAACAGAAGTTACCGAGTGGACTTCGAGGTACTATAATGTGCAGTTTCAATATTAATATTGGGTTAGACTGAGGTGGCATCTGACCGAGATCCCTAAATTATCGATAATTAATTCATCATTATACCAGAGACTTTCGGTTTCAATTGTAACAAAAATGTAAATTTTAAGCTTTCGGAATTAAAATGTAAAAACTGCAGACTGCTGGAGATTTGAACAATTTTCAGAAATCAGTAAAGTTACAGAAAAGTTTTTAGGAGGATTTATTCTCGAGGTTTGGGTTAGAAAACTTGTGGCTCCAAACTCGATTACAGTCTTCAATCATTTGCACATTCATCCCTCATCTTAAGCAGAATTAATTAGATTTTCATCAACACTATTCCACGTTAATCAAACTGAAAATAGGGATTAAACAAAGTTAAATAAGTCACGCGTAATGACGCGACCGGCCTCGAACATGTAAGCGGGTTATTTAGTATTAACCTCCATCGAGTGACGAGCAGAATGTACGAGAGAAACAAAACTGATAAATTAACATCGGGAGCTTCGCAAAACGAATTAGCCCAAACACCAACAAACTTTAATATAAATTGCCAGCTGGATCGGTGTTCGCAGGTACAGGTACCGACCGCAGGGAAAAACCAGGCCCTAATAGAAAACCCTTTATCAAAGTTTGACAGGCATTTTGCGAGCAAAATTATGTACGGGCATAAGGCGAACTGCCGACGGCGGTCGGAATCGTCTAGTTAGTGTCGAGGGATTTTTGTTTCATATTTCACGATCAAAAGATGTCGATAGCTGAAGATGTTCGAGGGCGCTTGTTAAGGTTTTAATTAAATTTCTGCAATGAATGAGACCCAAATATTGGGATACCGTCGGTGGCGACACCGCGCCGCTCTCCTGAAACCGTTAGCTCAAACAATTAGTTATTGAAGCTTGTTTAAACAGTTTCGTTTTCAAGCAAATTGCTTCCTTCACATTATAGATTGTGTTGTTATTGGTTTCAAGGACACACTATACGAAGTAATAGAGCAACTACAATATAGATGTTATCGTGTACTTAAATCACAAAAAGACAGTAAACACACTTTATGATAAGGCATAAAAGAAATATAGACGTTATTATTCTACATAATATATGATCGGTAATTTATTTCGTCTGAGATCCAAACACGACATTTGATTTTGGTGCCAGACTATCATAGTTATCGACATGGCAAATGAATCTGCTTTCCAAAATACTTAGATATTCATATTCTAGGTATAGATATACATAGCAATAACATGATTCTTCTTCCACCTCGTCTGAATTAATATTTACGACCCATTGCGGTTAGTAAACTTCACTTACCTTCATAATATTTACTGAGTACTCTTTTGTATAGTATACATAATCGAGCTCTCGATTGTAGAGGTTCCGTGCTCTATAGTATAGGTATTAATTTATTTTGGAATATCGGTAAATCAATATGGTAGGTTCACTTTTCTACCATGGAATATAACTTAGCGATTCCGTACAAAACACTTTAGAAATAAAGTAATCCCACGAGAGAGGCGGATATCATTCCACGCAGCATAACAGCGTCGAAAGTGCCGAAAATTTGCAAACAAGGTGAATTTATCGGTAAAAGTTTAGCAAGGGCTAGGCGAACCACGCCATTACCGGCTCCTTCGTAGTGCTCCTAAAATTACAACGTTAAATGCCGCTAATGAATGTTTTTCCAACATTCTCTTTTACTTTAAGCTGTGTAAAGCACAAAAGAATATTTCTTTTACGGGAATATGCTCTTTCTGCAATGGTGGATTTTATTCAGTCGTTTCATCAAATAATTAGAAACCTTTAGAGTGGGTTGCTTTGAAGCTGAATTCTGCAATTAATTACAAAAGAATTAAGTTTACAAGAGATATAATTAATTTCGAGTAAGAGAGCCACTAATGAAATGCTGTATTTTTCAAATTGAAAATTCACAGGGTAAAAATCGAACTTTCGCCCACATTCATAACATTAAACGTAACAGTTACATACATCCATCAGTCACACATGTTATTAAACAATTGGCTAGTATTGGTTAATTTCACATCTAAGAACAGTAATATTATGAACTCAATATTCTTGACTATACTTATTCACTCTTATTACGAGCGTATAAAATTTCGCAGACACGTATCTTCCACAAGTTGATAAAGCGTAAATGTAACAGTCATACACACATCTTTCCGTTTCATTGGCTCGCAGTATGAGCAGAGGGTCTTTACAGGGTCATGCATTAAGCCCAGGCGTGACCCATTTCGTGACGTCACTTGCCAAGCCGTATCATTTATCTTTTCCTTTATTTTTTGAAGCGTAACTTCACACACGCTGTCAGAACATTTCGGGACACAGGCCGAACGACAAGGATATGTCTTTTGAGTATTTGTTTTATCGTGGGACGATATGTAATAGTTGTGTGACATGGGCCTATGTGGAAATTTTCGGAATCTGCTAATATTGGTTCAATAATTTTCCTTTTGCAAAGAGTTCATACTTGTAACGCTTTAGGATGAGCAGAAGTGCCCTTAGTGTTATCAACAGCCTGATTAACGACTTTTGGAATTTCCGAACTAAGATGTAAAAATGGATGAG
The DNA here is from genome assembly GCA_949752805.1 of Deilephila elpenor. Classification (NCBI taxonomy): domain Eukaryota; kingdom Metazoa; phylum Arthropoda; class Insecta; order Lepidoptera; family Sphingidae; genus Deilephila; species Deilephila elpenor. Next base: position 282,878 of record OX457098.1, read on the forward strand.
TTTATCGCGGGACACAAAGACCAGTCTATCCTCAATAGCTAGTGATGGGATGTTGGAGTCGACTTAAGCCTTCGTATGTATATGCGGTTTCTGGCATGTTGGTATAGTGTAAACTAAACTAACCTAACGAGATATGTTTATCTTTTTGTCATGCCAGTAAAATAAAATAATTTTTAATTACTTTTATTTAAAAACCCCAAAAATAAATTAATTTGTCACAACGGCTGAAATTTTAATCAAAGTTGTCCATCAAACCGTTATCCATCGAAATGTAAACGGGGAGACAAACTCCGAAATAAAGTAATACTTAAGTAAAATATCTTGTTACTCAATTTAATCCTTAAGCCCGTGAATACCTGATAAACTTCCATTCGGTAATCAACTGAGTTGATACTCCATTATTCATGTTAATCCGCCGCTGCACACCGGCTGTTTGCTCAACACATGAAGAACAAAGCACACAATTCTGATTGTACATAAATTCTTTAAGAAAATAAAAACTTAAAAACCGTGTTGTTTGTGCTACACAGTTATAAAAAGCTGACTTTATTTTTCTGTTTTGCTGGCTAAGCGAATGTTGTTTACGTGGATCCAATTAAGGATTCACTGGAAGGTATTGAGATTTGGCTCTTAACAACTACAAGAGGCTGTTTTTAAAATAAATATTAAAGTTTAAATTAACCTATTTGATTTTTAGACTGTACTATACTTCATATTTGAAATAAGCTACAAGATTTTTACATTTTATAATATTTTTTAAGGCAGAAATATATATTACTATTTGTAAATAGTAATCAAAAAACTACGGTTCAATTTCAAGTATTAAATTTCATTATTTGATTGTAGTATTCCCACGCAGTAATTTATTCAAGAAAAGGATTATAGAAGGACCTTTTTTGAACTTCGAAAGGTACTGGCCGCTAAGAATGTAAAATGGAAATAATTTAAAAAGATCTGAACATCGGCGGCCGTGTTCGGTTCATGTTCCAAATTTAAAAGGATTGGGTTTCATACTTTTTTTTTAATATACCCCTAATAAAACGAACGAACCCAAATCAAATTGTGATTTCAAATTAATGTAAATTCAAAATGTTGGTCTCTGAGTGTTTGTGTCAACATAACTAAACATTTTATTTATTGTATGATATTTTGTTAGTATTGTTTCATATTATTTTTAATATTTGAACTTTATAAAACAACGCTACGATTTGTTCAGCTGCTATTATGATTATCCTAAATATTTAACGAGCGACCGTGCCACGAAAATGGTGGTTGGTAAATTTTCCAAAGAGATTTTGGCAGAATTATTCCGACTGCGTAGTTTTATTACTGGCAAACTGTTTCAAGTTTCTGATCGCAGACCGACGTTAGCGCTCATTTTAACTAAAATTATACACAAGTTTCCGATCTGAAATATCTTATTTAACTTGGTGTGCACGAAACATTTCTTATTTCATCTAAAAGTTTTCTAAACTTTGATTTTATGTGCGTTTAATGATACATGTCTAGATGCTTTAGAAAAAGATAATAGACATAATAGATAATAGACACTGCGACAGAAAACGAAGTCAGGTAGTAGTATTAGTGACACAATGCAACTAAAATGGTCTTTTTTCGGTCGCAGTCTGGATAAACCCTGTAGAATATTTTCCAGTTTTGCCAATATCTTAATTACCTGCAAAATGTAAGGGCTTTGTTAAGAGGCATTTAAATGATTATAAGTCGGAAAAGTAAGGGTATAGCTAAAGCTAAGACACGTAGAAGAACACACTAGAAAAATTGAAATCGCAATTTCCGTTAGCTTTCGTCAACGCCGTAAGCAACTCATTTCCTTGCATCTAATTTAATTTATGAAATTCCAATCACTTCCAGCAGTATAATTCATTCCCAACCCAATAACCACATCCCCGCCGAGGTGACACCTGACTCCGCAGTTTTTGCATTAATTCCCCGCCAACAAGGACTTTACCAAGTGGTCCCAGACCGTGAATGTAAATTGGCATCACGGCGCTGCGATGAGGAGCAGCGGGGAAGAGAAGGGAGGGGTGGGGGAGCGGTTCGTCAAATGTTTGCCGATACATAATGCATGCGCCAAGTTCCCGCTCAACTATTCAACGGTTCGCTGGCTCCTTGTTACAAGCCTATCTTGGTCTCCAGAGGCTGTGACGCGTGAGCTGTGATGTGGTTGGAGGTTTATTTCGTATGATTAGCTTGGAGACTTGTTGTTTAATACAGATTGGGTTATGGAAATGTTTGGAGATTCTGAATAAATTAGATTTTTTTTGGAGCTCGTAACCTCTCCTAAGGGACTGATATTTTTTAGAGTATTTCGTGTATTTTGCTTTATCCCTCGCATGGTTGGCTTATTAAATAGTCCAGATACGAGTAAAGAGAAGAAGCTCTCGCAGTTCATTTTTAGATATGCACGACATTATTACGATCCTCAACTTCTGTAATACATCCTATATCTCCACTGCTAAAACCGCTTTGCAAATATTACCAAACCACAGACAACTGTATCCGATATCCAGTAAATTAATGCGGAATTTACACAGAAAATTAATGAAAGCCGAACAGTGCAAGTTTAGCAATGAAACTTGGTATTCGAGGTCCGTCGCGGTCGCTCATAGCAACTGTCACGTTCGAGTGCGTGTGAACCGCTTGTGGACCATTCAGCTGGATATATGGCCTATTTTGAAAGAAGCTTCGGTGGTTACTGGACCTATGTATGGCGTATGATAGCTAAACTGCCAGTGTAGGGAATATATGGCTCAGTCGCCATTGCAACTCCTGTTAGCCAGGATTAACTATGGATATCAAATAAAAAATTGATCACGAAAGTGCGTGGTGACCTGTTGGTAATGGATTGGACGCATCTGCCGTGGTAGTGGCCGTCGTTTCGAATTGTAGAACATCGTGGAGATTGAGAAGAAAGTCTATCATTAGCAAAGTCTACGAACCCGCCCTGGACCAACGTGGATTAAGTAAGTGGACTTAAGCCATGCCAAATCTGCACGGCAGAGGAGTACATTAACATACGAGGTGTGTCATGAGATTGAAATCTACCACCATCGCGGTTCGCTTCCATTTCATCACCAATTGGCCTCCACAGTCCACACCATAAAGCAATTAGTTAACCCACAAAACTTCTGCTTTGCTAATATCGTAGATCTTGAGCAATCTGTCTTGATTAAGCACAACTTATCGGAGTTTATGTTAATTACAGCACACGAGGGATTCAATGTTAATGTTAGTTCGTGTAATATGATTATGGTCAATTTAATTAATTTAAATTGTCTCCGGAACAACAATGGATTCAATACGCTTATTGCTGAGCTTAGGGATCTTGCATTTGAATTGAAATTGGGTCGTAATTTACCGTGATGCTTGAAAAGGTTTAATGTTATGTGACAGTTTTTCTGCATTGACTCATCATTCTTGTCTCTTAGTCAGTAATTTTTTACGTGTTTTGCTTTCTTTTACTTTCTTACTTATTCATGTTGTAGTAAAGCGATAGGAAAGGAAATCAAATTAATATATTGGAGAACTAATTAACCTCATATATTTTACCAGTTGTTGTTGTACAATGTTAAATACATAAGAGATATTATGTCATAATACTTTGATCTTCATTAAAGTATCTACGGTCCTATATACATACAACTAAACTCAAAATACCCCTAAGACGAAAACGATAAAACCCGGATAGGGTAATAAAAACAAAAACTTTTAGAATTACGCACATACGGGCGGGTATTAAACTTAACGCCATGTTTCTTAATACAGTTCCATGTACTCCGTAAACTTTGTTTATATTAATGTGCGAACAATATAGGACGTGCGAATGTCTTGAAACTCTTAGGAATGCGGCCCACCGTCCCCTAGTCCCGAGTCCCCCCAGACTTCTAAATCTAGTCATAAAACACTAATTGGGTTCACATTCCAAGTAAGCATTGTACAATAGACGGAGTAGTAAACTACAATAAGTACCTTTGGAACGTAACCACAAAACCGCGGTACCCGAGTTGAATTATGTTTTGGATCCCGTTATGATTAAAGTTAAATCCACAGTATTACAATACCCGAAGTTAGACGTGTACAAATAAATGTGTTAGCTGATCTGGCTCCCGGATTGGGGATTAGAATCCGTATGTTTTTTTGGATGTGGCAACATTTTGCTGAAATATAATCAACTTCTTATTTAGTTGAGCTTCGCTGTAGCTAGTTTAGACTAGAATATTCGTCAAGAAATCGACCTGAGGTAATGAGATTCTTTCGTTGTCTTGTATTAATAACAAAGTGATAAAATCTAAAGGTAAATGCAGTCTAGAATGCTTTAATAAACTAACCACTATTAGCCACTTCGATGGATTTCCTCCATAGTCGTGTAGATAAAATAACGGACATAATCGACAAGTGGAGTAGCTAATAAATTATACACCAAACATTTGAATACCAACAACACACCACCTAAGCTCCAAAGCTCCTATACAGCTTAGAATAAAATGGTGTACAATCCCAAGATATGTAGACACGAGGAGACGTGTTAAAACAAATGGCGCACATTTAACGTGCTTGGCGGCAAATCCGCACATACGTCAGAGCGTCGCGCGGCGGCGGCGAGCTCATCGCTCAAGACATCGCGACACGCGCAGCACTGTACCTCCTGCGATGAATGGACTGCACGAGACTATTTCAGTTTTGGTGACGGGTACATCTTGCGAAGTGCTGCTGTGTGCGTTCCCTATACGTTATACCACGTGTACATATAACTAACCCCTTGGCACCCACTACAGTGGCTGGGACTTATAGCCATGTTGCCAGTCTTCGAAAGTGGACACACTTGTGTAAGGATGTCTGATAAATATTCAAGGTGAGTCAAAATACAAGTGATTAGCAACTGATGTTCTGAATATTGGGTGAAGTTTACTTCGTGGGATTCCTATCTTTGATGAATATAATGTACCCGTCTTAGGTAAGCAATAATACAGAAATGATCTCAACTCTTCCTACAAAGGGACTATGGATGTGGAAAATTATAGAAAGTAAGACGTGGTATCGGTACGTCTAAAAGGCATGGCAAGATTATGCATGTAACTTTCGTAGTTTTATTTCATAAAATTCTGCTGGTCTATGATATCCTCGCATTTAATACAGCTATTTTACGTTACGTTTGCCTTCATGATAATAACTTAGCAAGATAGCCGGAGCATACACGCTGCAGGCGAACACTGGCATAGAACACGATTTCATATGAAATGTTTATTTAGGTTATTCTTTAGTCTGTACTATTCGTTTATATCCACTGCGGGCATTCAGGGCGTATATTACAGCCCTGAATGCCCGCAGTGGAGAGAATAGTTAAAATTTTATATATGCATCTACTACTACTACTTCGATATTGACGATCTGGATAGGTTTTTTTTTAATAAGTACACCCAACAATCACATACATAGTCCTGACCCATTAAGATCAATTAAGTTTTGTGTCGTTGGTATCAAAAACTACGGGAGGCTTTTTAGTCTCACAAACACCCAGACCCGACACAAATATCTGTGGGCTTCACAAACTTTTGTTTCGGTGCGGGGAGCGAACGAAAAAATCATTTTTGTAACAATATTTTGTAATGCTTTTTGGAATCAGTTTATGTATATATATTATGTATTAATACGCATCTATTGTATTTATATACTTTTGTATAATATTTATTATTATTTATTATTATTATATTTATTATTATATATATATATATGTATGTATGTATGTATCGTTTATATAAACTTTACTCATCAAAACAGTATATTTATGCGCCTACTTCATTTTCTCTGCACCATCCTAAGGTCGACTGGTAGAGAATGCCTCAGGCATTAAGTCCGCCTTTATACTACATATATTGTATATAAAGCATAAATAAATAAATAAATAAATCAGAAAGTCTTTAGTAAAGATACCTAACCTTTCGAAACCCAGGCTGCAGGTGTATATTACATTCAATCTAAAAGAAAATTAAAAATAAAGTACAGTTTTTGATACTCAATATGGTTTGAAAACTTAGAAATAATTTTGCTTTTATTTGGTTTCAAATTAAAGGACGAGGTTACCAATTCGTCTGTGTTTTATGAAAGTCCTTTTATTTTTTAACCAAGAAATCGTAGACATGTTTATTCGTACGATTTGTTTGTTATTACTTTATGTTATGATATGTCTTCTTTTATATTTTCATTTATATTAATAATAGATCCACATCATCATCAATTATAGGACTTTGAAAGCTATAAGCAATGAGCACTATTCAGGAGTTTCAAAGAGCTTTCACTACATCCAGCAAACTGTTAGATTGGAGCTAGCATAATTAAATGCATTGATTTTAAGTAAGTCGCAAGCATATCCTTTCGAGATTTTTTTTAAATTGCTTAAATCAACTCGTAGCTCTTTGAAACAAATGTATTTCTAGCAAACTCAGTTGAGTAAGCGAAACGGTGCGAAGTACAAATTGGCAAAGATAAACAAGCAGAGCATTTGAACAGTGAACAAACGCACGGAGACCAGTCTGTCATGGCGGATTACACGAGTCATTTGATCGGACAACATTAGCGCCAATCGCGACAGACGCCGGAGCAGAGGGGAGAGGGGAGAGGGAAAGAGGAGCAAAGCTGGCAGGTCGAGCAAAGGGACCGACTATTTGGAAGTGTTGAGGTTACAACATAATTTTAAGTGAATGGAAGTGTGATCTGAACTTAAGTCATAATTGCATAACCGGAGTAATAATTTTGTCGATTTGACTATAGATACTGATTAGCAGTAGCATTTACCTTAACGTTTAGTGCTAAGATTTTGAATTTTGATAATAAATATGTCTTGAATGTGGTATGTGTAGATATTCTGACAGTCGACTTCAATTCTACTGAATTTCTTATTTTGAAAACCTCTAAATGTAGTCATAACAAAACATGAGAGATTATTTTGACTTATTCTAGAACGAAATTGGCTTCAAAATTGCGCAATTCTCTAGAGATGCCATTGTGTCGCGCGGAAACCACTGCTCACAATGTCTCATTATCATAATTCATTCATAGAGCACACATGCTTTCACGGCACAACACACACTGCAATAACACCATAATGGCCAGCAAAATGAGCTTTCATCAGGGCTTGTTAAACGACGCGTCACAAAAGATCTACCACCGACCACTCCAGTTCATATCCCGATATTAATTCGATCGCGCGTCCTTTGTAGGGGCGTATTATCGTAATTATGTTGTCTGTAGGCCACCACTCTAAATAATTACCTTTGTTCTCCCACATCGCGTGTATCGGACGTGGAGATTTTGTCGAGAGCGTCCGTGGTTTTCTTCCTTTAATATTTGCTTCGTGTTCTTCGGTTGTTAAATCTTACGCGTGGTCTTGTGATATTATCTTATTACAATACGATATTGTTAAACATTAATGTATCGATTTAATTATTTTGTTTCAATTCAACCCGTGTTTATCCGGCTTTGAGCAAGCTGGCATAATTGTGTCCCTCACCGAGGGAAACTCCATTTGTCGTGGCAGTGCAAAAAAAATGTCAGATTGTATAAAAAAATATTTCGTCAGCATTGAATAAAACATTTGAATATGTTTTCACATTTCAGCACATATTTTCGGCTCGGTTACTCCCTCTGCAATACTGTTATTTCGCATTAAATTCCTGAAGTTAAAATACGATTGCGAGTGTCAACGCGGCGTGGGTTGATAATGTACAAAGTGCACACTTTGTGTGCTGTAAGTTTACGAGTGCTCGCATTCGGATGGTGTCCACTGAGCACTCAGGGTGATTGCGTGCGTTTTGTTAATAGTTTTAAATTGTTCTTGAGGTTTTGTTGCATATAAAATCACTTACCGAACTTCCCTAGCGTTGAGGGTATTGCCAAATCCTGTTATCATATTAGATATCCACATGTTCAGCAGCACACTTCCCGTATCCGGCAAATAGTTTGTAACATGCTACGAGCCTCTGTGAGGCAGTTGCATTAAAACGCTAGTTATTCACCGAAAGGACGCGACTGTGATCCCGTACCTAGACAATTATAATTTTCGTGTGGGGTGTAGATTTTGTAAAATCGTAAGCCTCTTGTAATTTTTTATACTCAGGACACAAAACATCTATTTATTTATATGACTGTATTGGATGTATCAATCTTTTTTGTATATAGCTTCTAAGGGATACATTTTCAAATTATCTTTAATTAATATCTATAATTGTAAAACTTCAAATTAAAATAAACAAAATCTAACAACTGAACTATATCGCAGCGCGGCAGCTTCCGAACTTGAAGAAAACAGTGAAACAAGGTGTTATCTGGAAACTTCAGCCGGAGCGAGCTGTTATCTACGGGCGAGAAGTACCTCTATCAGATGTCTGTTGCTTGCAGCGTCCGTCTTACTGGGTCGCAGCTTTATTGTTCAATTGTATTTTAAGGAATTACATAGTTGTATTTACTGTGGTACTTTAAAAGTAGTTGTTCTGAACTGTTTCTGCCCATTGATGCGCCAACACTTATATAAAATCGAGAGTTTATAACTCTGAAAAGTCTGAGGTGCCCTGGAATTTGACCACGCGAGAACAATTTCCACAGATTAAATATTATAAAATAATTATCTGAATATATAGATAAGTTATATACATAATCAAACTGGATAATTAAGAAGGTAATTAATAATTCGTTAGGTCTCGTTATAAAACTAAAATCAAATAAAAATTTACTATAGTAAATATTCGATAACAAATTATATAGATAGTTATTGCTACGTTTCTTATTTAGTAAGAAACGATTTGAGATCAAAAGCGTTTACGATACAAAGCACAGGCTTTATTACACACGAAGCTTTATTCATTTTAATAGAATTGGGCCGCTTGTGAATATCTAGTCATTAAACTACAGCTCCTTTATAGATGAGAACATCAAACATTTTACTGGGTTTTATTGTTGGTTTTTTTTTCACTGCCTAACAAAATCATTATAAAAGCAACTCACACAGTTTTTTTTTTCAAGAAAAAAGTATGTTACAACTATCGGCATAGTTGTTCTTTTTTTTTAATTAACCTATTTCATCCCACAGCTGGGCAAAGGTCTCCCCCCTGTCTCTCCATAATACGCGCTGCAACGAAATGTCATAAATTAATTTATTTGTTAAAAACGAGAGGGAAATAAACAGTCAGACCGCAATAGGTCGGTATGGAAAGCTTGGGGGAAACTAGTAGTGGACTTGATTTGGCTGAAAAAAAAACTGAGATCAGAGTATATTATGTGCTACGGGCCTCGCCAGGTCACAGTAAATATCGAAGCACACAGTTTTGTGTGGGCCTTTTACGACCAACATAAATAATTACCATTTATAAAATATTAATGATGTATGGAAATGACAATACTATTTAGACCAACAGAGCTTACGTACCCGTATACGTACCTCACGGTCGTCGTTCTCTTACAATTTGTTTCGTGTCGACCTATAGTAAATGACTTGTCGGAGTAGATACGGCCGCGCCGGGCCGACGGCGGCGCTCAATCACGAATCATATTTTATTGTTTTCCATTCAATTTGTTATCAGATATTGCTCTTTTGACCCACTTTTGGTAAATTTCTCGGTGCGATTCATTATTTGGCGAAAACTTTCACGTCGGACTTTTTCTCGATTATTTTTTGAGCCGTCTCAAATGTATAAAGATGGGAACAGATTGGATTACAATTTTGAGCCGGCATGATTTGATATAATAAGGGTCTTCAGTGACGGCTCTTTGACGATATTTATCGCGAGGATTATTGAATGACATTATTGAATGTTATTTCAACCTTTTGTGTTTATACATAGAATAAGTTATTTATATTTTTTTAATTAAATGTATTTTGAGCGTAACTATAAAAGGACCTGACATAAATAGATTACATGAAATGTTTACTGTTAATGTACCCATACCGAAGAAGAAGAAATTCCAGTCGATGCTTTATCTGAATATAACTCTACAGCACTTTAGACGTTCTGTAAAGTGTGGTAAAGTCACTTTGCTGGGCAAAATAAGAAAAATAATGTTACTGCAAAACCTCTATCGCTCTTCACAATACATCATTCTCAATGCGAGTCCACTAAAATTCTGCCAAACAAGGCAGTAGTTGTCCATAAACTGTTATACAGGCATAGGCGGTCGTGTCGACGGTAACGCTCGGATTATGCTTCGGCGGCGAGCGCTGGAGCTAGACGCACCAGCACCCGGGGAGATTATATCGATATCTATAGAGTATTTCTAATAGTGTTACACTAGGCGTAGGGTATCGTAATAGTCCCTTTATTTGCCAAATGACAAAGGTTTTACGCCGGAAATAGTGAGGTACTGGGTTAAACTCCCATGTGGAGTAATCCTTTATGCATGTTTTTTCTCTATATGACTCACAAAAATGCCTATTAATGTTAATAGTAAAACTGTATAAACTTTTGAAATGATGCAGCTTCAAACTCATTAAAGTTTAGACCAAGTAGATAAAAATCGATATTAGTTTAATAAAAATAACATTAATAGCGAAATAGATATCGTGATATCAACATTTTAGAACAAATTTTATTTATAAAATTATTTTTAGAGGTCACTGTAAGACTTATGCGGGCTCAGCGGTCGCGACCTCCTCCGTTTAATATTTGTAATTCTTACAAATATTTGTCTACCGTCTGACCCTTACGATAAACATTTTAATACGCAAGAATGCTTAGATTAGTTTGGGCTCAGAATACTGTATAATCTTATTAATATCTCTAACCTTCTCGTTCAATTTAATCCCTTAGAAATAAAAAGTGCAGAGCCAACACTCTCGAAAGTTCATAGTAATATACTACTATAACGCAAAAGAATACTGAACCAATTAGTACGTAACATTTTACTAATTTATTATTCCGTAAACCCGCAGTATACAGAAAACAAAACGTAATTGCAACTCGTGTGTCAATGATGGTTCGATTAGCTATTAAAATTAGCTTTACATTGCGTTATTAAAAATTATTTTGTAAATAAATTATCCTTGTTAAACCTGATTCATGGTAAATATAAAAGTAATTTGTATTTGTTTATTAATGGTCAGCACTTTTCCCTTTGTTTATAGAAATGAAATGAAATGAAATTTATTTATTGGTCACGTTATTAAAGCCGTTAATTCATAAAATACACGCTTATTTAAAGTTTTAACAGTAATTAAACCATTTTGCATACATTAATATACACATACCTGGTAAGGATCGTAGGCAGTCACTGGATGCAAGCTTCTGCTAAGCATTTCCTGTAATAAGAAATATTTATGATAAAAACGATGTGGTATAAATAATTGAATTTGAATGTGTTTCCTGTAAAAGGTCGGTAAAATGGTATATAATAGAAGTTTCTTTATTGCTTCGGTCCGGCAAAGGAGAAAACATGTCACCTGATAGTATGTGATCACTGCTGTTCATGAACATCCACAATGCTGGATCATGGATCTGTTGCCGACCCATCAAATTGGGAGTGTAACGGGAAGGAAAAAGGATGGGAAGAGAAAATGGATATTGGATGCATCCAGCAATCTCACTCAGCCAAGCTGTCGCTTCACGTCAATTTCGTGTGAGACTGTGGAGTCATGACTGACAACAGCTCTACCACTTCCAGAAAGTAATAACACAAAAAATAAACGATATTATTATGGGTGTAACAGAACTACTTAAATAATTACTTTAGTAATATTGAGATACTTCAATTCACTTCATATTTGAACAAAATAATATTGTTTTATAAAGTTATATCAAAACACCTAAACCTAAACATATATCTCGGCCCGTTTGTTTTGTGTGAAATAAATAAACAAACAATACCCGAAAATCGCCAATTATATTACCTATCGTAAAACCGATCGGCCGTGCTCTGTATAAGCGCATGTATGTGTATCCGAAGTCTTTAACAAAGAGCTCGTCCGATACATTTGTATGCAGATTAGACCGTCATTGTCTGAACGATCCCGAGTATCCGCTGAACGCGCCGCAATCACACTACTGAGCAGGGGACCGGGGCCCCAGTGAATATTGTTGCACAACTACACTCATGATGGGTATTTTGTTTAACGGCACTTGCTAGCTACGAGATAGTATCGTTCGTGGTATGAATGTATTAGGCAAAAATATTTCAAGTATGAATTGTTATGGAAGGTAACTGACCGATAAAGGAATAGTACAGTGGGTAGTGTTGTGGTGCGCCGAGACCCAAATCAGTAACGGTTAAAGCATCATATTCTAAATTGATTTTAGTTTAATAATTTAGTCGTGATTCAATATACGTAATCGAGACGACTGTAGTTCAGTTCACACACATTCGCTAGTACACTTCGAAATTCATGTGTCAATTTAAGGTCAGGAACCGTCAAAGACCATTAATGGCAATGTTTGTCACTGTTTCTAAGAAAGCAAAGTAGGCCTTTATTTATAGATTTTAACGTGTATAATGACTGCACTAGCCAAGCTTCAAAATTTCATAATTTAAGGAAAGTCATAATTTAGCCCCCAAGATAAATTCTCATTTCTTTTATATCTGTGAGGGCACAGCGGTCTAATTTATATATTGTAGGAGTAAGTGGTTCAAGTACCTGTACACAAAAACTTATCCATATAAGCATAAAGATTCTCAAGTACTGACCTCCACAACTGTAATACTTTCGAAGAGGTAGTTACTTTACGACCCATAAAATCTTATGAAAAAGTATTGCAATAAAGATTATTTTCGATTTCACGCGGAGTCTCGTCGATGCTCGCAATAAGATTTATAACTATTGAACTTTTCACAGCTGTAACACGTTCCGAAGCAACGGTAGTATTTCTTGAAGATCGAAAAGATCTGGTGAAAACGTATTTCAATAAAAATATGTCTGATTTTGGTTTTGACTTTTGAATTGCTTTGTTCTTAATCTTCAAGCTTCGTTGAAGTTGCTATATTGATCTTTGCTCCAAGTTGGCTTATACAAGTCTCGTATTTCACAAATCAACAATCACAAACTTTTCATAAATATTCATTTAAGAGCGGAATAATAATTTGGAATAAAGCCGCATCAGACACAAAATACTTTTGTAAGATTTATAAAGGTGATGATATTTTGACGTACAGCGGTGATGCGTGATGCTTTCTGTAAATATTACATTAACAATTGTAATAAAATACGCATTACCTCATATGGAAAACGAAATCAAATCCTTGAGATCCATCACCCATTTCCAACTTATATATTTTAATTAACTTTTTTGAAAAAATACTCGCATATTATAGTCAAAAATTATATACGCTTCTATAACATTCTAAACGACCTACTTTCGTGTTTTTGGCATAAAATAACATTGTCGGAGCAAACGTACAACGCATTGAAGCTTACAATAACAACGTTATTACATTTTCACAGTAATGTGGAATTATTCGAGAAGCTATTATAAGGACACGAGTCCTCCGTCCTTTCGTCCCTTCACGTCTGCGGATGACGTGCGCACACTATTTGTCTTCCCCGGCGGCAAAAACCAACTCACTTTTTCCCAACTTTTGTCAAGACCTTATTCACTCGAACCGCAAATGCTGGATATTCGTATCCGGCCGGAGAGCGACCACAGTGCTGTGGTTATGAACCCGTTACAGTGAGGCAGGCCTCTCGCGTTTCGGGTTTATCCTATGTATACAGATACAACCATGCCGTCAAAATTAGATCAGCCAGCGAGATTCTGTCGGTGGATACTCTATATTATCTGTATAGAATTTATCGTTAATGTCTCTTTGTCGTAACAGTATAATAAAAACATCTGAATACCGATCCCGATCTTAAACAATTGCAAAACCCAATTTTTTTACTAAAAGTTTCAAAGATAAATTTTTCCTAAAATAATATAGCACCGGTGGTCAAGACCCAATTCTCGAACCGCAAATCAACGAATAATCGCACAATCGATACCGCAAAAACAAAAGCGATTAATGAAGAAAGTTCGTTTTGCGCCTGTCCCCCGGGAAATGTGTGTCGCAGGTATTGACCGGGATCGGGATTATGTTCCGAATATCCCGGTAAAGTGAATCATTAATTACGACGACCTTTGGCCCGCGAGTTGCCAACTTTTTGTTGTTAAGGAAATTCATTTCCTTTCCGAATCGAAACAGAAAGAAGTTTTCCTGCGCGGAGAATTTCATTTGGATGTATATAAGAATTTCGCGTAGTCTTTGTTCGCAGCGATCGTAACAAGTGGGTGTTGAAATATTCACGCAATATGGAAGTTATAGCGAGGCTATGCCTGCGTTTTTAGTTACGGGAACATTTATGTCCTTTGGAATAGCAAAAATTGGGTTTTATTGTGTATTTTGTTTCGTATTGCTGTTTATGTAACGAATAGAGTTTTATTATAGCTTTTTTCAAATATGGTACAAATAGGATGGTTCAATGTTGTTTGTATCATTGATTAACGCGAAATTACATGTGTGATGTTCCGTTTTGTTTGCCAATTGCTCATTACTATAATTCAACCGATGTTACAATTCTGGGTCCTTTAAACGGGATATGACAAAACAATTGCATAGTTGTGTCAATTATTTTATGACTGGTATTGCAGTTATGATAAGATGGACAGTGTTGAGCCTCCAAGTCAAAACAAATGCTATTTAAAAAATCGTCACGCTGAATGTAACAATGATTACACAGACATACAGAAAAGTGGCATGTACCAGTGACTAGACCTAAATTATTCTTATTTGAACGTACTGAATCCAAATTCAAGCCATTTTATTTTTATTTTGAAGAGTATGATTTTAACTAAGTTAATATTGTTGTGTGCAGCGCGCGTCCCGTGTCGCGTGATGGCGCATGGAGCGCGCGCGAGCGGCGTGGTGCGCGGCGCTGGCGCTCGCGACGCTGGCCGCCGCCGGCCCGCGCTACAGCTCGCGCATCGTGCACACGCATGCAGGTAACCAGAATTACTGCTTCTTTATCATTTACTTCATCATTATTATTATTAGTACCATCAACTAATTTATCCCTATCAGTATCATTCGCATCAGCTTTAATTTTATTACCATTACCATCAATTTATACTCGTAGTCTTCTTTCTAATATAGTTGCCCACAACGTAGGAGATGTTACTGATGTCAACCTTTTCAGCCGCCTTGTAAGTTTAGTTGCGGCGTGTTTAAACAGTGAATTTAGAAATTAAGGAGGATGTTGTATTCACTTCCCAGTCAGGCAATCACATTTATAGTTTTTTATTAACAAGATATTATTTGTCTTGCTTAGCGTCGCGATAATCCCGCTTATAATGACGAGCAGAAAGGAAATAACATGTACGAACAGTAAATGTCGCTTATGACACCTCTGCCATTTCATAGAAGATACAGATCTGAGTTTCTGGTATAAATATTATCCCTTATTCCATCGAACAAATAGCAATGTCAGCTTTTCTAATATAAACAAGACATAAACTAGATGCAACGCTCAGAGACAAACAATACATATTGAACGGAGTGCATGCCGACGACTGCAAGGAAATGTTCGCAGGGCTGCCAGCTGGTGACATTTCTTGACATTCCGTAAACTTAATTCAGCAGGAAGAATTTTAAATTCAATACGAATAAATGAATAACATATTGCGGCTGTGGATCGGTAAGTTCTTGGGTTCTAATCCCAATTAACACTCTCTGGTGAGTGGTATTTGATTTGCAATTTCACATTGTATAAGTTGCATGGACTGATATTTGTATCCGGTATGGCGATAAACCCGTGTTCTATCATATGTTAGGATTTTTTTTTAATGATCTTCGCTGTCGAAATACATTATTTGAATAATGATCTAGCCTAATGACTAAAAATATGTAGACAATAGAAAAAAGGTGTTCCACTGACTAGGATTAGCTGTAGGCGCTAACCCTAGCCAGTAATACAGCAGTAGTGTCGTGGAGTGACACAGCGGGTGAGGGCGGATACGAGCGCCATTTGTCACGAGCGCTCAGCACTCTATCCGCCGCACAGCACTGTAGTCCTCCACTCAACACGATGATGACCGACACCTCGCTCATAACACTGGACCGATACAAGACTGTATACATATTTTAAATAGCCCTAAAGGTTACGTGGGCAATTCCAAATATTGTTAGCAATTTAACCGCTGGCTGGCGCCAAGGGTGATAGGAACAATTAACAGATGACTATGGAATGAAGATGTCATCTTGTCAAATTAAATCCTAAGTTTTGTACTGAAAATTTAAACTGTACCATATTACGTCATAAACATCTATAGATCTTTGTGGTATGCAGGTTTCCTCACCCTATTATCCTTTACCGAGCAACACTGAGTTAATATTTGCGATCCCTAAGTTATTTACCCCATTCAAACAATTAGATCACCTGTACACATCATAATCCGCAAGTTTGTGCGTGTCTCGCGTCGCGTGTCCCGGCGAGTCCCGAAACCCAGCCTCGTTTAATTCCTACACAATCCCGGGACAATCCAATCAGCTCGGGCCTAAGGCACGCGAGCCGAATGACATCTCTTTGTTCAATCCCAAAATCGGAAAGCGGAGATCAAATTAATTATTGTTTGGATCTCATTCGTGGGATGTAGACCCGCTGAATGGGATAAACGCACCCTTTAAGGGGATAGAGTAAACGATGAGGCCAATTTATCTGGCCCGTAATGTGATGTGTTTAATTTAACCGAGTTTTATTGTCTGCTCGGAATAGAAACGGTGTATTTAAAGCTTATTCCTTAGTGGGTTTCGTTATCGGGAGATTGCTTTAGTGTTTATCTTGAAAAGGTGACGATAAAAATAGAACTGTAAGCCAAATATTTATAAATCATGAAATGAAATGAAATTCGTTTAATGAAACGAAATTCGTTTATTAGTCACGTAGGTCAATATAAATACATACATAGTACTTATTATCTAGCTACAAGATATTTGTTATATTATTTAAATGAAATTTACTATTTTTAGATAGTTATTAAGTATCGTGTATAAATAGCTCACCCTCCCCCGCATTAGTCGTTTAAGAGCAGATAATAAGAAGCGTTTAATTGAAATCGATTAGGTGAAATACAAAAGCTTCTTAATCACAGTTTATTTATAAACATCACTCATCAAGTGCAATATCCCGATTGCCGATCTAGTTTATCCACTTGATCGCCGTGGCGTAGCTGTTTAGACACCGGCTACAAAACAAAATACTGCAGTTGCCAACCTCGCACTGAGACGAATGTTTGTCTGGCCTACAAATATATTTTGATTGGGTTTGACTAAAAACTCATCCAAGACACGAGACTTGGTATCTTACTTTGGGGCCAGGACAATGTTTCTGTGTGTGTTGTCTGGACGCAACGGTTTTGTGGCGACAATATAACCTACATCCTTGTCCCAGGAGCTATCCGCGGCATCATAGTGGAGCCAGCTTCTCGTCGGCTGGAGCCGGTGGAAGTGTTCCTGGGTGTGCCGTACGCGGGGCAGCCTGCTCGCCTGGCGCCGCCGCCGCCGCCGCCCAGCTGGCCCGGCACCCGGCTCGCCGACGCCTTCGCGCCTGTCTGTCCGCAACGGTTCCCGGATATTGCCAACAAGTGAGACTTGCGAAATACAGGCTATCTTATAAACCAGGGTCAACGGCGCACATTTTATTAACTCTCATTACAGAAGCTCAAAATATCTTTGGGCAACTTAATAGCTTTTTAGGGAATAGGTCCGGAAAAAAAGCAAGCAGCTGACTTGATGATAAGTGATTATTCTCACTCGTAAGTGCGTTGCTGGTCTCTCATAATAAGAGAGAATGTGGAAGGTAATGAACGGGAAGAAAAAAATAGATTGCGTTACTGGCCAGTTGTCTTTTATCCGCAATCAAATTAATGACATAAAATGATTAGCAGTAGCTGGAAATAAAATATTTTCTGTTCGCTCCAAATAAATCCGGACAAAATCTTGAATAAATACGACATACTTGCTTGCGTCACTATGGTAACCATTACTGCTAACCCAGACGTTACTAAAATCCTACCACGATTATTTATGGTCAATATAATATGTTGTGTTACTACCAGGAGCGCAGCACTGTCGAGGATGCCTCTCGGCATGTACAACGAGCTGAAGGCCACTGCGCCGCTGCTCGCCAACCAGAGCGAAGACTGTCTGTTCCTCAACATTTACGTTCCCGGTAGCGGTAAGTACACTACATTGTTATCTTTACTTCTGGGCTCTAAGCTAAGCGATGCATCGGAGGTCGGCCTGGTAGAGGTTAAAAAAGGTCACAAGAAATCAGGCGGTGTCCGTCACTAAACGAATTGAAAATTTTAACCTTGAAAATTATCTATGGCAATTTTTAGCGGCATATTTACGATAGCTGATGATAATAATGATTCTTGGACAGGCGCGCGCGGCGTGGAGGCGCCGTACGCTGTGGTGGTGTGGGCGGGCGCGCCGGCCCACGAGTGGGGCTCGCCCAACGCCCTCGACGGCGCCGTGCTCGCCGCTCGCGCGCATCTCCTAGTCATCACTCTTAACTATAGGATAGGATTATTAGGTAACATTCGAATAATTTTAATATGTTATTATTTGTCCCCTGCAGCCACTTATTGACTATATCTAAGACAATGATATTTAAATAAACCATTGACTGGGAGCAGACGTTGATTTCTCACCATTCAACATTCGAAATCGTGCTAGT
Source organism: Deilephila elpenor (assembly GCA_949752805.1). Taxonomy (NCBI): domain Eukaryota; kingdom Metazoa; phylum Arthropoda; class Insecta; order Lepidoptera; family Sphingidae; genus Deilephila; species Deilephila elpenor. Next base: position 301,584 of record OX457098.1, read on the forward strand.
ATGTGCAAGTCGTAGTGGAATCAACTACAGACCTAGGTTGCGTGATCGATCCCTACCCCATGACAAATGTTAGTGTAGTTAACTTCCAAACAACTGTTTCGTATGTGGATGTTGTGAAACTAAAAATTTGGTCCAGTATCTAATATTGACCATACAGCACTTGTAACTTAATGAGCCATAACTACGTATGAAATCCCTAGGTTATCTAACAACGGGCGTGAAGTCCGACCCGGTACAGCAGTCAGGCGGGGCAGCGATCCTGGACGTGATCGCAGCCTTGTCCTGGGTTCGGAGGAACATCGCCGCCTTTGGAGGGGATCCTCGCAGGGTCACGCTGGCTGGACACGCCGCTGGAGCCGCGCTGGTCAACGCTTTGTTGATGGCACCGGAGAGTAAAGGTGAGAGTGGTGATAAATTATCTGCAAGGATCATTGTACCATCTAAAATGAACCCAGTTTTCAAAAGTTGAGTTCGGTGTTCGCATCGTCATCATTATCAAGATAATCATCCCCCTGCTACCCTAAAGTAAATACGTTATTTAAGTGCGGACGTAAATTAACTGTCTAGATTCTAGACCTTAAATGACCTTAATATGAAAATCTTTAAAACGACGAATATTATTAGCAAGCAATTTCAAAAGCTATACAAAATCTTCTTACTTTTTTCACCTTCCCAGTAACAGAAAACAAATGACTTCGATAAAAGTGAAGTATTTCTATCTTAGGTCTGGTGTCTCGAGTTCTCCTGCTTAGCGGGTCAGCGTTAAGTCCGACAGCATTAACTCCCGACGCCGCCCTAGCCAGAGACCACACAGCACAGTCTTTAAGATGCGTGCCAGAGACATCGGAAGATGAAAACTGGTGACTATAACTCATTTCGTGTATACTTCATTAAACATAGTGAGATATACGAGTATCAGTAGTCAAGGTTATAAAGATTCTCAAGATACAAGCCACTTCTAACATGTCTTCATCAAAATCTTTATTTGAGAATGGAGAAGTTTCATGTTTAATAGTTTTATTAACACCGGTCCACAAGTGATTAAAATCTGCAAAACCATGTCAAAACTTATACCTTTTTGCATTTATACATACATGAGATAATGCCGGGCCTAAAGACACGATTGATTAACTTCATTAACGGTTTGGTGAACATAAATTCATATCCATTAAAATTTATAGATCGACCGCAGTTAAATCCCATTACACGCAGCTCAAATGTATCGTGTTAAACATTACGTAAAATTCACTGGAAACCAAATCCAATAGCGAATATAATTCACATCAGTGCAGAGCGTTCCATTATCAGCAAAGTACAGCGACACCCCCACCCTTTCTTTCACTCCCGCGCAACCCCTCGTACTGGGAGGATCAAATAATTTATTGACGCAATAATTACTCAATAAAATAGTGGAGAATTTACAAATATTTTGCTACAATCGTATAATGTGGAAAAACATTGGCCGCATCAGTGCTAAATGATTTGTGGTGTCATCTGCACGGACAGATATTCATAAAGTGTTTTTCGGGTATTTTTGCAATTAAAATCATTTTTAACCTATCCCAGATATAGCACAAAGTATGTGCAGCGTTAGAAAAATAAACGAATAATTTTTATTTCAAATGAAAGTATAACTTGTTTATCGCTGAATATGGTTTACTCAATTATATCCATAGCGAACTCCGTGCAATTTTATAAAGGAAAAAAAAGAAAAGGGGCGGGAGGGGGAAAAAGGTATTTACCCTCCGGCAATTCTGATGTAGTTATTTATTATAGGTTAGTGGAATGCATCCGTGCGCGTCCTCTCGCCGCCCTACTTGCAGTGGAGGCTCCTCGAGCAAGGTTCCTAGCAGGCTGGGCTCCATCTGTACCGGTGCCCCGGGACAGTCCGCTCCAAGGCCAGGCTCCGACCAGAGCTCTTCATGCCAGTGACGCGTTCCTGGAGTGCGCGCTCGCTGTGGTCGTATCTACTACTGAGAGCTACCAGTTCTTCAGCGAAGATGATATTAGACATGGATTTGAGGAGGAGCATCGGTGAGAATTTGAATTTTTATGGTCTTTAAATATTTGTGGAATGAATCAAAATTATCAAAAGATTTTCACTCTAAATTTTAAATGTAGTTTTTTCTATTTCTCTTGGATCATTTAAGAAACAGAATATCTGGCGAACGCAATTAGTAATTACTATTAATGTAATACGAACTCTCTTTTTATTAGATTATTATTTGTTTTGCATTTAAATTAGTTCTCTTCAAAGCTTGTGCTTTGCAATCTTAGGACCAATATAGACGTTTTTCATTCGTCACTGGAGGGTGGAAGGTGTGTAGCGTGACACATCTTTAGTCTTCCAGCCTGGCTGACTACTAAGTGTTATAAAACATAGACCTGCTCTCAGGAACCGCATTCTCCGCACATACGTCCGCAACGTCTACCGGTACCATCGCAACGAGATCTTCGCTGCGATTCGCAATGAGTACACGGACTGGGAGAAACCCATCCAGCACCCTATCAATATCCGCGACGCGACCCTGGAGTCTCTGAGTGACGCCGCAGTAACAGCTCCGGCCCTCAGGGTCGCTCAGCTGCACGCCAAGCGCGGGGCTAGCACTTATTTTGCGCACTTCGCTCATCAGACCAAGGATGCTGACTACCCTCAGGTATGGAGCTATTAGGTACCATAGAGAGTAGGACGTAATTGTATAGTGGGAATTAAAAAAAATGAAAGTTATACTTAACCGATCCACACCTTCGTCCACACTTTCGTACCGAAAGGAAACATCGTGTGATTTACCTAGTAAAGATTAACTATTAATTAAGTATTCACAGTTAATCAAAAGTCAAACTTTTATACAAAGCCGACGTTAATGATTTTCTATTTCGCGCTCATGGAAACCAAATTAAATAGACTTAATTTATGTAAGCCCCAGATTAGCTAATAAAAATAAACTTTAATAAACAGATTTAATTACTACGTGAAGAGAAACAGAATGTTTCAAAGAAAATTTTAGCAAAATACAATTTACTGAAGTTCATTTTCATAACAAACATTCTTTCTTTGTATTTTACAACCTAACCTAATTAATTTCTTTCTCGATAGGTACTATTGAAGTGAAAAACTCTATAAATTAAATTTCCCAAGGTTCTTAAGGTACTGTAAGTGAAGGCCACCTAGCTACATAAGACCAGGGTGGTCGCCTTTTAAATCTTAGAGTAGTCCCGTGTCTTTATTTTCTACTGAACTCAACAATATTTTCATCCCACCAGCGGCTAGGAAGTGTGACAAGCGAAACCCTGCCTTACTTCCTGGGCCTGCCTCTAGTGGGGGGAACTCCCAACAACCCAAAGAACTACTCTCGGGGAGACATTGCAGTGGCGGAGTCCACAGTGGCACTCTTGGCTGCCTTCGCGAAGACTGGTGATCCTACTCCCAAGCCGGACGAGAGGCACCACGAGGCTATCTCGTGGCCGCGGTACGAGATCAACACGCAGCAGTATCTTAGTATAGGTTAGTGATATTAGATAGATATTTATATAAACAAAAGCGGAATCTTAAGCAGGTGGTGCTAGATGTAGTACTGCTGAAATAGGGTGGGAATAATGAAAAGGATTTGTTGAAAATATTGAAGTCATGCAGAGGTGACATTATCGTGCAAAATTCGAGGTAGTATCAAATTAAAATAATAGGTATATTGTGTTATTTGAACGAATAAAATATATTGTGTTGTTATTGAAATAATGACTGAATATGCTATTTCATATTAATGCTGAACTAATAATATGCATCAAATAAAACCTAAAATGTAGATTTCATTCAAACAAACTTTCTACACACAATTTGAAATTTGTGAGACCGAAAAGTCTTTCGTAGTTTCTGATACACTCGCCACAAGACTCGACCTTAGTGCGGGGTCAGGACTATGTATGTGACTGTAGGGTGGATTTAATTTCATTTCTTTATTTAATTGAAACATGAATTAAATTGTTTCTCTTATATAATCTGATGGCTTCCTATGCTTTAAAGATCTTTATTTCTAAAGGTCTCGGGTCTATTTACGGAGTATAATAACATTTCCTTAATACTGGTTGAGATAAAAATACTCTCATTTGTCCCTACGTAAGGACCTCTGTCGTTTTTCAAATATTTGCCTCTACCCTGTATTAACTTAGGATGCCTTTGATAAACGCTTTTGCAAATTATATAACACAAACTCAAGTGCTTTGATGTTAACGATAAAACAAATGTAGAGGATTTGTAAAAATGAGAGCTCGTTGAGAATTTTATATGATGAGTCGGCTTAATGGGCTTGTATGAGTGAATCGTGATGACCTGAGTTCGATTCTTGGAGTGGGTATCAGTTTTTGGTTGGAAAAATATCATAAGCGTTGTTCGAAATTTGTGACTGACATTGCCGTAGGTTCACCTCTCGGGGTAAGCCACGTTATCTGAAGGTGGCACTAGCAACATCCCTGCCCAACAATATTGAGCTTCGAAACTAAAATCAATAATTTAAAGTAGAACGAACCTTACCAATAGTTATAAGAGACTATGACCCCGTACAATCCAATTACAATGAATATTTGAGGATGCGTTCAGGAGCGAGTAAATCGCGTAGGTGTTAATTTCACTTTACGTATTTGCCGTCGCGGTGCGTATTAGCGCGTAAATTACATTAATTTATAGAGCTTTATAGACGGCCCTGTTACACGGGAACGCTCCAATTTGATCAAATTTAAATCTACGTGTGTAATTAACGAACACGCCTTGTAGTGATGTTTGAACTTTATATCGTGTTTTCAACATGATGTACAAATTGGAGTTTGTGGCACTATAATATGAGATTTTTCATACTGATATCTCGGAATTTGCCTAACTGAGGATACGAACGCGAGTCTTTATAGTTTCTAAGTTTAATGCGCAAAATAGTCTAGCAACAACTAGACGAATGACATCATGTATATTTCCCAACCTGGAGTATTTTCTCAAAAGATTTTATTTAAATTATTTTATATTTTGAAAGGTACCAAATTAAGAGTGAAGAGTCACTACCGCGGGCACAAGATGGCGCTGTGGCTGCACCTGATCCCGCAGCTGCACCGGCCCGGCGCCGCGCCCCGCCACCACCAGTTCAGATCCGTGCATCCCGACATGTTTGCTGGTAAGCTTGAAGTAATGTTTATAGATGATTGGTGCAAAAATAAGCTCGATGAAGTTTTCGCATAACCGTCTTATTTTTTGTTGCCAAAGTTTTGGAAGTCAATACTAGAATTAAAAGCATATTAGTATACAACTAAGGATCAACTATTGTAATTAAGGTTTAAAGGCTGTGATGAAAAAACATATTGTATTGAGCAGACCAGCAAATTAATATAGATAGCTAAAGATTTTTTTTACAAGTTGATGCTTCGCTGATATCATCCAGAATGTAGTCACATTAATAAATCATATAAAACACCAAAAAAATATGATGAATAATTTGATCAAATCTGCGACGCACCTGTCCGCTCGGCGCCGGCTCATTTACCTTCCCATTTTAGATAAAAAAATATATCAAGCTGACTGACAGATCCGGGACAACGCGCCCGTAAATCGCCATTATGATATTTATTTTACTAGGGCATTTGTCTTTCTCTTAACGCGAAATTATGGTTGCTTTTACGAGCCAATAAACTAAAATGATTGGGTCACATCTTGATACGATGCTCACGTCTCCTGGCGCCGTTTGAGAGCATGTCTTATTATCTTGAATCATTAATGGCTTCGCATCCCCTATACTTCGCCCCTCATCTTAGTGTGTCGAACACCCCTCATTAACCCCTACCTCTGTTGTGAGAATCGATATAGTTTAAGGTTCGAAGGACATACATTTTAAGTGCTACCTATAGCTAAATTATGATCTTTGATTGTGATATCCTTGTGTACTTTATTTACTTCTGCCTAACAACACCTACAAACCCACATGAATCGTAGCTGCATCGTACGATCATTCTGTGTTGTTTATATGGGTAGATCAGTTTCTTATTACAGGAAAAGAAAAAAGCATTACCCCCAATTCTTAAGCATTTTGAAGGAAAGGGAACCTACTCGATCACTAAATGTTAAATTCAAATCTGATATAAACTTAACCGTACGTTGCAAAGATCCACCTCAAATCCTTTACAAACACAGCTGTGAATCATTCGCATACAGTTGGGGGACCTTGAACCGCGTACAAATCTAAGTTTACACGCGTCGCGGAACTTGCAAATTAATCGCCAACTATTACTCCGTGGAGATAGATGCCATTGATGCTTCCTCAAGCGATTTGGTAACAGAGTAACTTTGTAAGTAAGACAGAATGTAGGTCACTGGGTCTTCGGTAACTGTTATTTGGGATTAGAAAGGTGTTTCCTGTTACATACTCATATTAGCAAGATAAAGAGATCACAATGCATGATGAGCGCAGTGTGTCCTAACAAAGTATGAACAATTATATTTTACAACTCTTCTAAATCGGATAAATACAAGCTAAATCCGAAACGCGACACACACCTACCTTAATAAGACAGGTTTTCCAACTTCGGTTATTCATTTTTTTGATGAATTAATCTATCTCCACCTGAAGGGTTTTTGGGAAGTTAATATGTCTTTTTTATACCGGCACATCTAAAACATTGAATGGTAACTGTAGCCCAATCCAAATAGGGCGTCTATTGATGTGGGTTTCACATTTAATGATATATTCGGTAACGGATTGGGAAAAAAAATATCAGGCAAGTGGCTGGTCGTAGTCATAAATCTAATTTGTCCATCGTTTAAAAGTAAAGCTACACTAAATCTTAGAAAAAGGAAGATTTTCTTTATAATAATACCTAGAGGAAGCCTCTCTATACTTGGTATTTTAATATTGTCAATATTTCAAGCCCGAGCTATTAAAATTCGGAAAAATTTAAGGTCATTGAGAATTAAACCAAAACCTGGCATTGATTGGAATGATGCCAAAAAGAAAGAAAAGTTGCGGCACGGAGTTTTGCGAAATATAGAGTTCAGTGGAATAAATGTTATTATATTTTTCACTACCTTTGTACTATAAAAGCAGCTCGTCTAATGAAAAATGATTTTCGCCGTCCATTAACGCTTCCTTATAAAAATAATATTCTATATCCTTCCAGACATCATCTATCCAGATACAAACAAATCTCCGAAAATTCGGTAAAATTCTACCAACCAAAATTATTAGGAGGCTAGCTTCAAGTAAATTTTGTTTCAGCACCGTTCACAAAGCATTGCATATTAATCACGCTAAACGAACTTCCCGTAAATAAATTGCGTTCAATGTAAATTTACTGCGATCTATCGCTCAAAATAGCGTATTTTACCTTCTAATTTATTATTTATAGCTTCCCGCATTCCTTGGGGTCGGTGTCGGTAACAATGGGGTCCATTGTGGCCCCAACGCACGAACCGCCCGTTAATTATCCACGGGGTTCGATGCCCGGCGATAGCTCGCTTTTTGTTCCAGTGACGGCCATTCTAAAGGCAAGGATGCAATCAGGCTACCGTGGGATGAATGGCTATGAAATTTAATGGTTTGCTCTTCATTATCCTGGGAGAGAGTATGGAAGTTTTGAGCAGATCAGAATATTGTTGTGAAATCACCGATTTGCTTGCGTGTTTTAATAATAACCAAATATGTATAAACATAGATACGTAATTATGTTTGTTAGAGGTCAAATAAATCCCAAAACTTCAAAATGCATAAAGAACGACAATGGATCCCCGATTTCAGTGGTATTCTCGAGTTCAGATACAATAGTGTGAAATGTACGTATTGGGTAGTTGCGTAAAGTTGATGTAAAATAAGAACTAAGTGTTAAATTACTGGTTTCATATGTTAAATAAATAATATAATAAGATTTTTATATTACATTTAACGACAAGCTTAACTGGATAAAAAAATAAAATAGTTGACCATGACTATTTCTAAATTTCGAGCGAACACCCAAAGTCACAATCTTTATTATAAACTTTAAACGCAAATGACAGAAAAACATTCAACGCACTATAACTTCATTAATACCATTTATATGAATGAAAGCTGGAGTGAAATGCAAAAAGCGTTTGCTTTTATATTCCGGTTTATCGGCATCCGGAATCTCGATTCCCGGTCCGTTCCGGGATTTCTTAACGATGTCCGCGCGAATGGGGTAACAATGCGGCGTGCTGCCGTACCGGTAATTGCCGATGGGGCGTTTGTTACCCCAGAGGCTTTTGTTTCCCCAGTACGTTAATTAGATAGCGGATAAACCGGCAACATGTGTGCTGGAATACTGATTATGAATGTTTTTATTCAGCTCTGCTAACTGGTGAGTTTTTATGGTGGCTTCGGGCTGAGTTATTCATCTCACATTTGATATAGTTAGAAATAGTAGTCAGTAGATAGTACAGAAAATTTACGGAAAACGACAGTTTTATAAAAGGGTTTCGTTTGGTGACTTATATTGCTGGAGGCGCCATACTACTTCACTGTTACCATCCCTTTTTTCTTTTTTTTATCAAATACAAAAACGCACACAAAATTATGTTTCTAACCTAGGATCAGAATCTAGTCACAACCTAAAGATGCTACCAATATAAATGTTTTATATATGGAAGGAAATAGTAGTTAAATGTAGCAAAAACGTGCAGTAATGAAACAACATCTGAATATTATTTTAATTAACACACACGTCTCGAGGAACAAGAGTTCTCATTTAATCTATAATTAAATCATGCAATAAATTATTAGTATCTGAACGTAGCTGCAATTCGCCGACTCTATTCGTTTAAATAACATTGACACATAAAAAAACTACCGCATTGAATATCTCATAATCATTTGAGTTGCATTACTAAATCAGTAAAAGAATTCTCGCGTAGTGGGCATATTAAGGAAATATTTATTTTTATTTATTCTGGACAATGATGCAACTAAGAAAATAGAATTATTTTTGGTATAGTTGGATTCGGCGGAGTACCGTCTTTCTACGCTTGATTAGCCGGTCAACACAATTATACCGATCTACTCGAAACCGAATCGCTGGATGCAGACCACTTCCAACAGGTCCCTGTCGAAATCTTTAAGAGAGACTCATCGTTAACACTGAACTTCTCATAACTAAAGATGACAATGATGTCTGGATAACTAGAACCCAAGCTACAAATATAACTAAAATTACAAACTAACAAAACACCAAGACATTAACAGACAATAATCAGCAGAGCGGAACACTCCATCAGCTCGTCACGTTGCGAAGGTTCCCTTAATTTGTGGTCTCTGTTTAATTTCTAGTTAAGCTCGTTTAACAACGGGTACAATCGGCCCTTCACACAACAAATCTATTCGGGATAGGGGCCGCCCACAACGCTTTGTACTTCACATCACTATCGCACGCAAAGTTTTCGACAACTTTGATTTCAATGCGAGATAGTTTGGGAACAGCTTTATTGACTGTGAAGGTTTTATAACATATTTTTGAAGTGAAACTTCTTTATCGGGGTTGGAAAAATTTTTTCGTTACGCGTCACATTCTTCCGTTACGCGCCATCTTTTTTTATTTAGTAAATTAGTACCCACTTCAGTAAGCCACACCCCCAACCGTTTCCAAGCCCCACCCAAAATTTTAAGTCCCACCCACTTTTTTGTAATTTGATCCTTACCCCCCCTCTGGCCTTCCCCCACCCTAAATCCAAAACAGTGCCCAATAGCCTCCCCACGAAACCTCCCCCCCCGCTTACCCCCACCCTAAAAAAATTACCTCACCCCCCCCTACTCATATCTCCGGCATTATCCATCGTAGACCCACCGACCTTGGGTTCATTGGAACCGGCTCGGTGAGGGCTACAATCCTGCCCCAACAGAATTCCCGAATTCCCCCTCCACAACTTTCCCCACCCAAAAATATTTTAAGGTGCCCAATAGCCTCCCCACGAAACGTAAACCCCCCCCCCCCTACCCCCACCTAAAATTTTTACCTCACCCCCCTATTCCTATCTCCGCCAATATCCATCGTAGACCCATCGACCCTGGGTTCATTAGAACCGGCTCGTTGAGGCCTACAATCCTGCCCCAACAGAATTCCCGAATTCCCCCTCCACAACTTTCCCCACCCAAAAATATTTTAAGGTGCCCAATAGCCCTCCACGAAATGTAACCCCCCCCCCGCCCCTACCCCCACCTACAATTTTTACCTCACCCCCCCTAAACCTATCTCGGCCAATAAAGGTCGTGGACCCACCGAGCTTGGTATCCTCGGAACCGTCTCGGTGAGGGCTACAAATTGGCCCCGATAGAAATCCCAAATTCCCTCAAAAATTTCCGCCCTCCTAAACTTAAACTTTATTTAATGTAGCTTTATTTTACCAATTCTATAAATTTGTAAATAGTAGATCATTTTTCGAAAAATGACGTCATAATGAAGTTTCACTTATTACGTGTGTACACTAATACACACACACATTTTTTTTTATAATTTTGATATGAATTTTCATTACATTTTTGTGTCTGATTAATTTCCCCGTGAGTTAAAGATGAGCTGATGTATTTAAGAATCTGGGCCAAACTTTAATGTTCAGTGTCAATTCCTCGCGTTTTTGGTGCTGGCAAAAAGGATTGTAGTAGCAGGCTTGTGGGCCGGATAGTTCCTCATAAATCTATCAAATCAAAAAGAATATAGATATTAACTGAAATTTACTCACGGTCCAGGTCAGTCCGCATCTTGAAGTTAAATGAGAATGCTTTCAGCATGGTGGCATGAGAAAAAAGGCATTCTATCATCTAAGCTGTAAAAAAAATGTAAAAAATTGTTTTCGCATGAAACTCAGAACTTCAAAGATCTCATCCATCTTTTGTATCACAGGTGAGATATTCCCCGAGCTGTACACGACAGCAGCGGCCCTGGACGACGAGGAAGACAGCACAGAGGTGGAGGAAGACTCGTCGGAGGTGGAGGAGTGCGAGCCCTCCCCCTCCCCGCGCCCCGCACTCTCCGCGCTGCCCTCCCCGCAGCCTACGCCCAAGGAGGACTCGCTGACCTTGGACTCGCAGTACTACAGGTATGTGTATGAGTTATATAATATTATATACTTGTATGTTTCAGTGCTATTATATTTTAGCATTCGACGGCGTGACGAAGTGGATTTCTCAGGCACTCTTCTTGGCGGTTTAGACTAATCATATTTTCTAGTTCTAGGATCTAAAGTTGTGAGTGTCTCAACTATGAAAGTGATTTTCGGTTATTTTCAGTAGTGTAATTATACGTACACGGACAGTCATTAAAGCCAAGCCTGTCGTGTCGTGGCAACTCTACGTAAATGATAAATAAAAGCACAAAACAAAAGTAACCAAAATAGAATTTCTTTAATAAAAACTTAAAGCCAAAGACGACAAAAAAAGTGAAGACCCAGAGGCTACACCACAAGTCGCTACAGCCTTGATATTTTACTAGAAAACTTTGTACCGTGGGCTATCGTGTGTCAAAGTCGAGTGATCAATGAAGTGCCCCCGCGGCGTGTCATTCAATATGTGCCGAAACATGTCCCAATTAGGAGACTAAACACGCCACCTCCTATGAAAATGACGGCTCGTTACAACTTCAGATATTGTTTGTAATTTATCACCCGACGCCAAGTTCGGTAATGTGTTTCGTGTCGGCGACATCTTTGCTTATATTTATTACCGTGTTTACGCGTACGGAGAATCTGTTATTGGTTTTTTAAGTAATGAGTTTTATCGGCTTATTTCTGTAATGACAACTTGCGTTTAGGATGTGTGCCGTAAAGCCTTGGGGTCGATTATAAGGTACGACATTCCAATTTATGTGATTTTTATTGTAAATTGGTAGCGCCCCGGTTACGACATTAAAAATTCGTCAATGTGACCCACTAAATGTGTTGCACTTCGGGTTTTTCTGTGTTGATCTACTTTAAAACAGCCCGCCATAATAGAATAAACCGGTGAAAGATATCATCGCTAGCCGGTGAATGCCCTGGACTTCGCTGCACTTACCATCGTGCCGATACAAACAAGTAATCCTATCACAGTTTTTTTTCTTTAAGAAAGTATATAAAGACTGCCACAGACACACACCAGTGGACCACACAAAAGACACTATCAACTTTATTTTTCAAAGTCCAGTTGAAAAAGTTTGTATCTGCACTACAGAGATAAACATTTGAACTCACAAATCCTTCTCCTCTCATCAGGATGTTAATCCCCCCTCCCCTTCTTCTCTCCCACCCCGCGCCCGCACTCCGTACTATCTGGTTTTCTTTAAAGCTTAAAACTTGGAGCAGTTGGTAAACTCGGAAATGCCGCGCCTTATCTGTCGTGTTAGATTCGTGCATCTAAATTTCGTTGAGTGTTTTATCTGGTGTCTGAGATTTATGTTCTCCTAAATTAACTGACGTTTTTGTTTAGGAATGTCACAAAAACGAAAAATTGTGCTCACAGTGGTAGGAAAGTTTGATAAGATGAAAAGTTCTATAGCCTAATGTTAAGTCTCATGCCTATCCTTAAACAAAAGCAACACCATCCAGAACGTATAATTAGTAAGCAATGCATGACAATTTACTGCGTTCGTCATCGCGATATCTTATGATTTAAGCTCTGAATTCTCAGTAATTTAACTGGCATAAATGTCATATAAAGCGATGTTACCTTCATCGACGACCCCTTGCATACGAGGGACTTGCCACGTAAAGTAGCATCAATAAAGAATTCAAGAGGGGAAGCTAAACCTTCACCTGATTTATGGTACCCTTATCTGTTCCATCACGATTGATTCACAAACATTTATTCTGATCAAACACTTCGTTTCTAACTTTAGAAGTGTCGTTCAAACGTTGCCATGGGTTTAGATAATATTACATTGCAAATAAAAAAGATTTAGAACATTTAAAGTCGTGAACAAAACCAATTCTTACATGCATCGAACAACAAAAATGAAACCAAAGCGCCGACCCACACAATACCTTGTTTATGTACAAAAAAAAACATATTACAGTCTCGATTATTCGTACAGGCAACATGATAGCAATAAACACGCGACATAAATCATAAGTCACATAACGTAATGCATTCAGCACCGAACCCCGTGCCAAAGCACAACAAGATTGATCGCGCCGAACTGTAATCCCGCTAATGTGTTTACCTACTTGTTTACCTTGCTAAACTCGCTCTCTTTGTCTCGCAAATAATGCCTGATGCGAGCCATTTCTCAAGGGTTTTTTCCCCGTCTGATAACAGTAATAGATGGTTGAACGCCGGAATTAACCGGACGACTCTGTGGCGGGTAACGATTGTCATAACTCAACCGGGACGGATACTTTGCAATATGTATTTTTAGAAGTTCGGGAAATGAGACGGGATAAATTGTAGGACTGCGGCGCCGATGTCGCAATGCTGGATGTATTGATGTTGAGAGTTTCTTTCGCTACGTTTGGCTTGGTTTTATGGCCTCGGCTAAAAATATGTCAGAATTATTAGTTAATATTTAATCTGATAATAATGTGGACGGCGCAACAGAGTAGAAATGTACTAGACACAAAATTTAACAAAAGCAATTCCTGCCAAACAATGGAACATTTCAGCTAACAACAATAGACTATTAATTTAATTTGTGGTAAAACGCACGTGTACGCTAACATAAAGCAATACGGTGTAAAACTGGCTTTAGTCACCAACGCTACTTGGTCATATACTGGGAACATCTAGACGGTACTGCATTTCCGGTCAACACAGTGCAATGACATAGATTTTAAATTTACTAATATAAAAAAGACAACACAAACAGTTCCACTACACCGCCCCGATTCCAAAAAGTATAACAACCATAAATTAATTCCAGATTCCAGAAGTAATATCCAGAGGCCCGTTCTGGCTGTAAGTTACAGCGCGGCCCGTGCCAAGATTTCCTAACCCGATTATGAACGTGACCCACAAACTCGAACGATATCAACTAAATACATATTTTTATACTGCCACGACAAACTACAAAGTGACTACAATGAACCTGATGGAAAATGTGACATGATATGGTAATTTCTCGCCGGCTGAACCAATTATGCATTATTGCATCCGGATAAACACAGAGTGAACCCGAAATGCGACACACTTGTGTGGGTCTTAATGACGGGTATTTATAACGAGGACATTCGCAATATACTGTCAACAGCCTAGTGATTTTGAAGCTGCATAATTAGTAAAAACATATTCTTTATTTTTACGTGTTTAAAATGAAGGGGATGCATATTGACTAGTTTGACAATTAGTAGCAAGTATAGACCTATGCTTGTCATTAAGATTTATTTTTCTATCCTAGACACCAAGTCAAAGGGTTAAAAATCCGCGTCGTTACAACTTACAACTCATCCTTACAACTCTTTTTCTCGCTAGATGGCGCTGTTCGAATACACAAGTCGTTATTTTTGCTCCTCAAGTAATAATTAATTTTGTCCTGAAGAAATTACGCTACACTTAAGTTTTTGTGTTCGCAAAGTGAATAATTGTGTAAATATCGTGCTCAAACGTTATCTCGACAAAACTGTGACTCTGTGCGCTAAAAAAAAAGATTTTCTCCAGTTTCTAAAAACAACTTTTCTGTGAAGTGCGAAGTGCGTCAGTGTTCGAATATCACGACCTGGGATTTTTATAAACTAGTTACAAACTATAACGATTGTTTCTACCGTTATATTAACAAGTGATTCATTCTAGGCTATTTTACCGACCGTTATTTTAAAAACAACAAAGATACCAACGCCATCTAGTAGCAACCCTGGCGTACTACATGATAACGGGTGGTAACATCTGCTAATCGAACTGTCATCGACTTGCCATTACAGTCTTGCACCCATTTCTGGTAGAGGGCGCTAAGCAACAATACATTGCTACACAGTTTTGCAATCATCCCTACTAGAGGGCGTTAAGCGACAAATAATTGTTTCATAAACAACAATTAGCTGCATTTGGTAATGATGGTGTGCGGCGCTTGCAACAAAATCTGCAGCAAAACCAACTCTGACGGGTCGACTACGTGCTGCTCACAATGCTCTCAGGAGTATCACGTCGCCTGTCTTAACCTGACCAGAGAAGAACTCAGACTTATGAGGACGAAAGCTAGTCAACTTAAATGCCCCAACTGTCAAGTAAAGAACAGAACTCCGAAAACGGACAGTACCCCCTTAAGGCAGCAACATCAAAACCACCCCGATGAATCTGCAGCTGATGACTTCACGAACCTTACCCAAGACCTGGCATCCATGGAAGTGCCTGCTGCCTCCTCTACTTTTATGGCAGCAGTGCGTTCACTCCAATCCATGTTCTCTACAATGAAGGAAGAATTTAAAGACTTCACTACTTCTCTGAAATCCACATGCGAGGACATTACTCTATTTCGTCAAGAACTTGCTGATATGAAGTCGCAAATAAGGGCGCTGGACAACCACAAAGCCGAAGTCTCCAGACTTCGTCTCGAAGTGTCGGAACTTCGGCAACAGCTACAATTAAAAGAGCAAAAACGCCTCTTAAGGGACGTGGAAATTACTGGCGTATCTGAAATAAAAGGAGAAAACCTCAACCAACTGGTCACCGTGCTGTCGACCAAACTTGGAGTGCAGCTGGATGAGCGAGACGTGGACGACGTAAGGCGAGTTGGAGCGCGAAGCGGTAACGCAGACCGGCCAAGACCGGTGATTGTCACTCTCACGCGAAGAGCGCCGCGCGATCTTCTGATTCGCTCGGCTAGAGTTCGCCGCTCTCTGACCACCGACATGCTAGAAATCCCGGGAACCTCGCGTCGGGTGTATATCAATGAACACCTTACAAAAGAAAACAGAGTACTCTTTAGCAAGGCCCGGAAAATAGGATCTGAATTGCACTTTAAGTATGTATGGTCATCAAATGGTAACATTTTCATGAGACGCTCTGAGACTAGTTCGGTCTTACATGTATCTTCCGAAGACATACTCAACAAACTAACTACTCATAACAAGTCTTCCTCTCCGACTCCTTGCCAAAATGAGTGCTCCTAACACCTGCTTCACAATTAAAATAATTAAATCTATATTTCTAATACATTTAAAGAAACTTCGACCACGCTACCCAGTATACATATATATTATGAATAATCCAGGTAAAAAAAAAAATCCTAACAATACTTATTACTTTTTTTTATGTTTTTAAAAAACTATCGCACACTAATCTTCAAGCGCCTCCCTGCATTATCAACAATACATGCCATTGTTTCACAATATCCATGACACACTCTTCTTACAAGATTGTCTCAGTAATCATATTTAGGCAATCAATTACTACACTAGTAAGAAATGGCTAACACGACTATCAGTGACGACATCGACCACTTAAAACTTATCCCTTGTTGCGTAGTGGAAACACCTGAAGAGTGTGCGAATATAATAACTAACAAATTTCGTTTCAATGTACTCTCGCTAAACATTCGTAGTATCAGCAAAAACCTTGATTCACTATTAGTGTTTTTAAAGAGACTAAACTTTCTACCTGATATTCTCATCCTCAGCGAATGCTGGCTAACTGACTCATTAGTTATTGACCAAATAGCAGGGTATACGTCATTTTGCACGAAAAACAATATTAATCAAAACGGCGGTGTAGTTGCATATATAAAGTCCTGTTGGTCGGCTTCAGTCTCTGAATTACAGCTACACGAAGCTTGTGGCTTGCTCATTGACATCCCAAACCAAGCATTAATCTTGGGGGTTCACAGATCTCCATCCTTTAGGAATACTAACAACTTCATATGTTCCTTAGACAAAATTTTAAGATCCCACAAAGTCAGGAAATGCATTATACTAGCCGGAGACATTAATATAGATATTCTTGCAGCGGGGTCATCTGATTATCAATGCCTCCTAGCCGAGCACGGTTTGCAATCCGCGATCACTAAGCCCACACGACTAAATTCTTGCCTTGATCACATATTCGTAAAGACTGACTGCTCCACCACTAGCGTCGTATGTACTTCTGTTATTACAGATCATAAAATTACTCTGTTGGGCATGGCTCATAAAAATAAGAACATCAGGCAATCTAGAGTGCGATCTGTTATCGATTACGAAAGCGTAACTGAAGAGCTTAGTGGGGCAAACTGGAAGGAGCTCACATCTAAAGCTGACGTAGACTCGGCTGCAGATTTCTTGACCACCACAATCGATAACGCCGTTTCCAAACACACCAAAATCGTTAAAATTGCCAGATCCAAATTTGGCTTACATCCTTGGATTACTCCAGGTTTGTTAAGATGCGCACGACACCGCGACCGACTACACGTAAAATCCAGAGCAAATCCTCATGACAGCACTTTAAAAACGACTTACTTACGGTATAGAAACTTTTATTATGACCTAATCAAAAAACTAAAGCGTCAATATGAGAGTAACCAACTCCTATCTAATAAAAATGACCTAAAACACCTTTGGAGTTCAATCAAAACCATATGCAATATGAAATCTAAGAGCAACCCACCTCTAGATCTTATTAATTTAACAAACGATCCAACAGAATCACTAAACCTTGTAAACGAATACTTCACTAATGTAGGCAACAATCTGGCGAAAAATATACTAACCCGGATCAACGAATCCGAAAAAAGTCTCGTGACCAAAATAAAAGGCAAGAACCAACCAATGAACTCATTATTTTTGAGTCCTACCAACCAGCATGAAATACTTACAATAATTAATTACCTAAAATCTGAGTGCGCACCGGGTATAGATTGTATTAATACTCGCCTGTTAAAACATTCTCGTCACCATATATCAAATCCTCTTACACATGTGTTCAATTTAAGCCTAGCCTCTGGTCGCTTCCCGGCGTTATGGAAATTATCATCCGTTACTCCTATTCATAAAGCGGGTTCAAAGCAATCTCCAGAAAATTACAGGCCCATCTCCCTTCTTAGTTTACTCTCAAAGATCCTGGAAAAAATTGTCAACAAGCGCTTGGTAAACTTCATTGAAGAATTTGGTCTTCTCTCACCTCGTCAATTCGGTTTTAGGCAAAATAGGTCAACCGAGGACGCTGTTGCCCTCTTAATAAAACTTATTTCGGCCAACCTGGATAAAGGTAATTCTTGCATAGGAGTGTTTCTAGACTTGGCCAAAGCTTTTGACTCTGTATCCCCTCTAATATTAATAAAAAAGTTAGAAAACTCAGGGGTCAGAGGTACAGCCCTCAATTGGTTCAAAAGCTACCTGACAAACAGGTCTCAGCTCGTCAAAATTGGACCAGCCTCAAGCAACCAACTCCCAATCTATTACGGAGTCCCACAAGGCAGTATCTTAGGACCAACGCTATTTATAATATATATGAACGATATCCACAATTTGAACATTCCAAATGCAGAAATAATTTGCTATGCTGACGACACTGTAGTTCTTTTTAATGCCAAAGATTGGGCTAAATCCTTTGAACACGCCGAAGTAGGAATGTCGATAATCTCCAATTGGCTAGCCAATAATCTCTTAAGCTTGAACCATAGTAAAACTAAATTTGTATGTTTCCACAAAACTTCTGCCTCTAAACCTCCGGCACACAAAAATATTTCAGTTCAAACCTCTGATTCATTCTCCCGTGACAATTACCAGATTAACAACATAGAGCGCACTGATGTTATTAAATACCTTGGCATCATGGTAGACCAAAATTGTAATTTTAAAAGTCATATTCTTTTTTTGTCCAAACGCATCAGAAAAACCTCAGGAATCTTCAAAAAACTCAGAGATGCCGCAAGTTACGATTTACTGAAATACATCTATATAGCTATCTGTCAACCTCTCATTACCTACTGCATCTCGGTGTGGGGCAGCGCTTCTAAGACAACCATGTTAGACGCCGAAAGAGCGCAAAGATCAGTCCTAAAAACAATGCTGAAAAAACCATTTTTGTACCCAACTCACGATCTATACAAAGAAGCAAAGGTCCTTACAATCCGGCAACTTTTTATTCTTCGCCTTACTTTATCTATGCACAAAAATCTAATCGGAACAGATACACACAAAGCCATGCTCAATCGAAGAGTCTATAAACTTCCACTGCCAATTATACAAACGTCATTTGCACGCAAATTCGGTACCTTCCTAATGACACACACATATAATGCTGTGGTGAAACACTGTGACATCAAACATTTGTCAGTACGCCAGGCTAAACAGAAACTTGGTATCTGGTTGTCTTCGCTAGATTACATAAGCACCGAATCCCTACTAGAGTAATTATTTTCTCACCATTTACCCGTACATACTTATTACATAGGTCTTAGTTATCTCAATTAATTATTTTTTGTATTTTTTTTTTTAATTATTGTTACAATTATTATTTTTTATCGTAGTTTTGTTAATATTTTAATTCTTTGTCACTAATGCAATGTTTCATTTCTTGTTTTTGTATTCCTTTTCTTTTAATAGGCCCATATTGTTTGCGCTATTAAAAATATTATACTCATCACTGCAGAAAACTGCGCCTCACGATATTTGTCATAAAGAGCATGGTAGAATGTTAATATTTATTAATGTATTAACCTTATCTAGTAAGTAACTCAATTTTTTACTTTTGTTCTTTAAATTCAAATACTTAACATTTTTTATTTTTTTTTAATTTTTCTTTTCTTTCGCCTAATACTGTATGTTCATTATCTTGGTACCCCAAGATACAGGCTCTGCCTAGTTTGGGGACTCCTGTTCAAATAGTTTGTAAGGCTGTTATTAAATAAAGATTATTATTATTATATTGTAATTAGATATATTTTCTACCATTTCTGGCGAAATAATCAGATGTGCAGGCTTGTGGCCAAAACAAATCTGATAACAAAAGAAGTTATAGGTCCCTAAGACAGAAAAATAACTATGACTGGTCATTGACAATTATTGGGTTTCTATTGAGAGGAATTTACGAACAATTCGACAAGTATTCAGAATTACCGCTTTCTGCATAAGGGTGTATGTTAAGGGATGAATTTGGAGTGTTTTCAAACTAGTGTGTAAATATTTAGGAATGACACCTGTGGTCGATACCACAATAGGGACGGTACGCACAGAGTCTACTCGCCACTGTCTTTTTAGCTCTATGGCAAGATCGGTATATTTTGCTATTTTTTCTGTATATGTTGTTTGAAGGTTGTGAGTATTCGGTATTGCAACGTCAATTAGAAAAACAGCTTTGTTTCGTTTATCGTGTAGTGTAATATCTGGTCTATTGTGATGGATTGTTTTGTCTGTCATAATAGTCCTGTCCCAGTAAAGTTTGTAGTCAACTGATTCTAATATTATTTTTGGTGAATATTTATAGTATGGCATTTTATCAATAATTAATTTATATTTGTATGCTAGATGTTGGTGTACTATTGCAGCTACTTGGTCGTGTCGATGTTTATAATCAGTTTGGGTAATAGACTTGCAAGCTCCGGTTACATGTTGTATAGTTTCAGGACTACTATGACAGTGGCGACATAAATCGTTGTGTGCTGTAGGATCCTTAATGATATATTTTCTATAATTTTTAGTGTCGATGGTCTGGTCCTGAATGGCAATCATAAATCCTTCCGTTTCGGGAAACATTTCGCCTCGCTTAAGCCACGCGTTTGATGCTGTTTTATCAACGTTCGGGTTGGTTAAGTCGAGGCGGTGTCTCCCGTGGAGAGATTTTTGTGTCCATGCATCCAGTTTCTGTGTGTTTGTGGTGTGATTTAATCGCATACTTGGCTCTGATAGGTTGAGTGGTGTATATTTACGGTCAGCTCGCACTACAGCTCTGTGTAACTCTGAATTTTGGGATTTAGAATTAAAAAAGTTTCGCAGTGTTTCAATCTGTTTAGTGTGTAGGTTATTTAGATCAATTAGTCCACGTCCACCTTCTGCCCTAGGTAAAGTTTGTCGCTGTACACAAGCTCTTGGGTGGTGTTTCCGATACTTCGTCATGATAACATTAATTTTTCTTTGTAGGTTTTTTATATCTGTCGCTGACCATTTTATAATCCCAAAGGAATATGTAAGGATGGGGATCGCATATGTATTAATACCTTTAACAGTATTACGTGCATTCAAGTGTGTATTTAAAATTTTATGTATTCTTGACTTAAACTTTTCTATTAGGATGTTTTTAGTTTGTTTGTGATGTATCTGTCCTGTTTGTTGGTAGCCTAAATATTTGTATCCATGTATTTCATCTACAGGTTCTATTTGCCTATTATCTCTTAATTTGTAACAGTTATGTTCTAATTGTCCGCGTCTAATTGAAAGGATGTTACATTTGTCGATCCCAAATTCCATATGGATATCTGAAGAGAATGACTCTGTAATGTCTGCAAGTGTATGAATTTCTGTGAGATTGGTGCCAAAAAGTTTAATGTCGTCCATATACAATAAGTGTGATAAGGTATAATGACTATTGTCGAATTTTATTTTAAATCCTTTTTTAGTATTGTTCAGTAATGTAGATAAGGGGTTTAGTGAAAGGCAAAACCAAAGAGGGCTGAGAGCGTCTCCTTGGAACAGTCCTCTTTTAATATTTATATATTCAGATTCTATTGTTTGGTTATTACTATGCAACTTTAAAATTGTTTTCCAAGTAGTCATGACAGATTTTAAAAATGTTATAATTTTTGGGTGGATATTGTAATGTTTTAAAATAAATAATAGCCAACTATGTGGGACAGAATCATAGGCTTTTTTATAGTCTATATACATACTATATATATTTCTATTTGTAGTGTGAGCTTGGTTGCATGCGACGGCGTCTATCGTCAGCTGTTCTTTACACCCTTGGCTGTCTTTGCGGCAACCTTTTTGTTCCTCCATTAACACGTTATTGTTGTGTATATGGGTGTATATAAGTTCACTTATACATGATGTCATAATTTTATAAATAGTTTGGAGACAGGTTATAGGGCGGTATTTAGCTGGGTTAACTGTATCAGACGGATCTTTTGGTAGCATATAAGTTATTCCTTCGGTTATGTATTTCGGTATAGTGTGAGGTTCTTGGAAAAAAATATTAATATGTTTCAATAATACAATGTGAGTACTTGTGAATTTTTTGTACCAATAATTGTGTAGTTTATCTGAGCCCGTAGCTTTCCAATTAAGTGTTCTATGGATGACTCGTTGTAAAAGTTCTAAACTTATACTATCAAATTCCATTACTGGTATGCTTTTTACTCTGTCTCTATCTTCTTCTATCCACTCGCTGTTCTTATGTACTACTGGGTTAGACCAAATACCAGACCAGTATTCCTGTAGTGTTTCTTTGCTGGGTATATTATGTGAATTACCATCAGGCGACAAATTGTTTTGTACTAATGTTCGGTAGAATACCTTTTCATTTCTTGTAAATAACCGGTTT
Source organism: Deilephila elpenor (assembly GCA_949752805.1). Classification (NCBI taxonomy): domain Eukaryota; kingdom Metazoa; phylum Arthropoda; class Insecta; order Lepidoptera; family Sphingidae; genus Deilephila; species Deilephila elpenor. Next base: position 323,972 of record OX457098.1, read on the forward strand.
TGTGTTTTCCTAAGAGTTGTGTCTTTATATCTACGTAGTCTACTGGATAAAACGCTTAACTTCTGTTTTAAAGTGTCGAGAAAATGAGATAAATCTGAATTCGGGTTTTCATGTGATGAGTGTATTTTAAATCTGTTCATAATTTCATCAATTTTTCTTTTCAACCGTGTGCTTTGATTTCCTTTTATATACTCTGTTAATCTACCTATATTTGTTCGAAGTTTATTTATCCTTATTTGCATATTTTCCTGCCATTTAGGTATCTGAGATTTGGATGTTACAACTGTATTTGTGAATTTAGTGCCGTTTTGTTTAGCTGCTGTATATGCAGCAGTATATATGATTAGCTGTATAGTGTCAAAATCTGTGTCGTCGCTGATTACTTTTGGAATTACATGTGTGTTTAAAAAATTAACTATTACTGCAAATTTTCTGGATGTTTTTTGCCTCGGGATTAAAGGTCTTCCGGTAGGGTTAGAGTTCTTAAATTGTGCGAGTATATCTTTAAAGTTGTTTTCTATTTCAATTTGTTTATCTATTGGCAGTACTGATCTATCTTGTTCTACAGTTTCAATTTGATTTGTACTAGGGTATTCGTTTTGATTTGGTTGTGTATATGAAATAATTACTGTGCTAGCATGGTCTTGTGTGTCGTTCAATCTGGTGCTAGAATTAATTACATTTTCTTGATTTCTAACTAACTCTGTCCTTACTTCATCTTTTATTTCCTCTAGCCTTTCTACAGAAATATATCTATTATTAATAATGGCCCTCCGTTGGTCTGCTATCCGCTGGACAGAGACATGTGCAATACTTGGACATATTGTTATAACCTCACGATGTAGTTGTTCACGGTAAGCGGTTAGATTACTTTCGAGGTTAGTTATCCTGTAGTACGTTCTAATAATAGTCTCATTTATATGAGTAGTCCATCTGAGTCGTTCATTGTTTGTTACGCTAGATTGACTATTACTTTCAGGGTGGTTTTTAAGGTAGGTTTCAACTTCGGCTTTAATTTGTTTAATTTTTTCTTCTGTGAGCAACTGTTTTTGTACTATGGCCCTACGTTGGTCTCCTAGTCTTTGTTTACTAGCTTGCATGTGTGGAAATTTTTCAGTGAATTTACTATGGAGGGGTGTTAAATAGTTTTTTACATTTAGCTCTAGTGAAGTGACGATGAAATAGGTGCGCAAAATAAATATATTCATTTCTTCTGACCACTTCTTGCGCGTTTTTGATCCACCTGTGGCGGATACAGGGCTATTGGCAGAAGTTGCCTCCTGTATAACATCCTCAGGGGATTGATGAGACATTAATGATGAAATACTTGAAGATGAATCATAAAGTTTATTTACATATGATGGTGGTGATGATGGAAGAGATGGGAATAATGATGATGTTGGTGAAGAGCATGATGTCAGCGCATCATGTTGATCTGCAGCAGTTTGGAGCTGAGCAGAATGGTGCGATACGGTGCCCTCCCCAGAATACGTAGGGCAGCCCGAGCTTGAGGGCCCGGGGCGGGGTTCTCCATTGCTATTAGCTCTGGTACCCGCCTGGGGTAGTATCCTGTTTCTTAGTCGCATCGCATTTCTGTTGTTCTGTACTAGTGCTTCGTTAGTCATTGGTAAGTATTTAGCGTTATGCTGCCAATGTCCGCCCCTCACGTGGCCTCAGATGTTCGTGCCGGACGTGAAGTTAGATTTGTAAGGGGCTTATTATTATTATTATTATTATTATTATTATCCAGTGTGTACAAATCTGGGCGCATACGAGAATCTTATCAATACCTTATCTATTGTGGCAGCTACACCGTGGCTCTGGGGGTGACAGTCGGCGCCGGGTGCTTCCTACTAGCTCTCAACGTGCTCGTGTTCGCTGGAATATATCTACAGAGGGGCCGGAGAAGGAACACGCATCGCAGGCCCAGGAGGGAAGGTAATATTCATCTAGATTTTTTTATGTAAGCTGTTTTAATAAGAAGCAGTGAAAATTTCTGGGGGATGTCAACTTGAGTCTTGTAACTGTTATTCTTCCTTTAGTGTTCTTACCCGAAACATTAAAAATATTTTCGTTACTGTTCATTTTATGGAAAGGTGTCTTCAATCAACATACGAGTATTTTAAAATCAATGTTCAAAAATTAATAATATTAAACTTAATTATAAAATAAGGCAATAAATATGTCATTCCCAGGTAATGTGAAGTATTGCAGTGAAATATTTATGTAATTACTCCCAATATTTATTTCATTAAATATTTTACGAACCTTTGTGGTGAAATACCACTAACGCAACAGTTTAAACCAAAGTTTTTGCGATAATTTCATCAAAATGCGAAGTGCATACGTTTCGAACGGATCGCGCCGGCGCCGCTCCCGGCTTCAAATTCCACAAATTTCATTCGAAATTTCACACGAGGCTGAAAAATGGCAACCATCAATCGACAGGCTTAGACCCGCCAAATGTATCGTACACGACGCAGCTTGGAAACTAAAAAATACACGTCAAATGCTCTATTTTTGGCTTAGTACGTTTGCGTACGAATAGTATTGGCATTTTCGAAGCGCTTTCAAATGTACTACGATTGTTACGTGAGCTCAATCACACAGCAATAATTTGTTTGACCTAGATAGAGGTTTGACTTTCAACCCTACAAGTTTTTATTTGTCCAGAATGAATGGATGAAGGGTCTGTCGCGATGATAGTTACTGATAATGAAATGTATATATTTATAGCATCAATGTATTGCTTATAATGGAGTAACCGAAGCTTATAACAATAAATAAAGTATACAATCGTACATATCGGGTCGAACCAATAATAAAACGTGTGGATATCACGAACTAGGAAAAATTCCGGCCGCATAATATCCAAAACAAACCCGAGTCGATTCTATGAAGCTATAGATCAAATCGATTGTTTGTCAATGGCAAATTCTCTTTTATTGACTACTGTACCTAAAGTTGTCACTAAACAGAAATGATGTTAAAAACTGTTTATTAATTTCATAATTACAATTAATATATTTTTTTTTTTTTATGATGTACTCTGGCGTGAATACATCATTTGGATAACAATCTAGCCTTATGACTAATAAGTTATTTAAATCTAACCTAAACTTTTAAAGAGACTATGACTAAGAATGTGTCCAATAACACAACAATAACACAACAAATTAATATGAGAAGTATTTGTAACGTGTTTTATTAGTTCAATAGAACAAAATAATTACTCTTAATGAACTTTGCACTAAAAAACTTAACTGGGTACATGCGAAAGCCAATATACGTCACCATTGTGACAGACGCATCAACCGAAACCTAACGCAAACCCAACTTTTACAACCTCTACTGAGAATCTAAGCCCGTAACAGTAAACACAGGGCGTTTAACAAACGACAGTCTGCGCCAGTGTCCCAATTTCCTGCGATAACCGTTCGTACCGCCCGTCGTAAACCAGCGAGGCAGCCGCGGAGTACGCGACTCGCAAACACCAATACCACCGTCCAACCTATAAAAGTTTGTAAGCGTGTAGCGAGTTATGTGGTATTGTTAGCTATAAACCTTTGTTAGTGTGGCTACTGAAGTAAAGATACGAACAACACAGTATATAATAAAAAAAAACATATATCTGAAACTAGAAAGGCGAAAAAGTAAAGTATGAACTTGGATGTAACATTTCATATAGTCACTGAAACCGACGGACGCACAAAAATATTATTTCCGACCTCTGAGTTACTTCATCCCTAGAAAAATGTTCTAAGATAAATCTTTATTCTGCATATCAAAAGACTTATATACGTATACAAACCTAGCGATATCATACCGGATATATTCAGACTGAGACCGACACCTACCTCAGAAACAATTCAACTAAAGTTTATGTTGTGTTATTTTTTAGCTAAAACAAACATGCGTACACCCAATGTACAACCTTTATTTAAAAATTTTAGCAAATATATTATGTATTTATCCACCCAAGCCCGATTAATGGTAAAAAAAATGGGAGCAATTTTTTTTGTGAAATTTTTAGTTACACTGTTTGTGAAGTCCTTAAAACTACCGACTGGTTTTATTTTCGGTCGTAGTCTGAATATACGCGGTTTATAAAGTAAGATCTCGATTTTGTATAATATTTAAGGAACTACTCCTAACACAATTTCAATTACTCGCGGTGCACCCTGCTAGCCACTGGACGAAGCTTTAGCGAAGAACCGATGGCTCTGTAACAATAATTGAAATGGCGTGCTCAAATAACACGTGATATCAGGCAGAATGTTATGTGAATTTATAATATAATCAGCACCTAACTGTCAGTGACCGAAGATCAAGGCAGATGGCAGTCTAGAAATACTATAGTTTGTATATCTACTTTAAACCTTATACAGGCGATGAATGTGCAAATATCATAGAAATGATCACCGCTAACACAGCCCGGCCGAAACGGTGCGTGACCATGCGGCGCGGTTGAAATGTTGCCAAAAACAATAATCTACGTAAAATATGGACCCGCTCCCTCGTATTGTCTATGGTATCTTTATACTAGTCGGTGGCTGCGACTTTGTCTGGCTTTATGATACCAGATACCAGATGCATACCAGTCGTGAGTGTGGTGTGAATTAGAAAATACGGGAGCGTTTCGGTTTCACAACATAAAGATCACGAGTAAATAACTGTGGGCTGGACAAAAGTTTGTCTCTGCGTGGAAGATTGTTACACAGACGACTCTCATCCAATTACAGCGCGGAGGCTGAAAATAATACAATTAAAAAGTTCTTCTCTACCTGTCCTTATCCTACACTGTCGTGGGATTAGACCTATATGCATTTTGTGCGTGTCACTCACATTGATGGACATATAACTTTATTTTTCTCTTTGTATTATTCTGACCAATGTCCTGATTACTTCTTATTCTTGTAATAAATAAATAATAGTTTAAAAAACAAAAAATCACGCTTTAGTAAAAAATCCAACTAAAAAAAAGTGATCTTGAGTTTTAAATTAGAATATGGAGTGCAATACGTTCCTTTTATCGTTGCAAAGCGTGGGTGCTTACTGCTTGAGCATAAGTAATTGATGTATACATACCTTTTCAAAGAACATAACTTATTGTTTATGTATATTTATTTGCAAGTGACGCACTGTACTCTCTGCATTTGCAATTGTAATTCACTCAAAGAAATACATCTAGATGTCTGGATTCAATTTTTGTGGGAGAAATTGATTACTCGTTTGCCCATTTATTTTGTATCGCAGTTGGGTTCTGCGCTGGTTAATCAGTACAAAAATATACGATTCAATTTAAATGAAAATGTTACTTTCCAAATGAATTCGATTTTTCTTATACATATTTATTTTGTAACTCGTAAATTTTTACTTTAAATAAAATATATATGTACTATATAGTATATACGCTGTATAATATTGTTTCAATTGAATAGGAAAAATGCTACATTTCATTTTACAACATTTTAAATAAATTAGGTCCGTAGATACATTGCTCTTCGTGATGATATAAAAGCTTTTATTTTTAATCTTTTCAATATTTTAAAATCAACATATTTTTTTATTTCAATATACCTAATTGCGAAACGTGCAGAAAGCTATAGTACATATTATATTCACAAAAGCAAACAGTAGGATAAAAAATAACAAAATGTTTTTGCTTTTATAAAGCATTTAGTACAATAGCGCGTTACGCCTTCTGACGCTTATGATCTAAAATACAAAGATAAGGATAATAAGCCCGTGTATATTTTGCATGCTTTCTATTTACTAAAATAAATAAACATGCATCTATTTACTTCCAATTATTAGTTCAGAAAGCGGGCCTATTTATATAAGGAGATTTATTCTAGCTTTTCCATTAAATTCCACATCGCAAGACTATTGTAATGAGTATAAATTCGCAGGGAGTTGCAGCAGCCGCACCGCGACCGGCTCGCTCAGCAGCGACCCCGCGCTCCCCGCCTCCCCCCGCAAGAGCACCCTCAAGGTAACAATATCGTTCATTCACATCTATATTCCTACATATTATCTTTGAGGAAATTTGCATGTTCCCGGTAGCTCCATCCACATCTATAAATTAAAACAATCTAATCTATAAAAATCTATAAAACAAATATTTTGAGACCGATATGGAAAACGAAGCTGATTGGTATTATTATTAAATAAATACAACCAATAGTCACATACATAGTCCTGACCCCACACTAAGATCTAGTCGTGTGTTGTGCGTATCAGAAACTACGAGAGACGTTTTGGTCTCACAAACATCCAGACCCGAAACAAATGCCTGTGGATCACACAAACATTTGTTTCGGTGAGGGGATCGAACCCGCAGCCCCACGTTTCACAGCCGGTTTCCAACCAACTGCACTGCTAGTAGTATTCAAGTAGTAGTATTATTAGTTACAAATCCCAAATAAATTTAGTGACATTATGTCTGAAATCATGAGTACTATACCACCCGGCTTCGTTTTCGATCACACTCTTGTTACACCCTGTACCCCTTACATTATCTTTGCGGAAATTTGCATGTTATCCCGGTAGCGAATATTCAATTTTGTGCAATTATTTTAAGTTGTGTATTTGCCAAGTTAGGAATCGTAAATTGTTGGAGATAACGATGTGCTTGTAGTGTACGAGTGGGATCTTTGGGAATTTAATTTTAGTTAATATTTATAATTTCTTTTTTGTAACTGTTTATACTTTTTCAGAATGTTATCCATAGGTATAATATGTGTAATATTATAAACATGAAAAAACGTTTTTATTTCACTAGAAAATTCGGTTTATTTATTACGAAATATGAAAGCATATGTTATGTCATTTCCATATTTTTTTTGGTCGCACGCTATATACATTATATATTTTATTTTGTATCAATTAATTGTCCAGTTACAATTCAGTATGTAAGTAATCTCGAACACGAAAAATTCTTTCACCGAAATATTAAAGTAATAAAAGAAAATCAGATAAAAAGCGAACAATACACCAATCACTAAACCCATATTAAACAAGTCAGGCAGAATGAATGCTCTAAAATTCCCGAACAATCACAAAGTTAATAAAGAAAACTTTTCCCACCCTTTGACACGATATTTTCAAAATGTCCACCGGCCATTGTTCCGGCGCCTACAATTTTGGAAACAATTGAACTCATTTACGATGACTGTTAATAATTATTAATGTGTCAAATTTCGATATTGTATTGAGGTTCGCGGCACCGGTTGAATAAAGAAGTTATACTGCGGGAATAGAAATTCTAAATTAAAATCAAAAGTCATTTTAATTGACATCGTAGTTTTCTGCCGTTAAAGGCCAAATCTATGTGATGTTGTTGCAACATGTTTTTATTAATTTTACAAATAGTTTAACTCATAATTATAAAATCTATAATGATATATAAAATCGATTATAAAATCGAATATACTGACCCAAAATCAATTATTTCAGGAAGAGACATGACAGTGTAAAATATGTAACACTAGGCATGTTACACGAGATTTAAATAATGCAACAATATTGAATTATATCATAATAATTATAATTGACGTTGTCAACAATCCACAGCATAGACAAACTCAACTAAACACAAACTCCACAGACAGTAATTTTAAGAAGGCCTATGTATTGTAGAGAATGCCTAACGGGTGGATAGACTGTCAGACAGATATGTTGTATTTATAGATTTGAAACCTTTCTTTTGTTTTATGTCACATCCCTTTTTAACAATGTTCAAGTGCTCATCTCTTTTTTTTATCTATTGTCACTTGTCTGTATAAAACTCTCTTATTAAAATACTTTGAAAAATAACTTTAATGACTTTAATTACTAAACTTAACAAGCTATTACACAAAATTTTCCAATTGATACATTTTACATATGATAGTAAGCAACCTATTATATAATTGGTAACACGCATGATTTCCCATACTATTTATCAACATAAAAAAGAAATAAAACATTACAAGTAATAAAACATGTACATAAAATTATAACTTGACATTAAACGTAACGGGGGGTCGTAACGCCTCTGCGTAGCGGGGGTAGCGGTGGTAGAGTCGAGGTAGAGCGTTTATCGCGTCGAAGCCTCCATCCCACAAATCCATCAATATCCCGTAACGTTTGTAAAGCGTCGGGGAAAATTTATGTTTATTACTCCTTTTTGATAACTCACTGAATGGTACAAATGTAACAAATTGATCTCGGGATCTCTTTCAATCCATATTTCTTTTAACTTTTATTTATTTATTGTGAGTTCCACGTATATGCCGTGGAATATGAATGGATTCGGTGAGCTCATTTTTGTAACACAGGTGTTGACTTTGATGTTTTCACGTTTTATATGTTTTCGATAATAATTCATTAAATATTAACTACTTCATGAGTTTATATTTGTTTGAATTAATTTCAATTTCATTAAATACGAACTTTATACTTGCGGCACTCAAACCTATTGTGGCATTATAACTAAGCAAAAAGGTGATAAGCTAAGTGAAAACATACAAAATAGTTTGTATTTACTCTCCCTTTTAAAAGTACTGTTTTATGTTGCGTAGAAATATTTTCTTCCTTATTTTCATAATGTGTATTCTATTGTGTATAATACAACGGAGAGCTACAATTTTGGCTCGCACCTTAATGTCCTTATATATACTAAAGCTGTTACTAACATGTCCCTCGATATCCACAGCGCAGCAGCGAATCAGAGTTAAAAGAGAGACAGGGCAGCGTCGCGCCGCCAAAAAAACGCGTCCAAATCCAAGAGATATCTGTGTAGAGCCGTTCTGAGGCCAATAGAACTGATTTACGTTGACGTGTTGAAAGGATTCTAAAGTGAAATGTCAGGAGGATCGCATTAAAGACGTGCATTTGGAACCGGACATTGCCGAGTAAAGTATCAAAGTGAATGTGGTTCAGTTGAGACGGCATCGAAATGATTTAAGACGACGTTTTTAATATTGGTGAGTGGTAGATGCGTCCTGTGAAGTCTCTACGCTTTTAAAATGTGAAATTTGTTTGGTCTGGTGTGATGGCGCACTAAGTGAACGTGAGTAAATAACTAATCCTAGTTCGGACTACAGTGTAACTAAGTGAAGTTCGTGTGAGGCGTATCGATTAATATTTCCAACGGTAACTCAAATATTTGTAGATATTACGATGGTCGTATTGAATTGGACTTAGAGAATATTGTAGAGAATGTATGTCTTGAGTTGGTATTTGTCTAGTTAAATCGTGTTTTGTTAAACGTCAGGGTTGAATAACAGTATACGTTTTATTATGATAATTCAAATATTGATATTCGTCGAATTAACAACTAAAAATTGGATCTTTGACAAGACATAAATTGAATACTCTAACATGATTCTACGAAGTAATAATTTGTTACTAATTGGTCCTATTTTATTATTATGAAAAATATGCAATCACCTTTCTATTATCACTTAAATTCCTTTTGAAACTACGGGAAAGGTTTTTTAATCAAAATTAATATATGTAAAACTAATGCATAGTGGAAACGAGTTTTGACGTTTAACAAAGCGACTGATTTAATTAGTTATCAACAAACTATTGGTGTGTAAAGCTAAGACTCCAGATCTCTCTCATATGCTGGAATTAGTTGAAGAACTCTGTTACTGGCAGTTTTTGTTCTTAGCTCTTGTTGAGTGAAATTTAAATAAAATCTACAACTTGTTAATTCAACTTCAGTCTAACTTAAAACTTGCTCAATGTCAAAATGTAGTCTTGATTTCTGAACGCAAATGAGTATAAAATTATTGTTTTATTTGTTAGGCTTAACAATGCTAAAGTTAGATTTTGAATATCAGTTTAAAAGCTATTTTCTGAAAATATTCAACAGTTCTCAATCACAATACCACAGCCTGGGTAACTGCATTATTGGATATTTTTGTTTATATACTTAATTAAATGTTTCCAGATATAAAATAAATTATAAAGTAAATATTGGAACAAACTTTGTAAAGCCTATCCATATTTGCAGTATCAAATTTTATTAATGACATACAAAAGCCTGCACAGAATTTCAAATCGAAAATCAATGCCCGGCGAAACTACATCGAGCTGAATTCTAGGCGAGATGTTAATGTTTTCATAAATTGTAAAAACATTAAGCAAATAAAACACGCGCTACATTTAATGATAGCTGAAATATTCAGGAAGTTTTCTCAGCTCGAGCTAAGTAAATAATGGGCTCTACCATTAAGAATTGTACAAGTTTCCGAGTGTGGTGCGGGGGAAGTTTTCAGAAATTACACGCGGTTTGAGTTCCCGTGAATGTTTTACGGTTATGTTGAAGATGTGAAGATACGTTTGTTTCAAAGATTGTACTCGTAAGTGGCAACACAAGACGGTTGTATAGTCTTGACTGAAAACCTTAATTTATTTTTATTACCAGTTGAAAAAATAAAGATTTTTGTAAAAGTATGTATAAACATTATTCGATCCATAACAAACTGAAAACTGTTGTTTTGGTGAATAAATATTTTAAGAAATATACAAAACAAATATTGCCCTCATTTTTCTATTCCCAACCTATTTAGAACAACATCTACTATCCACAATATCTGTTGTCGCTAGTTATAACCAATTTACCCCGGCGCACCGGGCGTGCTGCCGAGTCGCGCACGCTCGGCCGCACCGCTGCAGGGCGCCCAGCCGCTCGTATGTACTGCACTATTTTACCATGCAGGGGAGTGAGGAGACAGGCGGAGAGGAGGGGAGAGAGAGGACTGACCGGCGGGGAGAGCGAAGCTCATGTCATATAAAAATAATTATCTGGTAAATTTATCAACAAATAAACATTTGACTGTGTTATTGGACAAACAAATATTTGTGTAATTGGACTGTAGTGTTCCTCGATTAATGACGTTTGTGCATATATATTTTACGTATAATGTGATATCTGTGTAAAATAATGTTTTTGGACTGATGACCAGAATATTATTACCGATATTAATTTTTGCTCTCTAAGGATAATTATTTTAGATACCTATATAACCGATAAATAATTATTATCCTAATACAATTAATTCATTTTTTTTGTTTGGCCATTGCAAGTGACTATATTTATATATCCCCATCAAAAACAACGAAATGAAACAATAATAAGAGTGAACATTCACATACTTGCTAAAACAAAGAGACTAGATACTATAGACTCTACACGAACTCTCCCATTCGCATTGTTTAAGATAAACTTACAACTAACAATACAAATATGTAAAGCCGTGCCAGTCGACTCTACCGCTCCCCTCTATCTGTATTGAAAGTTACTACTTTCTGATAACCTGCATGTACGAATAATTTAAGGACAACCCCTTTGTGACTACCTCCGAACAAAACAATCGCGTTAATTTTACTACAATAATATTGTGTATAGACTGTACGTATTTTGTGGACGGGGAATTTGGTAAAGCGTAGTATTTTCTTTATTTTCGGAACAATGTTATTTGTATGAAAGTGAACATAAAGTGTAGGCTGTAAAATATGTTTTTGCGACTATCCGAAACAAAGGTGACTGACCTTAAGCCAGAGTGGCTGTGTAACCTCTAACCCCTGCCAATTGCAGGAAGTCCCGTACCCTACAATATGACATATATGAATAAAGCTGTATACAGTTCAATTTGGTTTTTTGAAATGAACGTTGGAGATTATTTATCTTGGATAACTAAACTAAACCAATAAAACCTCTATAAACAAAATATTGTAAAGTCATAAATACGCATAAAGATTAATCTTTATGCACTTTATAAGCATTAGTATTTATTTATATATTAGCATCTAAATGATAACTAAATCTTACCTATTACCAAATTTTTCGTGGACACTGACCATACTCTACTATATTCAAAGAGCCACGCTCACAAGCCAGCTGCAATTGCCTGACTGACACACTCCAGTGGTAGAGCTTTTCTTTTGACTTTTAAGCGAGTAGCCGGGAACGACGCGTCGATCACGCTGGCACGTGAGCGTCGGCTCTACTGACACAACAGAGTTACGGCCACCAGCTTTAAACTACCACTTTTTACCGGTTGGGACTCTTTGCAGTACTTATTCGGTGTATTTTTTTGTACCTAATCATTTATACTTTGTCAGAATTATTTGATTAGGAAAAAACTTTAAGGAGGAGCAATATTGTTTTAAATAATATTATGTTGCTCTCAGATGAATGAAAATGGTCTAGTTAATGGGAAATTTGTTTGCTTGAATTACTAATGTGCAATATATTGACATCTAAAATTTTATACAAAGTTCCAAAAAGAGACATGATATATGATTTCTGAGAAGCTCGGCAAGATCCAAAGGAATATTTTTGTCAAATTCCTGATATTATATCTGAACTGTAACTCTGTTTGACGTCAGCTAAACCATATCAAGTCAATTATCCTTCTACTGTTCACGCATTTTTAAACTCTTTCCGACACCCTCCTACGAGAAATAAATTAATCCCTAAAATAAGTATATCTAACTATCTGCCTAAAATAAGATTCCGTAAGCTAAGCTAGCGATATAGAATATCTTAAAACATCATGAACAAGTTTGTGAAAACGTCGCGAGGTGGATCCGATCGGAAAGAGTTCATTACCAATTCAAATGTAGAAGCTCTTGTCATATTTGACACGTGTTCAATTGCCCCACTTGACACGTGTCAGGGCGATGCTCGCTTCGGGCATGACGCAAATCGGCTCGTGTCAAACATTGACTAAATATGTATATCTGTTGGTTTAGATTTATGTTTGTAAATAAACTGTTTAGATCATTTCTGTATACATTTTACAAGATAAAATCGGACACATGCTGACATGGCACATGAATTTAAAATATCAAAGTTTTATATTCACTAGAAAGAAACTGAAAGTCATGTAAAATAACTAACTCTATTTTTATAATGGTGATATCCAAAACTTATTTTGAAGGTTATTTGAACCCTGTTGCATTAACATAAGCTAATAAATATAAATTGTCTGGGGCTGCTTTGATTTAGAATATATGATGAAAGACAATGCAAATAAGCTTCACCCAATCCCCACATAAAAGAAAACCATTAATTTTCATAAAAAAATATATTGTTTCTGCTTTAGTGCAAAAAATATTCAAAAGATTCTAAAAGTCTTATGAGAAAATGAAAAGAATCATTTATCACAGTTTTAAGTATTCGTGTTGTTTCGTGAGCGTGTGTGCGATGTGCACTGTATACAATCCTGATAAAGTTTCGACACTCAACATATAAATATACATATATAAAGTGTATATAATGGTACTATGTATATCGTAATATTGTAAATATTAGTTGTCATTATCTGTGAATTGTGATGATTATGTCATCAAGAGGTTTTAATAAAGACCATTTTTCCTGAAACTGTTTTTCATTTGTTTCACCTTACACTATACATATATTCTTCATAATTATATTAAAAACAAAACATATTTTAATGGAAATAGACAAAGACTATGGTATTTTATTTCACAAATACACAAAAAATTTAAGGTCACAAATTTGATTTATTGACCTACAAACATCACTAATAATGTCTTGCTAAATATAATTACAGCGATATGTACATGGAGGACGCCTTCGTTCAGCAATCAATTTTCGGATGTGAAGATGATAATGAAGGAAGTATTCATTTCACAACATACTAATCATGGTAAGAAATTAAAGAAACTAAAGTAATATCTAATTTTATATTAAAAAGACCTTTCTAGTCGACTGTACATCTATAGAAGAGCAGAAAGTTATCACGAGACAAGCTGGAAGCCGGCTCTCGGATCAGTTCTACCACAAATCTTATCTTTCATTTTCCGCCGGGTGATTTCAGTAATCTAGAAACTTATAAACTGGTAGAGTTCTGAGCTGGTTTCAAACACCGTTTATTTTAAACCAGTAATATTTATAAGATGTTAATGGAATACTGTTCATCGGTTCATATTTAAAACATTTTTTTACGTGCATTAGTTTTCGTGAGGTTAGCGATAAATGAATTTTATGCGCTGCGAGAAAATAATTTCTTGTATTGGTTATTTTGAATTCAACTTGAATAGTTTAATTACAATTTATAATAATCTATGGAGTATATAAAAAAACATACTCTTCTGAAAGAAAATAAGGAAATAAAATAATAATTCGTTTCATTTAAAATAAAACTATTTTTTACGGATTTTATCGCGATTTGGTTTAATTTTTACATTTTTTAACTTCCCGACGTTCGATTGCTGTCCAGCTTTCGTGGTCACGGGGCGGACGGTCACGGTTTCATTTAACTAAAACCAAAGACTAATTTGGTCTTTGGAGAAGCATGTGAAACGCGGAAGGGAGATCGTTACAATTATTTTAACACACATATTAGTAAAAGAAAAAAAATATAATAAGCTCTTTATAATAGGTAATTCAATTCTATTTTAAAAGATAATAATTTTTTTTTTTCAATAGGTCCGGCAAACGAACAACCAGGTCACCCGATGGTAAGTGATCACCGTCGCCCATGAACATTATACGGTACGGTTACAAAGCTGAGGTCTTGGGTTCGAGCCCCGGGTCGGGCAAAGTGATATTGTTTTTTTTTTTTCTTTTTTATTTATTAATAACCAAAGAATAAACTTATAATCTACATAAGTGTCCTGCAAAACTATACAAACAGTTTGACTGCAGGATCAATTTATACAATTAATCAATTTCTATTCATTATCAGCCCGGAGTCAGGAATTTGTGCCCGATATAGCGATACGCTTGCCCCCTATCACATCGTGGGACGAAACATACAAGGCGAAATGTGGGTTTCCTGGTGGCGCCTCTGCCTACCCCTTCGGAGATAAAGGCGTGAGTTTATGTTTGTATGTAATACTAGCCCACTAGTAGTAAAATATAATGCTGGGTATTTACAGCTATACGTAAGAGCTGTAGAATGGTCGTGTTCGTGTGCCACACAATAGACAATTACTGTGCTCCCGAGATTGCATTCAAGGGAACGAGGCCACGGATACATCGGCGTCTTCACAAAACCCAATGAATACCTTTTACTCAATTAGGTACTTATTTCTTAAATAATTTGACCCTTTATTTATACGTGAATTTAAGAAGAAATAGTATATATGTATATTCAAATATAAAATAATTTAATTAATCATCTTTCGCCGCATTCTTATGCTAAACGTAGGGTTCAGGTTAAGTGGATACCAATTCAACATAACCTGGCCGTTCTAGAATACCTGACAAAGGATCTTAGAATACAGAAAAACAGATGAACAACTTTGATTTTATTCCACTTTTCTCTAAAATCCATCATTGTACAACTGAAGATCCCCACAAGTCGTATTGATCCGGAAATATCGCAATAGAACCGACTTCTATGGTAAAGGACGAATTCCGCGAAAAACGTACCTTTGTAAATTACATTCCTTAGAGGTGAGAAATGCTTGGGGATATAGCTTTACAAGTTTTAAGAGCGGATTTTCAATGCACAATATAATTTAGGGTGACATCTATACTAATAAATTAAATCTGAAGAGTTCGTTTGTATCAATGCGGTAATCTCAAGCACTACTGGTTCGAATTGAACACTTATTTTAGTATAAATAGCCAATTTATCCCGGGAAAATATAAGGAGTTTTATCACAGAAAACTATACATTTCACGCGAGCGAAATCCCAAGAAATTGTGTACAAAAAATATATGACAAAATACAACATGGACAAGTTAATGAAACTTTTATTATCCCAGTTGTTGTTTTTATGCCGTCTGCGGTGTTGCCAATCAACAATTCTGTCACGTGACCGTTTTATTAATAAAACTGTGTCAGTTTTATATTCAGTTACGTGTTTAATTTATTTGGTGGATGGCTTTCATCTGATGATATCAGCTCATAAAGGCCCCATTGCAGAACACGGATTTCCTCCACTTTTACATACACACATACATACATAAACTCACGCCTTTATCCCCGAAGGGGTAGGCAGAGGCGCCACCAGGACACCCACATTTCGCCTTGTATATTCCTTCCCACGATGTGACAGGGGGCGAGCCTATCGCCATATCGGGCACAAATTCCTGACTCCGGGCTGATAATGAATAGAAAAATCCAATATCACTTTGCCCGACCCGGGACTCGAACCCGAGACCTCAGCTTTGTAACCGTACCGTAATACAACTCAAAGTGAGTTGAAACAACATTTCAACTCGATTTGAAATTTCCCAAAATAATTACCGTCCAATATTTTCCAACAATTACTCTAATTTCCATCCTGGTCCATACAACCGAAAGAACAAGTGTAACCCGGTCCATATTGGCCCAGCGAACTTTTAATTCCCGAACTCCGAGAAGTTGCGAATGAAAGCGGTTTGGGAACACAAACACGTCCAATTGAACGCCGGCTTCCTGGATTCGATTAGGGAAATTACCTGAATATGGGGAATTACTGGAACTGCTCTACTGAAATGTGGTTTGTTACACGCTTGTTCGAGGCTAATCTGATTTGAGGTGGCTGAGAATGTTCTTTTTATAATAAGTATCAGTATATGTGGAAATATTTAGGGTTTTATATTATAGTTTTTAAGGTTTATGTAGAGTTGGGGAGGTGTTTAAGAGTACTTCATGGTAATTGTGTACCAGGGTTATGTATGTATAATATGATCACATCTCAGCACTTTTATGTCTATAAACAGGTAATAAAATTATTCTTCCTGAGCTCTGTACTTTTTCGGAAACATTTACATCGTCACGTGTAATAAAAATATATGTGTGTGTGAGTGTGTATTGTGTTCGAATAAAAAAAAATTAAGGAGAATTTAAAATAGTGAAAGTCAACCACGGTTATAACCAGTTTTCCCCTTACATTGATAGTTAAGCGCTCTCATGGCATAAAAATCAATACTATTTATAACCTAGTTCTATTCTAGTGCTCCTTTACTCTTCATCATCCTACGACTGTCCATCATCCCATCAATCGCAGGCTCAAACATCAATCACGTCTCCACGAGCCTGCGAACACAAGCCTTTCAGACAGAAGCGGTTCAACTGCGAGTTGTTTGCAACTTTTTGGCGGAGACTAAACTGGCGCATTGTACCTGACTGTTGCCCCGCACGGTTCACTGCAACTTCACTTTTCCAGCCCGAAATGGGATATCTAGAACAGTGTTTTTGGAGTATATCAGTTTGTTAAGGCTGTTACTTTTGTAGATATTTCTTATTGTAGTATGTATAGACTTTGTTTGTGGTCCTTTTGTAAATTTGTTGGTTAAGCTATCCGCTTTGTGTGACTATTTATGTTTGAAATACCTTAAATAATGAATTTGAACCGGTGTTTATAAAGCACGTACTCAATTATTTTTTATAAGGTTGCGCCAAAGTGACTATAGTGTTCCTGACGGTGAGCGCAGTGCAGCGCAGATATAATGAAGTAAGTAATATAATGTGTTATTATAACCGCCGAAAATATTAACATACACCAAAAAAAACAATTCTCTTACATAAAAGTAAAGAACTCTTTCTAATGTCCGATGAACTAACACAAAATGACAAAACTTAGATAATCTACCTCCTAGAATAAAATTAAGGTTGAATTTCATCTTAAAAGTCACAAAATTTTGCGGAGTATTATCAAAAGGCGGGACAAAGACGCGACTCTCGTTGCAACACTAAAGAAGACGCTTCAAAACGACTTTTTCTCACACTTAAACTGAAAAGTGCAGCGTTCAACCATCTCAATAGCTTTTATCTCCTAACTATTCACCATTTTCTGAACGTCGCCTTACATTATGAAAGGATATTTTTTCGGCTTCCCATTATAGCTGCATCTGCAGTTTGTAAGCATTATTAAGGCTTAGATTAAGACGAACATGCTGTCCTCTTCCGACTTGGAATTCTTCCAATGGCGCTATCTCTTTCATTAGTCCTTATCCACGCTGCGGCGTCCCCCAAGGAATTACACTCAGTTTTATTGTCCCATATTTTCATAAGAAATTATTTTTAAAGCCTTTGCGCGCCGGTGCTTTGTTATCATTCAACTTTTTCCCTTCAAGTTTAAGAGATAAAAGTGTGTTTTGATAAATCGCCTGCGCGGAGGTCGTAAAGGGTAAAAAATTACTGGAACAAGAACAGTCGGCCCGTGAAAGTGATAGATGCCGGCGCTGCGTCATAATAACTACAACTGATTTATTGTAGCATGTATTAACTTTATCATGCAAATAAAGAGAAACTTGTGACAGAGACAAGTGGAGTCAGAACTTTGCTCGAGTAAAGTATGATGGAAATCTACTGTATGAGTAATATAAGGACATTGATGAGTGTAATTGCAGCAGAGGTGTACTTGGGAGAATCATAAATAGGTATTATTATTGTGTTAATGTTGTTTTTCGATACCTCCAATTGAATAGTACTACTATACGCTATTAGGTACGTAAAAAAATATGAACAATTTTGTTGCGAATAATTCTTTAATATACAGCCGAAGTTTTATTTTAAATAGAAGTACTGGAAAGTCAACATACATTCCTTTTGGTGTATTCCATAGCATATGCATATTAAAAAATATAGCCTCACTTCGCAGCCCAGAAAGACAAGCGGGTTCAGGCTTTAAATACTTTGTCTCGTGACCCCGTTGTGAGCAGAATAAACAGCGAGCATGCTTCAAAAACATTTCCTACAAAATATGTGACAAAGCTTTATTTCGCAAGGATTTCGTGTCTCCTTCAATGCAGAATTCCAAGGATTGCTGCTGCCGTGACTCGATTTAAAACACGTTAAATGTCTGAGAATGATTTTTTATTCATATGCTGTGTTTAACTAAACCTATTACGAGGAAGGAATTCCTTCATAATTTGTTATCCGCTTTTAAAAATCATGTTATGAAATTTGATCACCCTTGTATTCATAAATATATTTTAAGAGTATTTTATGATCCTATATTAATTAAACGGTTTATTTGCCGGTGGAGTTCTTTAACTTCTATAAACTACTATCAGTGGTCAATTAAAACCAGCACATATAAATTTTGTAAGGACAACATTAGCGAAGCGTTTGAATCCTTTAGTCTCTTCCTACTCAAGATTTGAATCACCATTTGAAAAAAGACAGTGTATTATCCCGAGTATATTTTAATCTCATACCTTTACATATATTTGTGTGTTTAGCGACCGCAAATTAAACGCAAACAGTTTACCGCACAAAACGCAAAAGCAAATATTTGCGAGTAAACACACGCTGGAATTATATTATAATACAATATGTGCCTTTTATTGTACAATGTAAATTACTCACATTCACTTTATATGGTTAATTTTACTCAACTGCGGCCAAAAACAAAAAGAAAGGTAATAATTTTAACGACCCATTACAACTTTGTTAATGTGAGGAGGAAACAGGAATGGATTATAAAAGAGTTTTTTGAAGTAGCAGCAGTTATACCTCGATACCATTTCCACTGGGTTACTGTTGAGTCCTTACTATTGAGGATGTCGAGGTCCAGGCGAAATGGAGGAGACTCAGCCCGAAGGTGGACCCTGACACCGGTCGGGATGTCGTCTAAGCAGAATGAATGAATGAACATTCCACTGAGTCAGCACAATCAGGATGGCACCGCTATTTGCTAGTAAACTAAAATGAGTAAACAATTTTGCTGTTGCGTTTCTTTTGGTAAGTAAGATGGCACGAAAACCGTTGGCTGGTGGCAAGGTTATAAATAAGCAGGGATAGCGACTACCGTAAACGACACGACCGACGCTGGAAAATTATTTAGTTTAATTATTGAGGGGATTGAGGTGTTAGTCATCCGCTCAATGAATGTTACGAAAGCTATATTCCTTTCTTCCACTTTTATGGCACGGCTCTTACCATAAGAAGCATGACTCTCACTTTTTAGTGCCAATATTAAAAAGCATTTCTATTTTAAGACCGTTATAAGCGACTTCATCTCAAATTAACAACACTATAACATGAAATCTATTTAGATTATTCCAATTATATACGCTTTATTGGAAATTCGAATCTGCACAGTGGAGCGTAAAGCCTCGGCTTCTCATTAGCTCATATAACTTATAGCCTACCTACAGTAAGGGCCGCTGTACGCAAAGCAATCATGATTAATCTCTACATGCATTGTCACGCCATTACTGAGGCTTACAATGTTATATATTGGTTATGGATTACCAAACACGATGTACTGCCCTTCATCTTGGTTATTTATTTGGGAATTGTGTAATTATTGATTAAAATTTAATATAGTACTTAGATTATTTGTAGGAAGTTACTAGATGCAGACAGGTTCCATGGCATCGCATCGAAAATAAAAAAACTGTACCTATATAATTTGAATGAACAAGTTTGTATTTTCATACAAAAAAATATTTTTATATCTAAAGTTTACCACAATATTAATAAACCAATTTATAAGTTATTTAGAGGTACATAAAACAAAGTAACTCAAGACAAGCTTGTTTTTAATCGATAGTCATAAAATCACACTGCGAAGTTCACTAAACCGTATGCGTGCGAACTTTTCCAAAAGGCATTGGCACGCTCAGTTGGCCGCCAGGCTTATTTGATTGATGATCGACAACCCCCTCCTTCGAAGGGTATTAACTATTCATAGCCCGATCATAAATTAACTGCACTCACAATAAAACCCAAGCTACATAAAGCGATTGTTCCGTTTGGGCCGTGGCTCGGATTCCTCTTTGTTTAGGATTTAATAGAGGCCGTTCTCGCGTTTGCCACTTTCCTCCCGCCTCTCGCCTTTGTGCGGACCTGGCTAATCAAACTTTAAATTTTTCCAAACTGTATTTTTCGCGTTTGTTATGCACGGTTTGAAAGCGAGTATTAAGCTATGAATTTTATTATGCCTTGCGAGTTTTCATTGTACGGCAATCGGCCGTACATCATAATGAGTTTCGCTAACATAATCACCCTGTGTACGATTATAGACGATAATTTAGGTCAATGTGATTATCGGCATTTTGGACTGGTGCCCGATCCAGTGACAGAAGGATCGTAATGTCATTCATAACTACTCATATATTTTGCGAAATGGGCTTAGTAATTCATTGGGTCGCTGCCCATTTCAGATAAGCTATGACTCTATAGGCAAATCCTCTTATATTTTGTATTAAAATCAATCAATTTATTTGCCCCTATTCCTTAGATATGTTTTGTGACAAATTATTGACGTCATTATATTTGCAAGAAAACCTTTGGTTGCTAATACTCGCAAGATCAGACGTAAATGATGCGTAGTAACGCGCTGTAAGATCTATCATAAACTAAAAATATCAAAGAACTACATAAATTAATCAAAGTAAGATAAGGCAACACCAAGAACCAACGCTAGGTAGATCGAATATTATAATATTCGATTACCAATATTATAATACAAAGTTTCATTATCTAATCACAAAATTTGAATAGCAAACGATCGGGAAAGTCATTCAAGATTATATTTCTGAGAGTGCTCGTTCAGCAGATTTCGAATCCGGCGGTAATCGCATTACTTTGTATTAAAAGCAAGGAGTTTGGAAGCCACGGCCGGATTGATTGACAACGTCACGACTTGAAGTTTTAAGCGGTTACGGATAAATGTTTAATTAGATATCCAAGTTGGCAGTGACGGCTGCCTTGTCAATTATACAGGCGCTGTTTATTTCAGCTGAGTTTTCTGGTTCGTTCAATGGGCAGTTCTTAATACTGCTTGCTGAATCAGAAGAATGAGTATTGCTCTTGGTAATATCAACAGCTTACTTACACTTTTACCTTATTAACTTGATTATGAAGTGTGAAAATAACATTGTAAAAGAAAAAAAAGACAAAACAAAAAAAATGTAAACAAATACACGCTTTAGTAAAAGACCCAACAAAATAAGTTAAAATAATTGGTAATGAGTTAGAGATTACAAAATGGACAGAAACCATTATGAAATAATTATTATGGTCTGTCACAAGCTTGCGCAATATTTGAAGTAGGTATCGATGCTAATTCCTTCCAATACGTAGTCTACAAAGGACACAAGTCAGCAAATAAGCGGATAAGATGTCAGACCTCAGTGAATATCTAACTGTGCGCCGCATGCATTAGTATGCTAAAGACGCTAAGCCAATCTAAGCACATGCAAGCTAATAGCCTCAGTTTCATTATGCATTGAGATTACGCCGCTAGCTACTTCTAAACATAAACATACATAAGAAACTATGATAGACTTAAGTTTTACGAACACTCGGAGCTGAAACAAATACTTGTGTACCACACATTTGTCTTGACGCGGGAATTAAACCTTAAGCCTTTTATTTACAGCCAGCGCCTGTACTACAGCGCCACGGAGGCTGTCAAAGCCAGCAAGATACAGAGTAATAGTTATCTCACAAAAAGCAAGAATAATAAATACATTCCCCGCGCACGCACAGTGGAGCGCTATCTACCATCCGGGTAATATATAAGAAGTCACATTCCTTTGGAACTCGCAGAAAAAACTGGTATCAGCGTCCCGCCCACAGCGACCACGCGCTCGCAAAGCCGCCCATAAATTTTACCGCGCGCTCCAAACATTTGGAAATCAATAAGAAAGCTATTTGGCGAACGCGTGACATCACCGTGGGCCCAATCCCGCAACACGGTAATAACATTATTTTTTTCTCTCAAAACAAATTTGCATAATATGCGGGAAACGGGCGCTTTTCATAACTTATTCCGTCGGTAGTTGGCGCGGCGACGACTTGTCAAAATTGTCAAAGTCGTGCGGGTGTGAGCGGGGGTGCGGCGGCGGGCGAGGGGCAAACTTATCCGGATCGCTTGCTCAGTGTTTGCAACTCATTCATATTTCATTCGTTCCGAGGATTCAATCAAATGTTGCTAAAAAAGTCCCCTTTAACTCTCGAGCCGGTGAGCAATTACTCCGACGTCTGCGGACGCGCCGTGTTTTATTTGTGTTTCTTTAATTGGATTGGCATAAATCGAATTGTTTCGGATATTTCCATTAATTTTACTGAGAAATTTTATTGAATTCTGTGAATAAAATTAATGTTTATTAATTAGTCAAGTTTAATTAATTAGTGTTATGCAATGTTACGATATCTACCACAAATTTAGGGCCGGTGTGTTTCGGTTAAAAAATCTGTAACTATTACACCCAACATTTACAGAACACTACAGAATCAAACAAATAAAGTGAAATCTAAGGGAACAAATATACAGGTTTAACTCCTAAAGCCTTGCAAGTACCCGGACTTGTCACCAATGAAAAGGGCACAATATTATATAATACGATTGTAATCCTCTTAGATACAAAGTATTTTCCAAATAAAGACTGAGGGTAATAATATAACATTGTACAGAACGTATTCTCTCGCGGTAACAATGTTTCTCAACTTCTGCGCCTTTTCAAAAGTTAAAGTTCACGTGTTATGATAATTTTATATCACGCATTCCTGAATTCGATTGCTTCGAGTTTTCTCATTTCTTTAACTTTGTTACTAAGTCTAACATATGTTTTTATTTCTTTGTATAAGATGTTGAAAGCAATAATACAATATTCCTTTTTATGCTCACACGGCAAATAGACCGCGCTCACACCTGAGAGTTCAGTGAGGTTCAAATAAAGTATCGATCGGCCGGAAGCATATTATTATCTTTTACTGATCGACACAATTATGCCCGGCTAATTGAAACCACTTGGCGATCGCAGGACTCAGTTTCTCTGCCTGCGTTATCTGTGCGATTTTGACATTGATAAGTCATCGTAGATTGCTCCGACAGCTAACAGTGTGTACTGAGAGGAGCCAAAGTTGGCTTGGGAACGAAAGGCGGTGATTGGAATCCCTTATACCCTTTTAAATACAATTTAATATACATACGTCAACGGCAATAAACATATCATTTAATTATCCAATTACAAGTTATTACTTGTATTTCGATGTGTAGTTATTACTACACATCGGAAATATAAATACATTACAATTTAATAAACGGAATTGCATATTATTATTTTAGAGAACTCTGTAATTAATTTACTTACCCATTTACGTAATTACACTTGCAGAGAGGAAAAATATATTTTATTTACATTATTCTTTGATTATAATTTACTCATGTAGCTTTATAATGAATTACTGTTCACTGACTAATAACATACAGCTTAAACCAGCAGAGAGTAGTTCAAAATGTTGAAAAAAGTATTTTTCTATACACAACATAGATATGATCAGAATGTTTACTTTAAACTGAAATTTGATGTATACATTTCAATAATTTTGCGGTCAGAAATCCAACAACACACCTTAAGTTATTAAGCAAAGTAATAAAATAATAAATAATTAATTAAAATATTTCAGAATCAATTCAAACACTATATGCGATTATCCAACACGTGCTTAAGTTGGACGTCCGTGTATTGCAGCTCGTCAGTCCGTTCAACTGACATCAGCTAAATAACTTCATAAGCAGGTGTAAGCACTGCGCGATTGGAATTTCATTAGTGCATGAGCAGGCGAACTATGTTTACTCTATAATGTAGCCAATACATTTTGTGCACCCTCTCACGGAATATTGTCCGCAATAACATTAACATTCCTGAAAGGTTAGTGACTATATTATCTAAGTGTAGGCTTACAGGCTTAAGGTTATTGAGTAAAGTTTAAGAAAAAAAGTCTTATTTTAAATGTAATCTTTTTCAAATGAATATTAAAGGTGTCTGGCATATTTTTATATCTTTTAAATAAATTTATATCTCTCAATTAATGTAAATTGGTCAAGACGCTAACATAAGAAAAATGAAAACAGGAAGCTAAGATTGCGCTGCCTATGTATTGCCCATTTCCAAAATATACATTGCCATTTGACAGCCTCCGTGGCGCAGTTGGTTTGACGTCGCCTGTGAAACGAGAGGCGCGGGTTCGATCCCCGCACCGAAACAAATATTTGTGTGATCCACAAGTATTTGTTTCGGGTCTGGGTGTTTGTGAGACCGAAAAAAGTCTCTCGTAGCTTCTGATACCCACGACACAAGACTCGATCTTAGTGTGGGGTCAGGACTATGTATGTGACTGTTGGGTGTATTTATTTATTTATTTATTCATTTAGAATGTTCCCTTTTGTTTTTAAATACTCTTTCCTCGAGTCAATATGAATAATACTATTTCGGCTTTGGTATTATCTTCAAACACAATGGAATAGCCTTGTGAGAATTGGATCACAATTCCTAATTGATTCAGATTTAATCTCCTTAAATCATAGCAAAATCACCAACATCCAGTCACTCAAACAACTTTATTCACTTATCATTAACATAAATGAACATTGCATAACTTAACGCCATTTCGGCATAAAGTACAATAGTAAACTAGTTTAATAAACAATTAAAACAATTCGACCGCGCGGAGCATTCACGCCAAACTTGAAAAGCAACAGTTCTAACAATCCACGTCGGCAGCCCTAACGCTGAATGCTAATTGTTGCCACCCTGTTGTGATTTATATATTTTATAACCTCTATTTTATAACTCGGCAAACGTAGTGTAGGACGCCCTCCAGCCAGGTGGAGCGACGATATTCGTGGGGTGGCTGGTAGCGGTTGGCGACGATGGGCTGAAGATCGAGCCCAGTGGCGTGCTATGGGAGAGGCCTATGTCCAGCAGTGGACGCAGAAGGGCTGATGATGATGATGATGATGATAACCTCTATCTTCAGTCCATAAGGGTTTCTTTTCAATATGTAATTTTCCATGGACTTATAAGTTCCATAACAACTAGATTTAAAAAAAATTACATTACACAATAATTTGTTTCCTTTATCGCCAAGTTAAATCTGCAGCCGTTTATCCTACAGTAATCCATAGATTTCTTTAAACGCCCGTTGTCAAATAATAACTTATAGTATGTAAGCTAATGTAAATTCTATTATAAAACAAACTCATTTTTGAGAAACAGTAGGTTTTCAATGTATTAAAAACAAACTAAAACGAGACTAAAAAATTTACATACATTTATGCTATTTTTCTCCAACACTACCTAATTTACGCAAAAACTCCAGCACTATTTTCCAATGTATTTTCCATATGATGAAAATCTCTTCCAGAAAAACATCGCAAGTCCCGCATTTCTTAAGGTCTGCCAATCTCAGCGCATTTTAAATATTCACCGTTCAACCCGCGATACAGTGCCATGAAAAAACCATTTTCCCAATCTATATGCTGCCACTTCTTCCTACATACGCCCAGTTAATAAGTTTAGACTACGTCGGCTTCTACGAGACCTGAATACTGTACGGGCCAAACCCACACACCAAACGAAGAGCGTAAATGAAAATGCTCCTTATTTTGTAGGTGGTAGAGTCTAGGTAGTGCGGCAAAAGATCTGCGGTAACCCATGAAGGTGGTACGTGACCTGTCGAATGCGAGTGCCGATATATGTCGAAAATGTATCCATGTTACTCTTGTATATTGACCGGATTATTTCTTTACACTTTGATTGTAATATTGGAATGTGTTTGTTGTATAATTTGTTTGTGATTAGAACAAATTTTATGTTTGTAAATCTGTAGGCTAATTCACGTAATTTATTGACGCGCCGATCAAGTTTCGATGCAGTTGCGATTAGGTTTACGTCTTAATGGAACGTACGTCAAAATGCTATTCTTGTAATTGTTTAGCTGCGCGTAAGATATGCATAAACTGCGCATGTGCTGCACGTTGGTCGGACTAAACTGTCATTGGAGACGTCAAATGAATAGATAAAACCCAATCAAATTGCGATGTGAATCACGCATGTATAAAACGCGCAGCCGTAGAATACGCTAAAGCGCTCGCGTGACGCGAACTTGACGCGAGCGTATCTGACAGCGGTTGTCTAAATTACGAGAATACAAAAAGGGCTGTTTTGATCGAAACTTAACTGCAACTGCACTGCAACTGAACTGATTTAATTACGTGAATAAGCCTACTGAGCTTGATTTAATAAAACCACGAGTTACTACGGATTGCTTGGTCCAGAGGCAAATTACAGTCTCGCAAAGGAAAACCCTCTTAACAACAGACAGAGTGATGGTGTTCCTATCAATAGTGCCACGCAATTACTAGCCGCATAATTATTTTGTTTCAGTCTCATTTGCTCGCAAGTTATTTTTTATAAAACTTCTCATCCAGTATAATTTATGTAAGATTTTTCATTGGGAATCGAACCGCGGAACTAATTATTCATAGACCACAGGCGCTTTCACGGAACCAATGACATATCTATCTGTAGATAAACATACATTATTTTAGATATCAAAGTTGTAACTTTGATAGAAAGATTTGGGAGACAAAAAAAAGGTTTCATTTATTCCCCTTCTTGATTCGTACAAAACATAAAGCTCTGAAAGTGAAAACGCTGTGATGTTATTGCCGTGTAACAAACCGGAAAATGAGATAACACACAAACAATGAGAAATATTTCAAAGAGTGAACAAATTACATTTCGAGAAAGAATCATGGCGATATATTACTCATCTGTTATATTTTTTATACGATAAATGTAAGTCTCGATAACCTATTTTTCTTATTGAATTTGTCCGACAAAGAAGCAAGCTACTCAGCCACTTGTAATTATAGCCCATCATTATCAGTCCATAAAAACTTACAAAACTTGGATTGCAGGTTACTGATTCTTGAAATAGGAAACGAAAAGCAAGGAAAATCACAAAAGGGCGAAACAGCAATTAGACCTCCGGTAATCTAACTCAACGAATGATATACGAAGAAAAATACACACGAAATAGCCCATACCTCCAACAATACAAGTAATTACAATATGACTAACATTTGAATAGTTGTAAGACTGCTTTGACCTTCTTCCGTTTGTTGAATAAACCCAAAGCCTTACTTAGTACTTACGGAAGCATTTCGCTGTTAAAGTTTTTAAATCATTTTTACTGGTGGTAGGTCCCTCATATAATATGAGAGATGTGTCTGATATGTCTATTTCTCCCGTCAAACAGCAGTGTAAATGCACTGTTGGGTTCCGGATTGAAGGAAATTGTGTGTTGTAGTAATTACTGGACATAATGAGGCTTAACATCTTATGTCTCAGGACGGCGAGCGCAGTGGAATGCCAAACATTGCTTTGTAATTCACGTTGTTGTTTGTTTTGCTACTGCTCATGTGCGGTCGTATCGCTTGCCATCAGGCGTATGGCATGCTCGTCTCGCCATTAATTAAAATAAATAAAACACTATTACAACAAGTCGCATTCATATTATCTCGCACGTAACTGCGCCTTTCATCACCATTCGTCAAGAGAATTCAAAATGGCGCCGCAGACAAATCTTTTTAAGCCTCACAAAAGGAGTCGTGTTACGTCCAGTC
Source organism: Deilephila elpenor (assembly GCA_949752805.1). NCBI lineage: Eukaryota > Metazoa > Arthropoda > Insecta > Lepidoptera > Sphingidae > Deilephila > Deilephila elpenor. The sequence continues at coordinate 352,310 of OX457098.1, forward strand.
CGTGGCGTGAAATTCAAAAGTTAAGGACGCTCGGTCAACTGAATAGTGCAAGGGAAATTTTAAATAGTGAATTTATACCAGCGGAGGAAATAAAATTACCATGCATTTCTCATTCAGTGTGCACGTAATTTACTTATTTATCAGAATGTGGGCGATATTTTTGCTGAGTATTTTTAGATTTTCTACGCGGCGCCGATGCTAATCAGAATATTAAGTACCTTGTAGTATTGCGAGATAAAAGCAATGCATATTTGCATCTTGTTTCTAGCCGAGTTTGGTATTGCAGTTATATTCTTTATACTGTTGTGAATTCAAGAAGAATTTTACATTGTTAATACTATTTTTATATAATTAGTACGGCAGGCAGATGTATTGTGGGAAATATTATATAATATCTAACAATTTAAATGAAATAACTGAAACGAAAACTACAAAAAATTTATAAATTATTTTAGCTCGATTTTTTGTGTTACATTTTTACTCTCTAGCCTTACGAGTTTATTTGTACCTACTCGCAAGCACGACATCGCTGTTTCATATAAAAATAATACAAAAGTATATTTTACACCCAAAAATTCCACAAACATACCTCACCCAAACATAAATCTAAACTGAAATTCCACGCAGTACGTTTTCATATAAATAAATCATTTTTTCCACCAGTCGGCCGCGCTGGTCAGCGGGTTCGACCACGTGTAAATTAACTTGGCCTCCACCCAAAACATGTAACTATCACACCCTAACCTCATCTCGGTAAATAAACCAACAATTTCCGCCGTTTCCTGTCCGCTTACCCTAAAGGAAAATGCTAAGGACGGAAAACCTGTCGGGTACCACACGCATTTGTCGAAGATGGAAATAATATTAGTAACTTAAAAGAAAATTATATTATATTAGTTATTTAAAAGAAAATGTCACGAAAAAATATCATATTCAGAAGCTATAATAAAAAATATATAAAAAAGAAGTGTGAAAGAGAATGACTACGACTTAAACACCATCTACTTGTGACACTTTTCAAGCAATTTTAGATTCAATTATGGTACGTAGATTGCTGGAGATGCAGAGGCCTCACAACTTCCATTCCCTTTGTATGTCCACTTTCAAAAGCTAACAACGCACCTACAACATTTGAATACTGTGTATGTCAATAAACAGCTATGGTTACTTACGAATAGTAGCATTCCGATTCCATATTTGTCGGAGCTATACTATAAAACATGTAATAAACCCAAAAGCAAAAATTTACAGCAGCAGTAACTTAACATGCGATATCTGTTTTTTTTTATTGCATTGAATGGCGAGACGAGCATGCCATTCGTCTGATGGTAAGCGATACAACCGCTCATGGACCGTAGAAAAGTAAAACAACACCATGAATTACAAAGTATTGCTTGACACTACACTGCACTCGCCAACCTGAGACATTAAATAAAATACATAAATAAATACACCCAACAGTCGCATACATAGTCCTGACCCCACACTAAGATCGAGTCTTGTGTCGTGGGTATCAGAAGCTACGAGAGACTTTTCGGTCTCACAAACACCCAGACCCGAAACAAATACCTGTGGATCACACAAATATTTGTTTCGGTGCGGGGCTCGAACCCGCGGCCTCTCGTTTCACAGGCGGCGTCAACTGCGCCACGGAGGCTGTCACATTATATGTTAAGTGTCATTATGTCCAGTAGTTACTCTGGTTACAATATCCTTCAAACTGGAACACAACAGTGCATTTATACTGATGTTTGGCGGGAGAAATAGACATTGCGGTAGTACCTACCCAGGCGGCCTCTCACATATGAGAGATTTAATACCAGTTAATCCAACCAAGCAATTACTTCCAGTACATATAAATAAAATTAAAGTGTATGCTCCTAAAGTCAAAATAGCTTTTTTTTCAACTACATCGTTATTTACACGATACCTATACCCAAAATCCACTTTAAATATTTTATGTCTGTCTGTTTGTTGCCGCTAAACTTGAGCACGGCTGCACCCATTTTGACAAGACTATCATTGACAGATAGCTAATTTTTGCGGGAGTAACTTAGGTTACTTTTATTTGAAAAACAAATTAGGGTTCCGCACAAAAAAATAAAAAAAAACCTTAAAATTAGGTTTTTTTAAAGATGGTATAATAACATGCGTTTGACTGAGTTCATTAGGTTTCTTCGATTTATTTTGATGTCATAAATATTTAGAGTTCCAAACAATCAGAGACATATATAAAATATCACTGCGCTATTCATCTCTCTACATCATAATAGCGTATTTTCGGCACAATCAATGCAATAGAGCCACAAGAACAAACACGAACATTCGGAAACATCCCTTCGCCTTTCGAGCTCTACTTTTTGTGTCCGGAAAATTGAATACTTCGCGTACGTAGGCTCGGCGCTGAAATATGTTGTGGAAACGTGGAAAATTCATCCGCTTACGGCCTCTACCTTTTTGTTCGGGAAATTCAATCCTACCCGTGAGTTAACTGCTCTACCCTTATCCTATGGTTTCATGTTGGGGTTTTTATTCGTGTTGCAGTTGGTTTTGACTTGTGATGTTACGAGCTGTGATGTCAACGTTTAACAATATTTCTGTGACCCGGTTTGCATTTTAATAAAACATCACGCAACTTGGGATAAAGGGCCCCATTTTTAAAGTTCAATCACGAATATTACCCCACTGACGCGATGTTACTAAACTAATCAAGAGCCTCCGTGGCGCAGTTGGTTAGACGCCGACTGTGTAACGAGAGCCCGCGGGTTCGAAGCCCGCACTGAGACACTTTTTTGTACGATCCACAGATATTTATTTCGGGTCTGGATGATTGTGAGACTGAAAAGTCTCTCGTAGTTCTTGATACCCGCGACACAATACGATATTGGGTCAGGACTACGTATGTGACTGTTGGGTGTATTCATTTACTACTTTCTAGTACATACATATCAACTTTTCCCAAAATAGGGTAGGCAGACAAGAACACCCACGTTTCTGTTGTGTTCCATCCCACGATGTTTAGGGGCGAGCTTACCGACATATCGGATACAAATTCCTGATTCCGGGCCGATAAGAATAGAAACATTTTCCAGACGTTATAATTTAGATAGTTTTTGTATCACCCCTTACATGATGTAACAGTAAAAAAATAACCCGAAAAATCGCATAATCCCCTCGCGTCCCTCCTATATATCTCTTAGACTCAGTTCTTATGGCTCGCACTCGGGTCGCTGGCGCGGTGCCACGCGGTGCCACGCGGCTCGGATGCGAGCTCGATTGGCCTGTCACCGGTTTAAATGTATGTTATTGTTGTCACCGCCGCTTTGCACTTCCTGAAGCTGGCAACGATGCGTTTGTGCATGCATTTTGGGACATTTAGGTCACTTTAAAGTTCCAAAAAAGTGAGCGGTGTTGGACGCGGCTATCGAGGAGGTGGTCATGGGTACTCATCTTAGACCACACGTCTGAGTTTCCAGTATCCAGTATTGATCCAGCATTGATAGTAGTCCATTATTGATAGTCGCACTTGTGTATGGCTATCAATAATGGACTGCTTGACAAATAATAATTCGATTAAGAGTAATAGTCCATGCGAAAGTAAAAATAAAGTATCAACCGTCAAAAGACAACGATTACGAGTACTACCATTATGCTTACGTGGGTAAGAACGACAGGTTTCATGTATACTGTATAGGATGGTCGCTATGGCCGATTATGATCAAACTACTACCAAGAGTATGTTCTGTATCGGCCCATATACCATCCACTGCAGGCCACGGGCCTCCTCTACTATCGAAAGAACGTTTGAGAGGTGTTAGGCCATCTAATCCATCACGCTGAGAGGTATTTTGATTGGTTGTATAACCAACTCATATAAAAAAGAGGTCCTGAATTCAGAATATACGAGTAAAATATGAGATAATAACACATGCCCAGACGTAATATGCAAAGTTAAGATCGTAACTCTTATTGTAAGCCTATCTTCTAATACTTTCATGTGAAGGATGTGCGTGCGAGATTTATTATTATTAAAACATTCGCCCCGTAAATCTAGTGCGTATGTTGTGCTAATACCAGATGACCTACGACGACCACGACTATTTTTGAAGTGAAAACTTCTTTAGCCGCGTTGAGCACTTCTTCGTACAGGACAATGTTATGTGTTCGCGTCACCAGCATTCTAATTTTAACTGTATATGTATATCTATAGCTCGTATTGCTCTGATACCAGACTGGCGCATGCGCAGCGGATACTTATTATAAATACGTATGCACGTACATATGGTTTATACCTGGCGAAATGTTGTGAGTTATCATAGCAGTATATCTGTAGCTACACAGGTGACGTATTGTGCATATAGTGCTGTGTACAAGTCACCGTAAAATTGTAAATACCGTTAGATTACAATCTATCTCCCGCGATTGTAAACTGTCGAAAGATTGTGAACCGTAACATGCTGCTTACAATTTAACGCATTATTTTTCGATAGATTATAATCTATCGAAGTGAAACTGTTAAATCACAATCTTAAAATTGTGAAATATATACAATTGTTTCTCGGAGTGTCAACAGATGTGGAAACTGATTTATTTAATATAGGTATATTATAAAATAATAAGAAACTCAGCCCCAAACTGAAGTACAAAATAAACTGAATGGGAAAATGAAAAATATCATCCATCTTCAATGATATCAAAATTCACGATAGATGTTACCAATGTTTGTCTAAGTTTCATTTCGGTATCCATTACTTGGCCAAATAGCTTGTAAACACTATTAACTAAATTAATCGGGCACGTAATTATTATCTGTATAATCAGGCAAGGCAAACATTACCGCATGTACTCAATGGCCAGAAATTCTATACAAACACAATCACTTCGTTTGAAAATTTTGATGTTAGTAGTGTTCTCTGGTTTAAAATATTTCCTGTTGTAACTATTTATTGTGGTATAACTTATAAATGATGATGTTTTTTCCTGAATTTTATATTTTGTCGTGAAATTCTGATCACTACTTTAACTGATACACAACGTAGTATTTTTTCACACTAACACGACAAATTGATTACAATGCGCTTGATGGTATGTGCAATGCAGTCCAGATGAGATGTCCAATCCAGAATCCGGGAGATGTTCATCTCTCGTCGGTCGATACGATTATGCCGGCCTGACAGTCTTCGGATTTGCCCGGCCGGATATTTAAATAATGGTATACAATATTTAATAAGTTACGAATATTACCCCCCATAAGAACCAATTTAAGCTGGTCTTAAAAACTATTCCAATTTAACTAAAAAGACATATTTAGACAAAAACGAGTTTTATAAAATATATATTTTACAAACGGTGGCGTAGTTGTATTACGGTACGGTTACAAAGCTGAGGTCTCGGGTTTGAGTCCCGGGTCGGGCAAAGTGATATTGGATTTTTCTATTAATTATCAGTCCGGAGTCAGGAATTTGTGCCCGATATGGCGATAGGCTCGCCCCCTATCACATCGTGGGACGGAACATTTTTTATTTTTTTTTATATATTATAGGGGGCAAACGAGCATGCGGTTCACCTGATGGTAAGTGAACACCGCTGCCCATGGACATCTGCAACACCATAGGGCATTGAGATGCGTTGCCGGCCTTTGAGGTGGGAATACGCTCGTTTTTTGAAGGTCGCCAGGTCGTATCTGTCCGGGAATGATGCCGCTGGCAACTGGTTCCACAGATTTGTAGTACGTGGGAGAAAGTGCCGGGAAAAACGTACTGTAAGTAGATTTCCAACCTCCAAGGTGATGTGGGTGGTATTTGGAGGTTTGTCGTGTTGTACGGTGGCGGAACTCAGCAGCAGGGATAAGTCCGAACAATTCATGAGAACACTCCCCGTGGTAAATGCGATAGAGAATGCAGAGCGAAGCTACATCTCTACGCAAAGCCAAAGGATCAAGCCAGTCGGAGAGAACCTGATCGTCAATGATTCGAGCAGCCCGACGTTGAATGCGGTCGAAAGAAAGGCGAAATGTGGGTGTCCTGGTGACGCCTCTGCCTACCTCTTCGGGGATGAAGGCGTGTGTTTATGTATGTATGTATGTATTTTACAAACGCAAACATGTAAGTGAATATTTGCTTATAGCTGTAATGGGATGCAGAAACGAATGGTAAACATTTCATAAAAGTTGAAAGTTAGTAAAATTTTAAAATGTTTTTGTATGTATAATGGGATTGACTTCAGATATTTTTTGTTAGTATATTAGGATCAAAATAAAATTAAACAATATTAACGCTTACATGTGACTCAAAGATAAAAGTATAAATGTTTATAGCTTACAGCTAAGTAATAAATAATGCATGTTTTAAAATGCTCAATGGAGCAATCTATTGAAATGTTGACCCATGTTTATACAAAAATGATTTTAAAATATAAATACACGAACCCGCATAAAAACAGAAAAAATGAATTATGACAAAAGTCTTTACATTTTTTATAAAGTCAGAGGTAGAGTTACCACCGAAATTTCATGAATTAATTAACATTAAAATAATAAAAGTGAAACTTATAATTTCGAGTCTATTTAACTCATTATGTTAATAGCTTTAAAGCGTTCCCATCAACAATCCATTTCGTTCAACTTTTCATCGTAAAGTAAATCCATTAATGTACTCCTTTGGGTCTTGTTGTTTTTTATCGTAATTAGCGGCGAAATGTTAGAGCTCTCGGGGCCGCAGACTTATTTAGTAGATAATTCAACGAAAAACAATATAAAATTATCAAAACGTAGACGACCTAGTGAAGGTTACAGCGGATGGCTGGATGCAGGCTGATTTTACTCATATGTATCAGCCCAAATACGTCCTATTACAGGGCACTGGCCTCTTCTACAATCGAGAGCACGATTGAGAGGGGTTAGGCCATAGAGTCCGCCACGCTAGCCTATTGCAGGTTGGCAGACTTTACATACCGTAGAAATTGCTACAGTATGCAGGTTTTCTCACGATGTTTTCCTTGACCGTTATAGTGCGTGGTGATTAACTATCAATACACACATAACTCCGAAAAGTCAGAGGTGTGAGATTTGAACCCGCGACCACCGTGAAACATGATGGCAGTCCCGTGAGGCCGGTATCAACAGGCCACCACGCACTTAGTTTTGCTCAGGTCATTTTGAAATCTTTGAAGCAAGTTATCGATGAAGATACTGAGGCTGATGGTGGTGAAATAATATTATGATATTTTCTTCATAAATTAAATATTTTTGTTATTAAATATACTCAGTGCCTAAAGGCGAGTATTGGTAAACTATCTCCCCAAAAACTTGTGTTTAGCATTGATATATATTATATGTAGTACATATTATGTAAAATGTGCACAAAAATATAGATATAAATAACGGCCTTACTCCTAGATAGTTTTAAAACATATTTTAGTTATCGAATGTTTTGTACCTTTCGAACGACTTTTGAATTTAATTTAAACAAAAAAGACAAATTATTTAATAACTAAAATAGGGTTTAAAACTGTCTATGAATAAGGCCGTTAATTTTAAGCGATTTTGCGGCGAAATTAATACCTAATTAATATTTAACGATGGCTAAAATTTCCTTGTTTCAAATTTTGCCTAAATCTGCTCAAATTTGAATCCCACCTATACTTATAAAACAGAATAGACCAGCCTCTGTTTCCATTCTCGAAGGTGCGCAGACTATAGATTGTTCCCACCTTTTGTCCGTCGAACTGAGCAACACCAATGAAAATGGAAAACGGTGTACAGCCAATTATTAATAAAGGGGCCTGATACCGAACTACCATTCATTCCAGGTATTGTGAAATACGTTTTTATTTGGATAAACTTTTCCATTTAGTAGGCATTATCCGTGAAAGCGAGCGGCGGCGGGGTGCGAGGGTGTGTGGGGGTGGAAGGGAGGGGGTTGTATGAGACAACAATGCGTGCGATTGTTGATCAGCCGCGGCCGTCGCGACACAATGAGCGCCTTCCAACATCAGGTGAGAGATTTTTTCTGTTTTGTTGGCTCGCCGGTACATATTAGCCTGGTTGTGTGTTATGGGCTGTAGCGACTCGACATTTACAAATACTAAAGCCACATTTACACGGAGAGTTTCTCGCGGCAAGAATCGTATGCCCTGTGTAAATGGAGCTTAATATTATTATAGAAATATGATTTTTTTAAACAGACACCGATCCAAACATTTGTTAAGATACAGATTCTATAATTATATGTTTTATTATAGTAATGTATATTATACACAATTCATTAAATTTTTGTACTATATTATGTATGTATCGCTTCGTGCTGTTCATTAGCGAAAATCATATATTAATTCGTTCGGAAAATTCCGATTATCAATTCTTGTTGATAATTATTTTAAAGGAAGATGGCGAGCAAATTGGCATGGCGGTCAGATGAATGTTGTTGGAGCAAAATATATTACCGTATTGAGGAGAGTTTAATATTTATAATATAATTTATAATATAATATTTATAATATAATAATATAATTTATAATATTAAGTCAGTACAATTAACTTTTTCCGTTCCGCGTACGCCCATAACTTACACAGTTACATCCGGTACAACAATCACATTGTTTCTCGCCCTGGGCTCTACCCCCATAGCCCCTCCACCCGCGGCCCCTCACACCTGCCCAATAACTTATCATTTACAAGTGAACAATGTTGCCACTTACCACTCACATCAGTCCTGATTTCGCTCCAAGATTCGAGCTACCTAGCTTCGCACGAGGTAGACTTTATTTTTATTGAGAAACTATAATTAGTAGAAAAGTATCTTGCAGGTTTTTTTTATTGCTTCGGTCCGGCAAACGAACAAATAGGTCCTGATGGTAAGTGATCACTGCCGCCCGTGAATATCCCCAACGCTGGATCATGGATGTGTTTCCGACCCAATTGGGAGAGGAGCGGGCAGGAAAAAGGATGAGAAGAGGAAAGAGATATTAGGCATCCGTCAAAATTATTAAATGATAGCTTAGTATGGAATAAGAGGAAACATCCATAAACTACTAGAATCGTACTTAAGCAACAGATGTCAGTGTACAGAAATCTCTAGAATATGTCCTAAAAGTAAACTAGAAATAATATACACATCTAAACCTAGGAACATTAAATTTGGGGTCCCTCAGGGTAGAATATTGGGTCCACTAATGTTTCTTATATATATTAATGATCTTCCTGCATATATAAGACATAAAATGGTCCTCTTCGCTGATGATAGCACAATTATTGTGAAATGTACAGACCATACAAATTATCAGTCAGATATTAATTCCGCTCTGTCTGATACTATACTGTGGCTTAAAAATAATAACCTAGTCATTAATCTAAATAAAACTAAAGTTATGCACTTCTCCCAACGCCTTCCAAACTCATCAGTCAGTGTTAAATTTCAAAACTATGATATAGAGAAAGTCAGTAGTACTAAGTTTTTAGGTATTATGCTGGACAATAAACTCACTTGGAAGACCCATATCGAAGAGTTATGTAAACGATTGAGCAAAGCCGCCTATTTACTATTTCAGTTGTCAAGGAAAGTTAATATTGATACACTTTTAACGGCATATCATGGCCTAGTTGCCTCAGTGCTAAGGTACGGTATTATTTTCTGGGGATTATCAACTCATAGGGAGCTTATATTTAAATTACAAAAGCGATGTATAAGATCAATGTGCAATCTAAAAACAACAGATAGCTGTATCCCATACTTCAAGTCTCTTAAGGTACTACCTTTACCAAGTTTATATATATTAGAAACAGCATTATTTGTGAAGAGCAATCCTAACTTATTTGTTAAAGTCTCTGAAGTTAAAAAAAATCCAATACGCACTAAACAAAAAAATCATCTATGTCACGTAAAATGCAAAACAGCTTTGATGAGTAAAAGTTTCTTTGGTATGGCTCCAAAAATTTATAATAAAATACCTGACAATCTGAAGAATATGACTTTAACTAAATTTAAAAAAAACGCTATTTAAAATGTTAATTGATAAGTGTTATTACAGTATTGAACAGTTCCTAAATGATGTGTTAGAATAAGTGTTTTTATTTTTCTTTATTTTTGCATAATTATGTTTTAAATTAATGTCAATGTAAATTATCTTAAATTAATAATAACTAACTATTATCAATGTAATCCGTAACTGTAAAATTTTAAATATTAATATTTGTACGCCTTTATGGCAAAACATAGAGTTCATAATATTTATTTAAGATCATCAATGTACCTACCTATGTTATACAAATAAATTATTCTTATTCTTATTCTTAGTCTGTCGAAGTGGAGATCACGATTAATAACTCGCGGTAGACATCGCTGAGTTTTCTAAGTACGACTTTTCTGTGTGTGTTCTTAGTATACTATCGCTTGCTTTATTAAAAATGAAGGAAAACATCGCGATGAAATCTGCATGTAGAGTTGAGAGTTCCATCAATAATTAATCGGTATGGTTACAGTTCTCCATAAATTGTGTCCTGATGGTGGTTTCATCTGATGGCTAATGGTTAATGGCTAACCCTATTCGTGAACACCCGTTATGAAGACCGTTTGCTCGTTTTTCACTACTAATAATTCAATAATTTATTTTATTTGAAAACAACGGTTTTACAGATATTTAAATAATAGACAAATGACAAATAAAAACACCTTACAACTAACAACAGATTTCCCAGGGGTTCCCAAACTAGGCAATGCCTGTATCTTGGGACACCATTTAGAGGATTTACTACTAGAGGATAATATGAACTTTAAAAATCCCCAAAACAAAGCATCTCTGTACAAATCCCAGAGAATGATATCATTCATTTAATTTTTCTATCACCCCTCACGGTCATATTTCCCGCGGCTCGTATAAAGCGCAGCGGACCATCCCTCACAAAAGGTTAATCGGCGACAGATGCCGCCTCGCATGACCCGTCATTTCCTTATTCCCTTTGAAAAAATACACCCATAATCTCATAAAAAGGGGAGATTCACAAAAATATCACTCATATTTTATGCGGAGACGATAAGTCCTGATACGTTTACGGAGAAAGCTTTTATTTCGGTATGAAAAGGTCTTGATGGTTTAATATCGTGCGTGTGCGTTGTGAGGTTTAAGGTTAATTCCTAAGGTTAATAATTGACATTGATCCGAGTAATTAAATTAATTTGTGTCTCCCATCCATTTCTGAAACATGTGACAGTAAAATGTACCATAAAAGTTTAACCAATAGTTTTTGTACCTCGAGTCCCAATTTTAGGAGCTATGCAAATTGGTGGTTAGATTTCGAAATAGAGGTTTTAGTGAAACATTCGGCATTCAAAGACTGAATTAATCAGTATTAAAAACGAGAAAAGCGCATGTATATTTTATGTTACTGAAACACCCCTAATGCATCCTACTTTCAAAACGTGTGGTCCTTTGCATTAATTAATTTGTTCTCTAAAGGAAAATAGTGACAAAATGCAAGCATTTTCACCAGTAATATTTAAACATGAACACTTGCAAACATTTACAAAACACTAAGGTAACTTCACATCATTTCATCTCGTATTGTCACCTCGGTCAACTCAACCTATTATTATAAAACAGCCAACTATCCCCGCCATTGTGAACCAACAAAGGTTTATTCAATCTCCGCACCTCCGTTTTCGACAATACGTAGAAGGAAATCGCGCAAGTTTTTCCACACATATTTTATGTGGCGACGATCTGCCCGCCTCATTACACACGGAACGCCGTGTTACACATGCAAACTGCTTATACAGTTTTTGTTATTGTCGGGACGGCGCTAAAGGATTTTGCTTCTCGGTTATCGTCGCTTGCTTCGCTTTTTTATAGGGGTAGCAAATAAGTCAGATCACCTGGTACGCGGCCGCTCTTGAATATCTAACTTAGGTAAGTCCTGAGGAGTTGTAGATGCGTGCTCGGTCTCTGAGCATGGGGACTGTTAAGATTAAGGAGTGAATAGAGTATTGTTATATAATTACTAACCGCTACGGAGGACTGTGCATATTTATTTCCTGCTCCAAATTTGCGTTTTCTATTAGGCAGTGTTTAAGAAAACTACTGAGTTGCAGTGTTTTGTATTTAATTCTCTGTTCCATCATTGATCCCGGCAGACTGAAGTTGTACGATTTTTCTTTTTATCTAGCGTTACACTACACGTACCTTGGTAAGATTCCATGCTCGCTATAATATTATTCAATATCAATTCTACATAATCGTTTAACTTTGCAACCAACCAAACATCAACACATTCAAAACAGTTAAAATTCTCATAATCCCATACTAACATTAAATCGTTGTTCCGGCACAAGAGACCGGGCCGGGCGAAGTCACGCGTAACAGTAATGTGGGCACGAACTAACGCGAATGGAGCTGACTTACCGACTGTAACATACGCGGATTATCTGCGGATCCGGCAACCACTAAACACAAGGAAAATATTCCGCAAACGAGATTATGTCGTACTACGTAATACGCGCTAGTTTGTCTGCGCTGCTACTATAATTTCCATCATGCATACATACATAAACTCACGCCTTTACCCCAGAAGAGGTAGGCAGAGGCGCCACCAGGCCACCCACATTTTGCCTTGTATGTTCCGTCCCACGGTGTGATAGGGGTCGAACCTATCGCCATATCGGGCTCAAATTCCTGTCTCCGGGCTGATAATTGATGGAAAAATCCTACATCACTTTGCCCGACCCGGGATTCGAACCCGAGAACTCGGCTTTTTTCAACGACGCCACCGAGGCAGTTTTTTTTTCGCCAGTTATTATTATCTCTACTGAATAACTCTATGCCAAAGAGATAACATCACGCTATAACCAATCAAGCCACGTAAAAACTATATGTGCCCGGGGGAAGCCGGGCCGGGCCGCGGGTTTTATATTGCCCATATATTAATAGTTATAATAGTTTGATAATGCGTTAGTAAAAAAATATATGATTTGCATGCATTTTGAAAGTCCTGTTTAGCCATATCAGATCATGGGACGAAAATACATTCAGCGAACTATACCTGTGGCACAAATGACACCCCCGTAGAAGACATGTAGCTGTTGGAAGTAGCGAATATTAATAATAATCCTTTGGAATATTACAGGTGTGAGTTTGTGTATTAATTTTGCAGAAAGAATTCCGCAAATATGTTTTTGTTTTTCTATAGCTACTATGCCTTGTTATTTACTCCCAAGAGCTAACCCCTGAAACACGTATTTATTACATACAATAGTAATATTTCGTACCAGATTATCTGTTAATGAACCATTACAGAACCCAAAAAGTCCAACAAATAATGAAAACAAAAAGCATATTAAACCGCATCTCCAGCTTTGCATTAAAAAACGGGCGGGGGATACAATCCCGACGGATCCCGTAATTAACTAAAATCCCGCGTTATCCCGGATAATTCTAATATAACGCCGGGCACTCGCCGTCCCGGGAAACTTTTTTACATTAATTAAATTTTGACACGTCTTATTAATTAGTAATGGCTGATGGCTATGTAGTAAAATTTAAGAAATTCAGAAGTATTTTGTAGTTGGGTTGTGAAAACTTTCTGTGGACAGTTTTAGATATATTGTATTATGTATGAATTATAAAGTAGAGGCATTCCTAGATCTTTAACCTAGATTTATACATAGTTAGCAAATTATTATTTTCTTTTCACAATCAATCCTTGTCTATATCCGATGTTGTAGTAGGTTCAATTCATGTGAAATCTGTATGATTTTTTCATATTTAAATAATATATGTATTTAATTTATTTATTTTATTTTTGTGTCATAATCTAATACGTTTACTTCACACTTATTGCGCCGCCGCCAATACTTTGGCACCTATGAAACTGAAACCTATACAAAATAGATAACCTCATTCGGAAATCGAACCGAATGACTTGGGAGACTATAGCTCAAAACTACTTCATAAACATATCTGTATCAATATCGCTCGCTGTAATTCATAAGGAACTATCACAAAGGCTTAGTGCGAATGATAAATGTTACAATGAGGCGATATTTTATTCCTCTTGGACTGGTGCCTTCACAAACAATATCGTTAGGATTATGGCGTTCATCCAAATTAATATGACCAATTAATAAACTTCATAAATAACTCAGTTCTCTAATATTGCTTGATGAATGTCTAATTTCTGTATGTTTAATACCTGGTAGTAGGGTCTGTGTAACTTGTCAGCAAGCGTCCATACATACCACCCGAAATACATAATTATCTTCTAGTTTCACACGATTCGAAATAATTGTGCCAAGCAGCAAGAGATCAGAATTTCTTGTAATTGTTTGGTTATCTGGATTACATTGCTTTTTCAAGAACGTATAGTGTAGGTACTAATTTAAAACGATTTTTTGTTAATTGAACCATATTTAAGCTTTAGGAAATACACTCCTGGAGATTAGTATTCGCCATTTCGGATAACATTCCATCGGAGAAATGCAAAACAAAGTTTACAACAAGCATTAAACATAATCTAAAAATCAATTTGCTCAACAAGAGACTTCAAATTTAAGTTAAAAATATATTGACAGCTTAACAACTTTCCAATATTCACCCACACAGCGCTCCTTCAGTTCACAAACCGGTCATATAAAGTAGCAGCGTACTCGTTGTTATCGTTACCTTCGCAAAATATATTTATCCTTAAAATATTTACACGTGCGAATTTACCGTTGCAATTTTGGAAAAAGCTGTCGCCTCCACCTGTAGTGTAAACAAAATTGCGCAAATTTCGATATTGTTCGCGGAGTTTGCGCGTCGGCGCGCGGCGCGGTGTCGTGTCGCCGCGGCCTCGTCGCGCTCAAAGCGACGTCACCGCCAAACATCGCCGGGATGGAAAATCTATTTCAAACGCTTTAGATATCGGTTGGTGTTGAAGTAATATACTTTGAGGGTTAATATGCCAACAACATATTAACTTTTTAGCAATAAGTAGGTGAATCGATAAAGTGTGCTATGGAGTATCTAGTGTGAAATCTAAAGCTCACACAAAGTGAATTGCTTGGCCAGGGATTCGAACGCAGAACCTCAGAGTCCACAGCATTCTACAATACTATTTGTATACACATTCATAATCCTTTTTATATCTGTCTCAACTCCTTTATTCAGCTAAATTATAGCAACATTCTCATCGAATAAATCCATAAACTTCGAAATTTGAAACAGCATTTGGAATTCTCATTGCATTTGAATATTACACAAGTGGGAGATAGATAGCTAACGGTACACATGCAGGACAGCTGGCGTCTCTGCAGGATGTTTCCCCGTCCTGCATCGCTCATACTTTATTCATGCCCCTTAAAGTTTCATTTTGTGGAGCAAACTAAATTATTTTTATATCTCAAAATGAGACATTGTAATTTGAAATTGGAACAATCCATAAAATTCGAAATTCAAACTAGCATATGGGATTGTCATTGCATTTGAATCGATACAAGTATCATTATATACATGCAGGACAGCTGGCGTCTCCGCAGGTTCCTGCCGCGTCCTGCATCGCTCATACTTTATTCATGCGCCTTACAGTTGGGCTTTGTGGAGCAAAGCAAATTATTTTTAAATCGAAAAATGAAAATAAAGTTAAATTGTAGTTTTGAGTTAGTTATTATTAAATTTTGTTATGTTTTTGTAATAATATTATTTTTATCGGTAAATAAAACTATTTGAAAAATGTGTTTCTTAACTGTCTCTATGGCGCAGAATTGTACTACGGTGTTCATGACACCCGTCACCCGGTAACGTGGAATTAAAATAGTATAAAATGCACACTCTGAAATCAGACGCTTTTGATTCATTCACTCAACCCCGCCTGAAGTATTTTAAGAAAGAAAACAATATCATAAGCTTGCAACTGTATTTTAAACGTAAAAAATCAGCTACGCAACATGACCTCCAAAAGTTTTGTAGTTCGCTATATGATCTCTTCACAGACCGTCAGTGCATGTCTCACTCAATTTTCGTTTTAGTATTTTGTAAAGAAATAGTTAATCTCAAACGTGATAGACCAATGTCGTTGAATGCTGCACTCCACGCGATACTGCGCACTCGTATCAAAGTTTCGCGTTGCAAAGGTTCGTATGCGGGTTATCTCACGTTTGGTTTAAAGTTTAAAAGGTCATCCACTTATCTATTTCTCAATGGTTTTGTGCTAGCTTTTGCCGCGGCTTTACTTTTACAATTGTAAACGATTCAGGAACTGATTATTTATGGCTCAGGCTTCGTTCAACAATAGATCGAAGGCTTTAGGCATTAAGTTCACCTACATACCAAGGCTTACAAAGTAATGCTTGGCATTCCACTGCGCTCGCCATACTGAGATATACGATATTAGGTTATAATGAGCTATGTCCAGTAGTTACTCTGGCTACAGTGTCCTTCAAACCGGAACACAACAGTGCGTTCACACTGCTGTATGGTGGAAGAAATAGAAATTGCGTGGTACCCACCCAGGCGGCCTCTCACACAGTGGCGTGCCTAGGGTTTTGGAGTAGGGCAAGCCGAATATTTTTTTACGTTTAATTAATATTGTTTTAGAAACACAAAGTTACTAAGAACGAAGAAAATTAATTTATAATACGTCGGCAAACCTAACACACAATCAATATTAAGATTAAAACAATTAATATAGATTACTTGTGAACATCTATCCGTAACTATTCATTACATTTCTATTGCCGTCACTATTCTGTGGTGCCGTGGTCGACTTCGAGGTTTACCGAAATTGCAAGCAGAAATTATTATTAACGCATTCATGTTTAAATGTTTTTCTGAATTTAAAATAATAGATTGCCTTTTGAAAGGACCACCTAATTTAATGAAAATTTAAAGCATTATAATCCAAACAATCTAACACACAAGACGTGTCGTTTAAAAACATATGAATCACGATTGTTTAATACCTTAAAAGGGAGTATGTAGTAATAAAAGTACGTAGTTTATTAAACTGAACAGAAGAAATTTCTATTGTGATTTATCACGACTTACTAAATGTACAAACCCGGCATAGGTTTCGCGCCGGTTTATTTTTCAATATAATTGAATGAATTTACCTTTTTACCGGCAATGAACGCTTTCACCATCGCACTCAAACCATCACAGAAAACAATACAACTCATAATAGTATCAAAAAGTTTAAATAACATAAAAAACTAAACATTAACCTTAAACAAAACACATTCACAACTCATAAAATATCATAATACAAATGAAGTTAGTAGAAATATGTGCTGTATTGCCAGTAAACGTGAAATAAACAATACAAAAGATACAATTTATTAAAAGAAATATTAAAATTTCATTATTTGTTCTAAAAAAAATATTAGATATAATTTCTAAAAGGAACCAACTTAATTTAATAACAATTGATATAATTGATTTAACAAATAATCACGTGACGACCAATGCAACGCACGATGTTTTTACATCACCAAGGCCGAAGCCGGGCATATCGTCTAGAGTAAACTGCTATATAACATATCTATAGCTATACATTCGTAGCGATCGAGTAATATCATTTCCCCATACAGTTCACGCGTTGCTAGAAGCCCCGTAAAAGCACACGAGAGAGAAAAGGATAGATGTATGTGCTGTGTGCTCCGTCTTTTCAAGTTCAATATAGTTTTAATGAATGAATATTACGCGCATGGAATTACGCGGCGCTTCGGCGCTGGCGTCTCATTGAATCGAGACGCGGTAAATTCAAAAAATTTAAATGTTAGATGTTTTCTAATAAATGACTGTTGTATTGAATGTAATAGTTTGTATTCAGTATGGAGTATATACGTATTATGTAGGGCAAGCCGGGCTTTTGGGCTTGTATGGAAGTACCGCCACTACTCTCACATATTTTGAGAGACCTACCTGTAAAATCCCGCAGTTCTAAAATATTTCATACTCCATCCAATAAAATATATCCCATCTATTTTACAATAGCTTTTTTTCGGGATATAAATAGCCGCTGTCACTCTCGGGTCTATAAACTATCTGTATGCAAATCATATCGATCCGCTGCTGCGCGGAGGACAAGCAATTTTTAGCATTTACATTAGGAATATTACGATGACCGTTAGTGTAAAATTGGCACTGAATTACCCATAAATAAAATTTTAAGTTGCTAGTTATCATGACAGCAGTGGATTTACTGGGGCTGAAGAAGAAGACGTACAAACTTCGGTTGTCATAAAGTCTACACCGAATGAGTATGGTGTCTATGTACATCAAGATGATAAATTTGACGCCGTGTCTAAACAAAGATGACGTTTAGTCTTTAAACAGCAACAGTTGGGGGAACTACGACCACAACTGCTGAGCTAAAATTGAATAGAATAGTTATAAAAAATCTCGACCGCCTCGGTGGCGCAGTTATACAACAGGACGATCACAACACCTTGGTCTTGGGTTTGAATCCCCGGTCGGGCAGTAATTTTAATTTTTCTATTCATGATCACCCCGGAGTCAGGGAATTGTGCCCGATATGGCCATAGACTAGCCCCCCTATCACATCGTTGAACGGAACACACAAGACGAAATAGGGGTATCTTGGTAGCACCTACGCTCCTTCTGGGTAAAAGGCGTGAGTTTATGTATGTATGTAAAAAAATCCTATACGAAAATAACAGAGATCGAAGTGTACAATTCAGTATCGCTAACTGCGTACATCTCTGTTTTTATGTACATACACTGCTTTCATTATTTCGCGAAGTGCGTCGGCTGCGCGCCAATCGATTCTTTTTGCCGGAGTGCTTCTAACAAAAAGCGTATGCGGGCTAAACCGCTCGGCCTATATTCCAGCCCCGTATGGGACGATGCTTCAATGATAACAAATTCAAATGATAACAAATTTTATGGTACTAGCTGTAATGTCCTTTTTAGCCATTGTATTAACCGGGTATATCCAAATTGGGACCGAAAATAAAGCCAGGTGGTAATTTTAGTGGCTACAGACACCATGCAACAAAAATTTTGCAAATTAAGTGATGATTGATTTGCTATTTTTTAAGTATTATCGTGTTTGGGTGGTAAATGCATATTTTTTGCTAAAATAATAATTTAAATACTTACTTACCATTGCGTCCTTAACAAAATTAGGAAAAACTACGTAATTACCACCCAAACTAGATGATATTTAAAAAAGAACACAAAAATTCAACACTTTTTTTACGTTGTTTTAGTTGCTATGTATCTGAAGTCACTAAAACTACCTGGGTTCGTTTTCAGTCGCAATCTGGATATACCCGGTATGTAAGCTCATGTCAATATTCCAAAAAAAAAGTAGGTTGAAGTGATTTCAGTGCCATCCATAGTTCGCTAATGTTATTTTAATTTTAAATATGATAGCAGACCTAAGAACCGCCATGGTGAAACATTCTTGGACAAATTTAATTTCTCAAACAGAAAAACCCATACCAACTGGATCAGTATGTCTGGGATTCCAAATCAGAAATGGATAGTTCACAACTTGTATATGATTTCGCTAAACCGATTGAGGTGAAAGTATTTGTTTTATTGGGAATGTTATCGATCTACGTGTAATTTATTTGGCTGCTCTGTATCAGCCCATATACGTCCCACTGCAGGACACTAAACTTCTCTACAATCAAGAGTACGATTGAGAGTGGTTAGGCCATATAGTCCCCCCCCCCCTGGACTGACTCCAGATTGATTGACTATGAAAACGTATCGTTGATTTTTACTTAAAAAAATCGTAAGCATATTCACTAATCACAGGTGTAACAAACTTTTAAATATTCACTTTTAAATGTACAATTGTAATCGAATTCGAGTACGTCCAGTGTTCTGACTAGAACTTTATGACCACCCCCTGACTTGAAAGCTGGATCCGCCATTGGGCAGCCGCGTCTGGTCTGTTTACCAACAGGCCACCACGCACTTATTTTCCAGTGAATTGATGTATTACATGTAGTGCTGTCAGGAGCCTGTCTGTATGCCCTAGTATGCTAACATCCCCAGGGATAAATAGAAAGGCAGATATATGGTAGCGTTTTCGTAAAATATAAAGCTAGTAAAGATAGTCTGTTTTGTACCTCGCGTCGCTCTCATCCGGACGCATATAACTCTTCTAGAAAACTCTATGTGTTTTTCCATGTAATTTAGTTTGTTGACAAAGCCTTTATGGCCTAGTGGTAGTAGATGTTGGCTGTATACTACGGTGAACTAAGTTCTGTTTTTAAAGTTGGATGTTATGGTTTTTTTTTATAATATTGCCCTTTTGTATAATATTTATTCCGAGATGTTAAGCGCATGTCTGTAAGCACATAATTTTCGAGTGCGCCAATACATAGACCGACAATACAATAAAATAACCTGCACGACACGCAAGTCTTTATACGTTTGCAGGTTAAACTCAAAAAGTTTAATCGGAAAAATTCAAGTAATAGGCCGCTTCACACGTGTTTTGTAATTATCAATTAGTACGCGTAAGTCTACTGTCCGAAAACTTATTTTTGATCCTTATCCACATATTTAATAATTCCTACCGCACTGCAGTCTACATATTAAAGGAGTCCAGCAACTTAAAAACACATTCCTTTCTCTTCTCAAGAGCTTAGATAATCTGAGAAAAAAGCGCTTTAAATTTCGTTCCATCAGCCAAAGAAAGAAAGAAAGAAAGAAAGAAAGAAAGAAAGAAACATTTATTTGTTACAAGCAATGGTTTGCAGATTTAAGTAATTAAAACATACATATACTCGTATAACAGTGCTTGTCAACAAAACGGCTCAAGCTCAGCATGTGCTGGTGTAAACCAACGCTGGTCTTCCGCAAGGCCGGTAAGTGACGTCACAAGCGCCAAAAACATAATGAGCAAAAAATAAAAATAAAATTAAATAAAACAAAACAAAATAATAGCAATATCCGCTCAGATGTGGGTAGTGAAATATAAATATCTCGCGTCCCGCTGACGAGTGTACACAGAAAAAGACTCCCAGGCATCTTGAGCACTTTTAAACGGTGACCTAGTATAACAACAACTTTATACAACTACAAGACTTTACTTACAATTACAGTTTTGGAACAGGACATATACAAACATATACAAAGGTATAAATGACTATATGATTACTAAGTTTAACAATTAGAATTCGTGTTAAGAGAAACGCTAGATAAAACATCGTGCGTTAAATCTATATAGGTACAAAATACGGACTAAAACTGCATGGCAAGATGCTGTGCAGACAACCAGACCCTTCCTACCAAAGGAAATATATAAAAATAAATAAATTAAATTGCAGGTGAGTACATTAACTATAATGGAATCTGCATTCTTATAATATTAAAATAATATAATATTTAATGTGTACGTATATACATTCACAAAGACAATGTTAATTAGATAGCGCTAGTGTCATGTTTTAAAAATCCTTCATTTTGTTGATGTTTAAGAATAAATGACTTCAGTGCTAACCTAAAACTATAACTACTTTTCAGAGTTCTTATTGGCGGAGGGATGTTGTTCCAACACTGAGTGGATACGTAACGGAAGCTACCTCGAAAAGTGATTTTAAATAGGCGGATAAGTGGCAAAACGCGCTGGCCCAGGGTTCGTCGGCCAGCCAGCGTGGCAACTGGCGCGCCTAGCACGACTGGCACAACTGGCACTGGCAGTGACACTACTGGCACGCCGCCAGGGGGCGCGGCCGGCGCTCGGCTTTAATTAAATCCACTCTATTCATGTGGCCGGCTGATTGTTTAAATGTATGAAGTGTGTATGAACATATGGTGCATACGTCGAGGCTGGGTAAGATTAGAAATATTGTTCCTGATATTAGTTATAGTAGAAATAGTTACAAATCCCCGAATTTATTCCCAACAAAAAGTTGATTGAACGCAATCTTTAATGCTCCCTTTTATTAACAACAAAGTTGCTAGATTTGGTAATCTTAGAAATTGTACTATGAAAGAAGCAAAAAAATGTATCCTTAATTGGTTGGTCACATTAACTTATTTGGAAACTTAAAGCATGATCAAAGTGACTCATTACACGCCCGATAACTCACCCTTCATTATTTGAAGTGGATTACCAGTTGTTCTGTCTACAAGTTAACAGTCAAACACACACATAAATACAAACCTCATTAGGTTCTGAACAAGATGGCATTTAGTTTAAATTTTGTTACCCTTTATCTTGATCTATTTGAAGTAGTGCGATTTTCCTCAACTCTAATCAAATTTAATTTCTCTGATCTCGAATATCACTATATTAAGTTTAAATATTGTTGACTCGGTAACTTAATTTAAATTAATTTTACTGATCTCAATAACATTATACTATAACATTATACTATAATTACAATAGTAAACAATACCCCATTATTCTTATGTTTATTCATGTAACTACTTGTTCTCGATGGCCACAAGACAGGCATTGCCTAGTGTGGACCACACTGATATATCTTACTGTTACATACATACATAAACTCACGCCTTTATCCCCGAAGGGGTAGACAGAGGCGCCACCAGGACACCCACTTTTCGCCTTGTATGTTCCGTCCCACGATGAGATAGGGGGCGAGCCTATCGCCATATCGGGCACAAATACCTGACTCCGGGCTGATAATGAATAGAAAAATCCAATATCGACTGCCTCGGTGGCGTAGTTGTATTACGGTACGGTTACAAAGCTGAGGTCTCGGGTTCGAGTCCCGGGTCGGGCAAAGTGATATTGGATTTTTCTATTCATTATCAGCCCGGAGTCAGGAATTTGTGCCCGATATGGCGATAGGCTCGCCCCCTATCACATCGTGGGACGTAACATACAAGGCGAAATGTGGGTGTCCTGGTGGCGCCTCTGCCTACCCCTTCGGGGATAAAGGCGTGAGTTTATGTATGTATGTATGTATGTATGTAAAAATCCAATATCAGTTTGCCCGACCCGGGACTCGAATCCGAGACCTCAGCTTTGTAACCGTACCGTAATACAACTACGCCACCGAGGCAGTCATAGATCGTTATCTCTCATTGATCAACACAAGCATGGAAGAGCGATCAACTCCGGGAATACACTGATTGAGCTCGATACCCGATGTACTGTCGTACCAGCCTATGTAAATCTAAGAATACAATACCTCTAAAGCGTCTAATTTCCAAAAATCTTGGTGTTGTTCAATTAAAATACAAATATAGTTATTAAGTGGCAACACTTTTTCGTCTGTTCCATGGGGAGTGCTCCGAGGAATTGTTTGAGATGGTACCAACATCGCCCTTCTACCATCGCACCACCCGTCACCGCAGCAGAGTTCATCCCTACCACCTGGAAGCGTACCGTTCCCGAACGGTACGTTTCCAGCGTTCTTTCTTACCACGTACGTGCAAGCTCTGGAATGAACTCCCTGCATCGGTGTTTCCTGAGCGCTATGACCTGTCCTTCTTCAAACGAGGCTTAAAGAGAGTACTATCCTTAAAGTAGGCAGCGACTTTGTTGTGCTGGACCCCTGGCATTGCAAAGGTCTATGGGCAGCGGTAGCCGCTTACCATCAGGCGGGCCGCTAGCTCGTCTGCCAATACGGCAATAAAAAAAAAAAAAAAAAAAAAAAAAATAAAAAAAAAAAAAAAAAAAAAAAGATGTGCGTTTCGTTTCCCAAACACCGCACCCCTACTGCTAAGGGACACCATGATATACGCCACATTTTAATTTTGAGTAAAAAAAATTATCAATGTTTTCCAACACAAATTACCTTTACATTATAAGATACTTGTGAGAAAAATAAATCTAAATTATATCCGTTTTAAAATATGTTTGCAGTAACGTCTTTCTGCTTGATATAACGTATAATGTAGTTATATAGAGTGACCGGCTGTATTGTAGTAGCTCTTGATGTGTACTGGAGTCGCGAGGCCGCGTCCAGATTGCCTCACATTACTTAGATTCTACGCAGAGTGCTCGCTAGGGCTGCCACCATTAACAACTTTGGACATTTTGTTTTGTATGCTATTGGGAATGTAAGTATATATTTTTTAAGGAAATCTAGGTAATGGTAAGCCATACAGGTACGCCATAATAATATGCGCAATGCAAATATTAAACACAAACTAATATAATGAAGGCCTTCGTAGCGCAATTGGTTTAACTTGGTGGTACTGGTGGTAAGTCTCTCATATGTGAGAGGCCGCCTGAGTAGGAACCACCGCAATATCTATTTCTCCCGCCAAACAGCAGTGTCAATGCACTGTTGTGTTTCGGTTTGAAGGGCATTGTAGCTAGAGTAACTACCGGATATAATGAGACTTCACATCTTATGTCTCAAGATGGCTAGCGCAGTGGAATGCTTTGTAATTCATGGTGTTGTTTGGTTTTGCTACTGTCTATGAGCGGTATCGCTTAAAATCAAGCGGATGGCATGCTCGTCTCGCCATTTACTGAAAAAAAGCCAGCTGTGAAACGAGAGGCCGCGGACTGGAGCACCGCACTGAGACAAATGTTCTCGTAAGTAAGGTTTAATTGTAGTTTATTATACGCTTAACACTTTAGGGCTTAGAATTATGTGCGTGACTGTAACAAAAGAACTATTCAGCTTTTGCAATAAATTATAAAATATTATAATATGTTAGTTCCTACCTACCCCACCCGTCGAGACATCAGACCCATCAAGACCCGCCATTCTACTTACACAACATTCAATTCTCAATTAATATCACTTCAAATAACTCTGTGTAATTTACCATTCTACTCACGGTTAAACACACCAATCTATACAATATTCGCAAACAAACAAGCCAATGGACATCAAATATTAACACATCTCGAGCATTGTGTACACAAACATTTACCTCGGTACCTCGACGCGCTCGTCACCCCTGTCGGCCTCGAGACATTATCACTCGCGCGTGATGTTATATTCATGTGACAACCCTCGCTGAGATGCATTTTGTTGCCCGAGCTAAGTGGGTGCCAACCCTGAGCTCGTTCCGTGATTCTAAAACAGCTTTAATGGGCCTCAAGCGTATAACTATCGATGCGGTGTTTTAAAATATGTAAATACGAACATGTACCTACTGTTTATATGTAAAGAAAAATGGGAAGGTTTAATTGGAAGAGAAACCCGTGATTCTAGAACAGGCTCTAGAATTTTTAACTTAATATGAAAACTCTGCAACCAATTCCGTACCTACTCGGCAATGTACATCAGATGTTCAGTGCAATTTTGTCCACTTCACGCCGCAGACAATACCCAAAACAATAACCGACTATTATTATTAAACGCTGTTCATTGCTGCGTAGGCAAATATTCGCAGTTTACGGTACACTGACTAATAATTCAGGTGTGGTGCTCGTATCGGGTATGTGTTTAAGTGTTTGTAAGGCTGCAGCGGCCCGAATCGATTGTACCGAGCGCCTCGCGTCTGTGAATCGATGTGGATTCGAGCACATGCCTCCTCGGGGACACATTAAGACGCCGCGCAAATGAAGAGTGAATAGCGGTTGGAATATTGTGGATTGTTTATAGATTTATTGGCGTGATTGTGTCGAATGGCAAAAGATAATCGTTTATCCTCGCTCGTTTTTCTTTAATTGCATCTTCATCTTTTTTTTGCAATGAATGGCGAGTTAATCATGCCATTCGCCTAATGGTAAGCGATTCGACCGCTCATGGACAGTAGCTGACAATCAACAACATGAATTACAAAGCAATGCTTGGCATACCACTGCGCCCGCCATCCCGAGACATCAGATGTTAAGTCTCATTATGTCCAGTAGTTACTCTGGCTATAATGCTTTCAAACCGGAACACAATAGTGCATTTACATCGCTGTTGAAAATGTGAGTACACTGAACGACACAGTAATTACTGTCAGATACAGTGTAGTCACTTAACAAACTGAAAAATAATTGTTTTCAGTTCTCACAATGTGTCAATTCAGGTCAACAACGCACACGCTATTATTATTACGGTTTCGGTCAACATCCGAATTATGAGTATACATAAAATTATCAATGTTAACCAAATATTTTTTCTTGTACCGGTCCGGCACACAAAAAACAAAGCAAACAGATCACCTGATGATAATCACCTGTGATAACACAAATCATCTGCCGTCCATGAACATCCACAGCGCCTCGATCATGGCTGTGTTGCCGGCCCATCAAACTATAAGGAGAGGGGGAAGAAAAAAAGGAGTATGTTTTATTTGGCATCCGGCAATCTAACTCACTGACCGAAAAGCGACAGCAAAGTTGTCCCTTTACCTCAATTCCTGTGAGGTAGTGAGACAGATACTTCTCAATATAATCTTACATAACAACATCAAGCTACAAACAATTACTCACAATGGTTCAAAAAAGAAAAACAAAGTCCCCATAAGTTCATGACTCCTACCGAATATGAATCGAGTGGAGCGCGCTGCCTCCGCGGCGTTCCGTACAAGTGAAATGATTGATAGTTCCCCGCATATAATAGCTCGCACAATTTATACCGATCCATGCGAATTGATTTCGCTTTATCGACGCGTAAGAGCTCACCCGAGAAACCGCTGAGATGTCCTGACGTACAGTTATGTATAGTCACACGTGTACGCGATATCTCTATTGAGTATTGATTGGAATTGTTGGCGGTTTTTGCTTTTTATAGCTGAATAGTGACAAGACATGTAATAGTAAACACGGGTAAAGCCTCGACGAGATATTATTTTTCTACATTCGACAGAATCGTTTTGTTTTGCATTCTTTACTTGACCGTAATTCAACATAGTTAGATTATGAACCACTATACCACATCACATACAATTTCCCAGTTTTGTACAAAAAAGATTTGATTCCTTATGTCTCCACCTCTATGTACAAAGTTATAAACTCAGAACAGTTAATTGATAGGAGTCTTGTTGCTAGCGTGGACATTCTCTCCAAACAATCGTCAATAAGCCAAGTTGCGAACTCAAGCAGTTGCGGTCAGCAACGACAACAGCCTTCTCCCGCGTCTTGCGGCAAGTTCATAACAACTTACTAATATGTCCTCCATCTAGACTCAGACAACTTATACTGGGAGGAGGCTTATCTCATTTCTGTCACGTACGCGAAGAACCAAAGTTCACACTTAGCTTTGTGTTCCCATAACTCTGTGCACTTACTCCCCCCTATTCCCCTTTCCCCTTCCGCATCCACGCAATAGGATTTACTATTATGAGGCGTGACCGATGTACCGCAAATAGTATTGTAACTAATATCTGTTGAACTAAAAGAATTGTTTTCCGAGAATGTTACTGAGTGTTTGATGAGAACGCTCCCAAAGCTGCAATAGAAATAATTATATAATAGGTCAACAGACATACACATAATATCCCTTTTATTATATACACAACTGGAAAAATAACCTGGTATCGCGATACAAACGCAAACAACACAATTGTGTGACGCTTGATTATCGCAGACTTGTTTCCGACTCATCGCTATCATTCTGTGTCCGAATTCCGTTGTATGCACACGAATATAGTGCATTGAGAAGTACAGTTCTTCCGACTATCATGAATAAGAAAGTGGCAATAGTTACAGGCGCCAATAAGGGCATAGGATTCGGAATAGTAAAAGCACTAATCCAAAGATACGACGGCTATGTATATTTGACGTCAAGAGACGAGGCACGAGGGAAGGAAGCGGTGGCCGAACTGAAAGCACTCGGCTTGGATCCTCAGTACCATCAACTAGACATCTCCAATCGAGAAAGTGTCGTCAAATTCAGAGATTACATTAAGAAGACACACGGTGGGATTGACATACTCATCAATAACGCAGGAGTTTTTGTTGGATTCGAAAACGGTATCAGTTACAAAGAAATGAAGAGAATTATCGACATAAATTACTTTAGTATTCTTACGGTAAAGGAACTGCTGTTTCCGCTTCTCAGAGACAATGCGCGCGTGCTCAACATCTCTAGTGATTGTGGCCACCTCTCCAACATCAGGAACAAGTACTGGATTGAGAGACTATCGAAACAAGACTTGACGGTTGAAGATGTTAATGAATTTGTCAACTGGTATCTCGAGGCAAGGAAAAACGGTACTTTTAACCCAGAAGACATAGCTGATGACGCAAAGTCCGCCAGTTACAGAGTCTCAAAAGTGGCTTTGAGTGCTGTTACACATGTTTTCCAGAAACAGGTGGAAGGAAGAAACATATCTGTGAATTCTATGCACCCAGGTTTGGTTAAGACGGATATAACACAGGAAATAGGTTTCTACAGTATCGATGACGCAGCAAAAGTGCCGTTATATCTAGTTCTTGACGCCCCTGATAGTTTAAAAGGTGCTTACGTGTGGTACGATGGAAAAGTTTTGGACTGGTATGATTATAATGCAGACTATTACTTTAAGAGCACAACTTTGGATGCAATGACCTAGTGATTTCATAAGTCAATACTCCAAAGAGTAGTAAGTTTTGGGAATTTTATATTGTGCCTTTAACATAATTGTTTAGAGAGTTATTTAAGTCTATTGACGTATATCATATTTGTAAATATTAAACGCATGTTTATTATGTATTTCTTTTTTTGGTTCACTTATTTGCGATAACCTTAAAATTATCTACGTTGGAATGACATAATCGTCACTATCGTCCCTCTCACTCCACTGCACGGTCCCGGTTGGTACTTGTGCAGCGCGAGAAAATTATCTTCGCGATGTTCGTTCGATATCTCAACTGACTACTGTCTCGTTTTAATGACTCAAAATTATTTGTTCGCTTGGAATGACTTTGCTGTTATGAAATAATATGCATAAATTATAGTATAATTGTAGTAAAACGTTTAATATGCTGTGGTATAATGCGTAACTTATTTTTATTTTAAAGATAAAAATATGAAATTTTCCCACAATGACTTCGATGTTACGAGTATGTAACAATGTGTATATAACACATACTATTATAATATTATTGTAGTGAACGAGTTTCCTTTGCTGTGACATAACAGTAACAACTCGAGCTAATTATTATAGTCTACTATTGGCAAGAGGCCTCCTCTTAGATTGAAAGGAATTTGAACCTTTTTACATTACGCTAGCCTAGAGCGGATTGTTAAGCTTTATTAACTTTGAAAATTATTTTGAAAATATTCCAGGTGTGCCGATTTTTTTTTGTGATATAATACAAACAATATATTTTATTTCATCGAAGGAAAAGAAAAAAAGGCAAGTTATATTATTGAACAACATACAAAAGAAAAGTATCATACAAACTTTTTTTTTATTCTGGCATGGCATAGCACCTGATGGTAAGTGCTAATGCCGTCCAGATAGAGTATCGAATGGTATCAGACGGTAGTCTCATACCATTCGATACAATAATGCCGGCCCGCTGAGATGCCTCTTCACGCTACGGCGAAAGGGCCCAGGATTATAGGAAGGGAACACGTTTGATGGCAAACCGTTCCACAGCTTGACTGCACGGCAGAAAAAAGAATTATAGAACCTTTTTGTTCGCGCCGAGATGGATTGAACAGTCAAGCTATGGCTCCGCAAGCCAGCACGCGTGGTTCTGTTAAGGAAAGGAGAGGAGGGGATTAAATTGAATAATTCCTCAGAACATTCGCCATGATACAGACGGTAAAACACACTTAGAGAGGCGACATTCCTCCGTAACTGTAGGGACTCTAAGTTGCCCGTAATGTCTGCATCATTTTCAATGCGTCACATTCATTCGAATTCATCATTCACATAAATATATACATAAACTCACGCCTTTTTCTCAGAAGGGGGAAGGCAGTGGTCACCAGGGCACCCACATTTCGCCTTGCATGTTCCGTCCCATGATGTGATAGGGGTTGAGCCTATCGGCATACCGGGCACAAATTCCTGAATCCGTACTGATAATGAATAGAAAAATCCAATATCACTTTGCCCGACCCGGGATTCGAATCCGAGACCTCAGCTTTGTATTCGTACTGTAGTACAACTACGCCACCGAGGCCAGCAAAGTATCAAGATTTAACTATGTATATTAAAAAATGCGCTTTATCATGTTCCTACCACAAACAATTTATTTAAGCATTAATTTTATGGCAACAAAGCAGCGTAGACCATCTTAACAGGAAAAACAAGTTATTATTGAACAACATACAAAACCAAAGCATATTTATTAAATAATTATACGATTTGTCACGCAGCGGAAGCTATATTTATCCAAATAAAATAATAATATAATGCTCAATTACCGCAAACTTGCTACCGAGTTAATACATTCACTCTGCATAAGTGTTTTGTAGCATATACACGACTATAGTGCTGAATCTTCTGCAGTTCTTCTAAATACCATGGATAAGAAAGTGGCTATAGTAACAGGCGCCAATAAGGGCATAGGGTTCGGAATCGTAAAAGCACTAATCCAAAGATACGACGGCCATGTATATCTGACGTCAAGAGACGAGGCACGAGGGAAGGAAGCGGTGGCCGAATTGAAAGCACTCGGCTTGGATCCTCAGTACCACCAACTAGACATCTCCAATCGAGAAAGTGTCGTCAAATTCAGAAACCACATTGAGAAGACACACGGTGGGATCGACGTACTCATCAATAACGCAGGAGTCACTGCCGGTTGGGAAATCGACGTCAATTACGAAGAAATTGAAAGAGTCATCGACATAAATTACTTCAGTATTCTCACAATCAAGGAACTATTGTTTCCACTTCTCAGAGACAATGCGCGCGTGCTCAACATTTCCAGTAGTTGCGGCCACCTCTCCAACATTAGGAACAAGTATTGGATTAAGAGACTGACCAAAAAAGACTTAAAGATTAAAGATGTTAATGAATTCGTAAATTGGTATCTGCTGGCAAGAAAAAACGGTACTTTCAACCCGGAAGACGTAGCGGATGAAGCTATGTGCGCTAGCTACAGAATTTCAAAAGTTGCTCTGAGTGCTGTTACCCCTATTCTTCAGAAGGAAGTGGAAGGAAGGAATATATCTGTGAATTCTATGCATCCAGGTCTTGTAAGGACGAATATGACCCTGGAATTAGGTTTTTACAGTATCGATGACGCAGCAAAAGTGCCGGTATATCTAGTTCTCGACGCGCCTGACAGTTTAAAAGGTGCTTATGTGTGGTACGATGGAAGTGTTGTTGACTGGTATGATTATAATGCAGACTATTACTTCAAGAGTAGCTCTTTAAGTACAAAAAGCTAGTGATTTCATAAATCAATAATTCAAAGAATATTAATTGCCAGGAATGACATTTCTTAATATAAAATTAAACCATTTAACGATACAACAGAGTTATTTATTACGTAGATAATATCAGTGTACATACTATGTGAATTTGTTATCAACATATTATTGTTTATGGCTATTTTATTTAGATAACCTTAATAAAATTGTTTTGGTTTAATATAATCTTTCTTAGACAGGTCATTTAAATAATAACGACTGTGGCAAACCTGATGCAACTCATGAGACTATTACGAAAAATTAAGAATAGAACATGGCACAGATTGTAGCTTGAGAGTATCTGTTTAAAAGACTTCTAAATATGTCATGGTCCGAACGGAAGGCGATAGTAAAGATGTTAATTCATAGCCATTTTCTGAGAGATAATAATACTACGGGCGTGTCGTAATATTCATGTTGTGCATATGAACGTTTAAAATAGTGTAACACCATTACTTCAAAAATCCTTCTTTATTTGATGAAATATCGTTCTGTTATGTCCAATAACCTTTCTCAAAAAATATTACCTTCTGCAAATAAGAATATTTTGTATTTTGTAGACTTCGTTTTGTAAAATATGACAGCGATTTAGGTAGGTACTTCTGAACTCAAAGTAAGAATGCAAATAATTAACAGGGAAAATGTTTACATGTTTTTTAACCGACTTATGAAATTTCAAAATAAAATCTATTTTTTAGGATACACACGAAAAACGTCTCAGAAAGTTCATGTTGATTACACATAGTGGACGAGAGTAAAAATATCTGTTGGTAAAATAAAAATAAAATTTGAATCCAGTAATACTTGGGTCGGTTATATCCGCACAACGAAAGAGCACACGGCAACGTAATACGTTAAGAATACAAAATTAAGTATTTGTACCTACAATAAAATATTGACGATTTGCACAAGAGGGCCGGCCCACAAAAAATGCTGCCGGCAGCATCTGGATGCATAAAACGGCAGATCCTGTGGCGTACCCTGGGGGCGCCCTGTGTCCAGCAGCTGACTGCAACGGGCTGATGATGGTGATGATGAATAACATATTAATACATAGCACGAGATGACACATATCATGCGACTTAATTGAGATAATAGTATAATAGCTCAATTCATGACCAGTTTTCCTTGTAGTACAAAAATGATTTATTTTTGAATTTCAAGAGATTTGCTTATTTCCGAATTTTAATAAGTTTCCTTATTTTAATTTTGAATACTTTGCATATTGTTTAATTTTAACAAGTTTCCTTATTTGTGAATTTTGATGTATTTGCTTATGTATTTTTAATTTTAATAAAGTCGCTTATTTCCGACTTTTTATCGGTGTACTTATATATAGGAATTTTTATTTATTTCCTTTTTCTAACTTTGATAGATTGGCTTACTTCGAAATTTTAATATGTTTCTAGGTTTGTGAATTTTAATAAAATTGCATATTTTTAATTTTGATAAATTTGCTCATTTTCGAATTTTTAAGTGTCCTTGTATTTGAATTTTAATAAATTTGCTTATAATGGATTTTACTAAGTTTTACTTTTGATATATTGTGATTTTTGATATATTTGCTTAATCCTGAATTGTAATAAGTTTCCTTATTTTAAAATTTTATTAATTTTCCTTATTTTTCAGTTTGTCCTTATTTTTTAGAATATTAGTAAGTGTCCTTATGCTGGAATTTTGATATATTTCCTTATTTGTGAATTTTGTTATATTTGTTTATTTCCGAATTATGATAGATTTGCTTACTTCCTAATTTTAATAAGTTTCCTTATTTGTGAATTTTGATATATTTTAATTT
This sequence comes from Deilephila elpenor, assembly GCA_949752805.1. NCBI lineage: Eukaryota > Metazoa > Arthropoda > Insecta > Lepidoptera > Sphingidae > Deilephila > Deilephila elpenor. Next base: position 385,280 of record OX457098.1, read on the forward strand.
TAATGGGATTTAATCTAAACCGATAACCTACTATGCGTGGTGGCATGTTAGTGACGGACCAGACGCGGCTGCCTACATGTTCACGGTGGTCGCGGGTTCAAATTCCAGGGCACACCTCTGACTTTTCGGAGTTATGTGTGTATTGAGTCAATCACCACGGACTTTAACGGTGAAGGAAAACATCGTGAGGAAACCTGCATACCGTAGCGATTTTAAAGAATTTCTACGGTATGTAAGTCCGCCAACCCGCACTAGGCCAGCGTGGTGGGCTATATGGCCTAACCACTCTCAATCGATTGTAGAGTAGGCCCGTGCCCTGCAGTCGGACGTATATGGGCTGATATATAGAACCTACTGTGGTTTGACGGACTTCACATATATTGGCAATTCACGTAGAAACCATTCAGGTACATTATCACGCAGCTATACCCTTTTATGTCATATAGCATAAAACAAAAAAAACTTTAAAAAAAAAGTAAAAATACTAGTCATTACTGAATAACATACCATGGCAAATTATCAATATTTTCTTTCTTCTGAAGTAAATTGAATTTATCTTTGGTCAACAAGAAACAAATATAGTATTCATTTTATCAAAAACACAGCGGCAATAAAGATATGTTATCGGGATACAAGTGTTAAAAATTTAGTTATATCACGTTCAATTATCGCCTACTTGTTTTTACCTCATTATTGTCAGTCTGTACTCGACAATCAGTCAGTACACACGACGATAGTGCTTTACTGTCTGCAGTTCTTTTGACTACCATGGATAAGAAAGTGGCAATAGTAACAGGCGCCAATAAGGGCATAGGGTTCGGAATAGTAAAATCACTAATCCAAAGATACGACGGCTATGTATATCTGACGTCAAGAGACGAGGCACGAGGGAAAGAAGCGGTGGCCGAACTGAAAGCACTCGGCTTGGATCCTCAGTACCATCAACTAGACATCTCTAATCGAGAAAGTGTTATCAAATTCAGAGACTACATTGAAAAGACCCACGGTGGGATCGACATACTCATCAACAATGCAGGAGTCACTGCTGGGTTTGAAATCGACGTTATTTACGAAGATGTGAAGAAAGTCATCGACATAAATTACTTTAGTATTCTCACGGTCAAAGAACTGCTGTTTCCGCTTCTCAGAAACAATGCGCGCGTGCTCAACATCTCCAGTGATTGTGGCCACCTCTCCAACATTAGGAACAAGTATTGGATTGACAGACTATCGAAACAAGACTTGACGATTGAAGATGTTAATGAATTTGTCAACTGGTATCTCGAGGCAAGGAAAAACGGTACTTTCAACCCGAAAGACATAGCTGATGACGCTATGTGCGCCAGTTACAGAGTCTCAAAAGTTGCTCTGAGTGCCGTTACCCCTATTCTTCAGAAGGAAGTGGAAGGAAGGAATATATCTGTGAATTCTATGCATCCAGGTCTTGTTAGGACAAATATGACCCAGGAAGTGGGCTTTTACAGTATCGATGACGCAGCAAAAATGCCGGTATATCTAGTTCTCGACGCGCCTGACAGTTTAAAAGGTGCTTATGTGTGGTACGATGGAAGTGTTGTTGACTGGTTTGATTATAATGCAGACTATTACTTCAAGAGTAGCACTTTGTACACATAGAGCCCATGATTTTGATAATTCAGCAACATAAGGAGTGGTCATTGTCGAGAATTTTATTTCTTTCTAAAAAAACTTAAACAAATAACAGAATTGTTTATAACGTGTAACGTGCATACTTATTAATATTGTGTGAGAATATGTTATCAACGTATTGTTTGTGGTTATTTATTTTAGATGACCTTAATAAAATTATCGTTGTTGGATTGATAACATCTTCTTTATTTTTCACAGATAATTTTTATAATAGCGACAGAGACATTTGTTTTGATTTAAGTTAATTAAAGGTAGAATGCAGATATTATGACCGGACTATAATTAAAAAAATACGTAGTTACAACAATTTTCTTTAAACAAATAAAACTCAACTAATATAAAAAGCTGAAAAGTTTGTTTGTTTTCTAACGCGCTTTTGTCAGGATCTACTCATTCGAATTGTTTTTTTTATTAGTTCATTTATCGAAGAAGGCTATATGGTACTCCTTATCGCAGGAAAATATACAGTGGGACCCGGAAAACCGTTTTCACGTGAGCACTATCATATTATAATACAAGAGTAACACCTGGCAGTTACAACATGCACGAGTTGTGATAAAGAAAAATACATTGACCAGTATAACAATCGCAGATTTAAAGAAACAAAGAAAAACTAATAATAAAGAATAAAATATTGTTACAGATTGTGGCGTGGGAGGGTACAGTTATCGGACTTCCAGTTATGTCACGCCGAACAGAAGGCGATAATAAAGCTGTTAATTCATTGTGGTTTTTGCTAAGAGATAACATTACTGCGGTAAAGTCGTAACAATCTTGCTACGTATAATATGTATGTAATGTGATCATACAAAATATATTTGTCTCGGTGCGGGAATCAAACCCGTGGCCTCTTGTTTCACAGCCGGCGTTTAGCCAACTGCGCCACGGAGACTGTCAAATGTATGTATTGATAATTATCAATCACCACGAACAATAAAGGTGAAGAAAAACATTGTGAGGAAACCTGCATACTATAGCAATTTGTACAAAAATCTTTGGCGTGTAAAGTGCGCCAACCGCACTAGGCCAGCGTGGTGGACTATTTGGCCTAACCTCTCTCTATCGAACTCCTTTTTATAGAGGAGGCTGGTGCCCTGCAGTGCGACGTATATGTGCTGATACCGATTTAATTAAATATTTTCCTGTTATTTCTAAGCTTTCAATATATTTCTCGGGAGATATTAACTTGTGCATCCTAGAAATTAATACCGTAATAAAGCAAGCTGACGCGCGACGGCTAGGAAAACAAACGGTGTAAAAATATCGAGAGATTTAATGAAATCCAATAAAATCGGACATAGAATAATAGTTCGCTCCGTCGCGGAGGCTACACTTCAGACCAAGTTTTCGAACATTTTTCTCAACTTGAATTGTAACAGCTGAATGTTTGAGTGCTTTCGGTATTATGAATACAAAGAGTGGATCAATAAATCTCTTCGAATTGCATTTTATATTTTGCGCTTATTTTGGGTGAAATACGTCGAAGATTTACTTCTGAGCTCAAAGTAATAGAAAAGGATCGGTGTTAATGTGTATGTATATTTATTCTCTAAACACCATATGCAAAGGGCCAAATTGGTATAGATAATAATATAACATGCCTTAATTCCAAGGAGAGACGCGAAAAACGGCTTCGGAAAGTTTAAGTTGTCTTATATAGTAAAAAAAAAAAAAGTGGTCCTTCGAGCCGGATCTGGTGAACCAAATGTTTTATTCTCCACCACCACCGGCCGAAAAAATGGTCACGACACGTTCCGGGGCACGAATAGATCGAGGTTATATGGACGAAGGCGAAGCGGTGAAATTCACAGCGACCTTCTAGAAGCAAACATATCACTACTGAACCAAGGAAAGAACGTAAGGAATCCGTCAACTTCCAGAAAAAAATCGAACATTGTGACGTTACTGGCGTACCAAATGAAAGTCGATCAGCTTCAGAAAAATCTAGAAACTTCTTCGAAGTTGGCTAAAAAAAAACAGCTGGAATATGAAGCGGCAGCAGCTAAAGCACGCACACAAATAGAATTTATCGACAAAAAACTGCAGGCACATTTGGCAACAATGGAAGAAAATTTCAGTATGTAGGTAGAGAAGTAAAAAAAATTGCTTGTAAAAATATTTAAAAATTATAATAATTTTCACGCCATATACACATAACCATACACGGTTATTATATAAATAAAATACCATAAGAGTTTTGTGACAAATTAATAATTACCCATAATATATACAGCTAATTCTAATTACCGCCAACCATCTGGTATTTCCATCCGCTCAGTAACAAGAGTGGCGTTTCTTCTGCGGCCAGATACGCGTTATCTGCGGACAGCTCGTGAATAATTCATAATACTCCTCGTCATTAACGCTCAGCCCGTCGCACACAATTTGGCAGCTTATATCGCATCAGTGAAGCGTAGTTCAAACATTGTAGTTTGTATATGAAGAATAAAGAAAAGTGAATGATAGACAATGTGATAGCGATCCGAACTTTCTACGTAGTATAATGACAAAAAGACACACATGTGTAATGCAATATACATAGAGGAAGCTGGTGAGATATGGCTTTCTGTCGTCGTTTCACTCATTTTAAAGACAATGCGACATACTTAGATATATTATCCTCAGATAAATTATCAATTTGTCGAGCCAGTTTAAAAAAATCGATATGAAAACTAAATTGTGCAATCAAATAAAAATCATGACCATACTTCAAACTTCAACAAAAATTCGTCAACTCAATTCCTCACTCCAAAACACCAAAATGTAAGTAGAATATTCACAATCCCAAAAGCAGACTTCTCAAAGTGTACCTGAGAAATAACAAGCCGCGAAGACACAATAAGTTAGTGGAAGTTATTTAAGTTCGCAGTAAATCCGCGCCGCACGCTCCAGCAGGTGTGAAGTTAGTTTAATGCAGGCTTGAGTACACGTGCAGTGCGATTGTAGGCTTTAATGTTCTTAAGTATTATGAGCAACTTAAATACGTTTTTATACAATTTAATGTATTAAAAAAAACGACAGCTAATGTAGCACAGTTGGTTTGGACGATGGCTGAGAAATAAAAATAGAAATACTATATTATTACGATATTTAAACTATTGAACTATTCAACGAAACCAAATGTTATACGCTTCATATGTGTGGTTTATATCAGATTTATTTACAATATAATTGTTAATTCATAACAAAATTTCAATATACGTGACGCGGACGCGTTTAATAAAAAAAAACCGAAAAGTCTTGGGTAGTTTCTGATACCGACGAAACAAGACTCTATGGACCTTAAGGTGGAATTAAAAACTATGACATTGACAGCCTCCGTGGCGCAGTTGGTTAGACGCCGCCTGTGAAACGAGAGGCCGCGGGTTCGATCCCCGCACCGAGACAAATGTTAGTGAGAACCACAAGTATTTGTTTCGGGTCTGGGTGTTTGTGCGACAGAAAAGTCTCTTGTAGTTCCTGATACCCACGACACAAGAATCGATCTTAGTATGGGGTCGGAACTACGTATGTGACTTTTGGGTGTATATATTACTAGAAGTCCATTTAATATGATGCCAATAGACGATTCAAAATGTTTTTGAACGATGAATGTACCTTTTTACACAGCAAAATTGACTTTTCTACTCGTCTTTTGCCAAACTACGCTAGCAGGCTAAGCAAAGATGTTTGTCAAACCTTTGAAGCCTAATCTATTACTGCGCTGAACAGCATGAGCCAGATCTCGCAGACCCAATAAAGGAAGCTAATACTGTTATAGCACGTAAGCAATTTTATTTATTTAACATTGTGACGTCATCTGCTTGTCGTACACGTTTGCATAACGTATCATGTTGTCGTTATGTTCCTTTTAATAACAATAATTAATTTAAATCCTTCAAAGTGTTTGCAAGAATACATTTTTTTTAAATAATGATAACTGTATAGCGGTAAACCTATTATAGCCTAGAGTCAATATTTTCAATGGCCCCAATTACTATTTAATTAAAGAAAATAATATTATGTTTTACATAAGCTGTGCTTTTCATTCATATTATTTTGATTGTAACGACATATTTACTAGTTTTAAAATAATAGCATCCACACAAGTCTCTATTTTAAATAATCAACAAAAACGTACACAAGTAATACCAAATTGCACCTAGAGAATTAAAAAGTTGTTACATCTGATCGTCTGAAAATCACTAACAATCGCGGAAACCAACAAACTACTTCTACAATAATTGAAATTTATTATCCTCGAGACAACTTGTTTAGTTTGTAATACAACAAGTTCCTGTGATTTTACTTCATTATTTTTACTCGAGTAATTTTTATTCAATGATCATTTTAAGAGTGTAAGAGAGAGGGAGAGAGAGAGAAAGCTCTTAAGAATATAATATAATACACAGCGTACATTTTTTAAGAAGCTGGATCATAAACTTAATCTCTAAGATACTTATGCTTAGAATATAAATATAAAATACAAGCTACCTAGCTCTTTTCATTTTCACAAAAAATGGAGCTAACGGGCTCCAGAGAGCAGTTTCTCGCTTCGAAACTAAACTCAGATTGTCAGTTATACATTTTTAAAACATTTCATTGGCACAGAGAGACAGACAAACACCAGTTATCTATGCACATAAAACAACAAAACAAAAATTAAAGTTCCATCAAAACTTACAAAGTATCGCAACGATCTCCCAAACTTTTGCGTCGTTCAAAGCAATTTACCGAATTCACATATCTTTATAAACCACCGCGCTGGCTGCCATACAACCAACTCTAAAACATAAGAAATAGAGTTCACAATCCATCGCTCGCCACACACACAGATAATATCCAAGTGAATATTAACGCCGGTACTAATGGAGTAATGGAACTCTTACATATGAATAATTCACGTATCGAATTAAAGCGAGCCAACTTTTGTTCTGTTTACATTTGAATTAAAAAGTTCCTCTGTATCTGGGAGACGCGGGGAGGGGGTGCGCGTGGTAGGAGGGGGGAGGGTTGCGGGATGTATTGAATACGCAAAAGCGGCAATTTCCGACAGTGGTCTACCAACATACTGAAATGTAATGCAACCGCAGACTGATGTATTAGAAAGTCGATAGACGAGGAAATTTTCACGTACAGAGATAATATCTGAGTAACAACAAAAAACATATGAATATGTTAGACGTTATAAACATACTGCAATACTGTTAAAATTTTCAACATTAAAATAAGTTACTAACAATGCAATCTACTTATCACACCCGTTTCAAATCAATTCAAATCGGCACAACACTTTTCATGTCAAGAAAACATTCATTTTCATATATTTTACGTGCATCATATGTCCCACTTTACTCTTGTTGGGTATTGTGGGTAATTAGTAATAAATAATTATTTGTGTACCGCCGATAAGTCGAACGCAATAAATCAGTTTGTGAACCACCGCTCGTGTTTTACTACCGAAATCTTACTGGCGACGAGGAAATACTCAAATCGTGTGTTAATTAAAATGCCGCATGGTAAAATTGATAGTTTCGATTTGTCTTCGCGAAAATGGACAATGTACATTAATCGTTTAAAACAATTTATGCTTTTAAACGAAATTAAAGATTCACTGCACGTGGCAACTTTGATTACCGTCGCGGGCGAATCTACATACGATCTCATGTGTGATTTATGTGCCCCGGACAAACCTGAGAGCAAAACTTTTCAAGAATTGGTCACCATCGTCGAACAACATCTAGAACCCAGGCGATCAGATATTGCCGAAAGACATATTTTTCGCTTACGCCGTCAGGGGCCAGGAGAAGAACTCAGTTTATACTTACAACATCTAAAACATCTCGCAAGTACATGCAACTTTGGAGAAAAATTAGAGGAGAATCTGCGGGACCAGTTCGTCTCGGGGCTCTCAAGTGACGAAATGCGCAGTCGTTTGTTTGCGGAGAAAGACCTCGACTATAAACGGGCGGTGGACTTGGCGCTGGCGTTGGAGGCTGCTGAGCGACATGCGGAGGCGAGTTGCTCGGGTGGCGTATCAACATCGGGCGCAAGAACGGACGCGGTTTCGGGACCGTCAGCTGTGCACAGGATTAGCGCAGGGAGGGTGTCGGCTGCGGCAGCGACGGGACCGGCGGTGGCGCGGAGTCGTCGGCAAGAGTGTTGGAGATGTGGTCGACAACATGCTCCAGATAAGTGTCGTTATAGGAGCTACAGTTGTGATGAGTGTGGTGTAAAAGGTCACCTAAAGGTCATGTGTAAAAAAATAAGTTATTCGGGTCATAGTGACAATAACAGTTTATCGCGTCAAGGGCAACAAAAGCGCCAGTTTTATATAGATTCGGAGTCCGAATATGATAGTAGTGATTTTTATAATATCGTGGTTGACGGAGGTAATGATAAACCGTATGTTGTAAATATTCTTGTTAATGATATTCCAATAAATTTTGAAATTGACACGGGAAGCAAAATATCAGTGATCAGTGAACAAGATTATAAGAGGTACCTTAAAAACTGTAAGTTGTCTAGTTGTAATTTAAAATTGAAAGCATATACGGGTGGTAGAATATTACCGATTGGTTTAGTTAACGTATCAGTTTGTTACGTAGGCGCGGAGGGTAGACGCGAGGCCCGAGACCTTCCCTTATATGTTATACCGGACGGGGGCCCGCCACTGCTCGGCCGAATGTGGCTGCGTCATCTTAAACTAAAAAAGATAGAAATCCTTAACAATATCGATACCTGTCTGACGCATGACAATACTAATCAAGTAATTATGTCTTTAAAAAAGGATTTCCCCGCAGTTTTTGCCGATGGTTTAGGTACATGCACAAAGATGTTTACATTACAATTAAAAGATAACGAACCTATTTTTTTCAAAGCGCGGAATCTACCGTTAGCGTTAAAGGCGCCTGTAGAAAAAGAGTTACAACGTCTCGTTAGTGAGGGCACTATTATTAAAACTGAATGTTCGGAATACGGAACACCAATAGTGCCCATTGTAAAGAAATGTGGAGGTATTCGAATCTGTGGTGATTACAAAATTACTATCAACCCTAAATTAAAACGTCAACCGTACCCTTTACCGCGTATAGAGGAACTTTATGCTATATTAAAAGGCGCGAAAATATTTACAAAAATTGACTTGACGCATGCATACGAACAAGTGATATTATCTCCGGAATCACGAGCTTGCACGACTATTAGTACACATATGGGCACATTCGAATACATCCGCACACCATATGGTTTATGTAGCATACCTGAGAAATTTCAAAAATTAATGGATGAAGTTTTAAGAGGAGTGCCTATGACTGCCATATATTTAGACGATGTTTGCATTGGGGGTTTAACGAAAGAGGACAATATAAATAATGTTCGTGAAGTGTTAAAAAGGTTACAAAAGGCAGGACTTAGGATTAAAATGGAAAAATGTGATTTTTTTAAAGAGGCTGTTTATTTTTTGGGTCATGTTATAGACAGGGACGGATTGCGGCCGGATAAAAAGAAAATTGAGGCGATTTTAAAAGCTCCGCGTCCATCAGATGTCTCACAATTAAAATCATTTTTAGGGTTGGTAAACTATTATGGGAAATTCGTTCCGCAGCTAAGCACCGTACTGCATCCTTTATATAATTTATTAAAACATAACACCCATTGGAAATGGAATATAGACTGTGAAAATGCTTTTATTGAAATAAAAAACAAATTAAGTAGTGACCAGTGCCTAGCACACTACGATCCGGCCCTGCCCCTTGTACTGAGCGTAGATAGCAGCGCATATGGTCTCGGCGCGGTATTGGCGCATCGTTATCGTGATGGTTCGGAGAAACCTGTTTGTTACGCCTCACGTTGTCTTAATGAATCAGAAAAATCATATAGCCAACTAGATAAGGAGGCATTAGCAATATTTTTTGGCGTAATTAAAAATCACCATTATTTGTATGGCAGATCCTTTGTAATTCGCACTGACCATAAGCCTTTATCGTACATATTTGGGAACAAAGTGGGTATTCCTCAAACTGCTGCAAGCCGTTTGCAGAGATATGCGGCACGTCTGGCAGCCTATGATTTTTCTGTGGAGTGGGTTAAGTCGGCACAAAACGGTCCAGCTGATTGTTTGTCTCGTTTGCCGTTGCCCCGCACTAAGGCAGGTAGTGCTAGTTATATTTCAGTTTCTTATCTTATGTTTTTAGAGATCGAGTTTCCTATTAGTTACAAAGATATAGCGGTCGCAACTAAAACTGATCCCGTATTACGCATGATTTATAAGTATATATTATTCGGTTGGCCTTATAGTACGGACGTGGAGGCAGAAAAGGCGTACTTTAATCGTAGAAATAATTTATTTGTCGAGCACGGATGCATAGTGTATAATTATCGTGTAGTTATACCGCCGAAATTTAGACAATATATTTTACGTGAATTACATGAAGGTCACTTAGGTGTCGTGAAAATGAAAAGTATAGCCCGCAATTATGTGTACTGGCCGAGATTAGATGCCGAGATCGAACAGCTGGGCAGGCAATGTGTTGCATGCCGCCAGCAGCGGGACATGCCGCCGCATGCGCCGCTCACTCCTTGGCAGTACCCATCCCGTCCGTGGCAAAGATTACATGCAGATTTCGCGGAATTTAAAGGCAGACATTATCTTATTATAGTCGATGCTAATAGTAAATGGATCGAAGCTTTTTTGATGAATAGCACAAACGCTAAAAATGTAATCGATAAGTTCAGAGAATTATTCGCTCGTTTTGGTTTGCCTTTACAAATTGTAACGGATAATGGTCCGCCGTTTACATCGCTCGAGCTAAAAACATATTTCGAGAAAAATTCTATTGTACATTCTCTGACTAGTCCTTATAGACCCAAGGGCAACGGGGCCGCCGAAAATGCTGTAAGAACGGTAAAGAACTGCATTAAAAAGGCTCACATGGAAGGGGTTGATGTAGCCCAAGCTATCAGCAAAATGCTTTTTCAATATCGTAACTGTGAACATGCGACCACCGGGGTGGCGCCGGCAGTGGCCCTCATGGGGCGTCGTTTGAGGGGTCGTTTAGACGTATTGCGACCAAATGTCGAGGAACGCGTAAGGGCTAAGCAGCAGCAGCAGATTGAGTACTCGGGCGGTACCGAACGGCACGTACAGGTTGGGGACACTGTCCATATACGGGATTTCAATAAAAATAGAGATAAATGGGTCCAAGGGACAGTTAGGGACCAAGTAGGACCTTCTTCTTACTCAATTAATTTGCCAAAAGATATTGTAAGACGACACACTGACCAAATGTTATTACCAAAAAACCGCTATTCATTATCTTGTACTTCAAACCCATTGTCGAATACTAAGGAAGATACAAATATCAATGTACACGATGGTCTTGTTGCAACGAGTAGCAACGCTAACAATGAGGACATAGTTCCTACTGATCGTGGTGAAACCGATAAAGGATCCGACCCAGTGGTGGTGGACGGACATACCGGGGTGGCTTCCAAAGCCCTGGCTCCTAAATATAAAATGACATTGCGTCCTCGTACCAACAGACCACGTAATAGTTAAATTGTATAATTTGTAAATCGTTTCTATTATTATTATTTTTTTATGTTGTATTTAGATAAGGAGGTGTTGGGTATTGTGGGTAATTAGTAATAAATAATTATTTGTGTACCGCCGATAAGTCGAACGCAATAAATCAGTTTGTGAACCACCGCTCGTGTTTTACTACCGAAATCTTACTACTCTCACAAAAAATAAACACTTACACAATTGACCTTCACAACACAAAAAAGAAAATACAAAACCAAAGTTACAAAATACATGCAGCGTTACGTCCAGCAATGTCCCTCCGTATGTTTCCCTCCGAGTGGCGGTCGAGAGCGCGTGTAGTGAGATGCTTGTGTCATCGAGTGAGACGCGAGATTAGATGAGCTCCTGCTGGAATATGAGATGCCTCGATGGGCCACTGTTAGCCAAACACTCATTCCACACGGAATTTGAATTCCATTCGAAGTCAATTCCAATTACATGATTCCAATTTAATTCGAATTGTGGGATGGGAAATTATTACTTATTGTATCAAATTATGAGATTACCGGATGCCTAATACAAGGGGTATTGTGCATATTGCCTATATACACAGTCAAGTCATAAGTATTGTCACACAGTAAAAACTTTTCATGTTTATGGGCGGCAGTGACCACTTACCAATAGGTGACTTAACTGCATTTTTGCTGGTGCTGTTGATATTGTGTCTTGATTATTAACGCACGAGTAATCAGACGACGAAAACTTTAAAGTTAAAAATTATGACGGTGTTATAAATAAACTAGTTACCTTTAACCTTATTCGTCTAGGGATATCGTAGAAGAGCACGAAATTAAAAAAGTTGGGCATTATGTGTGATTTTGTATTGTTGTGTCCCGAAAAAGTTGATGTCAGAGAAATAACAAATTAAAATTCACATCAAAATCAAGTCGATCAACTAGTCTTTCCAATCAACTTTTTATCCACTATTTACGGCGTCAATATGTAGGTAGAGATTCCGTAAATTTAGGACTTTCAGAGTTAATGCTTGAAGAGTAAGAAGCTTGTCTCTACGTGACATCTGATAACTCTTTGACAGTGCGAGTCATCTGGTCTCGTCTTGGCAACATTTTACATGAAAATATTTTTGGTGGGATATTATTTCCCAAAAATAATTCATTACTCAAGCCCTGTGCACATATGGTGCCATTTTTACTTATTTAATTTGAGGCTTTTAGCATAATGGGCCTTCGTATCTTAAATATTAAATATAATGTTAATGCAAATTTTCCGCAAAGCGAGATTAATCTTTATATAGCTTGTAAATTATACCCACTCGTGTATTATCTGCTTCAAGCTAATGCGAAGCATATAAGAGGCAAGATAAGTAGACTTTAACTTTACGGATCCTAGTTCGATTTTCAAGTCGAGTATCTGCGTCATTATTCAAATAACAGCCCATTTGGGTTGTAAACGGTGAGACATGGGTTTAGTTTCTAAGTTAGGCAATTCATTTTGCGTGAGTTTTTTGAATTGAAATAATGGATATGACCTTACTGGGCAGATTTTCTTTGTTACACATATATTATTTACATCCATATAAATCTAATTTTACGCAATTATTTTAAAAGACTATATATTCATGTTATAAGATTCCTTCTACCTGACGTTAATAGTGAATACCTAAGATTAAAATTAAATTAATATCCAAACGTAACTAATAAATAACAATGTGCAATCCAATACAAATTCTTATTAATGGCTCTGCTGGAACAATGTCTGGTTATGCAAAACTGCCTCGTTGAAAGCTGTAACTGAGATTAGGAACTCTCCGCCAGCCTCGCCTCTAAGCTATGCAGATAAACTATATGTAGTAATATCGTTACTATGAGAGCGGATGCCTTTGCAGATTACTATATTAACTGTAGTTAAATGTTCAACGGGCTTTAGTATTACAATTTTGTTTCATAAAGTGTCGATCTCCTATGCTTAAGCTTCAAAGCGACGTCGAATAAATTACTATGTTATTTTAGAAATAGTAGGGTGTTTCTTTGGTTTATGGAATATTCAATTTCACTTTTCATACCTATTTCAATACCTCCCTTTTACGAACAAAACAAAAGTCTTACCCTTCCATATAAATCAACAAGCCAATGTTAAACCTAAATTCAATTTTGTTCATCTCTATTTTCGTGAATTCTAAAGAACTCTACAGCAGTGACAGTAAACCGCAGCGACAGCAGTAGGGTTGGCGCCTGGAGCTTATCGTCGCTATTCCGATCCTCGCTTTGTGTATGTTAATTGGATGGTAGATTACACGCGTGCCTCGACCATTGTGACGTCATACGGAGGCTAATGAACTGCCGATGGATGCGTGTCGATGAGCACACTGAAGGGGAGAATGGGGATTGGATGGTATGGGACATGGGTTATGATTTTAGAAAGGTTGTCTTGTCTAGTGGCAACGTGTGTGGGCTGATAATTATTAGGTCTTGGACATAATTTCCTATTTAAAAAGAATGTGTGAGTTATCCGCTTTGAGAAATCTTATATGAGTTACCTGGGAGTGGAACTATCACATCTTAGGACGGAAATTAGCTCAAGAAATTAAGGAAGTGTCACAACTTTCTTATGGGATTCTACTACTTTTCAAATCTTTTAGTACCGAGCATAAGAAATAATCCTCATACATCAATAAAAGAGTTAGTACCGACGAAATAAACAAGCTTACTATTCCAAATTGTGTCCGTCGATATTACCAGTACCTTTGTATTCAAGAACCGTGATAAAGGTCACCTCATTAATAATACATTATCTCCGCACTTCAACTTCAAGGATGCTTGGATATTATTCCAGCGCCATTAAAACATTTCATAATAATGGAGCACGTTGTAAATATTTTTGTCGTGTAAATTTTCGGGCAAAATGCGCGGCGAAATATCTACTAAATATGAAACTACGTACCCATCACTCATTAATGTGAAGGACTAGCTGAAATATGCAGCTTTACTTGCTTTGTGTGATGTTTATCAATATCCTACGTAGAATGTTACTGCAATAATCGGGTAGGAATTTAGATTCCTTGAACTGAAAACTTCTTTAGCATCGTGATTTGAAACTCGGTGAAACGGAAAACCGTCATAAAACAGGATTTAAAATGCGACAGAACGATATTGAATATATGGGCGCATTTATCATATGATCATGTCTTTAATTACGCGAAAATTGAAAAATCATTTAATTGTTTAAGTCACATACATACATACATACATAAACTCACGCCTTTATCCCCGAAGAGGTAGGCAGAGGCGCCACCAGGACACCCACATTTCGCCTTGTATGTTTCGTCCCACGATGTGATAGGGGGCGAGCCTATCGCCATATCGGGCACAAATTCCTGACTCCGGGCTGATAGTGAATAGAAAAATCCAATATCACTTTGCCCGACCCGGGACTCGAACCCGAAACCTCAGCTTTGTAACCGTACCGTAATACAACTACGCCACCGAGGCAGTATAGGAAAAAAAAAATTTAGCTTGATAGCTAAAATTTATACACATTTCGAAGATTTTTACTATTCTTTCAAAACATATACCAGTGGATCACAAAAACATTTGCCTTGGAGCGTAGATCGACTCCGCAGCCACTAGTGTCACAATTAGCATTTAGCTAACTGCGCCACGGAGGCTGTGAACATGTAAAAACCAATAAACACATTGAATATTGAATGCTCTCCTGTATACTGGTGTTGTATGGGAAGCATTACTTCTCCATCCTTTGTTTAATCAATAACACTTTTCCTACTAATTATATCTTGAAATCTCTACCATACATATTTTATTTATTCAGGATCAAATCCCTCTGAATTAAATAACTATATCAAGCAGTATGCTCGCACGAAAGTGACACGATACAAAACCTAAAATCCTCTCGGAAACAAACGAACGGGCGTCGGCGTATATATCAGTGCCGCGGCAAAAACACACTCAGCTACGTTTGCATAATTATGCACATGTTAAAATGGGGCCCAGTGCCTCCACGCGAGTCCGCGCCGTAAGTTGCAGTTTTTAAAGAATTTATTGCGTCCCCAATCTGCATGTTATTTTAAATTTTAAATCACACCTCGCACGTTCCTCAGCAGTGATTATCTTGTAGTTTAATTTAGTTAGAGATAGTGTTTCTGTGTTATTGTGAACGGAATTGTGTAGTGGAAATGGACAATGTTACTAGGTATGCCAAATCGCTTGAAATTTTGTCTCAGTAAAGCCTTTATGTATACAAACACAATAGTTTTTGTTGTAGTCAAAAATACCTAGTAGTTTTGATTTTATAGGTATTCAAAGTTTTGAAAAATATCGAGTCCCGCTACAGTCACGTGATCGCTTGTGACGTCATTTCACAACGCGCCGCACGGGCCACCACTCGCTTCGTATGAAATCGCCAGCGATTATAGTAGTTGTAATAGCTTGCGCAGTGTTTTGTTGTTGGTTTTCGTTCGCGTATTAAGTTAATAGTTTAATAATAGTAAATATTATTCGATTAATAAAATGGATGAAGGATTCGAAAAAGGGCAATCGGATAATTTACCTAAAATAGATGGATTAGTGGTTGCGCATTACTTATCAACAAATAGTGATTTCGTTGCCGCCGAAATGCGAGGAATAAAAATGCAACGGTAAGTGAAATTTCCTTGCTACTACTTATGCTTAATAGTTTATCTGTTCTAAATTGTTTTATCAAAACAAAATACCCAACTAATGTCGTAATGGAAGAATGCAACTCAAATAGTAGAACTACCTACCTACCATTAAATTTGTAAGTTAAAGACAACAAATATGTATGTATTATAGTTTTGTAGCTATTGGTAGGCACGTATGTATAATATAGGTAGGTAACGCTCTTCTTAGTAAATTTAAATGAATACATACATACCTATATTGATTTATTGCAAACTAGCTTCCGCCAGCAGCTTCGCCCCAGTTTCCCTCAGAAGCTGTACATTTTCCCAGTATTAAAAGTAGCCTATGTGTTATTCCAGACTTCGTCCAGATCCTTTCAGTAGTTGTTTTTGTGAAAGATAACAAACACACACACTCACAAACTTTCGCATTTATAAATAATATTAGTAGGAATTAGGATAGGTACTTATGTAGATGTAGTGGGTTAAACGTTACAGATGTACTAAACCTTTTTTATTTATTTATTTAAATCTTTATTGTACACAGTTAATTAACATACAGAAACAGAAGAAAAAAAAGTACAAATGGCAATTTATTTGTATTTTTTTACTTACAAAATACGTAAGGCCATTTTAATCTCATTTTTATTGCAAATATAGATGTTTGAACAGATGTACTAAACCTTTTTTAGTTATAGTCTTTAGGTATAAACGTAATATTATAGTACTCTGTGGGTATAAATTCAACGGCACGGGCGCGCGACCACGAGCGGACTGAGTGAGCCAGTGAGCGTGTTGTGCTATGACGTCACACCGTAACCGGCAGCCCGGGTCGTACGGTTACAACTTGTTTTACTTCTAAATCGGAAACTAATTGACATATCGAAGTAATTCTTTCACTAGTATTTTTTATTTTTGCCAGAGAATATGGAGTGCTAATAATCAAAATTTGTTAACATTCTTCATTATGCAATAAGAATTATGAACTGAAAGAAGGATCAGGTCAAAAGTACCCTGAACCGACGAGAATGCATGAAGACACTGATGAAAGTAGATGAAGCGAAAGTAATACGTTAGGAACGAGCAAAGTGGCGATCCAGAGTCTCTGTCTACCCCTATGGTATACAGGAATGACGATTATGTATATTTGTATGTAATTATGAAATATTATTTGGAGGAGGCTTCCATATCTGCATCTGTATCTGTCCGCTGCAAGAATTGGGCATATTCAAGAATACGCCTGCTTGCTTGTTAACTCTCTTCCTCATCCAGTCCTTTACACTTAGATTTAAACGTCCACTTTAATTGTATTACAAATGTAAATAAATAATTACGCTACGAGGCTCTCTGTTGTTATGAAACATATATTTTTTATATTCCATGAAAACATTAACAATCCAATCAATATTTCCATTCTACGCAACAAAAAAGGTACAATTGTCGAAGATTTCAGCGAATTTGTCGAACGGGTCGTTATCGGCGCGGCCGGGCCATTATGGCCTCTATGGGCCATAAAGCCTCTGCCAATAATTGGAAAAGACCAGGCTCTGCTCACGTGCCGCCGCCATTTGCGTGATTCGACCGATATTAACATCAATTTTTATTGTTTCATTACTTTGAAGCTTAAAATATGGTAGAAAGTTTTCGTCTAGAGTCTAGACCGTGACGTCATGGAGCTGAAAATTACATGACACAGCTAAAAAAAACGCCATGCTATTCGATTTTGTAGCTGCTAGACGCACGTCTGCTCAATTATTGAAATAACTATACCCTGAAATGGAATCAGAGATCAAAAATGTAAACAGAAGGGTTACCACTACAATAAAAATAAATTGCCATGGTAGTTTGTCGACAACCGTTAAAATGATAGGTTAGAATTATTCTCACCTGTTATATAAGTATAAAACATAGCCGAATTAAAATTCTTTGGTATAATATTTACATAAAATACAATTTCAATTTTTTTTTTAAATGATGTGATAAAAATGGTACGAAATTATGTTATGCTGCTGGCAATAAATAGAAATTCCTAACATTTGGCTCACTGAAATAAAACTTTATTATATTTAGCCTCTCCAATTACGAAAAAATATTTATTATGAAGAAAACATGATTAATGAAGATGGTTTACAAGAAGTGACACCGCGGTGGTGGAATGGATGTGTTAAACATGTAATAAAGGAAGAAAAACGTGCAAATTAGACCACCTGATTGATATAGTGCCAGATCAATTTATAATAAATGTTACTGATTCTGACATCAACGAGTTCGTCTCATTCAAGTGATATTGAAGGCTTGTGAACTGATAAGTGTGTGATTGATAAAATACTTTTTAAATAACAAACTAAATATATTTCGTTTTTGTTGGTGCTTTTCATTTTTACCATGTTAATCTAAAGGAAATTCTAAAACACAATATTCGCAACATTTGAATTTTTATTAGAAAATGTTTCCGAGCCCTGAAATGTCACTTTCACAATGACATTTGTTTGTTTACATTTTTGATCTCGGATTCGATTTCAGGGTATAAGGCATTACCATATCCAGCCGGCCTAATACTAAAAAACAAAAAAACAATCGTATACAGAACACTCTTACGGCCTTTTCACAGATAGAAACTTATTTTAGTTGTCGAATGTTTTGTCTTCTTCGCTCAAACTGTATTCTGAAGCAGTTCGAAAGGGTCAAACTTCGATAAATAGAATAAAATATAATGTATGAATATTTTTAATATACTGAAGATGGAAAAATCCTCACTTTGTTTTTTTTTACTGATATAATATTTATTAAGCGATAGTCATGACATCGAGATATAAGCTGCAGTGTTACTTCATTTTGTTGTATTTATCTTAAAGATAACTTCCAATTAAAGATAACTCCCAATGCAAGATGATTATGTCATATTGATGCGAAAAAACAGAAGTTACTGTCTACCAATTTATAAAATGTTATTTAAATATTGCTTAAGGCAATACAATGGAAACCTAAATAATTTTAGATACCAAATCTCTACCCAGTCACGCAATTTCGGGCGCATTTCAAAAATAAATGTAAGTAAAATATTTTTGATCAAATATAGCGTTTGCAGGAAGCGACGTGGACGCGCCGACAATAGAGTTTGAAACCAATTAATTCCGCCATTTTATTGTACCTCGCAATAAATTAATGTACTATAATTTTCCTAAATCTAGCAGAGCGAATTGATTTGAATGTTAAATGTTATACTCGTACTAGGTTTTAAATACGACTCTGTTAATTGTTGTAGAAAATTAGTTGTTTGTGATCCGATATAAGCCATGTAAGCAGATACCAATAACCTACCCAAATATCTATTAGCTTATCACATAACGCAGTGACGAGCTCCTTAGCTTACAAGATACAGATATTATGGTTGAGGCGTGATTAGCTCGAGGATGTGTGCTCTGGCAGCGCGACTTAACGAGTTAATATCGCGGAAGCACTAATTAAGACGCCTGATTGAACGCACGGTACGGCATCCACGAAGGAGCCGGCTTATTGGATGCTCGAGGGAATGTAACGTTAATTTCATAGTAAAGAGTGCTGAAATTAAGAGGGGTTGAGGAGGGAGCGAGTTTTAATATGATGGAGTGACTATTGGTTTTGATAGTAATTGCAGCAAATTGCTCGTAGACGAACCAGCAGGTTATTTGAACAATTCTGCCGACTTGTTCGAAACATACAAGCGATCGAAACGCGACACTCTTGCATTTAGACACTAAGATATATTCCTCAATATCATTAATTGCAAATCAAACGATATTAAGACACAATAATCACGCCTATAAGTCAAAACAAATTATCTAGAAAGCACTACCAGGCGCTGTTCTCCATGGTAGTATAAAAATCAGCCATAACAATATTCTAAAATGACTAGTGAGTTAATAAGAGGATCCTCGTATTAGCGAGAGCGATGCTAATGGCGGCGCGAGCTCGGCGCTGTGCAGTTACCTCCATCAGCTCGACTTACTGCTGGATAACGACGCTCATAATCTGCGCTGCACCGCGCCGCACACACGGATCTTGCAACCAGCGAATATAGCTGTTAAATGGGTGCAGTGCAGTATAGAGGGACCTCTGATACGATTATGCAAGTTGCACTACAATGTATATGAGAATGCTAAACCGAATTCTTGCGGAGAAACTTAAGTCGGTCATGGTTGATTTTCAAACATTGTTTACAGATGCATGCAAAATTCCTTAATTTATTATCCAACATAATCCTAGTAATATAAATCAGAAACATATAAACTTTGTAACATGAATCCCGTATAGTTGTGGGGCAGAAATATATACCAGAACAAAGACAAGTAATTTTAAAAGTTAATAATAGTTTAAGTCAGTATAGCACATTTCGCTTCTCTTCATTTAACTACGCCAAAATACCCATAACCTATCGACTCTCGAACACTACTCCAACTATCACATTTCACATTACAATAGAAAAAAACTAGCCAAACACCCCAAGCGCGCTGATTATCACTGAGCCTGTGGGCTCTCGACGTTGCCGGTGCTACGCCCGCCGAACGGCGCCGCAGCACAGGATTACGTGTACACGAATACCTGTAGTACGACTTCATCCCCTGGTATTTTTAGCCTAGGCAATTACAATCGTCTGTTAAACGACTGATTCTTGATTTTTTTGCCCTTCATCTATATTCAGATGTGATTGGCGGGACGTTAAGAGTATGTATAAAGACTAATTCGACTTATAATTTTAGGACTGTCGGAAATCAACCTTTCTACAAATTATATTTAGAGGTAAAGGAAGCACAAATATAGATTACTCGACACTTAAGCCACAACTTACTGCTTCGGCCAAACAATAACTATTCATAAAAAATCCAATAGGTCAACTATTAAGTTGATTAGGTTTATAAAAACCTAAGCCGAATTACCAATTATTCCGATAATTAATTAATAACCGTAAATTAAAAGCGGATTAGAGACCTCCCACGCCCCGAGAATAACTCAAGCCCTCACGAAAGTATCGGAAGCGATCTCAAGTGCTTATAAAATGTGCGTGGGCGAAACCATCCGAGGGTAAAGCATCAATATTTCTCAACAAGCTACTATCTCGGTGTTTTTGAGACCGAAAAGTCTCTCGTAGTTTCTGATCTTAATGTGGGGTCAGGACTATGTATGTGACAATTCGGTGTATTTATTTATTTATAATTGGTAACATTTCTGAGATGAAGTGGAGAGACGTTGGTCACTATAACTGATTTTCTATAATTGCTGTCCAAACTAATACAAATATAACATACATACATAAACTCACGCCTTTATCCTTGAAGGAGTAGGCAGTGCCGCCACCAGGTCACCCACATTTCGCCTCATATGTTCCGTCCCATCATGTGATAGGGGCGAGCCTATCTGCATATCGGGCACAAATTCCTAACTCCGGCCTGTTATTGAATATAAAAAACAATATCACTCTGGCCGACCCGGGATTCGAACCCGAGACCTCAGCTTTGTAGTCGTACCGTAGTGCAACTGCGCCACCGAGGCAGACATATACACATTAGTAATAAGAGAAGATAAAAAAATTCAAAAGCATTTAAAAATTCGCTCTGACTGGCTAAAAACAGATGAACACTTAAATCACTGCCGTCCGAAAAAATAAACCAAAGCAATCGCACCCGTACATTTCAGTTCAAATGTTGCACAAACGAGCACAAGGAGGGTATCTGCAAAAAGCGCCAGTTGCGTCGGCGGAAACGCTCAAATACGCTTGTTAATTTGGTTTACTCAGCCTATTAGCAGCGAAGAGTCCAGCCGGGCCAATTAAACGCTGCACGGTCGAATTCACAAATAATAACAAAATATTACGCGGCTCCGCTTGAAATTAGAGAACATCCGGCTCGAAGGATCACAAATTTTGTGCGTGATGAATTGACACCTTTCATGGATAGTGTTAACGTGACATTTAATTAATTTGATTCTCCCCTATATTATAGAGATACTTCGCTCGAGAGAAAGTTAAAAATATTAAAAGATATAACGTTTTATGTATCTTGTCGTTTGGTCAGTACAATTAATAATCCATCTTTTCCCTCTCCTTCCATTTTTTAACCGACTTCAAAAAAAGGGGAGGGTCTCAATTCAATTGTATGTTTTTTATGTTTGTTACCTCATACCTTGGTTCTAGGTAACCCGATTTTTATAATTTTTTCTTTGATTGAAAGATGGTGCTTGTCATTTGGACCCACAAGAAAAAGATTAGTCAATATCTTCGGACCTGGAGAATAGAACTCATCAAAATAGTATTCAAATACTAAACTTCCTGGATCCTCCTACAACATACAAAACATATAGCTTCGAGTAGCATCGAGACACCGTCGTCAAAATGCTAATTAGAGATACTTGTATCAGGCTCATTAAGAAACAGAATGCGTTACCATAGCAACCGGAACAGCGCCTAAAACAAACATCTGCGCCTGGCAATATTACATTTCTCATTCCGTTTATATAATTTGTAGCATATAATTGGATTGAAACGATGTTTTACTTTGTAATCGGCTTATAAGCCCGGCCCGCAAGCCAGTCTTTATATTCGGGGATTTGGACATTCCATCGAGCTTGCCCAGAACTAATTTGTTTCATTATTGATACTTGCAAGCAGAACATTCTAGTCCTTTTCTTAATAAGACCGAATATCAAGCGAAGTTTCTTATGGTAAGTAATCACTGAGGCTGGGTACTGGCCTAAACGTAGCGTGGGACGTCCTCTGGCCAGATGGCAGGACGACTTGCACAAGAGGGCCGGCAGCGACTGGATGCGTAAAGCAGCAGACCGGGCTCTGTGGCGTACCTTGGGTGAGGCCTATGTCCAGCAGTGGACTGCAACGGGCTGACGATGATGATGATGATGAGTACCCAAAAATCAATTGAACAAAAAACGTCGTTGTGAATTAAACGGTGGGAGAAGTAGAAAAGTGCTAAACTATTTAAACTAAAAAATAATTAAATTATCATTATTTATCGTCGATTACTCCAACATAATTTGCGAGCTCGGCTTGACGTGCTTTGTGTTTGCATGACTAAAAAAAATTTAAAATTAATCAAAAATATTTAATATTCATAATACAAGAAAAGGCTTTTCAAATTGTCAAGTAATCAATCGTTGCCCTTTCACTAACTTTAAAGACTATTTGTCTTTTTCACAATAAATTCCAAAATATGTTTAAGCAAAAAGGTTTTTTGTACAACAATATTAAAAGCTAAACTGTTCCTTAAACACATTTAAAACTCAGTGTTTAAAATCAAGTGCAGGTAAGCGAAAAAAGTATCGGTTTTTTAATAGCATGCGGAAAAACTAAGCTAGTTTTAGAGATAGCGAAATCTCTGCAATTTGCATTTTTAATGCAGATTTTTGTTATTTATTCGTTATAAGTATGGAAACAAGGATTATATTTAATTAAACAAAATGTTTTAGCGAAACTTTTCCTTCTTTGTTGTTCAGATTTGAAATTACAATTCAAGTTAGTAGTTACCTTTAGTCGGAGCACCAAATTATGCTATTAAAGTCCAATACGCATATTTTTTAAATATAGTCACTGTACAAGTCACTCAAATATTGCAAGCGTACGCCGTACAATGTCTCCATAATATAAAATTTTCATCAAAATTTCAACTCTGCAATAAATTTTAATGGCACTTTCATTTAATAATTGGGTTTCCTTATTAAAACCGTAAACGTAACTTCAAAGTTGTTATTAAAGTGGAAAAGTTAAATTCATTTGGCTATAAAAAAAAGCTGCATTTTAATTAATACTCATAAAGCACTGTGCCTACGACACACCGTAGACGTTACGTAGACGCACTCGTAGCACGTAGCAATTCGTAGGGTTACCAGGTATGTCTCGAAAATAACCGACGCTTACATGCATTGTTGGAAAAATGTTTTAAATACATGTACTAAGTAACTAAAATTATTTTGCATTTCATCAATTTAAAACTAAACTTAATAAGCTTAAGACAGCTAAGAAATAAAGCATTGATAAAGTAACAAAAGTAAAGTGATTAGATTCCGTAGAGCGATAGTCAAGAAGCTGTCTATTAAACCAGAGACCCTGGGTTCTATCCTCGAACCAACACAAGCGTGAGGTGTCAACTAAAAAGTCCCACATAAGTTTTATATCCAAAGGCCAAAACCCATTAATCTTAATCTGTACTATCTACATAACATTTTATGGACACAATTATCCAAAATTCCGGCAGTTGAGATTTCACCTGGCAAGTCCCACACAAGTCAGTAGGCACTGCGTACCCGAGAAGTCCCGCGAACAAACAGCCGCCAACGATCACGTACTCGCGCCGGATTTATTGCGAAATCTCATTTACTTTTTGATGTATTTATTACTCGTTTGCTTAGCTCTTTAACATATCGCTCATCCAATAGAACAATGACTTAATTACGTCTTAGTTATTTTTTAGGAGAACGTATTAAAAGTTTGAGGTTGAAAATATAATGTATTTCCAATCATTCTGATGAAATCTTTTTATATTTATGTAAGTTACTTTACTATCACTGATAATTTACAATAACTTCATGAGAACCTTAAGAAAACTTTTAAATAAGACATTCAAAGGTCATTTTCGACTTTTTTGTAATTACGTCGTTGTTCCATTGGATGAGCGATATGAAACCGACAAAATGTGCCTTGTTTTTTGTCCTTTATTTTCCCTTGCGTTTGAATTTTTTGACTTTGTTGGAGGTAGGGTTGTCAAGAATATACTTTAAAGGCTCGATTGTTATTTTAAAGCTAATTTTTGGTATAGAGAAGGGTTAACACTCAGCAGTGCAGTAAGAAGCCATGGATTTGGAGTCCTTACTAAGGCATCTTTTATGTAATCAAAAATTATTTATATTTCTGATTTTTATATAATCTTTTAGTCTTACGATTCATAGCACGTCTAACTGCACCGGCCTTTGTGTAAATGCTGCATTATTTAATATATAATGTAGTTTTTGGCTTTAAAACACATTCAACGACTTGACCAAAATAATGTGTGGTATTTCAATCACAAACACTAATTTGATGCCCACAGAAATATGGCTGAACTCATCCCATACTACACCGCTGTTGTAACAATTTTAAAATTAGTTTTATAAGTCCATTCAGCCAACAATAAATAGAACCTGAGATAGGTTTATAGTACATTCACTGGAAGCTCGGAGATAATACTTTACCAGGGATATAAAGCTGTCGCCCCCTCAATAACGCGCGATTGATTATAATAATATTCCATCGGCGAGTATGGTACATAGCTCTTACCGTGCTTAAAGTATTTGTTCCTGTATTTTTGTTATTGTATTAGTGAAATTAAAATTGTTTGCCTGATTTGTGTGGTTTTTAGGAAGATTAAATTGAATACTAAAATTGTTTGATTCGGCAGACGTTTGGCCCATTTTGGCAATTAGATCAATAGATTAAAATTGCAATGAGGATAAATAAGTGGCTCCATCTACTAGAGCTAGACGATGTTGTCAATACGTGGTTAAATTGATTTTTTAAGAGATTGACAATAGCTCTCTCACAGAGTGAAAAATTATATTTATTCCATAAAAATAATTTAATATTTTTAATAATCCAACAAATTGTTTGCATATGAACGTAATCAATTTGACGGTTCAAAACTTACTCGGTCATTGTGTAACCGATACTTTAACATAATATCCATATTTTTTATTCAGTTTGTTGGGTTATCTCTCTAAACCCAAAAATATTTTTTACGCTTAAAATACTTCAAAGATTCCCATGAAAACTTCCTGAGTAATTTTACAACATAATAAATGTAATGACGTCACTACTAGAATTCCCGCGGCGCCCACGCACCGAAACAACATCAATCACCGCAAAATTACTCGCTATTTATAAGTCTTTGTTGGTTTTTTGCTGGTAACGTGTTTATTTAGGGAGCTCTAACAATACTACCCCTGCCTCTGGTTCATTATAGACCCCATTAAATCTTCAACGCCTACAACATTGTTACGGTTCTATTGGAGTAGGAGGTGTTTTTATTTTTTTATTTTATTTATTTATTAGAATCTCCAACGAACATAACACATAGCATATATATATATAACTACATAATATTTATCCTTCTGCGTGCATCTTCAATTACAGGAGAGTACAGCTTGCACAGAGTTAGTGAACAACATAAATATTAGAACAATAATAACAATTCCAATATGAATAAGGATGAACAGTCTGCTACTGAGGTGTTTATGAGTAGGAGTGATAACACTGTAATTTGTGATTAGCTGGGCCGCTTGATCATTACAAAAGAATGATATATGTACACGTTATCTCTCTGTGTTCCTGTTCTCCTGTAAACGATTTGGGTAATCAGTTGTTCTTTAAGTCCATAATAATAAAAAAGTACATGTTTGTTAGCCGTTCGGCGTGACACTGTTACATCTATAGCGACAGGAAGACAACTGCTGAGCACTTATCTGTAAAGATGTCCACAGTGAGTTATTAGAAGCAGCTTGCATTCAAAGACTTCCTGCAACCTTTATGGCGTCGTCTGTCTGCTTTGTAAGCGGTCGTCCGACGCTGCGCTTGCCGGTACGTGGCCTCCATTCGAGAAAATATTATATTTTTTATGAATTATTTTAATAATAGATCGCCTTAGGCACTTCTTCCTTACTTCATGCCATACTCCTGTCTGACTTTAACGAGAAACTGTCCCGAAAAGCAAGCTTGAGAATTAAAGATCGAAGCGAATTCCCCGGCCTGGGAATCAAAATGAAGACCAGACATTTCTCATCCATTTCACGTTAATACTGAACCTACTCGAATATTAAATTTTACTTAAAAATAAAAATTTTACGTAAATTGGTGTCCATTAGCCGTCTAAAAGGGCTTTACCTTTGAAAACGTCTGCTAATCGGCTAATCCCTTTCCAGATAACTAAAGATATTAATTATAAAGTGATAGCGAAATGGTTGAATTTAATTCAGTAATACCCACTTGTCAGGAAAATGGATTTATAGGTAGGATTGTGAAATGGAATAGAGTTCAATGGAAATTTCATTTGGTTCTATAAAGTGGCCGAGCGAGGTAACTTTAATTATATTAATGATCGATTGGCGACGGTCAAAGGCTTTTGCGATGAGTTGCGGGTTCGATCCCATAAAACTTTGTATTTATAATATAGTTTACTGGTAATTATCTCTGGTTGTCTTAATTGCAAATAGTATGCGAACGAATCAAAGACCATAAAATAATAAATATAAAGCAAAACTCCTTAATTCAAGAAAACCCCCGAGCAGTTATCGTTTCTTATTTCATTTCTATGCGGGCGACTGCGCTGTGGCAGTGGTGTCGACTTGCACTTTTCTATTAGGATAATACTCCGGTTACAATTTATTTATTTTCACAAGGTAATGCAAACTTGCTCTGCTATCAGATTCTATAGACAATATCAAGGATTCGGATCTCGACTACCGTTAAAGATTGCAAAAGTCCAAACAAGTAAACGTTCCGAACGTCCTGTATAATTAAATAAATAAATACACCCAACAGTCACATACATAGTCTTGGCCCCACACTAAGATCGAGTCTTGTGTCGTGGGTATCAGAAGCTACGAGAGACTTTTCGGTCTCACAACCACCCAGACCCGAAACAAATACCTGTGGATCACACAAATATGTGTTTCGGTGCGGGGATCGAACCCATATCCTATCGCCATATCGGGCACAAATTCTTGATTTCGGGCCGATAATGAATAGAAAAATCCAATATTACTTTGCCCGACCCGGGATTCGAAACCGAGACCTCAACTTTGAAATCATAACGTAATGCAACTACGCCACTGAGTGGGGCGAAAAAAAATATTAATGAGCTAATGATAAATACACGAGTTTAATGATCAATGAGTAAAGTTGTCACTAATCGCGCTCTACGCAGTCCATATTTACCCACCTTCCACCCAATAAACTCAAGCCAACCGTTATCAAAATTAATTCCGTCTCCACTCTCGAGGCCTGAGCAAACGCTTAAAGGGTTCTTGATTTTTACACGCACTAATGATGTTTGGCGAGCATTACAAGCGCTACGAGTGTTACGAGCGTCAGGAGCGTTACAAGCGCTCTGAGCGCGCTCCCCCGTCGCTCGCCGCGGCTTATTCAATTTACTTTACAGAAATAAAAAGTTGTGTGTATTTGTTTACGTGCTTATCTTTATTTAGCCAGGTCTGTATAGGCTGACGGCTGTTAAGTCCATTGCAAATGTAATCCTTTGATTTACTTTTATAAAAGCATTTTACCTTTTTATTTTATTTATTTTACAGTAAAGCTTGGTTAAGAGTGTAAAGGGTGCTGGGAATCTCGGCTTAGATCTCAAAGTACACATCTTTGAGTTTCGAATTTACGTCTGTACTCATAGTGATAAGTACTTATTTCAACATTGAGCAAATCATCAAGAAACCTGACGTTAGGCTTTTAAATATGATTTTCTAAATAAATAATCTAATTCTAGTGGAACGTAATTTCTTTTTTTTATTGCAATAAATGGCGAGACGAGCATGCCATTCGCCTGATGGTAAGCGATAGACAGTAGCAAAATCAAATAACACCATCAATTACAAAGCAATGCTTGGCAGTCCACTGCGCTCGAGACACACATCTTAAGACATAAGAAGTCTAGAGAAATAGATATTGTGGTGGTACCTACCCAGGCGGCCTCTCACATATGAGAGACCTACCACCACTACTTAGCACTTTGCTCCACATAAATGATAAATATTACAATATGTTACAGACGGAGGTGTAACTGGCGTTCATACAGGCAGCTACATTATTCTCTGTCGCAATGATATACGAACTTGGCAAGCCCATGAACCTTTCAAAACTTCGGAAGTCGCTGCATGCATCTTACTCCTCTCAAAATGCACGCGCCAGTATGACAAGTTTGTGCAACTTTACTGTATACAGGAGTTATAGCTATTGTGCAAGTTTTCTTCTTAGGAAAGTCAATTTTGTGGAAGGAATGGAGCTACATCTGACAGCTATCGCATTGGATAAGAAACTCGATTTAAAAAAACAACCGAATTTTTAACCTTCATTTAAAGTCGATTAAAGGACAGGGGTACCGAGTTAAATGTTACTGGTATCATTTAAAAAAAAAAATGGGATGTTTAGTATAATGGCGAAGAAAATGATCTCGAAAAAACTTTACCAAAAGTTCTATGGTATATGTAGTATGCCAACCCGCATCAGGCCAGCATGAACGATTCTGATCTAAAACGCTCTTAATGAAACTCTCCATTATGGAGGGGTTCCATGCTGATCAGTGGGCGACTATCGGCTAATAAAGTCCAGGATATTGTGTGACGTAAAAAATATCACATTTTCTTACATGACCCAAAGCACATATTATGAACTCATTGCGTAACTATAAATAATGCACCTAACAGTCACACACATAATTCTCACCCCACACTAAGATCGAGTCTTGAGTCGTGGGTATCAGGAACTACGAGAGACTTTTCAGCGTCACAAACACCCAGACGCGAAACAAATACCTACTTGTGGTTCACACAAACATTTGTCTCGGTACGGGGATCGAACCCGCCACCTCTCGTTTCTCAGTCGTCGTCTAACGAACGGCGCCACGGAGGCTGTCCAATTATTTGTATTTATTATTATTTGATAAATTATAATGAAATACAGCTTACATTCCGTTTCGAGAGTTTGTACAAAGGCGGTGAGATGCCGAGTTCAGTTTTCAGGTCACACAATCCTTTGTGTGTTCTCGAATACAAATCGATTTCCAAGAACTATATTACCTTTCAGTGACATGGGTTGGGTTGTCACCTCATTGGTCTAAAGAGAGTGTGATTGGGTTGCCAATTGTGTGGTTTTGGGTTCTGTGATCAGGTTCAGCCATTCATGCGCGTATGTTTTATTTTAAATTGGGGAAATAATTTGTTACGGAATGAGTTACCTATTTTTAGATAGGTTTGACTTCAAGTCTTACTAAGAGTTACTTAAAAAGGTAAGCGAAATAATTTTGCAAAATACATGAAAAACATATTGCGTCGACCACATACCGTAGGCAGAAGTTGTAGAGCGCATAAGGAATAATCAAAATACTATAGTTCAATTCACATCACACTACAATGAGAGTAGGTACTTCAAATCTGTATCTGTATCAGCCCATAATACGTCCCACTGCAGGGCACGGGACACCTCTACCATCGAAAGTACGATTGAGATGGTTTAGGCCATATAGTCCCGCCAGCTGGGCTAGTGCGGGTTGGCGGACTTTACATGCCGTAGAAATTATTTAAAATCGGCACGGTATGCAAGTTTCATCACGATGTTTTCCTTCAATCTACTCAACGAAAACCTCCATCTATTACAGTAAGACACCCGAAATAGAGGACAAATCCCCGGCTTGATATTCAATATCCGGACGAGACAATCACGAGGTCATAAATACTGGTACATCCCGGGACGGTGCGTGCGGTCCACGCATCAGTTTTGTCGAGTCTTGCGGATTTGGTTGTCTTATGTAGATATATGTGTATAGCTGGTTTTTGTAAGGGATTAATTTATACGTTTTATTGTCGGATAAGTAGAAAATAATAATATAAAATTAGCAGTGGGTTGCTATTTTGTTTAAAAAATTAAATTAAATTTAATTTAAGGTAATAACTAAAGCTTTACCGATAAATAATTTATACCTCAAAAGAGTTGATTGCCAAAAGTTAAGGCATCATGCAAACGGCCTGTTCTAGAGTCATAAGCGAACGCTTAATGAGATATAGAGAGTAAACAGATTCAAAGATAACAGAAAAATATAATTATGAGACTTGAGAAATATCATACAATAAATGTTAATTTATGTCTCAAAATAGATTATGATAAATACAAGAAAGTAGGTAGAACCAACCTACCCTTATTCTTAGAAAAATCTACAAAAATACAACTCTTCTATTAGATTAGCACCATACCCCTCAACATAGATTGGTGTGGGCACTAACACCTATTTACGCTATCGAAAATCCCACAAAACAAACGCATTAGCCTTATTCGCGATCTGCGAGTTAGCACTTGAAAATTGCAACTTCGCGGAAGCCGCGCTGTAATGCTGAAATAACTAGATTTTATCTAGACCGTATAGAATGTTCAGGTAGAGCGGAGTTTAAACGGAACGTATCGCCTACTTGACAAATGCGGTTTTACGCTTGGTTTTAAGTCTGGAAACTGAAGGTTCCGTGTTGCTGATAAAAGCTTTGCGGGGAAATTGTGGGGGTTCAGTGTCAGTAATCATGATAGATTCCTAGCGCTGCCTGCTGTGTGAAATGAGAAACTTTAGAATTTGAGTGTTGTACTTGCTGCAGATTTACTGTATCAGCCCATATTGACATTTGACAGCCTCCGTGGCGCAGTTGGTTAGACGCCGGCTATGAAACGAGAGGCCGCGGGTTCGATCCCCGCACCGAGAGAAATGTTTGTGCGGCTCACAAATATTTCTTTCGGGTGTGGGTGTTTGTGAGCCCGAAAAGTCTCTCGTAGTTCTGATACCTGCGACACAAGACTTAATTGATCTTAATGTGGGGTCGGGACTATGTGTGTGACTGTTGGGTGTATTTATCTATATACGTCCCACTGCAGGGCACAATTCTCCTTCACAATCGAGAGTACGCTTTAGAGTGGTAAGGGCATATAGTCCGACGCGCTGGCCTAGTGCGGGTTGGCGGACTTTAGATACATAGAGTTCATGATTACATTTGTAATTGTAGCGATTTCGCTATGGTATGCAGGTTTCCTCACGATGTTTACCTTCACCGTTATAGTGCATGATGGTTGGCTATCAATAAACCCTGACTCCCTAAATGTCGGAAGTGTCTGGGATTTGAACCCGCGACCACCGTGAACATGTAGGCAGCCGCGTATGGTCCGTTACCAACAGGCCACCACGCAATGGTTAAGTGGCAGCATATACGAGTCGTTAGGGATATCCACTCTATGTTACTTTTTCGCTTTGTGTTCATGAATATGTGTTCAGTATGGTGATACGCTGGCCCCTCAGTTTGGAAAGGAAGTAAGGTCAGAGAACTCTGAGTTGCACTACTTATATTATCTTTTCCCTCAGGGGCATTACAGTATACTACCTCGGTGGCGTAGTTGTACTACGGTATGGTTACAAAGCTAAGGTCTCGGGTTCGACTCCCGGGTCGGGCAAAGTGATATTGCCTTTTTCTGTTCATGATCAGCCCGGAGTCAGGAATTTGTGCCCGATATGACGATAGCTACGCCCCTAACACATCGTGGGAGGGAGCATATGTAAGGCGAAATGTGGGTGTTCTGGTGGCGCCTCTGCCTATCCCTTCTAAAATAAAGGTGTGAGTTTATAATTTATATATGTTAATTAAAGCAAGGAAACTTAACTGTATTTTCTAAAACTGAATATATTTCTTCCTCCCCACCGCTGATAATATCTTGAACACCGCAAGCCGATGTATTTCACGAGTGATTTGATTTACTGTAAACACGACGCGCTGTGTACCACGGAAAAACTCGCCAAGCGTTGTCAATGAATAATTCATGCGGTAAACGTGTGTACAATAAGGAAGCACTAAGTGTTTTGTTCAATATTATATGGAGGTTTGAGGACTCGGCGTTGAACATGAGCATTGAGCACTCCGGCTGTTTGTATTGATCTGACACAAATTATATTGACTTGGTAAAAATTTTGCCGTCGGCGTACTGTCTGTACGAATTTTCAGATATGAGACTGCGATATATTGGTTTTTTTCTTGATGACAGGTTTGTAATGAGCAGGCGGGTTATCTGATTGTAAGCGGTAACCCTGCTGGAAATCATATTATACAGCCTAAACCCCAGACGCGAAATATTTGCTCAGGCAACCACCAGCCACTTTCATTAGATACTCGTTTTCTGACTACCCGAATCCCACACTTAAATTGGTAGGTGTAACATAAATTTTCATTTATTTATTGCTGCAATAAAATAACTACACTACACCCGATAAGCATGTGCAATTTATTCTCAATTCGATGTATGTTTTTTTAAATAATCCATAAATGATTATTTACGCGTAAATATCCAATTTGTCTGTTTTCGTACTGCATGTTAATGACAAATATATGCCCAAGTATTGTCGCGTTCAACTTAAAAGCGTACAAATATTTGTATAATGTCTCGCTCCACCGGTAGCCATGAAATAAACGCAGGCCTTAAAACGCGTTAACGAGCTGGCAAAAATCCACCGAGATTCTCAGAATTATTATATTTTTTTTAAAGCCGAGCATGGCGTGTTTTATTAAAACTATTCTCGTATGGAATAACTGGGCATATAAATATAATAACACTACTCGGTACAAAACCGTGACTTTTAATACTGCATGCACCTGGCTGTTAGCGTAGTGCTGTCGACAGTATCGAGAGGCAATCTCTGGCCATTCGATACGATTAAACTGGCTTGCTAATTTTATAACTATTCCTTTAAAGTCCTATTTAATTGTTGAGAATGATACTTTTTACATGCATCCAACGAAAACTAAAGCTTACGCAATAGAGAAAATATGAAAACACGATGCGTAATTTTTGGCTCATGATATTATGACTAACAGTAAGACGAAAATGTACACGTTCATCAACATAAGTATTGGTCCACGGGTCACGGCCTAAATACGTCTTTAGGATAATCCAGTCCTGAGATATGAATGCTGGATCTTACAAGTTCAAGCACTAGATCATTGAGACGAGAAGTGCAATCCAAATTCATCAGTTTCCACCGAGTTTGATGGCCATCTTACTGTAAAAGACACATTTAATCCAAGACGAAGCGCAGCGAGCGATACAAGAGTCGCTCGACTAAAAATCTTGTCCGTACGCCCGCTCTTAACTGGCATTAAAGCGGAATTTAAGCAAAAACCCAACGATTCCGCCGAGGCAGGCTTTAAATAACTAAATAATAAATAAGATTTATACATCCGGAGCGTGCACCGGGCGAATTAGGCGCAAGAAACTCATTCGAGGAGCGGCTTTCACAAGCCACCGCTGAATGAACGAATGAACGAGTGAACGTAAGAACCGACGGCTGAATGGGACCGAGTTTGGGGGAATTAGTGCGCCCTTGAGCGCGGATTAAATAGAAGCGGTCGTAATTAAAGCCGGGAATAACTGTGGACCCGGATGAAATTACGGATAGGGGAATGTAGGGATGCCGACGTTTGTAAGGTTAAATTAATTTCACGTGAGATATGGGCTTACAAAAACATGCGGTTACAGTCCGCGCCGGCCCAGTTTATTAAAATTATGAAACTGTGTTCAAGTGTGTTATGAGAAGTTAATTACCTAACTACATGGGCGTGCTATTAGAAAGAGATAGAAATAGATGTTAGTTGAAAGCAGTTTTAACAGTTTAGGGCCTAAATGTTGCAGAAAGTGATTATTACATACAAGCGCGGTGTTGTCCTTTTTTCCCTTCACTTGCCCTTGCGTCGACAATTATTATAAGACCATTGGCGTTTCCTCTCCATCTTTATACTAGCCCTCACCCTGTAGATATGTTTATTTGATGGGTACACTAAGATCACCCATCCATATTCAGGAATATAATTCTACCACTAATGGTCGACATAAAACCTTACTGGAATATTTGTTGTTGGCGATAATTATATACAATGCCAATTTGCGATAAAATCCATGTGAAAAACGGTAAGGAGTATAAGTTTTATCATGATATTCGTTCACCTTTAAAGTGAACGATAGTTAAATTAAAATAACTTATAAATAACTAAAATAAAAAAATTACCACAAAAAGGTAAGAGTATATGCCTTGGCTCGACCCCGCGGTGTCCAGTTTGGCACTTAGGTCCTATGCCAAACAGACTATCACTGACTATCTGAAATACTGAAATTATCGACAACTCGACACCACCCCAAGGTATGAACACACCGCACTAGGTGTGAGCCTCGCGCGTTATTTAACGAGCTTTTTAAACACAAAGCAAGCCACAGGCGCAATTCATTCGGCGGAACAGAAGATCCTCGGCCGCACCATCTTGCAGCGGTAATCGCCTTTGTAACTACTGCTACGACTCGTTACTGGTTGATTATTACCTGCTGGTTATAATTTTATGGAGGGAAGTGGCTTATTACGTGGTTAGTTGCTGTGGGTATGGATAAAATTTTGTTAATTGTTTTTTTTTGTTATTTATATACCGCCATGACAAATAAGAACGGCTGATGGTAAAGGCAGGACCATCAAAATAGCAGGCCCAGTTTTCCTGGCCTATAGCCTGTTGGAAACACGGAAATAGTTAAATATCTCGATGGTATGTAGATTTCCTCTCCTTTTCTCTTAAAGTCAGAGTGCGTGGTAATTAACGAATACTCATGACGACTGAAAAGTCAAAGGTGTGCTCTATTACCTACAAATGACCAGGCACGCATCCTCAAAAGATAATTCTACTTTTTATTTTATTGGCTATTATGCATTAATAATTATTCTTACAAACTATTCCGCAAGATGAAATATCATCATCATCAGCCCGTTGCAGTCCACTGCTGGACATAGGCCTTTCCCGCGGTACGCCACAGCCCGGTCTGCTGCTGTACGCATCCAGTCGCTGCCGGCCCTCTTGTGCAAGTCGTCCCGCCATCTGGCCAGAGGACGTCCAACGTCCAAGATTAAATATAAATAATAATAAATATATAAAACGCCCCGCAGATTGATGAAATATTGCAATACCAAATGCAATAAGCGGCCAACTCGACTCGACTAGTACATTAAACGCCATTTACACGGCGACAGTTTCTCGCCTCGAAGATACGATTATCGCAAGGATATAAAAAAGTTGCATCGTGTAAACATTTGTCAGAACACGATAATCTATGGTGGTTATGTCATGCGATAATCGCATACGATTCTCGCCGCGAGAAAATCTCCTCGTGTAAAAGGCGCTTTAACCTCGCGGGGACAGAACAAGTATCGGCTTTTTACTTAAAAACTCCGCTATCGGGTATCAAGGCCGAAAACTAACGACCCAAGTTTGTCTACAATAACTAGTGTACAAAAAATTCAACTGGTTTTTTGTGGATCGCGGGTACCGATATTGTTGGAGTATAAAAATAGTAGAAGGTTTTGCGTGGTAAAGGCATTATTATCGTAATATCAGTATCTTCTAAAAAAAGTATGATTAAAGGACTCAAAGGTTGCCTGTAAGAAATTGCCTAGTGTGATAAGGCCGCCTCTTGTTCTATTATTATGCCACATTTACTGTAAATTAGAAACAATTAGATGCAAAACGCATTTAGATACAAAACATCAAAATACATGAAAACATTATGTTTACTTTATAACCGACCACGTTTCTATACGAGCATACAATAACTTCAACAAACAACGAAACTTCATCTCCACGACTGTATACAATGCGACTAGAATCCAACAAAACTGATACACACAAGATTACAGCAACTTCGGACAATCCAGCAACTCCGGACAATCTTCGGCCGGCCGGGACCCGGCCTGTGCCGGAAACTTGTTAACTAACTCACCAGTCGCTAGTTAACGCTGAGTTGTACTCCAATACCGATGTAAAATGAATGCTAACACAAAACTGTATGAAAAGAATATTGCTGTTGAGAATTATAAATTGCAGAGTTGACCTTTCATCTGTGAAAAACAATTTAAGATGTATTACATTTCGCATTAAGATTCTCGTGATAGTGTGATTGGGCCGTGGTTGATGATTCGATTCTCAATTCGGTTAGTTCATTTTACAAAATCTACAGTAAGAGACTTAAGATATTTAAAATCGAAAAACTATTATCAAGTGGAATGTCCAATCCAGGAGTCGAAATAGAACCTTACCATACACTGCCCTTACACGCTGCTATTAACACAATGAGGCTAGAATAATATATGAATTATTAACACATTACAGTATGAGCTAACATAGAACACTCTCACGTAGGTATTAAATATTAAGTAGAGCTCTCATTCGCATAGCAATGAACGCTACAGAGGCAATAAAATTATTTCATCATAAAACATTTCAGCAATAAAATGTTGGCGCCATCTGCTCTCAATGACTATTGTCGTTTTTTAACAACGTATTACTTGACACCTTTATTATTGCTATAAAAATGCTTCGTACACGCACCACCTGATTTACAATTGAAAATATTGTAATTTTCTATGCTGCATTGCCAAATTAGAATTTGATGACTATCTTATGATTATTTCGGCAGACATACTCTCCTTGTTTTATTGCTGACAGAGTCTGTGTTTTGTCAGGTTCGGATTTTTTATACTAGCACCATAAATGACTGCATTTAACGTGCCAGGTGATGGCAAGTACAAAGTAATGTGAATAGTTGATAGAGTATAAGCTAGCAAGAAACGGTTATAACTGGACTATACAAATTCGATACGATCACCTTTGTGTCTTTCGATAATCTCACCGAAACGCAACAGAAAAGCTGTCAATTATAACCTCTGCTCTCTGAGACAGTGATACCATGCTGGCCGCGCCGACCTATGAATATTGTAGCTTCAAAGACCTCCAGCAGGTCTACCCCACGCCATGTGTTTGATACCATGAAAAGCTCACACGAAGTAAATGCCCTACATGTAATTTGATTGTAGGAACTCACGATACTCAGCCTGTACACGCTGGTAATGAAGCGATTAGTAGAGGATGTGATGTAGATGGCGAAACTACATTACAAATCATCACTCCATCATAAAAGCTCGTAAACCAAAACATAGGCCAATTAATAGCTATTTCCTTGAAAGTTTCTATAATAACCTATCGCGAAACATCTGGACTGTTGTGAACTCCGTCCGCACTACCCAGCAGTAGTTTCCTATAAATCGGAGTTTCCCAATATTTATTACTAAAGCTCGTTTTATAGGGGCATTGCTTGTGCAACGTCCTCCTAAAAGGGGATACTAAGTAACTGCAGAAGACGTTTATATGTCGTTTTTGTCAATAATAACTATCAAAACTTTCACCTGCAGCCACAGAAAGTCCACTGCTGAACATATCATAAATAAGAATCTCCATAGCAAACTATTAAATGTTTACCTGCATAAAGCGACCTCGTACAACTTTTACAATTCAGTCTGTTCACTTTGAGGATCTATTACATTTTTTTAATCTAAACAGTGCAAATATTAATTTATTTTCAGTTTGATAACATCAAAATTACTTTTACTACTACACATTGTGGCGTGCAAGCAATTTTGAACGCATCATCTTGCATTTTGTGTGGAGAGGGCTTTGCACCACAGTTTGAGAACCTCATCCACAAACTATTATTTGCTGTATATTAATACTCGGAAAATATCTTGTTGTTTTCGTTCCCATCCTTGTTCAGTTGAATTTAGTTTAACTTCTGTTTAATGAACTGCTCTTTGAGTTATTATTCTCGGTTCTTTGAGGATTCTCCCTGCGATTTCTCTTTGTTCGAAGTTTATATGGACATATATTCCTCAGTACTTGGAAATGTAGAATTCAGTTTTGTTATTCAAGTAGTTTATAATTAGATCCATGATATTATTTATCGTAATATGTAGCATGGTGTAGGGAGCATTAATAACATGAATCGGTCTGCTAAGCGTAAGTAATTATAATATGTCATGTTAAATATATCCATTTCCCACGTTCATTTACATAAAGCTACACCGACAAAAAAGTAAAAAACATTCTCTAAATGTTGCAAAAAATAACACTGAAAAAGCGTCAAAATTATCACGACAAACACAGATAACCATCCATAAAAACCAATCCATAAAAAATAACAGTTGAATTTAAAATATTATGTATAATATTATAGCTGAAACTGTTCCAGAACTCCCGAAATTAAAGTGAAATCAAAACAAAATTAAAATTCGCAATTCGACACTCTGTTTGCATTGAGAGAAACGACGCGCCGGAGAACTATAAAATCCACATGAAACTCTAAATAATTTAATAAAACACTTGGATTTTGTGGTTTTGTTAGTTCTTTTTATTTTCTTGCGTTAGGGACATCAATATTCCTTCACAATGCAAGAGCATACTTTGTTTAGTGATTTTTGTTTACTTGAATTCGAACTTCACAGGAAATTACATTAATTCAAATTATAGGTAAGATTTGCCAACCCGCACTAGGCCAGCGTGGTGGACTATATGGCCTAACCACTCTCAATCGCTTGTAGAGTAGGCTCGTGCCCTGCAGTGCGACGTATATGGGCTGATATAGATAGATAGGTAAGATGGTTTGGTTATATTTCAAAACATAAATAGGATACCAACAGAAAGATCTGAATGTAATGTATATTTGGTAAAGATATTATATATATTGGTAAAGACCCATGTTGTAATTAATAATTAATTTGAAATAATTCTTGGCATCGACATCTACTTAGTGACAAAGTATTTCTGATCAACGAATATATTTTCACAAACCATTTATTTCTGATCTACTTAAGGGACTGAAAATTTCCTCATAGTTTCTGATTTTCAACTGTATTCATGGAAATATGCACGAATTTTCGGTGCATTCATTTTATTTATTCCACAGCTTACTGACCCGCATGCTCCATTAAAATATTCCAGAAGCCTACTGAAGCTTCATAAAAAGGCAATCATTAAACGGAAATAAATATTATTTTTGTTAAACGAAAGATTTATCCGCGGGCCCGCTGTTATGGTGAATAATGTGATATGTTGTGATTAATGGTGGGTAGGGGGAGAAGGGGGAGGGGAAGAGGGGAGGAACAACGTCCAGTAAATCAATCAGGTGAGTAATGCAGTCGTTGATAACCGCTTCACGGCTTTATTGCGCCAACAGTTTCCGAACTGTTATGGCAGATTTTCAGAGACATAAAAACTCGCATTTATGGTTTCGTTTGTTTACTTACCGGTGCAGTCAACGACAGTAATTTATACGTTGATATTTTTTATCGTGATAAGTGAATGAATTTAAATGTATTCATATTGTAGGTATATATTATAATAATATATAAGTATATTATGTATAGCTCGTACATCTACATTCCTTTTTTTTAATCTTTTGTACTACCCCATTATTTTATATCATAATGATTTAATCCATCCAAAGATTGCCTGCCAGAAATCGCAGGTAGCGATATGGCCGCCAATAGGGTATTTGACTATCATCGAATGTTTGTATTATTTTGTAGACAAACGCAAGTGCCATTAAAACAAAACATTTTTGTAAAAACAGTATTAAAGTAGCCTGTAACATGAGGCAAATATTAGTATTATAAATGAAAGAGTAGGGACGTAGTGGGGACATCTTTCTGTCTCTTTCACATCCACACACTATAATGCATAATATTAAGATTAGTGATGTCACTAATTTTGTTTTGCACCCCTTTTCTTTTACCCCCACTACAAGATGTTAAACGTTTCTAACTTGTTTAATTCTGAATAGATTTACAAAACTCTTTGTTTGCTAGATTTTGGATATGATACTTTTTGATTAAACCAATAAAAATAATTTGTCAAATACCCTATTGTAACCATGACTTTAGTTTTAAGTAATTTAAATGTTACTGTGATACTCTCTTTTATCGTGGTGTACAATAAAGTATGTAAACAAATAAAATAAATAAATGCACTTGATGATCATTTATTTATTTTATTGTTGCTGTGCAGCAGAGTATAGAGGTCTATAAACTAGTAGAACTTATGTTGCTTGGTTATAAGGATAACTTGGTAAAATAATTATCATTTGTATAATACTTATGTGTTGTGTTGAATATAACCGCAGAAGCGAAGTTTGTTGGTACATTTGGTCAACGGAGAGCGTATAAAGCCGTTGCTTCTGGCAATGTTATTATGTACTGTAATATATATTGATTGGTGATGTGATTGTAATGGTCAAAGCACGTAAAATACTTTAACATCCTTAATAATAATCCTTTTGACAGCCTCCGTGGCGCAGTTGGTTAGACGCCGGTTGTGAAACGAGAGACCGCGAGTTCGATCCCCGCACCGAGGCAAATATTTGTGACGCCGACAAATATTTGTCTCGGGTATGGGTGTTTGTGAGACCGAAAAGACTCTCGTAGCTTCTGTTTCCCACGACACAAGATCAGCTATGATCTTAATGTGGGGTCAGGACTAAGTATGTGACTGTTATGTGTATTTATTTATTTATTATTTATTTATAAAATACCCTAGGGCTCAGAGCATTATCTTGGTCAAAAAGGGAATAACTATGCTTTTTAGTTTCGACACACTTACTTCTAAATTTACTTGTCCTGTTAGATTCAAACGACTTAAAGCTTCATTTACTTTTATCGCCAGGTTCTATAAAGTTACCGTCATTGCAGTGCCATGGCATGAAGCGATCCAAGCAATAATCGAACATTCTAGACGAGCGAGCACCTCTTCAGTCCCATATACGTCTAAATAACAATTAAATGAAAACGTTAAAATTTCAAGTTCTTCCGAATTGGCGCTGCATCACACGCCAGCCGTTGGAACCGAGCCATGTTTGAGATGCACCTCCCTCCCTTCACTACCCTTCCTCTCCCCCTCCGAGGCCATAGAGCTGTCGAGATTACCCACCCCCCTCAGCTATTTGGTTTTCCCACGTTGGCACTGTGCTTTTTAAGAAATTTCAACGAATTAAAAGCGCTTTGAGTGTTCTTTTGTTGAATACACCTCAGGATAATTAAGCAAGAATTCCTAAGAATTCTTTCGTGAAAATGAAATAATCGTTTGGGTTCAGCCATAGAATCGCGCTTCGTGTTGCGTGAAAATTAAGAATAATCAAAATGGTTACCCTCATTTTTTTTTCTGCATTTCTTTTGACTGCCCTGGTGGCGCACTTATACTAGGGTACTATTACAAAGCTGCGGTCTCGGGTTCGAATCCCGGGTCAGGCAAAGTGATATTAGAGTTTTCTATTCATTATCAGCTTGGAGTCAGGAATTTGTGCCCGATATGGCGATAGGCTCGCCCCTTTTCGTGAGCCGGAACAAACAAGGCGAAACATGGGTGTCCTGGAAGCACCTCTGCCTACCCCTTCTGGGAAAAAGGCGTGAGTTTATGTATATATGTATTATTTATTTTGCATATTGTATTGGACGAACTTTGTATCAAGAAATAACTGTCCATAGTTTTGACAATATGTTAGTGCAACTACGGGGCCAACACGATTTTCATCAATTCCAAATATGGATTAACAGTGAACTGAATCATTGGACGATAGTAATTTCACCACAGATTTTGGAAAAGCAAAACTGAATCATTAATCATCCAATCAAATCATGATGATAATAGTAATTTTACCAAAGAACAATTCAGATAAGCAATATGGGAAGACAATTAGGCGGCCGGCGGAGTGGCGGCAGCTAGCGCGCTGGCTAATGCGATCCGATCCCCGAGGCTTTGCTCATACACAAGCATTGTGCCAACACGCCGCCAAGCCACACGGAACCAGCAATATACGAATAAAGAAGTCAACAAACATACTCGTATATACAAAAGTCACATTCTTAGTCTTAACTCCAACATAATATCAATTCATTGCCAGATGCCCATTGCCTTTTTCTTCTTCCCATCCTTTTCCTTCCTGTTCCACTCCCTATTTGGTCTACCATCAGGTGACCTGTTTGCTCGTATGCCGGACCGAAGAAATAAAAAAAAATGTATTTTGGGTATCAGTAACTACACCCAACCGTCACATCCATACTCCTGCAGCCTTACCATGACCTCTTAATGCGACGCAATTCAGGACCTATTCTGAACCGCTTTGTGTTTTCGTACCATGACATCGCTTTAGCCGATCAATTTAGGTTATCGCCTAAACTGAATCGCAAAACGTTCGCAAATCGCGTTTTCATTCATTCAATTCGTACCATGACTAAACTTCAAGACCTCAGTTGAGTCGCTTATCTGTCAAAACTTACGATTCAAATAAAGTTCTTTATTTACTACCGAAACTGAATCGTTATGAATAAATTAGATATTTCAGTGAAATGAATTCATTAGCAAAGTAGGTAACGGTCAATAGTGGTTTTTTAATTAAATTTCTAAGTAATGTACATTGTAAAAGCATAATTTATGTTATTTTAGATGTCGCATAATTTATTATTCTTCGAATATTTGGAGTGTGATAATGAGGATAATATTTCACGCCGTAAAATTTATAAAACAACAACAATTCAATATCACTTTAGCATAATAATCAAAACACCCGCGTTCCGAGAATATGACAATTCACAATCTTGAATGTCATATATCATAGAGAAACGTTCATAAGTTTGACACGTAATTCTGCAAGTTGATGGGCATAATATTCATGATACATACATACATAAACTCACGCCTTTATCCCCGAAGGGGTAGGCAGAGGCGCCACCAGGACACCCACATTTCGCCTTGTATGTTCCGTCCCATGATGTGATAGGGGGCGAGCCTATCGCCATATCGGGCACAAATTCCTGACTCCGGGCTGATAATGAATAGAAAAATCCAATACCACTTTGCCTGACCCGGGACTCGAACCCGAGACCTCAGCTTTGTAGCCGTACCGTAATACAACTACGCCACCGAGGCAGTCTAGGAATATTCATGATATTATAATCAATTAAAAATAATACAAATTGATATAACGTCAGCTAAAATACTATTCTGTGTCAATCTGCAACATTCACATTGAAGGAAATCTTATCCAAAAGTTAATACATAGTACAATTATATAAATTATCAATCGAAAATATTATCGTTACTTTTCCACGATTAAGTTTCAGAACGCTGCTAACTGGTGCGGTGAGAAAGAAACAAAGGATATGGTGATTCTATAGCGCTGTCTCTTTTTAGCTTTACGGAATAGAGACTTTTCGTTCACTCATTTGGTTAGTTTGCGACTCACTTGCAATTCAGTATAAACATGGTCATGGTACGAAATAAAACGATAACCTAAACTGAATTGCATCGCAATTAAATCGCTAACACAACGGTCATGGTAAGGCTGCTGATCTCACAATAATATAAATGTCTTGAGTCATATCAAAAGAATAGAACTCTTGTTTCAATATTTGTCATGAAGAAATCGCAGTCGAACCAAGGTTAAGGAGTTTACGATACATGTATTCGGGGTTACTTTGAGGATGATAGTAAACATCTTGGGGACCTTGCTTGGATTTTCAACGCTTTCTTACAAAAAAACCATTGTTTGAAAACAATTATAATATCTATCCTCATAACATTTAAGAGTTTTTTTTGAAAACTATAAATTCTTCAATAACAAAAATACTAAGCCCTACTATATCCTTCCAATATGCAGCACCGACTATCTTCCAAACCGATCAACGCACATAAAAATAATCAATAACCTGCCATAAAAATAAATAAGGCTCCCTGCCTCACTTTAGCACTACGTCATCCCAGCTAATGCATTATGACCTGTGGCATACAACACCGATACACGAGTTCAGTGCCTCCGCTACAATATTAACCGGAGACAGCCCTGCATACCGACTTGCAACACATTGATTTTGCTTAGACCTGCTATTGGGCACAATGTACCCGATACTAGATTGGAGAATATTGGTGTGTTTTGATCTTATACGATAAGCTTAACCCTTCAATTCGGACTACGAGATTATAGGGTATTGGAATGTCCAGATCTAATACAGAATACACCTAATCCTTCGATTGCGGGCTGAGTTTACCATGATAGCTTGCTTTTAATTTATATCGCACTAATTAAGGCAAATAATTATAACACAAAACGATTTATCTGTAATCAACGTTGAATGGTGATGTGTCGATGGGCCAAACTCTGTACGATTTTGGAAAGATCTGTATCCCTTATATGTCCTTTTATCTACTCCTTATATCATCGAATGCACTAAGCACATCTACGATTGTGACGTCACAGCTGGTGAAAAAATGGCTGGGTAAATAGTTTTAAAAAGCAAATAAATCTCTTTTTAAAATCAGACTTTAATTAAAAAGGAAAAACGAGCAGACAAAGAACGGAGATAATTTAAACACAGTTTTATTGTTTGTCCCTGCGGCTCC
Organism: Deilephila elpenor; assembly: GCA_949752805.1. Taxonomy (NCBI): domain Eukaryota; kingdom Metazoa; phylum Arthropoda; class Insecta; order Lepidoptera; family Sphingidae; genus Deilephila; species Deilephila elpenor. The sequence goes on from OX457098.1 coordinate 430,195, forward strand.
TCGCCAAAATATTTGCATAACATACGTGCATATTAATACTGATGACTGCAGGGCACAGCTATATTCCCCCACGGAGATTGAATGCGGTTTATCGATCAATTGGATATGGTAATCATCGGGCTGGCAAGCCGGAGCTGTGAGCAAATATCAATCATACGTACGTATCCTCGGTATTGTGTGAGTTTCAATACAAGACGCTATTCTGATATAAATACAATTTCGATAAGATGCAATTCTTTGAGATATTTTAGTTCTCTAAGTGCAGCATTGTTGTTTATTGTATGTTATGTTGGAGGCCAATGAGAATAGGCCAGCAACTTCCCAACTAACTAAGCAGTAGGGGTCTTCTTATGGCTGTAGATGATTAAGATGATATTTGAATAAACACAAGCGCAAAAGCATTATTATGTACCGAAAAAAATCAAAATAGACACATACAAATAAATCACAAGGTTTCCATTACTATTTCACAATGTCAAAATCAAGCGCGAACACAGCGTTTAAACACGCTCTATTACCTTCACTTATTTTTATGTTTGTATCTTCAACGGAATTTTGAGGGAATTTACAATATATTCCTAGAAAAATTGAGTGAAACACCCTTGTTATCTCCACGCAACGTATATTAGCAAATTCCAACGAGATCCTGAGAGATATTTGTGCAACTCGCTCAGTCATCCTCCACAATTGAACGCCGTCTGGATAGAAAATAGTATTTTTAGCTCCTTTTTCTGTAACTTATTTCTACCTAACTGTAAGCCAGCCGAATATGGGTTAGACGTTCAGGAGTTACAGGCTTTGTAGTGTGGAGAATGATAAATTACCGTTAAACTGAAAAATATTTAAAATAGTAAGTAGGAATAGTGATATTGTCTTACAATCCGAGTTCATAACGATATACTTAATCTTTTATGAAAATTCCGTAGCTATGATTATTAAATTTTCTTTATATCAATTAGTATTTTAATATTTAAAATAAGAAAAGCAAGTCGCTAACTTTATTTTCGTGATGCTCTTTAATAACCATAACGATCTTTCTCTACTGATTTTAGGAAAATTATTGTACATATATTCTCATCAAATATTATCCCATAAACCAACACAGCCTCAAACCTGAACAGTTGAAACTGAACGATATGATTGCAGGCAATAGTAAATAATAGCAGAGCCATCAGAAGACATTGCATGTCGCATCAGATTCGCTTTTCAAGGTAATACCCGGTCACGTCTGACCAACGAGTCGTCGACTGTTAGGGCTGCCTGCTGTCTATATTATCTATACATATAATTTTGTAACCGATCGATGTCTGTACATGGAAAATAAATGATAAATACTTATACGGGGGGTCTGTTTTAACGTAATAGAACCCAAAACAATGAGTTTTAGTTAATTAAATAATAAATAAATGCACACAACAGATACTGATTGGTGTATACAGTCCTGACCCAACATAGAGATATAGAGAAACTAGTCAGAGACATTCCTATCGCACACCCACTCCTTAAATAATAAAATCTCAATATTGGCTTTTATTCCTTTTTATTGTCCTATGAAATAAAATAAAATTATAAGTGACGCTTACTAATAAAATATCATAAAAATACCGAGTTTATGACATTTCCCCAGCTTCTTGTTAGATTTTTCGGGAATATTGAGTTACGGGCTTTACCTTTTCTGGTATCGAAAAGCTCACGATGGCTTCGGTAGGCTTCCAACCCAGGATTGCGAAGACCATTGCCTTTCAATTACGAAACTGAGCCAATAGGAAATTAACGTAGCAATTTATGTGTAAATAAAAAATGGAACCCGTCGTTGAACAAAATACGTACAAAGAGCTCGAACAAAAGTTTTCAAAGTCAATTTAATAGCAATTTTAATCCTATAAAGCATTTACAGAGTGTCCCAATCAATCTTGTATCGGCTAAAACTCTCCGATATTCCATTAATCAACATTTTAACAAATGTCCGAACAACTTTTCAACTTTATTTTGCGAATGAAATATGGATGGCGCATTATTTTTTTGTTGATATGTCACGTATTTCATGTTTTTCAATAACAAATATATCGATACTTGTTTTGATGAAGGTACCTGTACGTTATTTATTTTAGGCACCGAATTATTATAACTGGGTTCTGGGTACGATTCGTAGGGAACCTTCTATGTATTAAAGGTAGCCAGGAAATACCTAAACACTCGTCAAGATGTAGTAATAAATAATGCCTAATGAATCAAACTCGCATTCCTATACACTGACCGTATCGATATCACCGATCAAATCTAAAGCGACAAGAAAGCCGTCAGTTCACGTCGGCTTTCTGCGAAGTCTACTCGGTCGTTCATGCCTCATACATGCTTCCACACGCTTTATTCAGCTGTTATTGTATCAGCCCCTATACGTACCACTGCAGGGCACGAGCCTCCTCTACAATCGAGAGTACGATAGAGAGGGGTTAGACCATATAGCCCTCCACGCTGGCCTAGTGCGGGTAGGCGGACTTTACATGCCATAGAAATTATTACAAATTCCTATGGTATGCAGGTTCCCTCGCGATGTTTTCCTTGACCGTTAGTTTATTAATCTGAGTCAACAAAAAAATTCGGCCCAATATTCATACAATATCAGCAGGCAGCCCTAAAGGTTGTCAGCTAGTAATTACATTGTGAGGGGTGGGGGGAGTCGCGTGCGACGCACCCCCTGCGGTGTCACTTGCCACCGCTGTTCACTTGGGCGTAAACATTGCCTTCTCCATACAATTGAACAATGTTTATCGGTTCTCCTGGATATTAGTATTCGGTTAGGATGTTAGTGATTTTTTGTAGAAAATTGTTATGTTTTCTGACTAGTAGAAACATAGCGAGGAGAGCTGATGACGGATGGCGTCGAAAATGTCTCGAGTAGAATAAAATAAACGACAGAGAACCTATATCAAACCACATTCATTTACTGCATGGAAGAATCCTCCATGTAAATTATTCAGTTTTAGAATTCGAATACATACTCTGATTTTATAAAGTAGATTCAATTGTCAGTTGGTTGGTTGAGTTACTAAGTATTAAAAACTACAAGTAGGCAAAGTGGTTTTTCCTACAACAAATCCCCAAACAGTAAACACAAAAAAACACAATTAATAAACAGCACACAAAAGCGGTCGCCAGTCACGTCGTATAAATAAAAAAAAGTCGCCATATACAATATGAAAATAAAATAAAACGCAGCAGCCGACGCAAGCCCATTTTGCGCCGACAAAGCCCACATCACACAATACAAGCTGTTCCCAAATAAACAACAGATAAAACATTCAGTAAGCATCGCATGAAGCCTGAATTCGTTGAAGCCGTGAAGCCAGCAAGCCGCTGCAACTAAACAGCATCCTACGTAATACGTATGCAACTTTAACTAGTGTGTGGATTATCCACAATTTTTTTACGGTACCGTGGACTTAGCGTTTTTAATGGGGGTGTAATTAAATATTCATGATGGGGGAAAAACCATTTTATTTCGTAACAGCAGCACATAATGAGCATTCCAGTTACCTGAAAAAAAGTTCGAATGGTTGTAGACTCAAGTTTAAGGCGACACTGAAATTTAAAATTTTTGTATGCTCGTTTGGGAGTACATTAAATTAGGTATTATATTATTTTCATGTTTTATTCACCATTAATTTTGCGAAATGTCAAGAAATACATTGTATCTTTTTAACAAAGTCCACGCGACATGGGATGTCGGTCTGCTTAGACACTCCTCCAAACGCCAACTCTTCGCATGGGGGTTTATATCCCCCACTATTAATTTCCAGTCCGTCCTAGGGTGCAGTGTAACGGGTGCACACAATGGGTGATATATTCTCGGCCGCGATGGCCATGAAAGCGTAATATTGAACTCACAGCGGACCGCATGTCGCCGCGCAAATAACGCGCGTTTAAAAATCTAAATAATCGCACTAGCGCCGCACGTCGAATATCACGCTCATACGATGGATGTGTTTCAACATTTTTTAGGAAAGAATGATGTCTGTTGTGTTAAAGCAGTTTTATTTGCAACCTAAACAATGTACTGATTGCTGAATAAAAACTTTTTTTAGTTCAGGTGTTGAGAGATGGTGTCTTACGCTTTCATCCCCGACAGGACGATTTAGTATTAGCGGCATGGTGAGATCTGTGCCACACGTGTTTCGAGAGGTTGTTTTTGTGCCAAGAAGTGATAGGAGGAGAAGATATCGTCATCGACACAAATTCTAATCCCGGGCAATTTATAAAACATTTTTCAGTCACATAAAATGAACTGGTAACTGAAGCCAGCATCAATCAATTCACAAGCAACACACGTTCTCACTAGACCAAAGCGGCAACAGTATTAAAGCACAAAGCTCACTAGCCAAGTTTCATTCGTCGCAGCAAAGCTACTGTTAAGCAAATGAAACGCTCGCAACACCGCGCTGTATTAGCTAAACTATCCTGGCTGCAATCTGCTATCGTGTTTATTCGTTCCCGCTCCCGCTCCCGCTGACGCCTCCGCTAGCGTCTCCGCCACTTGTTAAGAAACAGCGATAACAACACCCCCCTCCCCGCGTCTCACCTCCCCACCGCGGCTACGCGAAGCAACTGGCATTTGCATACTGACATTAAATGTTTTAAACGTCACGGGCCATAGGATTGGAGAGTAGCGGAAACAGCCGAAATTTGGAAATTTCGCCCGTTTCTTCAACCTAGGCGTATCCCTAGGCATATTTGTTACTTGAATTTCAAGAGCTCACTATAAATTTTAATTATATTCACTTTACACGGAAATATTATATTTTTAGTAAGTTATGAGCGCTGAGCGGAAAGTGCTCAGTAAATATAATAGTCGATAATAAAGTCATGCAGCGCCGATATTGCAAAGCTATTCACATTTACATACTCTAATACAGCGCTTAAACAAAACTGGGCCATGAAACGAGCGGTTTGTGGCGATAGTTTATGCTTGTATATATGTATTAATAACCGCTTTGATACTTTTACGGTCGTACTTGTGATTATCGTTTTGTGTTCGGAGGATATCGATCACTCTAACATACATAAACTCACGCCTTTTACCCAGAAGGGGCAGGCAGAGATGGCACCAGCCCACCCACATTTCGCCTTGTACGTTCCGTCCCACGATGTGATAGGGGGCGAGCCCTTGGTCAAAGAATCACTCTTAAAGTGAAGATAAATGTCGTCAACATACCCGAGAGACCTCCACAAGATTTTTAGGAGCACATAAACTAAATCTATCGCTGAATTTAATATTTATAATAAAATAAGTTAGACTAATTATATACACATAATGCCTATATACTTCGAAGGGCTGGATAAAGGTGATGATGATGCCAAAAACAGATCGCTCAGCTTAATTCCATCCCAAATGTAAAAAAGAATAAGAGTCATAAATGTATATGGAGGGTGAAATAGCTGTGTTTATCACCACTTTCAATTATTTTGGTTTATTGAGGTCTCGGTTTCGAATCCCAGGTCGGGCAAACTGATATTGGATTTTTCTATTCATTATCAAACCGCAGTCAGGAATTTGTGCCTGATATGGCGATAGGCTCGCTCGCTATCACATCGTGGGACGGAAAATACAAGGCGAAATATATAGGTAGGTGTACTGGTCGCACCTCTCCTTACCCCTTCTGGAAAAAGGCGTGAGTTTATACATGCATGTATTTACTCATCAAGGTCAACGACCCAATAAATCCCCAAATCCCCCCGCTCCCACTATGGCCCGCGCGATACACCCTAGATCTACTGCGATATGTACTGTACGTTCTCTCGTGTGGCAAATTCTATTCAAGACGCCGGCTGTTTGCTCCGTCAACACTGCTGGAGAGTCGGTGTCGGAGTGTCGGGGTGTCGGGGCGTGGTGTCAGACACCGCGTTATGAGCTAGTTTGTAGCAACGCTAAAACGATTTGTTTAGCTGAAACACAGGGTTAGCTGTTAATGTCTTTCGAGGAGAATGTAAATATACTCGTCATTGTGCTTTGAGTGCTAAATGTTATAAAGTGTCGTCGTGGTGTACTCGACTGTTATTGTGCTTTAAGCCCAAAATAGACGAATGATGGCAGACGCAACTGTCGCTATTACCTACAGTGCTTGAAGACACAAAAGTTCTACGAGAGTGATTCGTAGCACCGTCATCGATATTTCAAATATTGGTCAAATCCCTAAAGATGCATGCATGCACCCTCCGGAACTTCCTTTCTCTCGTCCTTAAATTGCAGCAATCATTTTCGTGTAGTGTTAGCGTTGAAGGACGGGTGTGACCACTTTCTTACAGGTAAGATACTAGGTTTTGTATAGTATAACATAAAAATACAAAAGTTATATGTTATCAATATGTTCAATATTCAACAATATTTCACGAACTTCGCGTTGTGGACTCATCATATATTCCGGAAAAGAAACTGATCAAAAACATAACGAACATTTCCGTGTTTTACACATAAAAAATATATTTCGACTCATATATTATTTCGTAAAAACTTTTTCCATAGAATATTACTAATATATGATGGATAGCAAAAATTGTATGCATAATTCTATGTATAGCTTGCTATGAGCCCAACAATTCCTGCCACGAAGTACTTTATACTTCCCTTAGACCGTCCATTTTAACACATTCATACTCCCAAGTTTCGTGGGTTTTCTTAACACCAATCATTACATACTACGAATTGACCTACTTCATCTTAAAAATGTAAAGTCTACCTCTCTATGCCACTATGTTAGTGTGGTATAGCCATTCCACTCAAAAACAGTGACAGGTAGAGCTATTGTGAGTGATGCCCGCGCGTTAAACTCTCGTCGTTTGTTTAACGCCACACTAAACTTTTTGTTGAAGGGTCATTTACATTGTACACAGAAGAGTAGTAAGGAAGTTTGGCATATTTGATTTAGTAAAATTAAAATATAAACTTACTTTCTTAAATCATAAATAGGTATCGTACAATTTAGGAAATAAAACGTCTAAGTCAGAATAAGTAATAGTTTTAATTATACAAACGAATTTTAGATTTTAATAAATGAATTATTAATATTATGAAATTTCCATTTGGGTTTGGGATCTTTACATGAATAAACTTTACAATATATTCTAAGCTGTTAGGCTATTAGTTATAATAAAACACTCCAGAAACTGACGGTCTGAAACTTTATGACGTACTGCTATTTTCATACTGCTTTGAAGAATTTATGCATTGAGGCATTACATTTATTTTCATATAAGCTTGTTCTACTTTCACTACTGTTCCTCCCTAACACAACGCAACTGACCACTGTAAAGGGAGATCGTAAACGCGGGTTATTACAAGCACATCGCTTACATCGTAAACTGGTAATGTCCCGCACGGCGCGCTCACAAATTGAATCCACACCCCAAATGTACAGCGAGTGATTGACGAGTTTATACAAAACACTAATAAACCAATACCAAGTTTTATGGCTGTGTTGAGATGCATTGAAGGCTTACTTGAACAGCTTGGAATATATTGAGAGAAATTATTAGAAGGTCTAGTACAAAAGCCTTAATGAAATAGGTAAGAAGCCCTAATAAAGCAAGGAAATATTTATACATTTATCTCACCGGAATTGATGATGCATCGCTTTGTACAACATTCTACATAATACCTCCCATAATGTGGGTGAATACTCTCTTGTCCCCATGTTGTTTATTTAACCAACTAAGGGTCTAATTTTGAGCCAAACATGAGATCTCGCGTCTCACAATGATGCGTAGCTAAATTTAAACCTAAATAGAAAACAGCCCGTAAATTAAAGAAACAAAAACATCTTCTTTAAAAAGATAAAAAGTTAAACTCAATAGAACATCTTAAAACTCAAATCAAATTCCCGAAGATAAAAAATGCCAATGTTTACCTCCGCGGAGACACGCGCCCTTTGATGTCTACATTCATTTACTTATCTTAAAAACACAGTGTAACCAAATTCTGGAACACGCGACGCGTCATGCCGGATAATGAGAGTCATCAGCAGGTTCGAGTGATGGTACAGTGCATGTAACGTCAGTACAACAAGTTTGTATAACATTCATAAATATTTTTGAGTTTGACAAAAGAAATATGATTTTTCATGTCGATTATTTAGTAGTAGTGGGCTCTATAACATACAAAAAATTTGTGTACAGTATTGAGTATGACGCACTGTCAGTTTACTCAGTTAGTATAAAAATATTTAAAACTAAAAAGTAATAGATCGGCACAATCAAATTTCTGGCAGTTTTGTTACTCCTTCAGTGGAGGTTAAATTTTCAACAATACCATTCAACTTACAAGACTCAACAGCCAAAGTTACCTACACTAGTCTTGGACGAGTTGACTTACTCAGCTTGAAGTAAAACTGCTTACAAAGTACATTCACCGCTTGTAAACTTGCATAGAATTTAGGATTTAGTAAATGTCGTTCAACAGCGAGAATCTATAGCCATTTTGTAAATATTCTTTATGCAGAATAATATAATACATTATCCTGAAAATCGATCACTTAAATATAATTCAACTATATTTTTCTTTAAAACATAGCTGCTTTTAAACTTATTAAAACTTAATTAGAAGAATGAAAGAAGTTAGACCTGAATGGATAAATTTAGTCTGAAAGTTAGATCAAGTTACGTTATTAAATGTTAAAAACTAAAGTTTTAAACTTCAATCATCTAAAAACAGGTTAATCAAATTGCCCGCTTCTTAGAACTGTATGTTAGTTATTTTCTAAAACTAACTTTTATAAGCAGCATTGTTTAAAATACAAGCAATAGATTTTCAGTAAAACATAATTATGTGTATAATTTATTGTGGTATATTAAAAACGTTGCTGCATTAAATAATACTTGTTTCCAAGAAATTGTGTTGCGGCTACCCACTAATATAATATCCGTAATTACATCGAGACAGTATATTATGAAATTATTGTTCAGTTTATAATAAGGATGAAAAATTCCCCAGCTGTAGTTGTTATGGAACTGAAGACAAACATATTTTATTACTACTGTTGTGAGTCTGTTTGGACCCGGTTTTCAATTGTACTCTAGATTTGTAAAACATGTAGAACTAATAAAATGTACATTTCCTACATGCTTTTAAAATCAACATTATGTTTTATTTTCTGTGACTATTTAAAGCGATGTGGTGAGAGGCTTGCCTCCTTTCAATTATTTGAACGAACTATTTATTACGTATTTAATATTTGAACGAACATAAAAAATGTGCACGCCAAAAGATTTCAATTGCCCTACTGCGCGCAACTGTGTCTCGTATTTGTGAAGCGTCGTTCGGTATTCACATCACGGGCCGAAAGCACTGTCATTTCGACACCGTTTAGCCCGGCTTAACTATGAAGTGATCTGTGAGGAGTTAGCTAAGCTCTCGCACTCACTCGCTGTGATGCAATCTCAGGTGTTTCGTGTAGTTGCATTACTGCAGCAGTCAAAGTAAAATGTATTTTGACTGGCATAATCATTTTATGATGCGTTTTTATACTGGTACGACGAGTGATCGCAATGACACCTGATGGTAGGTGTAGAGGCTAGAGGGTGGGATCCGAGTAGAGTATCGAGCGGAGAAAAAAAATGATTATAGATCACAATCGACACAATTTTGATGGCCTTTCGAAAGCGAATATACACAGGTTGATCACTGTACGTGGCAAACTTACATGGGTTGCTATGGCATTTTTTACATATGTGAGTGGTGCATCCTGGCGTATTCGAATACCCATACAGTTAAACATAACTTAATGAATGCTGTATATTATGGAAGTCTCTTGTTTTATCAATCAAGAGAGATTTTGATTTAAAAGAAAGAAATGAGGCTTTAAATCCACACTAGCCCAGTTCAGTTCCGTTCGGACGCCCTTGTAACGATCGGATAATTATAAATTATCGCGGACGTGGTAATCGTGGTTTGCAGGTATCCTTGCCATAATTTTGTCTGCAAAGGTAGTGGTATTTAAATAACAATACACCAACTACCAACTGGCGAACTACCACTGTTATTGTTTAATGACTTCATATCGCACATAAATGTAGTTCAAAATATATCAAAAATAAGACTATCTGATTCAATTTTAGATAAAGTCGGCAAGTTGACAGAAAGGCGATGAATTTGTTTAGTGCACACAAAAAATGGCGGTCTCCTCGATATCCAGCTCTAACAATATAACCACTAACAACTCATCAACACATTCTAAAACCACCGCTCCCTTTAGCAGGAAATTCAAAAACTCCACGTAAATTTCAGTTGGCAAATACACGCAACCGCAGCGCCATGTAAAACAGTAGAACAATATACCCTCGCGTCACACCGCAATATCCTGCGCACCTGTACTGAACAAACTTGCCACACTTGGCTTGCGGCGTGTGACTCGGAAATTAAAAATAGTTTGTCGTACACTGATTAATGGAATTCTGATATTGCAGTAGAGAAGGCTAAAGAGAAAGAAATGGTGAAGGTTGAGCATAAAAGCGGACCCGGGTACCGGTAGGTATAATAGAAAGAAAGAAAAAGTGCTGAATAATAACATGTAGTATAGAATGTTAATTTTTGGCCTACATAAGCCTCTTAATGTAGGTTGCTACTTGCAAACTACTGACTACTGAAGCTTAACTTATCTCAGTTCTCCTTTTCAACATCATTGTGCACCCTGGCACCACTCAGGCGAAAAATTTTAGGTATAGGAAATCTACTGCCTCAGTGGCGTAGTTGTACTATAACGGTACGACTATAAAGCTGAGGTCTCGGGTTCGAGTCCCGGGTCGGGCAAAGTGATATTGGGTTTTTCTATTCATTATTAGCCCGGAGTCAGGAATTTGTGCCCGATATGGCGATAGGCTCGCCCCCTATCACATCATGGGACGGAACATACAAGGCGAAATGTGGGTGTCCTAGTGGCGCCTCTGCCTACCCCTTCTGGGATAAAGGCGTAAGTTTATGTATGTAAGTAGGAAATCTAATTTTAAAAAAATACAATATCAATATGGGCAACTGTTCTTAGATTTTACCATCTTCATTGTCATTGTGGTTAGCATCGTATATTACCTTTGTTACTGCCCATATTTTCCTCTCGTAACATAATATAAGAGAATAATCAAGCAAGTAAAACCACAGAAAACAACTGGAAAAGTTGTAAAACATGAACGTAATCATGTTAGCTTCCCTATTTGCATATTCGATACATATTTAATCGCTTGTAGCAAATTGCATGTTTTTGTGACCACACGAAGCAAACTATAAATAATTCGGCAAAAACTAGTGACATTTGCTATATGTTAGTGTTCCTAGTTCGATTCGAGCAATTCCGAGTTTTAGATACTTTTAACGAACATTATTTAACTGCTATTGGATTTGTATCGGGGGCGAACACAACGGGGTCATTTTGTAATTGTGGTATGGAAAATACACCAAAGTCGGCAGTGGCTTTGTTGGGACATATTTTGATTTGTGAAACGAAACGTTACTATTTAGGGTTTATATATACTGCGATACTATTTTAGGTGTAGGCAGATTTCACGAGCTAATTTTCTTACTAAGCTACCATAAGCGGTCTTCAACAATCTCTCTTAAGCCACAGAAAGTTCACTGCTGATAATAAGCCTCTTGCAAGGATTTCCACCGCGATTTATTAGAAACGGCCTGAATCCAGCTTGCTGCAACCTTAATCAGGTCGTCCGTCCATCGAATAGGCGAAACAGAATTAACTAAACATGTCAACAATCTTGTCACAACTGCCAGTCCCAAGCAACATACATTTATCAATACAAAATTCTGACACAATTTAGAAGGACTGACCATTAATCCAACCTTAGACCTCCCAATTCACACCCACACGCCACTAAACCAAAGCAAATATGTTAAATATGCATTAGATTATTGGCCGCGTCTGCATGGGTGCACAGTCATGCAATGATTCGGTGTCTATACAACGCACGGCTGACTGCCGCCGACACATAGCTCGCTTTGTTTGTCCCCGGTATGCGATATACTCATTATGTGCCGTGGGATATGTATGCTATATCCCACTGATGTAGGGTAACAATGTTAAGTCTCTGAAACAACTGGTTTCAGTTTTAATATTCCAGCCAATATATTGTGTACGTCCGATTGAGAAGGTCTTAGAACAAAGTTTATCGCGTGGGAGGAGGACTGGTTGGGAGACTTCACTTACTGTAGAATATATTATTTTCTATGCTAGCAAGATAAAGCGATTAGATCGCATCTGTCGGTAAATGCAGGGAAATTAAACCACAGTCGTCCTCTGGCAAGAAATAAAAATCTGCCGCCGACAAGATCATGCCGGTCGTCCTAAAACCGGATTATGGTTTTAACTTAAGACCACTACCACTCTTGGAAATAAACCAATAAATACTCAAGCATAAGTTAAGTATGCCCGGTCTAGCGATTAAATATATTATTCACAAGTGGTGAATAACACAGAAGATTGTCTCAAAGCAAAATCGAACCCGCGGCCTCCTATTCTACAGTCGGTGTAGAACCCAATTGCAACATATAGCAAATAAGATAAAAATATTATTTACCAGATTTGTTAATTTATACATATCAAAATCTCTATAGTAATATTTCCCTTATAAATGAAACTAGTAATAAATGAAACTTATAATTTGTCGACAACGTTGTGAGTTACTCATTTGTATAGTTTGTGTTAGTATATAATGTTTGTAGCATTTTAGGTGTAACTGTTTGTTTTTGCCTTAAAAATAAATAAATAATAATAAATAAATTGTAGAAAGAGCTTGAAAAATAGCTTTAATCAAACAATTCTAGAACAAAGGATGTAGGTAAGTCGTTTTGTTTATTCCGTGGCTTTGTAGTTTGTACATCCAAGAACCGACATCGCTATCATTACTCTAATGAGATGTAACGTATGAAAATACGTCTCATTTTGTACCCACGTTTGTTCGGACTTTTGAAAATATTTTTTCCTTTCATTTCATCTTGAACTGGTATTTTGGTACTGTTTCATAAATATTCGTTATAATTTTTTTCTTTCTGAATGGAATAGATGGTCAAGTAATTTTTAATCTTGTTAATTGTATTTACTATGAAAAATTCTAATATTCTATCATCCATATAACTATTAACTAGGTCTAGAAATTGTAAGACCAAAGTAGACTCTCTTTGTTTATGCTAACCACAATACAAGATTTAACCTACTAAAGGATTAATGCCACATATAACTGTCTTCCCAGAGTGCCAAATTACCTATGATATTAACTATAGATAATAGACAAATTTATCTATGGTACATCAATAAACATTCCAATATTCCAAAATAACACGACGGACACGATATGACAAGTTAATCACCGCTTTGGCGAACTCAAACGCTTTGTCTCAACCCGCGCGCGATTTATCTAAAGTCCATATTTCAATCAAAAGTCGCAAAAACCAATCAATTGAGCGCCAATACGGGGCAGCTTTGTTCCCGGGACAATGGGCGAGTATCCCGGGATTGGCTTTGTGTATAATTGGCGGGGATTCGGACTCGCTCGGACATCATTACAGCTAAACTGTTGTTTTAGTTGGCGCGGGGCAGTTTTAGAATCAATTGAGGGGTTAAATTGGCGCGCGTGTTTGCACCGCCGACCCACTGGTTTTAATATCACACGAAATACGAGTTGTTCGGGGCACATTAGCCTTTGAAGTTGCAAATGTACGTGAAACAACTAATTTACTGTCATAGTGCGAGGATTGTTATTTTATCGAAAATTAAAAAGCGAATTAAATAATAAAAATTTTGTATTTAAATTATAGTTCATTTGGGGAACTACGTATTAAGTATAAATACATAGAGATGATCAAGTTGATACATAAAAGGTATTGTTATGAAACAAAACGACTTCAATACTCCTAATGGCACGTTTGGCGGCCGATGTACAAACAGATACTAACCTCCTGCCGCCAGAACGATTTAAGTCAACATCCTAACCCTACCGTATAAATTCCAAAGAAAACGATTTCAAATCCTAAAACCGAATGACAACACGAGCCGGCTTAACATCGGATCTACACGGGCCTAATGTACCCTAGATGCTCATAACGCAAAAAGTTATTACCCAAAGATAATTACTATAAATATAAAGCAACCCTTCCTTATGTTCAAACACATTCAGTTTTTAATAATCAACGCACACACGGCCGCGCAAAACCCTTTTTAAGGGCCAAAGTAAACCCTTCTCATCTCCAAATTACAAATTAAGTATACAGTTTTTACAATAGTCCGGGTGCTTTTCATTTAAACGCTCAATCATCGTGTTCTTTAGACAAGAATATCTTTGCTATACCTCCCGCCTTTATTCCTAAGGGTATAAAGTTGAATATTGCGTGTTTATGTATAAAAAAATACCGAAACCTTTGTAAAGTGGATGGGTAAGCGCGTTGTAACAGGATCATATTAAAATTTCGGCGGCACACGCGTTGCTTTGTTAATATTTCGCCACATTATTGAAGGATAAGGACGTCATGAGTGAATTTTCTCAAGCAACCATTGAGCTAAAAATATATTGAAGACAGTGTACGAGGGAAATTTTATTCATTTGGATTTTCACGAAAGACTATGTTGTGTACATTCGATTGTAATATTGCGTAAATAAAACATATCAATACATTTACAGATCGCAACATTAAAAACTTTCTCATTCGTATTACACACGACAAGCGAATGTGAAAATTAAGTTAACAATTGGATTTCAGGTTTCTTCCAGTGGTGATAATGCGGCGCAACTTCCCGACCCGTTCAAAATTGAATATTATGACCAAATACAGTCACATACACAGTCCTGACCCCACACTAAGATCGAGTCTTGTGTCGTGGGTATCAGAATCAACTAGAGGCTTATCGGTATCACAAATACCCAGACTCGAAACAAATACCTGTGCAACTCATAAACTATTTGTCTCCGTGTGGGAACCTAACCCGCGGCCTCTCGTTTCTCAGCCGGCAGGAGGCTGTCCAGCTAATACAAACAAAGCTCTGTGCTAAAGGTTCAAATAAAACAAATCCAATCCCAGTTAGTTATGGCAGCACGTATGAAATTAGCCGTTGCTCGTGCGAAGCTCGTGCAGTCGGTTCAAAGCAACGGTTATTGCACGACGCTCCTGCGTGCTAATCATTTATTAAACCTTAGACGGGAGAAGCAATCGAAGTATTTATTTTAAATGTATATAGAGTTGTGTGATAGATTGGTTATTAGGTTGAAGGGAAATATTGTGAGGAAACCAGCATAGTATATTGATTTAAAATAATTTCTGTGCTATGTGATGTAAGCCGGCAAATAGACCAGCATGGTTGACTATGGCCGGAGCCCTCTCTAAAGAACGATCGATTTCATGTAGTTTACCATTAACTAACGCAATTTCTATACAGATTACTTAAGGCCTTAGTTTCGCAAATATATATGTTATCTCTATATAAGTATATGTGCTAACTTCTATAAATTTAAACTTTAATATCTCCGTCATTTCTCATTGCTAAAACGAATCTAAAAATAAAAAATAAAATATTGCAAAAAGGTAGCAAATCAACATTGAATTAAATACTTGTACTAAAGTTTGAAAGCCTATGAGTGTGTCAGACAAGCGTCGGTGCTGCAGCGTTTAATTAAACATCTCACGTCCGCACTTTAATTAACAAACTGCCGCCGCTGTATAAGCAAATACCTCGAAGCCGGCAAAAAGATTTGGAATTTAAAAAACACCTTTCGCTACAAAAACGTCTTAATTGCGCCCTCAGGGCTGGGCACAATTATTTTCTAGATGCTTTCTAGGTCGCGCAGTCCTCGTTATATGCGATCGATTGTTTTGAGTTTTATTTTAACTTCACTAAATTGCTGCGAAGATCGTTGAGTCTAAAGTGCTGGAAAAGGCTAAAGAGGCTCAATGGAAGATGGAGCGCGCCTCAGAGTCAGCTCCAATTCGTATGGAAATTGTGAGTTTCTCGCACGCTCATTAGGGGCGTTATGTGCGGAATTTCATAGAAATCTTAAAGGCTAGTCTAATTGGGAACGGCCCGGACCTCCAAGACGGACGTCGCAGTTTCGAGGCATAGCCACATACGGCTACATTTTCCAAGGCAAGGTAAGTAATACATTCGTAGTTTTCGCTCACTTCAACTTTCTAGGCAAAACCGCAATACGTCTGATAATGAGAGGATACAATTTAGGCGGTTTGCTTTAAATCATACAGAGACTGACACTTGGGAAACTTGAGTAGGTATAAAAAAACTGTGGAACGGCAAGTTCTTCAGAAACATTTTGGAAGTACAGTAAGTACTTCCAAAATGTACTAAATGTACTTCCAAAATGTACTAACTTAAGTATTTCTTCGGTCTAGCATGGTGGAGTAGGGCCCAATATCATATCTCAATCTCATATATTTTTACAACATACAGGACAATTATATTGCTTAAACTCCAAATACCATATTATGATAAGTATGCTCATAATTTCCTTAAATAGAGACCCATAACAAAATAAAATTCTTCGTGAAATTTTAGCATAAAAGCCAGTGCAGCGGCGGTCAACTCGGAGCACAGCCTGACGTGCGGTCCGAGGAAACGCTTTATGGAAATGGAAGACAGTAATATAGCTCTATTAGGGTTTTATCACGTCGAAGAGCTAACCTACCATCTGTACTGCGGAATTTTACGAGGTACACGGTGGAGTGAGGAACAAATTGTTTCTAAAATGGAAGAGGTTCGTTTTACATAACCATATACTGTGATTATTCAAGTAAATTTGATGGTATAGAAATGTAAATTCTACATACGGGAACACCCAAATACAGACACTATATGAATTAATATTTGTTATTAAATAATATTTGCATTCAAAAATGAAACACGTATTATGTAGGTAATATAGGAAGTGGAAATTGACTAAATATACTAATATACACATATATGCACGCGAAAAGCGGAAACTTGAGCAGAAGAACGGGCCTTGCAACAAGTAGAAATAAAGATCTGCAGATAGAAAAAGTTAATAATGAGAAATATAAATAGAACTTCAGAAAAACTAAATAAGCGTGAAACATCTATCAATAAAGTGATTACTTAACCTGCGAGTTACGTTACATTTTTTCATAGTCCAAATAAAGTAAATAAGCAGAGTGTATAGCAACGGGCACTTACCAAAGCAGACTGGTAATCATTTGAACCCATCTGCGAGGGACTAATACTCCGCCGAGGCAGAGCACTCACCGCGCATATCATTTGCCTCAAAGTAAATGCATTAACATCTGCCCGAAAAAATTCACAACCCTCTTTGAATTCCCGTCGAATGACCGCCACACCCTTGCGTTTCAGTACATTTGCATGCACATAATTTGCAGGTTACGAGCCAAATTAATGATGCGAATTTGCTAAAATATTTTGTGAATTTTGGGGTTATTTATGGAATTATTTTATGTGGCTGAAATTTTTCGGTATAATATATAATTATACTGAATAATCAAGTAAGAAAGGTCAAAGTAAGAATCAGGTAAGAATATATTGGTAATATATTCTTATTGGCTTCCATTTTAATAATATATTTAATCAATAACAAAAAGAAAGAATGCCGTCAATACACTACAATTATTTACTCGAGGACAGTATGGGTCGATAATGACCTCAAAATGAAATAGGTCATAAAATATGAGAGCGTTTCATTTATCCGATTAAACATATTAAACTTCGAACACTGTGAGCGTAATATGACATAAATATCAGATTGAATCATAATTTGGATTTGTAGTAATGCAAATAATTATTCCCCTTCCTGATACGCTATTTCGAAAGGTTGGCAAATCTGCTTTATGCCTGCAAGTGTTTTGTGTTTAAGACCACGCTATTAAACGAAGTACTTACCAGTTTATTGTGCTCAAAATTCAAACCAAATAAATGCCTGCAATAATTTTCACCTCTTTACTCTAGGCATAAACTATCGAAGCAGTTTGTTTAAAATCAATCATTCAGCGCATTCAACTTACTCCGCCATTCCATCAAAAACAATAGGTTATGCCCTAAAAGTGAATCGGAAAGCACTTACAAGTAGAGGGCGGGCGCGCGCCCAAACTGCGTTGTTGGAGTGCCTTCAATATTCATAAACTAGAAACACTTTAAATTGCAGGCTGAAGAGAAAAATGAGGCTTGCATTCAGATAAAATGCGCTCGTAGTTCTGCGATTCGCAATTTTATTTGTTGGAAATCCTTATATTTTCTGATCGACGAATGAATCTTACATTACGGCCGTCATGTCAGCAATTTACGATAAATATTGAACAGGCGTATAGTGGCTCTTTGATCTGCAGCGATGTGCCTTTATCGTTCGTTTCGTTTCCATTTGTGACAAAGCGCCTGGCTATAGATCATACCTAGCCTGCTCGAGACTTTCAAGTGTTAGAAACAGATCTGGTTGTAATGCAATGTCACAATGATAACATGAAGATGAGGTTGATCTCATAGAGATTTTTGTGTTTTGTGATGTGATATTGGATTTATCTATTCATTATCAGCAGGCGATAGGCTCTCCCCCTATCAGATCGTGGGACGGAACTTACAAGGCGAAATGTGGGTGTCCTGGTAGCACCCCTGCCTAACCCTGTTGGGAAAAGGCGTGAAATTATGTATGTATGTATGTATTTTTTGATAAATAACAATAGTTGTGACGACTGTCGCCAATTGATACTAAATCTCGACGACTGAACATTTAGTTACTATCAAAAATATCTTAGTAAAGGACGCCTGCAGGCTAGGAAGTACGGGGTAAGGCGATGCGTGGGTGGGACGAAGATGAGCACATACACACACACATACACACATGTTAACAGACCATTGTTACACATCAGCTTTTTTCAGGGTTCACGTTCGCGGTTTAGAAACTTAAGTTTATTTAAAATAAATCAGATAGAAAAATACCACAAACATAAAATTAGATCATAAAACATCGGTTATCTAACGTTTGATATCGAAACTAAATATCAAACATGCACAAAACGACATTTTATAATATAAATTACATTCTGTATCAGCAAACAATGCATTCAAACGTAATAAACGATAATTCGGCTCCGGTACATTTGTTCACGAGCTGCAATAAACACCGAGCGATCGCATCATAAAATTACATTACACCGATAGCATTTCAAAATAATTCGCGTGAGGCCCCGCCAGCTATCACTTTTAAAATATTTTAGCTTGGATTTTATAGAATTTTGAGCGGTTAATAATTGAGATGAAAGACACTTATGAGATCTATCTATCTATATCTATATCAGCCCATATACGTCCCACTGCAGGGCACGGGCCTACTCTACAATCGAGAGAATCGATTGAGAGTGGTTAGGCCATATAGTCCACCACGCTGGCTTAGTGCGGGTTGGCGGACTTACATACCGTAGAATTCTTATGAGATAGTCTAGCCAAATTTTTTGTCAAATGAATCTTGTAGGATCTGGTGATTATAAAAATATGCGATGTTAAAGTGTAGTAAGTTTGATAAAATCTATGAGCAAGCTCGACCATTACAGTATTACTGCCACTCGTAAGTTGACGTGAAGTGGCAGCCTTCTTATCACGTTTCTTAACACCAATGAGGTAAAAGAAGATCTAATATTTTTTCCATGTTACATCTTCAAACACCTTATAAGCAATAATGCCTATGTTTTTGCTGATTCAGTACAGTAATCTAGCATTGTACGTATATCTAAAAAATAAGTAGATTGATGGTGTCTCTACCTACCTACCTACCTACCATTGGGTTGACAAATTTGATATTTAATGACATCCGTAGGGAGAAATTATACGCTATCAAAAATTTTGAAACAGCAATAGTCCATTAAAAAAGCGAAATAAACCTTAATATTCGGCTGATTGCTTGGCAACAGGCACGTGACGCTGTGACGAGCAGATGCCGGCACCACTTCAAATTAACGGCTCAAATGAAACTCAAGAGCACAATTAACGAGGGAATTATGCCGAGGCTCCACGCAGATTACAAGTAGGCACACGCGACCCCACTGCGCTGAATAAAACATCACCACTGACGAACTATTATGATCTGAGCTATTCCACGATTGTCGAGTATTATTTTCTAACGATAACACGGATAGAAAATATTATTTAAAACATTAGCGCGTCTGATAAGGTAAGTAATGATTCATTTGATAGAAATATGTCAAGGCCACTTCTGAACACTCAAGGTGTCTGAAGAGTACATGTTTCATCAGCTGTTAGAGATGTAAGGTTGTAAGATGAAAGGATTTCAGTTAATGCGTTCATTAATGATACTGCAGTATGTATCTCAACACATTTAAAAATTTGGGTTAGAAGCAAACTTCTTGGGCCATATTTCTATAACAATAAGGTTATATTACGTGCCTTTATTACTTGCTTGTTTTACATACAAAGTAAATTTTCCACGTATCGATCATAGTTCATTGTTGAATGCCTCGCCAAAAATTTCCGTTATAACAAAACAAAAAATGTAGAAAAAAAGGCAGTACAAATTGTTCCCAAGCATATTTTAACAGATAATTTTCTCCAAACAAGACCTAAATCCCCGGCTTGTGTTTATGTAATACAAACGCGCGTCTGTCCGGCCGGTCAGGGTGTAAAATCATTAATCAAAGGGAATTATGTGCGTCCGAGGCTGTGACGTGCAAATAAAACTAACTTAAATACGTTGGATAAATTGCGGCACCGGACATGTACTCATGAGCCTTTCGTATGTATTTGGTTGCTGATTTAAGTTATATGAATATGGCTTTCTATGCTAATGACTTATAGAGATGCATGTACATTTGTGTATTTGGAATTGTTTTTCGGAAAGCAGAATCACGTATTCACGCATTCTGGTTAATGATCTTTTCAAGCTAATGTCACCTGTAAACAGTCCAGTCTACTAACCTAATACTACGCTCTGTGGTCACAAGCCCGCCTGCCCAGCTTGGCGATTACAGGCAACTAATATTTGGCGGTGATTGACGTTTAGCACGGAAATACTTCAGGGTACTCATTGCACGTACCATCAACTACATTGCCAGTATAAAAAAACTGTTTAACCTGCGCAAACTAGTTATTCAATTTATCTTAAAGCAGGCTATAAATATCAGGTAACTGTCTCGTTTCACCGTTTTATTATCTCGTTCAATCTTTATTACAATGGTATAAAAAATGGAAAAGGAAACTTCTATACAACACCGTATTTACGAAATCTTGTTAGGATTAGTACATTTCTTTCTTTACATTTTCTCGTCACACGTGAGTATAAAAGAAGCAAAGAAATAATAATATAAACTAGGGTTATGAGAGATTGGAGAGGAGACCAGGGACGGACGTTACGATTTTCAATTTTCTTGTTATATTTCACAAACAGTGTTAGATCACAAAATACTAATTGCCACACATGGTTTATTGGTCTTTCGACGCTGTATTAACAACAACTTGTTTGCAACTGCTATTACAGATTTTGAGAAAAATACACAAATGAAAACAGTGGAATTTGTAACAATCATCCATACCCCTGGTGTTGGTTGTTACAGGGTAACGGAATGGTTGTACCATACATAAAAGCCATACATAAAGTCACGCCTTTTTCCCAGAAGGGGTAGGCAGAAGGTGCTACCAGGACAAAACGGCGAAATGTTACTTGGGCCTTATTATTGCAGCATCGATTCGCTACAGAAAAATCTTGATGGCACAACTCTGTGAACGCAACTTGTGCATGAGGGTTTCGAAATGTCTTATGTCCGGCATACAGCATATCAGTGTAGATTACATATTTTTTTCACAAATTCATTTGTTACTTTTATCCCGCATTACATTCGTTCTCCCCTACCACCTACCGTTGGCGACCTTATTTTGGTCTCATCGTGAGATATAACATATGGCAAGCCTATCACCACACTAAGCACAAAATGCAGACCCGAATAATTCATAACCACAAAAAAGAAGACAGTTCGTGTTGCTAGGGGAGTATCTAGTGCCGTTTCTTCGTCATAGATGAAATGAAATGAAATTCGTTTATTGGTCACGTAGGCAATTAAATAGCTCTTATGACAAGTCAATACACATAGTACTTATTTTCTATTTACAAGATATTCGTTGTAATTTTTATATTAATTTTATTATATTAAGTATTATATTACTTATTAGTATTTTATGGTATTTTTTTTCCTTAGGAAATACATTATTTACGATAATCGAGGTCTAAGTGGACCATATGTATTATTAAGCGGTGCTTAGCTAGAACACGAAGTGGTGGTAGCAGATCTTGTGTAAGACTATTTGAATAAAGAATAAATTGATTTGATTTGATTTGATTTAAAGCACATGTTATTAAGTCGATATTTTTTGATTAATAAATTACTACATCACAAATCAAATTGCAATACCAAACCGATATTTCCACTACTATCGACAGAAGCTTGTGAATTATTTCCTCCAAGCCACGACGCGACGGCATGTTTTATCTTGTCTTCAATCGCTTGGCGAGACATTCAACGATCACATTTCGAAAATTCGTTTCAGTCGTAAATTGTTCAGCAATGTTAACTTTTTATTGTAAATTATCCATTGAAAATATTGGATACGCATGTGAACGGCACGCTTATTATAAAAATACGAACATTTCTATAACCTTTATGTATTAGGTAGTGTTGCTATTGCTGTGCTATTGCTAAAATTACGATCCAGCAGATTGTCATTAAAATTTTATAATAACATACCTACCTAATTATAAAAAATATAAAATTTATCTATTATACAACAAAAAACGCACTGTAACATCGAAATACGATACAACAATAATTATTCGGCTGATTGTTTCCACTTTACCCACACGTGAAATGAAAAGTACTTACCGACTGAAGAAACGCCATAACAGGAGAAATCCAATAAAAAACGTTTCACCACACACACTCACACACACACAAACCAACTATACACCATCACTATCACTCCCGACCCGGCAATCGAACTCTGAACACCACAATCACAATATAAAACGCGAGAGCACAAACCGTATTTGCATCATGCGCGAGCGCGGGTCTACTGAAGTCTGAATGCAATTTGCATTTTCAATGTCTTATATTTAATGTTAACTCTTATTTTCTTTTTGATTTAAACAACATTGTAATAATTATTAGTCAAATATATTAAAATGAATTTAAAGTACGTTTTTGAGTTTATTTTTCGGTTAATTACTTTATGTATTTTTTATAATAATTGTTTGGTAAACACACGCGGTTAAGTTTACTTCCTTTTTATCAGCGTTACATTTTGCTTATTTAGAGAATTTAGAAGGGGATTCAATTTATTGTTAATAATAAAATGCCGTTTTATTTATGTACTCATGATACTGTTTTACAAATGACAAAAAATATATAATCTTGAATCTCTATGAAATATTATTTGGATACACATTATAGCGCCATCTATTGACAACTAACAGAACGAAGCTATGGAACATAAAATAGTTTTGCTAAACTAATAAGTTTTATTAAACAATTATTAATAAATAACGTTTTAAATTTAGATTTAATTATTATAATGGATATAATCTATTCGTGGTAAGTCGGTATTCGGCGGGAACTCCACCGACGCGACGCGACGCCGTACATGCGCGGGAGGCGCCGCGTCGGCAAGGCGCCTTTGAAGTTTTATGGCGTGATCGGGAACGGCATCGTATCATTGGTTAGTTTGTTAGGCGGATATTTTAAATATTTTAGTCAATTTCCATCTGGATCCTTACGCATAGTAGTCACTTCAAGCACTTTAAAAGAGATAAATTAATTCGCGAATTTTTTGTAGTAAGTACGCTGACTGCATTAACTAGATCTATCTCGTAATTTATTCTTCCTCAGTGCCGCTACCCTTACAACCTGCATTTCCCTGAAATAAAGGCTTATAAAACTTGTAACACAGAGATAAATGATTCCATTTCCGTAATAGTCACACGCTGTTATCCGTAATATTACAAATTACAATACAATATCACCAATATTTGACACTTCCAAATTGGTTCCAATACCATACATTCGGTTATTTCCCGCGCTCTCCATTTGTTACGCACAATTTAAATATTCAGCTCGATACCTATTAATTACATTACAATCATTGTATATACTCGTATAACCTATATCCAAAACATCGGGGAGGTGGGGGAATGTTTTCATGGGCAGTGAATTAAATATTATATATTTTTATTAATACATGTCTAAGGAACACTGTTATAGTTCACTTAATGTAGAATATAATAATTTACGCCGATCATTTTTGCGATAATAATTAAAAACCGCAAATATTTTGGCAACTACCAATCATTTTTTACCTACCCTTTAAGAATACAGAAGAAGGTATGTACCTTATGATATACCTAATCCCTTTGAAGATTGCAACACAAATTAGCATTAAACAAATGCGTGTGAAATTATGCAAGCGTGGCATTCCCCATCTCCTCCCAACAGAATATCAGTGCAGCAGTATTTCCTGTCGGATCCGAATGGATTTAACATAAAAGCAGTTGATAAATATTCATGGGAGGCCGCATGGCACGGGAATCCATTAGGAGCGGTTGGGTAGTCACCAGGAGCTTCTACGGACATCGGGATAACATTTCGCAACAAACAAATTGAAGGTATGATGGAATATACATATAGATACGTATTAATTTTCTTACTGATGTTGGAGGTCTGGAATTTCATACTGGCGAATATAAAGATGTGACAACTATGGACTTCGAATGTTTGAATCATGTTTAAATCAACAAAATATAACAGAGAGGATTGATGACACACATTCAGTCGATGGTTTTCCTACCCAGAGTGACGAGACGAGCAGTTGTTTGATTGATACTAATCGTCACGCCTGCTTATAAACAGGACCAACGGTATACTTAATTTATTCTTAAGAAGCACTGCATGGCACTACACTGCCCTCGTCACTCCGAAACATCAACATCCATCCGGGCTTGGCCCGGCTTCGCCTGGATGCAGATAGGTGCAGATATCGCACCGAAAGTGTCAATAAACATAAAATAACAACCTTGTTAATTTTAAACATAAATTTTAAATTTTGAGCGGTTAACCGCCCAGACAATTTATGTTTTATTGTTTAATTGAGTTAATTCGAGGGCGAGCACCCCGTGACGCCGCAATTGAGATAAATTCGTATTCAGCTCACAAAATGTATTACAATGTTGTACATCGCTAAGCAACCTCATCTAAGAGGTATATTGTATAGTTAAATGAGCAATTTGTAAACATTATTTTCTGAAGCAAATCTTAGTGTCTTGTTTAATCCATTTTTGTCTCGTACTGGTACAACACAATTTTTTTTTTCTACCTGTGTTTTATTATGTAGGGGTATTGACTGTGTCTCTGTGAGGTGTTATGTTTAGGTGTGTTTTAACTGACAACGGGGAGAAACCTCGCTATTTGATACGACGGAATACAACACTATTAGGTGTTATATTTAAATGAATAAGTAAATTATGCAGAAGAATATATTGCCTACCTGACGTCAACCCTTTCAGGGAAATCAGGCTTGCCGATTAAGTAATGTTTATTTAATTCTGACTTATAAATCAGATCCAGGATCCACTAGATCAATGAGATTACTACATAATGTGCATTTTTTTAGAGATTATTAGAATATGGACGAACATTTCCAATCGGAAAATACAACGCACACAGAATAATCTAGTTAATAATGGCTATTGTTTCATAATCAATACAGAATACAATAACTAGTTGAACAACGGACATAATCCAACTAGCATATTCCGCAGAGAGATATAAATTAGCACAGCTGAAGCAGTCTGCGCGGACAAAGGGGCGATATGAATTCATTTTTGAGTTAGCAACAAGTTCTCCGCAGACGTCAGGTTATAAATACGGCAAGTGGCGAGGAACTATCGTTATCCGCGCCGAGCCAACTCCTTCAATAAACAACTAATAACAAATTAATGCGAGAACTTGCACACGCCACTTGTCAATAACTGTGGTTCTCAAACCTTTGACTTGGAATTGCTCCCCTGATACTATATACTATAGCTGTGTCACTGACGAGTAATTTACTACTTACCGTGATTTCGATTTTATCAGCTTAAGGTCAAGAAGTTCACAGCTGAACACAGGGCTTTCTCAAGGATGGTCACAGCGACGTAGTGGATCAAGGCTTGATTATTTACCACCAATTAATGGAGAGCCTGTGAAAAGGTCGAATAAACACCGTGAATCCGATTGTCGCAAAATATTTGCTTGCTTCCACCAAGACATAAAAAAATCCTTTTGGTAGGCAACGTCTTGTCTGTACCAATACTGTCAATGGTAACCACGTGACATCAAATCTGTCAACAGGTCGTCTAGCTTCGCTATAAAAATAAATCCAATTCCAGAGTTGCGCTATTTTACCCACTACAACATATATTTACCTGTCCAACCAAAATATCACTTTTGTAACACATTTTCACACTTCAGCGGGCGAATAAAAACGAGCACACGCAAAAAATTCAACTAAAAATAATGCACAATATTAATATTACTATGCAAAACACGGACAAAGTTTGGGCAGCGGCGGCTTTTAACAGCTTCCAAACCGGGATTCTACTGCGGACCAAGTTGTGTTGAAATTAATTGACAATGGTCGGCCACGGCCCGACACCCACACGCTGCCACTTCCACCCCACTTCACCCACATAAACACCTACATAACTATCCGTGTTATTGCTCAAACTTATATTCATTTGTTTGTGCAAAAATATTCGCTCGCACCCGCTGACCGCGACAGATAGCGAGCAGCGACACTTTGACAAGCCAAATAAATTACGCGTGTACGTTATTTTATAGAGTAATTGTTTTGGTGTAGTTTACTTTACATAAAAGTTTTGGAGTGGAGACTACGCACAAACAAGTGAAGTGTCGGACATACAAGGGCCAAAAAGTGGACTGACGACCTGGTTCAAGTCTATGTGGCGCTTCCAACAGGTCTATGAGGCGATCTATCGTTGAGGCCTATGTTCAGCAGTGGACTTCCTGTGCCTGAAGAGAGAGAGAGAGAGTTTAACTATAGGACATCCAGTATTGTTAAGATATCCTTTAATACAGTCTATTAGATATTAAATGTAGCGGTGTGTTATATCCTAAATCTTCCAACCAATCATCCAAGAAATCTATGAAGGAAGCCTTGTTCAGCAGGAAAAGCTCATGATTTAATCACCAAAGAGATAACACCGGTACCACTAGTGACGACAATGTGATGAACTTAGCTCCGTCCCAAGAATCCATAGAGCAAATACACAACTCCCATGAGATTTCCCAAACCAAATAATCATATAAATAATATAATCTCACAGTTTAAAATAAGTTATTAAAATAATAAACCATAATCATATTATACCACTAGTAGAAATGCCATTAATATTTCGTTACGGACAATACTTCGTATCAAATTATAGACCTATTTCCTTGTTACGAAACGCTCAGTTTACGAAAACCCAGGCTAAGCAGTGGACACATGTCACGACACGATTAACACAATGAAATCTTTGTACAACCTGTGAAGCCGCCGCGTCACCAGGTCTCAGCTCAGACGGGGCTAAGCCGGTGGATTTGTGACGACGTGCAGTCCGGATTATACACAACGCCACTGTTTTTTTTATTGTGATGAATAGCGCGACAAGCGTGCCATTCGCCAGATGGTAAGCGATATGACCGCTTATCATAGTAGCAAAACCAAACAACACCATGAATTACAAAGCATCGTTTGGCTTTTCACTGCACTCGCCATCCTGAGTCATAAAATGTTAACGCCCGAACACTGGAACGACATTCAAATAATAAGTTGCTCTTAACAGCGCACGGCTCACTTAGCCAGTACATTTAATCGGGATTAACGTAGTTAAGCGCAAGTTATATTTAAGTTGCGTTCCAGTATTTGGGCGTAAGTCTCATTATGTCCACTAGTTAATCTGGTTACAATGTCCTTCAAACTGGAACACAACAGTGCATGGTGCATGCACACTGCTGTTTGGTGGGAGAAATAGACATTGCAGTGGTACCTATCCAAGCGGCCTCTCACGTATGAGAGACCTTCCGCCAGTAAATAGTTGATATCCATCAACATTAAAATGCAATACAAAATGCGAGTGTGAATCAGGGTTCCTTAGAGCAGTATGAAATGGAAATGTTTATACTTTCAAAAGTGACTGTAGAATGTTCGGCTACTTTTGTGGCGACATTTTAATCAATACATCACAATTTCGTATGTTTGGTTTTCAGTCAAGGCTTTTGTACAAATTCAATTTTTTAAAGAAATTAATATTCAGGGGCTTCGATTTATGTTGTGCTGCAGTAGTCCTGTAACATGCACACGTGTCACGATTAACACAATGAAATCTTAGTACACAGCTTCGCAGAGCTGCCGCGTCGTCAGGTCTCAGCCCAGACGGGGCTAAGCCTGTGGATTTTTGACGACGTGGATGCGTTTATACACAATGGTGCTGATATCCATCAACATTAAAATGTAATAAAAAATACGAGTGGGAATCAGAGTTCCTTGGTGAGTTTTGAATTTACGAATTTTTATTTATTTATAGAGTCATATAATGTGGGGCAGTTTGTCGAGAATTTTCTATGTAGCAAAAGAAAGCGAATTCCATCCCTGCAACAAAATTAATGTTTGCTTGTTTTGGACGAAGGTAAATAAGTGTTTTAAGATCAAAAATTTTCTCGTAGTTTCTAATATACATAGAACAAAATTGCAATCTTTATTTCGGATTAGAGGTATTATATGTACAATGTACATTGTGCCTATTTATTATTTTATTTTTCCAAATCCAGTACTAATATCATACAGAACCCTCACATCTTTCTAGAACGCGCACTTGCCACTTTTCATATCCTCCATCGAATGGTATTGAAAACTCAATTACCTCTACGTCACCCGATATGATTATAAAGCTTTCATTTACACTACAGTTTGTTAAGCGCACTCGCCCTCCATTTATACGGGGATTGTTTACTTTTAAATATCAACACTCGCATTTTGTGCACAACGTTTTATTAAGGAAGCACTTTAAACTGATGTGTCAATTATTGGTTCTGATAAATTTTGAAATATTGTTGAATTTTTTCTCCACAATAGATTGTATGTTTTATTACTTTTACTGTTATTTTTCTTGCCATAACACTTAACAGCAAGGGATTATTTTTAGCATAGATCTCAGTCATATAATGGTATTGAAATTGCATAGATAATCTCACGTCTTTATCCGTAAAAGGGTAACTTTTATCACCAGAACCGTCCCGATGCACCGAAATTTCCACCTAAAAATATGACAGGAGAAGAGCCTAACGTCACGTCCGCGTCCAACACAGACCAACTCATAAGTAAAAGTTTAGTAAATCAGCTAAACTGAACAACTCATTTATCGTGGATAGATTGACAACCTGGCAACCGAAATTAAACCGTAAGAAATATATCTGATAGCAGGCAATCATCTATCAACACTAAAAACACCAATTCCAAACTTATTCATTTTATCACATAATTTAAATTTGAAATAAACTTATTTTTACGGATTTTATCTCGGACTTGGATATTTTTTTAATTTTTTAACTTCCCAACGTTTCGATTGCTTTACAGCTTTCGTGGTCACGGGGCGGACTCAGACAGCGACAGTCCGTTTATTTCAATGTGTAAAATTCGCGTAAATCTAAGAAACCACTATAATTTAAATTCCTACAACCTACACAGTTTCCATGTCTAAAAGTATTGTCCTAAAGTAAACTAAACTTCTCTTCGGAAAACTCTTATTAACTAATAAAAATTGTAAACTTTTTAAGTAGTTAATGAGAAAGTCTCGATCGAAGCAATCAAGCTTCAAACAAAGATATAGACATATATGCATCATCGCTTTCTTAGTAAATAAACATCTAACTTAAACGCCGCTGGGACCATCTGGGACGCTACTACGAAACTACATCAAATCATAAATGATATGGCTAACTTTCTTTGTAATAATAGAGATAATGAGTACAAATTAATATTTTGAAGTAGTAGAGCCACCTTGTTTCGGTTACCTTGGACGACTATGAGCCGGCTTGATAGGGGCAACCACTGTCCATCAGAAAACCAATATGTAGGGATAGTTTTGCTGTCTTGATTCGTTTAGTAAGTAAGATTGACGGGGACCAATAGGTAACCTTAATAGTCAGTTCAATAGCCTTTTCCTCGTTTTTCCTTCTCAAGTTAAGAGGCCGGCAAACTACGTCACAGAGACTGTAGAATAATTCAAGAAGTACAGTGACCTTCAGTACTCAAAGGTAAAGGACACATTATGAGTGTATCGCCGGGATACACGAGACAATCCCGCCGTAAGGTCAAGTGACTGAAGTTCGCGGTTTACCTAGAATATTAACGGACTTGTAAAATTGCTCAACTTGTGAGCTGAATATTAAACATTTAGCCAACTTAGTAGCTATAGTTTCAACTATTGCCGTTAGATGGAGGTATTAAATTGCTTGACTAGGGACTTGATGTTCATACATTAAAGTTGTTAGAGCCATACTCTATAAGACTCAAAGTGTAGGTAATAACTAGACCGATTTCCTAGACTATCATTGTCTTCAGACACATAAATTCAATTTCCTGAGAAGCTTGCCTGCACACACAAGAATTTCCTCAGCGTCCTTTTGGAAGGCGCCTGTATCAGGCGCTCCTGATGCAGGCGCCTGGAAGGCTTTCCAGCAACCTTGCTTCAAGTCAATAATATTTTATTTCACCCCGCCAAAACCCACGAAACAGCAGTAGGGGCGCAATTCCCGTCGGTGAGAGCTCTGCATTTTTCCACAAACACTATTTCGCTCGCCAGCGCTCGTTGCGCTGTGATGTTTATTGAACCGGAAAAAATGTACACAATAGTACACAAAGTCGCGTTGTTTCCAGCGAGGCGGGGCAGTGCTGCAGCCGCTGGATTCCTTTTATTCGGCCGCTGTTTACGCTTTTAATTATGCATCCCGGTATTTGGCGCGGCGTCTTTATCAACTTCTTTGTCGGGTAGCTCTGTGAATTAGTGGGCTGGTTTTCATATTTCAGTAATGGTGTTACGTATAATTTTATGTAATAGATAGGGACAAGTTGGAAAAGGAAAGAGACCTTTGCACAGCAGTGGGACGGAATAGGTTAAAAAAGATGGTGAAATGATTTCGGAAGCGTTACGTATAAGAAGTAATAGGTGTGACAGTTAAAATGAAATCGCTGGCATATTGTGTTTTTGAAACGACTCGAACTCTGGAAAATTATATACTGGTTCCTCAGTAAATTAGCCAAAAGAGTGAACTTTGAGTGCTGAACAATATCCCATTTAATATTTTTAAACTTATGAATACTAATACTATTATTATTTCACTCCGTGTAACGCAAGACTGTGGATTATCTAGATTAAAAGTAGCTAAGCGAGTACGCCCCGAACCGAACATGAAAAATTACTTGGTTACTTTGCGTGATGGATAATTTATGTACAATGTCTGAAAGCCATAAATACAGGGTTAGGTTTCAAAAAGTTTGCCAACATTTCATACTCTAGTTTGGATTAGGGGTGAATAAAAAAATAGTTTTAGAAAGGGTTGCAATAAAAAGATAATGTATTTTCTGAATTCATAGTTTATATTGCATAAAAATCTATCTCTCTAAGATGTCAAGTCGCTACAGAAATGCTTAAAGGAAGAAAAAAGTGGGGTATGGATCGTTATTGATCACTATGTTCAATTCTGTACCACAACTCTACCAACAGATCCTTAAAACCCTGTAGTTTCAATCAATCTGCTCACTTTTCACATAAAAAACTTCTAGGGATTAGGATTTCGCAATACACAAAACTGGATATTTTTATTTGAATCAAAAAAGTATTTTTTTGCCAGAAAATGGTACCAGGGATTTATGCTTTATTAATATTATGCGTAACAGAAGCTTTGACCGTGTTCCACGAACGTTTTTGATAACTGTTTAACAAAAATAATCCTTTCAAACCATTTATTTTTTTGTATAAAAATAATAAATCAAGCATGCGTACATTAGAATGACGACGACTATATCTCATAGAGGTAGGCAAAAGCTGTGGATCGACTGGCCCAATCCCACCGAACTATTTTTTTTTTCAAATTCTTCTGTATTCTCCTCGGTTCACATTACTTTAGACCTGGCCCTATATAAATAATTATCTACACTTACACTTCAAAAAAATTATTAAATCAGCAGCAATTTTCTATGTACTTGATAAAATCGGTAATATACGCTAGAGTCGTCTGTCCTACTCAGTCTTCTCTTGTCGCACGATCTTTGACACCTACAGTTGTCTCTCTACGTTCTCTCACATCTTTACTAGCGACCATCTATTTAAGCCAAGCAATATCTAGCTTGAGTACCTCGTGAAAAGACGTGGATTTTCGGCTTCCTCAAAAAAACTTAATTTGAAGTCCCCTTCCCGTATTTCTATCATCGAGCAACACTTCGCGAGCAACCGTCTCGAAGTTGGTGAAAACAGTAGAACCCAAATATTGGATTATTTATAATTGAATTGTAAAGAACTGCCGCCGACGATGTTTTATGTTTTGTTCGCGGAAAAATACGAAACGTCACGGCGAATTAGATTGCTTGGGTATTTTTTGTCGCCGAAAAGTTATTAATTTTTTTGCATGTTTTAGAAGCGGGTTGTAACTTTTTATTGTTTCGATATTGTATTACGAGTACCTAGCATTTATATACTTTCCTGTGGGTAAAAAGCTGGCTATGTAACAAGCTCACTGGTCCGATCTTCGCAGCGTCACGTTTTTGTGTGCCCGATAAACTTTTGATTTGAAACGCGTTACATGATTGTGAACTAATGACTATGGTTGGGTATACGCCTTGTCTATTGTGGTCGCTATCTGGCTTTTTTAATTGCATAGGTCCGGCAAACGAGTAAACTGGTCACCTGATGGTAAGTGATCACTGTCCGCCCATGAACATCCACAATGCTGGATCATGGATGTGTTGCCGGCCCATCAAATTGCGGGGAGAGGGGGAAGGAAAAAGGATGGGAAAAGAAATAGCATATTGGGCATCCGGCAAACTCACTTACCGAACGAAACGCGACAGTCAAGCTGTCGCTTCACCTCGATTTCCAGTGAGACAGTGGTTCCGCCCCGGACGAGCCTGCCTATTGATGCTGATTTATGTCTGACAGCAGCGTGGCTCTACCACTCCCAAAAAAAACATCTGGTTGTTTAAAAACATTGGTACTTCGGAAGCTAACCACTATCAAGATTTGCCTTATTATAAAAATTGTTGAGCCACCGTCAATTACTTACACAACACATAAAAACTCAACAGACATAGCTAATTTGATATTAATATACGTTGTAATACTTAATATCAATAACGAAATTATTAAACCAAAATATCACACAAACTTTATACTCACGCCAATAATCTCCGACATTTAGAAATTATAAGACATCACTGAAAAGCCGCAGCAAATATTACGATCCAATTGAATAAGTACAAGGTAAAATATCTCTCAAATGAAATTAATATGAGGCGTATATACATATACTCGTGTAGATGGAAATGTTTGATCGGCTCACGGCCTCCAAACATCGTGCTTTCCGATACAACCCATATATTTTTCGCGATCAAATATTCAATATAAACCTACGCATGATATAAAGGCTCTTTCATACGATGCCTTTGACTTTTATTAAGAAAACAATATATTTTATTTCTATTTGAGTATATTTCTGCGGTCTTTGATATTGCATAGTCTCGTTTCAAAGACGAAATAATATTTATTCCGATATACATTTATCTTCTAAGTAATATCAAATGCATTTTGAAAATCAGATTGTTGTATTTGAGCCTTATAAAGTAAAAGAATCAAATGAGTACGTTGAAATTTAAGGTTTTATTAAAATGAAAAGAAATTGATTGTTCCGGCGAATCGAAAATATAATATAGACGTCGCGTCGTCTTAAATAATAAATCAATAATTTAGTTCATTCATAAACCAGCTAAACAAAGTAGTCATTAGCACTAAACTTATACGGCACTGAACCTGAGAAAGAACTGAAGTTCCATTATTTTATTCCGCGGTCTCCATATTTCGAACTTCTACACCCTTTTTTTTATATTATAGTAATTGTGCTACAAGTGGGTTTAGTACTTACAATTTATCCGAAAGCTTAACCTAATTGTCTATTTAGTTAACAAAATAAGATTCATTTATTATTAAATTAATTATCCGAAACCCTTCTTAACGCGAACCTTTACGTGCGAGATTGCCTAATAAAGGTTTTAGCGGATTAGCTACAAAGTAATAAGTGATCACATCCCGATCTAATAAAGATAAGTTATTAAATTCCCTTGTACCAACAAAAACAGCATCATTCATCAACGTGTTTAAACTTTTATTTACTGGTGGAAAATCTCGCGTCCACCACTAAAAATAAACCGCACTGTGTTGATAAATGGCTTGTCATTTTTATAATAAATCACGTTTGTTGTGGACTCATCTTAGCCACAGGGGGAGGGGGTGTAAGGGAGGGGGCGCAGGTAATTCGGTGGACCGCAGAGCATTACTGGCCGGATATTGAGCGGCTTGGGTACCTGCCGCTGGCGATTGCTTCGCGCCTCAGAGACAATGCACGTAATAATGCGATAACAAGTTACATGCGGGAAATAACTCTGGTGCGATGTTGTGGTGTCAACGGAAAATATAGTCGGGAACATGTTTGTGGAAGTAGATTTTAGCGTGGAGTTTTATCGAATATGAAAAGCAGTCATATTTTTGACACAGATCATTTAATTATGAAAGTTTTGTAGCTTGGTGGAGTTTTTCAGTATCTAGGACATGTAACAATCATTTTGCTAAAAAAATATCTCTAGTCCCTGATTGCACCCAACAATCGCTAAGGCGCTTAAAATCCTATGTTCGCCTTGAAAAGTTTGATGTTTATATTTTGCTAGTTAAACAAAATCCTGTTTTATACAAAATTGAATTGACCCATTAGGACGGGGACAAATATTTGAATAAGTTATTAAATATCAAATTAAACCATGCTAATTTGATCCAAAACAATATCTGTTGCAGCCGCCAATGATTTAAAAATTGCGCGAAATTAAATTTAAAGTCATGTTAATAATTTACTCGGTTAACTACAATTTCACAAAAAAAGAGCTGGATATTCGTGTATCGTGATTTGTGGACCACCCAGTGCAAAGTGGTCTGCAGCCACCACTGTCGTCGACGCCGATCATCCAGCTTCGGAAACGGGACTGTGGTGAGTTGACTTGACGTACGTTGCCTTTCGCCTGGATTATTGTTTGTTTCAAGTTATCCTTGTGTGCTCATTTCTACTCGAGTAAAGTGTATAAAGACTAATATCCGTTAAACATACTCCCTGTCGAGAAACTTGCGTACCTACTCCAAGTCGATCGAGTAAACTTAGACCCAACTTTTAATTATAGGACGCGAAAAAAACAATCTAAAATATCGTTCGGAGGTAATTCTCATTTATAAGTCAAGAGTTCGCCCGCTTATTACCGCCGCCAACAGTTTCTATTCTGAAGCCAACAAAAAGCGCTGTTACATCGAAGTTAGCTCGTTTCTTACTTGAAAAACTGCATCCGGAGTGCTCGGGCTGTCCGGAGAAATGCTTCGAATACTCGCTCGTTAATATTGCTTAGACAATCATGATAGTGGATACTGGGTACGAAATCTTTAAAAACTCGCATTTGCTACTTACTTACGTAATTAGTGCTTAAAACAATAGGTTATGGTAGTTATACTATATTGATTATTTTATTTGTGGAGGAAGACTACAATTATAGTAACCTTATATATTTGCGCTTACTACAAGAAAAACATACGATAAACCATATGGTTGCTACTGACTGTGATGGATTGAATCTCACCAATTTTAAATTGAAGCGCTTTCACCCTAAAACGAGCGACGAACGACCTCTAAAAGTGGAATCTTTTACAACTTGCATAAAAATCATATGCACAGGTGATGTAAGAAGTTTGGTTACGGGCGGTACAATAAGTGCAACAGTGGTGCAAGTACACTTATGTTTCACACAAACTTAAAATCCTGGTTGGAAATGGCACAGTTTCGTAATAAAAACAAAGTTATTTTGCAGCGTGTTGAACTAAATATCCACTAGAGAACGGGTTGCTACGATATTACTGCTTTCGTAGAAAGACAAACCTTAGTAAAAAAATTTCATTTAAGTCTCATTTTATTGGCACTACGACATTAATTGTCATACATAGATTATGATTAAAAGTGGACCACTCTCTAAGAAAGACAAGAGCAAAGACTCTAAGCAAACCTGCCTGATAGCCACGCATCTGTGTTACTCTAACATAATGAAATATTATTTTTTAATCAATTTCAAGTATTAAATTAGAAATAGGTTTCATATTTTTGTATACCTACCTTCTTTTGTCGTAATTAAGTGAATTTAAAAATATTAAGTCTATTTATAAATTAAATATGCCCTGAAAAGCACATCCCTAGTGGCAGCGACATTTGCTAGGAAGTAGGAACTCGACGAGGCCGCGCCAAGAAAACTCAGCCGACCAATTTTATAAGTAAATAACAATGTTAGAGCAATTATTAAACACTTGCAAAAGTTTTAACTCACTTTACACTGTTTATTTTTCTTTCATCCTTCGTTAATGTATTTTTCTCGGACGGTTTATTCAAATTGTGTACACAAATTGAGGTTATTTATTTTGTAAACTCGTTTAATACAACATTTAAATTATGAATAGGGCGACTCGACGGAAATTTGAACAAAGATTAATCAAAGCCTGCTTTATGTTCAGTCCCCACTCTTAATTAGTGGATACTTATTTCGTAAAAAATATATATTAGGTATAAAGTTCATTTTTTGTGACATACTACATTCCAAATGTGAAAAACCGGTAATTATAAATGCTATTTATTTTTATATATTTATTTATTATATATTTTTTATTGTACACCAGGAAAACTACTCTTACTCTTTCGTGATTTAAAGCTTAACTATCGTCATTAATTTGTTTCATATAAAATGCGATCCTAGTATTTCAGTTTTCTGTCTTATGAAAGGTGACATGTGTACTGTGTAGGTGCCTAAATATTAAATAAGAGTATGAACATTGACATGATATCGATGAGTATGAAGATGTAAAGACTAAAGCTTCAATGAAGCCATTAATCATTTTTATCACTCAGATAATTAAAATTATATCCCACCATTTTCTACCTTAGTGAATAAAGGTTCATTATGAGCACTATCTATTAAAAATCCATGTTGAAAACAACGCGAACTTCGTAACAATTTTTTAAACTAATTTAAAACTAGCCAGTTTATTTAATACCATCTAGTTCAATATTATCATCTTCCTGCGATAATCGAATCATGAAACTTTCACTCCTTATCGACTCCTAGCATCGAACCGGAAGCGCTTAACTTCGTTAATGGAATTCTTTCAGTGCTGCCACCGCAATTTTACTGAACTCCACCTGTTTCGTAACCATTTTTATATTTTAAACACTAGGTTCTGCCCGCAAATTTCGTCTGCGTGATAAACTTAGTATGTATGTGTGTATGTATCAGCTCACATACATCCCACTGCTGCGCAGTGGCTGGGCGTGTAATCCAATCCCGTCCCATCCCTTTGAGTATAAAAAAGTAACAAATATATCGGAATTGCTTCCACATCCAACGGGAACACTCATTTTTACGGGATAAAAAGTAGCCTAAGTGTTAATCCAGATTCCAGGGCGTCTGCTACCTCCATACCAAATTTAATCGAAATCCGTTAAGTCGTTTCTGAGTTCATCGCGCACAACCGCACAGACAAACAGACAAAAATTCTAAAAAATCATTGTTTTGGGTTCTATAACGTTAATACAGGCCCCATCGATCGGTTACAAATTTATTATATGTATAGATAATATTATATTATATGCGTGATGTTGCAATAATTATGAAATGGCGGAGAATTTCAGATTTTCACACATTGCCACCAACGACACCATCCACCAAGGCCACCGATTGGCATACGGCAATTGTCGCGCACATAGCGCCTCCACGCGGATGAAGCGCTAAGTTCAGTGCCGCGCCGGCGCGCGGCGCAACAATACGAAAATTATATTACCGCGTGCGACCATAGAATTAATGCTGTGGCATTTGAATCACGGTTAATAAGAACGGAAAAGCGTAGAAAGAACAACTCAGCAACTACCTATTGTTGTGTGTCGTGTCCTGGAAAAGTCAAATCTTTACGGCGGAGTGCGGACCCTAAACGTGCGGCAAAGAGTACTTTCCACATACTTTTCCCCATTTGTTATCATCTGGCATCGTGTGCATGACACATTTTAGACGTATCAATAAACTGTGGAATAGTTTCATGTTTCCTCTATGTAAATTGGCATAATTATATATTATGCCAATTTACTTAGAGGCCTATTCCCAACCGGCACTCTTTCTAAGCAGTTTCGCACTTACTATCAAATAAGGTCCAGTCACTGCTCAACCCGGTTGTAAAAACTGTAACGGAATATGTAATAATTTAATTATTGTAGCTGTAAATACGGAACAAGGATATTTATTAATGACCCAAATTCGTAAAATTGGGTTACACCATTGTGCGCTCTATCCTGCTGAACACGAATAATTTACCAAACAGAATTGGGTCGCCGATTTAGATTTTGTCGTGTAGTGATTTTATGTCGAGCCACACATCAAATCTAAGTGCGTATTTGCACAGGACAGCGGCCGCAGTGCTGGCCGACGTGGCCGTCCAGATTATCCCCAATAAAGGAAGGAAAGCCGCGACGAAAACAAACCCCGCCCACGAACATAATGGAACACGCTTAGCCGTTTCATCTGTTTTACGATATTTTTGTAGGATGTACGAAAATAAAACATTAATCTTAATGCGAGGTTCCCTTGTGTAATGAAAAGTTTTAACATTAACAGTTTTTTTTTCATTCAATGTTTTAAAATGAGGGGTGTGTCCTTGTGTAGTGAAAAGTTAAGTTCAGAGTTGTATTTTGTCCATTTTCATTTAACAAAAAAATATAAGACATAAATTGACTTTGAATTCACAATTAAGTACCAATATTTTAATGAATTAAATACTGTTGGTATTAGGTAATAGTCACGTGAAAATAATTTACTGTTATCTAGGTGTTTAATGAAAAGTTCTAGTTACGATCAAGATAAGTTTAAGATCAGAAACCATTAACAGGGCCTCCATTTGAACAACTTCATAATTAAATTCTACTAGTTTATACTTAGTAGATCGTAACTCGGACAGTTCACTTCCGAGGATTAAACAAAACAAAGTATTAGGAATATAAATTTATTGTAACACATGTTACTTTACACATCTCTTAACATAGCACAATCTGGAAGACGACAGCGGCAGTGAAGTAACTATTGTACAAAATATTGTAATTGTCTTTACACAACATCCACCAACACTCTATGCCACCACATAGACACAATAACAAACATTCTACCATTAAGTATGTATCCGGCGGGAATAGTAGCTTACAATACAATAAAGAAAATATTAGTTTTGCTAAAAATTAAAGAAAAAGAACCCGCATATTTCTTCTGAATAAAAGAGGATTGTAAGACTTTTGACTTACTTTACAGAAATACTGAGAAATACAAACAAAAAAGTTACCCAGCAACATTCAGAATTCATTTTCATTCAGTTTTAAAGTTCAAATACGACACACACTGAGACATAAAAAATAGAAAGGAAACCATCTCGAACACTCTCAAGATCTATAACTGACATATATAGAGGACTTTCAAAGTCTCTTATACTCCAGTGCTTCTGTCGCCACTTCCAGTATAACGCACCTAAAACCTAGAGGTAGTTCATTCTTCTTCAGCCATTGATTGTTTCTTTTTCTTCTTCTTTTTCTTTTCGCTTTTTGGCTCCTCAACGGTCTCGTCAGCTTCCACTGGCGCTTCTTCTGCGGGCGTTTCTTCTACAGCTTCTGATTTCCTCTTTTTCTTCTTCTTCTTCTCTGATGTGGGCTCTGAAGGTCCCGCTTCTTGCCCGTCTTCCTCGGGCTGGTCTTGTGATTCCTTCTTTATCTTCTTTTTGGGTGTGGCCTGTGTGATTGAACAATTTTTTTTATAAATAAGCATACTAAGAGATAAGACAGTCATTATACTGTACATTATTCTTTACACATTCTTATTTGAAATATATAACTTTAGATTATTTATTTTTTATGACCTATGATTAAATGGTTTGTAAAGCCAACTTCTTTTATAAAACAAAAGAAAAGTAAAAAAAAACAGTTACTATAATACGATAAAGTAGCGAATTCCTATAAATGGGAGAGATTGTCATTTACTACCTAAATTGATTACAATAATATCCACTTACATCAGCACCATCTTCAAGTTTCATCTTCTTGGCGGAGACCTGCCCGTCTTCCTCGGGTGAATGTTCCCTCTTCACTGGCTTCTTGCCTATCGTGCTGTCATTCGCCACTTGGTATTGGAACACCTCACTAGGAATTAATAATAAAGTGTGAAATTGCGGCGTCTATTCACAAGTACGACTAATATGTAGGGAAATAATACGCTAGGCGTAAACCGCAATTAATGTTAAAGCAATTATCGAGAACACACACTAAACAGGTTCAATTTCACATAATATAAATACAACAATAGTAGCTATCAGATCTTAAAAAAGACTACTTAAAATAAAATGATTAAACTGTAAATATTTTCAATTATAATTTGAATTCAACTCACCTCTTGCTGTGATATTTCTCGAATTTTGCCTTAGCCTTGCCTGTCCCACTGATCCTTCTCAGATTTCCTTCCTCCAGCAGCCTTAATCTATTTTCTAGCTTGACTTTGTGTTCTGCTCCAAGCTCGAAAGACACATCTTCACCAAACGCGTCAACCCTGGTCGCCAAAGCGGCTTTAGCTGCCAGCATTCTGGACATCTTACCCTTATTCTTTGTACTGCACTGGCCAATTAACTGAGCGTGGTAAATGAGACCATATTTAGGGGTGTCTTTTTTTGTCTTTAGTGCACGGAACAGAGCTTTCTCTGCTCCAAAAATCTGTATTGTAGACGCCGGATGCTTGGCAAGATTCATTAAAGATCCAGCATGGGCGATCAACCTAGCTCCTATATGCTCCCCGATTAGTACAGTCAAGTTTGGCGCCATAGCCATCATTCGAGCTTTCAAATAATCAGTGAGATGTGTTCGGTACTCTGTTATAGATATAATTTCATCACACAAATTCTGTATATTCATGATATCATCTTCAGAAATTTCTGTGCCCATGGAAATTTCAGCTGCTTCTTTGACTTTCTCTTCAAGATCTTCAGGAAGTATGTCGGACAAATCTGTTTGTGATGCATTGTCTCTTGTTCCAACCAGTTTCACAACTTTTACAAACAGTGTATTGTCATTAATAATTTTGCCTAGTTCAGGGAAATGCCACCCGTACCACTCTCTACATCTCATGATGTAATTGTTCAATTCTTTATCTAAGTCATCCAAAAGACATTGTGCTTGAACAATCATTGTGTCTATTTTATCTGGTGAGAATTTGAGCTTATATCTAGAGAGAGAATGGGCCAGACCGAGTGCCATGGCTGTCATCTCTTTCTTGGGAAGGCCGGCAAGTAAGCTGTCCATCTGGGACCGAATACATCTTAACAGTTCCTGTACATTGGAGTTTGAAACACATTGTAAATCAAACTTTTCTCTAATGGCACTTCCTAGCTTGGCATCTCCAACAAGGAGCTGGTCTTGTACTTCCTTGCTTATGTGTTTTTTGATAGCTTTCTTAAGTGGTTTGGATATTTTTCCTTCAATAGCTGCAGTGGTTGCAGCTAAAGCCTCTGTTGTATCTTCAAACTTGACAAAGTTCTTTAGTTTTACACTGTAAAAATTAACAGTTTGAAATATCTTGCACATACGATAGTATATTTGCAGTACAGAAATACAAAACATAATTATGTAATAATATTAGCTTTAACAAGGTCAATATCAATATCACTTTTTTCACTTGCATGTAAGACATGGACATAAAACATACTGTTGTACCAACTACAACTTTGACATATTAAGGATATTAAGTTTGACAGTGTAACATATCACAATTTTAATAAAAATAACATTTCTTACACAGCAGAGGCACCTTCTGGAGTGTTGAACTCCTCGTACAAGTTGTCGATCTCAGACAATTTTGAATCATCCAGCAACTAAAACAAAAATAAATATGTTAAAATGTTTGCTCACTTTTACAAATTGTAAGTTATATAAGTATTACATACTCTAAACTGGTTTCTTTAAATTTGATAATTGAATTTACCAAAAGTGTTTATACTACATAATTGTTATGGACTATGGGCTACTGATAACAGATAAAAGCTTTGTACTATGAGGTACTGGACCCGATTTCAAGGATGGTTGTTTTATTGGATTCAGTTTCACACAAATTATCCATGGCTAAAATATGAACCAAGTCTGACATATTTATTGTATTAAGTAAAAGGTTATGTAACAGTTCAGAGTAAGTTAATAAATTAATAGGAAAACCATGCAACAACAACAAACATCATATTTATGAACATTGAGTAGGTATCAATAAAGTAGTTCTTCAAAAGATTATAGCTTCTACTTAAGGACCTAACTCGGCCATTAAATGTGCAGCTGCTTCAGGCTGGAGGGCTGATAATAAGCATCATACCTCTTTTGGACTATGTTTAGAATCCAGAAAGAGAATATAAGAGCCCTTATTAATAAAACAAAATAAACAGTGTGGTGCTATACACCTCAAACAAAGTCAAACACAGAAAACAATGTCATGATATTGTTTGATAAGAACACACTTCAATGCCAATATGTTGTATTTTGGCCAATCAAAGCAATGTGGTCCAAAGTATCATACCTTCCAACAAATGAGTATGTATTCTGGGTTAATACTAATGTTCCAATGGTTTTGTTTGGGGTTAACTAAATATTTTAATATTTTTAGGTTAATAATGCATTCCAGATAATCCAAATGTGTCATATCACGTGAATTATAAGAGGATACGGTAAATAATTTTTTTTTTCACCTAGCCTAGATTGAACTATAGACATGCTATAGTTTCATATGCATGGCCCAACAAACAATAATGAGTTTATAAACTCCATTTATATATTTGGACCAAAAGCTGCATATATATGGATAGGCCAATTAAAAGGAACTCTATTTAACAAAATAAAACATTGAAATCCCTTGTATTACAAACTTTTTGATAACGCGTTTATCCGTATAGGTTAG
This sequence comes from Deilephila elpenor, assembly GCA_949752805.1. Lineage (NCBI taxonomy): Eukaryota > Metazoa > Arthropoda > Insecta > Lepidoptera > Sphingidae > Deilephila > Deilephila elpenor. The sequence goes on from OX457098.1 coordinate 473,589, forward strand.
AATTTACACGTGTTGTAATTTACCTTAAAAATTGCGTAGCCCGCCGGCGTCTCGAACAAAACCAACATTTTTGGGTCGCACTACAACACTTCACACTTAATATTACACTGTTTTTAGTTAAAGAAATCAAAATAATCCCAATTCGCAAAATAAACACGCGACGCTATTGCATCGCGGGAGAATTTCAATTTGAAATTGACGTCTGACATGAGCGTATGAGAATGTTGCCATGTGATTTTTTTAAAGAAATCGTTCCTTAATCCATTTATTATGCTTTAAAATATATTTGATCAAATAATATGAAACTAATCTGTTTTAGTTTTTAATTTCAATTCTAATTTAGTTTTTAATTCCTAACAAGTTGTAATATAATTAAATTATAACTGTTGCTTTGTAGATGTAGCCTATTAATTTAAATCCTTATTTCCTTACTTATAGTATAAACACGAAAGTTTGTATGTATGGATGTTTGTTACGTGTCACGCAAAAACTACTTAATGAATTTTAATGGAATTTGATATCAGGTAGGAGACTCCCTGGATTAACACAAAGGCTACTTTTTATCCCAAAATATGTTGTTATACTGTAGGATGAGCAAGGAATACAAATAATATACATATTTGCTACTCTTTTAAATTCAAAGGAATGGCGGACAGGAGAGGACTAGTTTGCATGCCTTGAACAAGGTACAGGATGAGACGGGACAGAACGGGATATACGTGACGGAACGGGACAGGTAAAGCAATATCGCAGACGGCAGTCACATTAAATTGAAATGTAAAACAGTAAGTAGGTACGCGAAATAATATTATGTTGTAAACCAATAATCCTAAATAATAGTTTTTTTGTAAAACCCGTAAATATGAATCGTCAATTGTTTTACAGTTGTCCTGACAAGGAAAAAAACGCGACCTCCTTTTGGTAGATCGCGTCGACTTCATATCACCACGTACTTACCTCATTTCATGTACGGGGATACAAAGCGCAATTCTATGGAAGTAGCAAAAAGGCGATCGGTAATCAGTAGTGATAATCAGCGTAACGTAGTTGTTGAGCCAGCTGTGAAAGGAGAGGCCGCGGGTTAAATCGTCACATCGAGGGGAACGTTCTTTTACTATGGGTTTTTTTTTATTATTGCGTCGGTCTGGCAAACGAGTAAACGGGTCACCTAATGGTATGTGATCACTGCTGCCCATGAACATCCATAAGTCTGGGATAATGGATGAGTTGCCGTTCCATCAATCGGGAGGTGAACGGGGAGGAAAAAGGATGGGAAGAGGAAAGCAGTGTTGGACGTCTGGCCAACTCACCGAACGAAACGTGGTACCGTCCCGCACGAGCCTGTCCATTTATGTTGAGTCATGGCTGACAACAGCATCGCTCTGTCGCTTTCACAAATTAGCGGGTCTGACTTGAGGTGAGGGCTATGATGACTGGTGGATGTATGAATAATTAATTGGGTATTTGACTGTTGTGGCAATAAATTATAAAATGTGTTGCATATGATAGCTTTTTGGTAAACAATAATTATAGGTATTTTTATTTACATTTATCTCAATTATAAATATTTAAATTGTCTAAAATAAGTTTGCCATTTTTTATCTGTTGATTAAATGTAACAAAACACGACAAGCTGTCATTGTGCAGCGTGTGATGTCACGATTTACAATTTTCATTCATCTCTGCCACTAAGATCATTCACCATTTATAAAGTGTGACGTAACTTTTTCAAAGTCACGTGACCTACCGTTTTGGTGACATAAATGATGATAAAACTGAAAAATATGTTTATTCGTTATAAACAACTCTATAAAAATAAATTAATAGTTTGAAGAGGTATAGAGTGATTATATCTAGACTTTAAAACACTTTTCAGAAATTAGTCAAATAGCCAATTCATATTATAGTTTACCAATAATAAACATGTTACTTCATTATTATACATCGGCTTAACTGTCTGCAAATGGCTCTTCTGATTTTACTAAAACAGCCTATCAAATCCTCGTTAGGCTTCATAAATCCATAAAACGCAGGTTTCTTCACTTAAATTGACTCAAATGCTGTGTAAAATATTTTAGCGGGCATTCAAATTGAAATCGACAACGTTTACAATGTGCATACAAAGAGACTGCTGATATAGGCTATATCAGGCTATATACATGCGTACTGTTGGTAGGGCTCTCATATGTAAGAGGCCGCCTAGGTAGATATCACCGAAATGTCTAATTCGTCCGCCAAACAGCAGAGTAAATCCACTGTTGTATTACGCTTTGAAGGACATTGTAGCCAGAGTAACTACTGGACATAATGTGACTTAACATCTGATATCTCAGAATGGCGAGTGCAGGGCAATGCCAAGCATTAGTTTGTAATTCATGGTGTTTTTTTGTTTTGCTACAGTCCATGAGCGGTCGTATCGCTTACCATCAGGCAAACGGATGGTCGTCTCGCCATCGATCGCAGTAAAAAAAATAAGTATACCACGGTAACTACTTCAGCTCGTTCAATGTTGGATAGATAGATTTTCACTCGAGTAACCAATATAAAAAATGCATTTGTCGCAAATGTGTTCTGTAAACGGAGCTACGAACCTTTCAAGCCTTATTTAAACATAAATGCCCCGCGCGCCACGCCGCGCCTGCCCTCTCATCCACTTAATTCAGCAATACAAATGCAGATGCTTACAGCTCATCAATCTCACATACAAATATTTTCACAAATGGATTCTATCTCCGCTCGAAGCTATTTGAATGCGCAAATTCAATAATTCTGCATAAAGGCTGCATTCGCGGCGTGAGTGATTGGCCGAATGGACGAGGGTGAATGGGCCGCGTCTGGGGAGCGAAAGGGTGTGTTACGTGATTATTTTGCGTATTGGCTTTTGAGACAATTTTTGAAGGTATTTTGCAAGAAGAATGTATTAGAGAGGGAATGATTAATTTATTTTCGAATAGGTAGGAGTTCGAGTCTGAGGAATGTAGGATGGAAATTCAGTTCTCATATCTGTCATGACACGAGACAATTCGTGTGTTACTTTGGAATATTAACTCTGTTTGTAATCTTTGGTGATAACAATAGCTAAGTTTTTGAACCACATCATGTGACAATTGCAAATATTTTTTTTAACAATCAGAAATACCTACCATAAAAATACAGATCGAAACATATTTGTTTCCTCTCATATTCATAACATCTTTACAAATCTAAACAAAATTACCGATGTCGCAAAAACAAAATAGCACCAGGTACATTTAAAAAACGAAACATCAATCGAAAATCTTCATCAATTGTCCCCAAACGTGGATTGAAGAGCGCTAATGCAGGGACAGAGCCGGGGGAGCGATTAGCCGAATCGACGAGTGATCTCGGATCATTGGCCACTGATGGCGCCGCAAACCGGCTGACACCTGTACGCGTGTGGTGACACGGGTCGCCGAGATAAATAACCACGATTAGGATCCCATTTGTAGGTTTTACTTTAGTGCTAGTGGGCCGTGAAAGAGAAATTGTCAAGGTTATTTGCTTTGGGAGGTTTCGGTTTTAAAAAAGATGTTTCCATTATTGAAAATAATAGGTACTTCGAGTTGGTCGACAACTTTGGGGCAGGATATTCGTATAAACCAAAATAGGTTTTTACATACACAACGAGGGAAAATCTGTTACATTAATGTATCAAAAGGTACACCTGTATGATTGAATATCATGCTAGTCTCCTCGATATTGATTTCTCAATTCTCATCACTGTGAAAGCTGGAAGTGGTCTAAGCAGATGCAAATTACAAAGTTTAACCACCATCAGACATATTATTTTTCAATTGAAAACCTCGAAGCATCAAGCTAAACTTAAGACCACACATTCCAACCTAAAAATATAAGTAAGTATATAAAAAACAGCCACGTTACCACTTACCACCCATAACATCATTCTGCACCCCATAAATCCTATCATACTCTCACCACCTCTACTCTAAACTATCCAACAATACCCAACAGAATACCGACACAAGCAACAAGGAATGTAGTCTAATATAGTTAGTTAAGTAATTTCCCCGCTGCATAAGTTAGAACACATTTCCATAGCTAGATTACGTAATAAAGGCCCATACGCTGTCCCGTGTAAGCCAGCTTATGACCCGATATAACTATGACGAAGTTTGTTTGTCCCAGGGTCGTCTGTTAATCAGCGGACATTTGCTGTAATGGCATTAAGTTAACGCGATGGCAGCATAAGTTTTTGTATCTATGGCCGATTGGTGAATTAATATTGGGGATTTTTGATATTATTAAAATAAATGTTTATATAAACATTTATTTATATGTAGGTATATGGAAAGAAGTTTCGAATAAATCTGGTAATTAATCAGCTGCTAAAAAGATTTGATAGTGTATTGGATTTTACACATGAAGTGAATTCTATCTTCAACCGCAGGAAGTGAAGTAAAGCCACAGTGAAGAACAATTATCAATATAACAATAATAGATTTAAACTAAAAAAAAGAACGAAATAAATACATAAGATAAAATAGAAGATAATCAACTATCTACACTGAATAACACAAAAAGTGGAGAGACCTTTTATATTGATATTTTATATTATAACTAATTTGATATAATATAATACAATGTTGACAAAGCTATCACAAGAAGTTTACTTTAGAATTAAGTAAACTACAATTGCCTTTCAAATATAAATTACCAGTCGTCAACGATTAAATGAGTTACCTTTAATTGCGTTTTCATGCAAACAAATTGTTTTTATTTTGGTAAATGGTAGATATTTTAAAATATTTTCTACGTATTCTTTTGGGAACAATACTATAAAACAATAAGACGCGTCTGTTATTATTTTTTTAAGTTCTCGAAATAATAATTTTTGCACGCCACTTGGCAATATGTACTGGAACTACTTATACCGGGTATCTCAAGACCGCGACCGAAAACGAAGCCAGGTGCAGTGGCGTGCCTAGGGTTCTGGAGTAGGGCAAGCCCAATATTATTTTAGTTTTAATACATATTTATTTAGAACGACAAAAATACTAAGAACGACGAAATCGAATTTACGACGCGGCGGTAGACCTACCACACAATCTGTAAAATATTAGGATTAGGTAATACAAATATAGATAGCCTGCGGTAATGCAACCGTAACTTTTTAATGCACTAACTACTGAGCACTTTAAATACCCGGCATTACAAGAGCACAACGATAGCTACTATTGGCTACTATGCTCCCGTGTTTGACTGCGCAGTTAACCAAAATTGCGGACAGAAATTGTTATACCTAAATACATTAACGTTAAGTTTTTACAAGTAATTTTAATTACAAGTAATAGCATGCCTTTTGAAAGGACCACAAACTCATTGAAATCATAAGAATTAATCCAAACATTCTAATACACAAGTGTCCCTTGAAAAGCAAATGTAACACGACTGTTTAATATAATAACCTATATGAATGGGAGCATTTAGAAATTGAATTACGTAGTTAAGTAAACTAAACCGATAAAATGCCTCTTGTGATTTACCACGAATTTAAGAAATGCACAAACTCGGCGTAGTTTTCGCGCCAGTTTCAATATAATTGAATTAAATTACCTTTATAACGGCAATGAACACTTTCACCATCACACTAAAACCATCACAGGAAACAATACAAATCATTTTCGTATCAAAAAGTTTAAATAACATTAAAAAAACGAATAATTAACCTTCAACCGAACTATTTACAATTGCACAATGTCAAAAATCAAAATACTTATGAAGTTAGTAGTAATTCGTACAGTATTGCTAGTAAACGAAAAAATAAACATTAGAACATGCAATTATAATTTATGAAATAAATATAAAAACTTCATTATTTGTATTCAAAAATGATTAAATAATTTTAAAAAAGAACCAACGTAATTTATTAACAATAAATATAATTTAGTTAACAAATAATGTTACACATGACGACCTTCAAATGTACGATGTTCAGTCAAAACAATTCTGTGGTCAAAAGCTGGGCTTTTGGTTTAGTACTTTATTGCTATATATAGATATCTGTAGCTATACATTCGTAGTGCCATGGTGTAGCATATCACCCGTCAGTGTGAAAGAGATAGCATGCGTTGCCAAAAGCCTCGTAAAAGCACACGAGAGAGAAGAAGGCAGATATATGTTTTGCGCGTACCGTCTTTTAAAAAATGCGTGGAGCTACGTTCAACGTGAGAGTTAAAATTATTGAATGAATTTATTAAATGCGTTGCGCAGCGCGGGCGGCGCTTCGGCTCGCGCTTCATTGAAGAGCGCCATGCCGCGACGGAACGCGGTAAATTCAAAAATGGTAGATGTTTCGTAATTACTGTTTTGTATTGAATGTAATGGTTTCGTTCAGAATTTAGTATATACGTATTAAGTAGGGCAAGCCGGGCTTTTGGGCTTGTATGGAAGTACCGCCACTAGCCAGGTGGTAGTTTTAGTGGTCACAGACACGATGCAAATAAAAATTTCCCCAAAACGGCGACAGATATTTTTTTAGAATTTTGTAAGAATCGTCTTGTTTGGGTGGTAAATACTTAGTTTTTGCGAAAATAAAAATTTAACCCCTTACGTACCATTGAGTGTTTAAAAATAAAGAGGTCTACATCATTATTTTAGGAAAACTATGTATTTATAACCCAAATACGACGGTAAGTAAAAAATTATAAAAAAAACTTTGTCGATTTTTTTTCGAAATGTTTACTTGCATTGTGTCTGAAGTCACTAATACTACCACCTGGCTTCGTTTTCGGTCGCAGTCTTGTTATACCCTGTATATTATTTAAGAACTTATGGTTGTAACTCCATTTTGTGCAAATAAATGAATCTGATTCTGATTCATACGAAAGGACCCTAAAACCTTACTTTTATATTAGGGATCATATAAGTAGTTTATCTCTTGTGCAAGTTACTTATTCAAGATTATAATATCTTATGTTATATTTCCCGACTTCCGAATATCCACCAAAATGTACCTAATCTAAATATGAGAGGCCTTATAATAGATCCCTGGTGTAACATAAGTTACAAGCGTTTTAATATAAATGCTTATGTTACTTGTAATCTAAGTTAAACTATACTTAAGTTACGGAGTTAAACTTAAGTTGGTAAGAGTTATGTTTGTGGTAGAAGACGGCTAGAGAAGTACGAGAAGTAGTGTAACGAGTGAGTTATAAATACATACATAAACTCACGTTCCAAAAGAGTAGGCTAGCAGGACACCCAAATTTCACCTTGTATGTTCCGTCCCACGATGTGATAGGGGCGAGGCTATCGCCATATCGGGCACAAATTCCTGACTCCGGGATGATAATGAATATAAAAATCCAATATCAGTGTGCCCGACCCGGGATTCGAACCCGAGCTTTGTAATCGAACCGTAATACAGTTAATAGTTTTATTTAATAGTTTTACTTTCGCCCACAAAACGGTAGGTTTCAAATGTGTAAAATTTACAGGGCCTAAAATTGATCAAATGGAAATTAAAAAAGTAATACCTACCTTCTCGAACGACGCGCCTATTAAATAACGAAGGTCAACATTGAAGATTTGTCGCAACTTCACACTTTTACGTGATAAATTAGGCGCCGAGGTGAGACCATAATTTAGTTAGCAGCCGGCAACTTGTCACCTACCTACTACCTATGCTATATAGCTTGGAGAAGAATGCCCCGCACGTCTCACCCCGCGGCCTCCTCAGGATGTTTTATTAGGGAAAAGTTTAATCACTCCCCTCCCCTCTGTTCTCCCCGCACCTAGGGGAACTTGAGGAATTTTCGAATGAACTTGTGAACGTAATGAGACGGGCCGCGACAGGTTCGGGAGACGTTGGAATTGAATTATTTTGTTGTGCCGATGCCGTGGCGCCCATCGGAATGATTGCCGAAAATCGCGAGGAATTTATTTATAACCGCTCTTTTTAATTATACCTGTAATTATTGAATTCGTTCATTAATCTCACGTTTTACTGGCGATAAATACTCTCAAATCTGTAACGCAATACTATAAGTGAAACACGATAGCTTCAAAGGTACTCGGTACAGTTAATTTACTGCGTAAACACACCTATCAGAGTCCAGCTTAAGAATTATAACAGTAGGTACCTTCATATTAAGTCTGAAGTATTTGATCTACATGGAGGACGTAAGACTTTAACGTAAGAATGACCCGTTCTCAACAATAAGATAGTAAAATTACAAGATTGTTTTTTTCTATCATATCAGCACAGCAGTTGCTTTTTTATCCCGAATCACCATCACACAATCGTATACATATTTGCCAAAAAACAAAACAAGGAAATGAACGGAAAAACACGTTTTTATTCATATAAGATAAAAGTAAGCTAATAAAAACAAATCTTTTATCAGCAATCGTATAAAAGAAAGACTGCGAGTCGTTAAAACGCGCGCTAACATCCATAGATTAAACGATTGTTTGTGGATTTTACGTTGCGCGGAACTCATCCTTTAAGCCGTGATGTCGGTCATATTGCCGATTTAATCTTTTGCGACGTTTTTATTTTATCGGTTTTTATTTTAGCGTACCTATGTTTTTACTGTACATTAGTAATATTTTGGGTGTCAATGTATTTGTAATTTTCGTGAGGGTTTTCGAAAAATGTCAGCTATTTTGATAATGTTGAGTAACATCTGTTGAGTATTTGGTTGAGAGTCGTCTATCAAATGAAAGGTGCACGGTTCAAATATCGCAACGGGCATTTTTTTGTAAAATTCCTATAAAACAAGTACTTATTTCGGTTAAGACTGAAAGTTATCGTAGCACCTGGTACGGTCTTCATCGCAAAACTTGTGTCTTAAGATAGAGTCATAAATCAGTACTATTTGTCTAATTATTAGGTGTACAGGTAGTTATTTACCTATTATAAAAGAACAACAGCACAGTGAGCCCAAAAAAATGTATCACCCGATTGTAAGTCACGACCGCCACTTATTAAAGCACATAACACAAATTAAACACGTCACTCTCAGCCTCCGTGGCGTAGCCGGCTGCGAATCGTGAAGCCGCGGGTTCGATCCCCGCACCGTGAAAAATATTTGTGGGGTCCTCAGGTATTTCTTTTGGGTCAGGGTGTTTGTGAGACTGAAAAGTTTCCGATACCCACGACACAATACTCGATCTAGTCAGTCAGGACTATGTACGTGAGAGTGTATTTATTTATTTATCAAATATTTCTGCTACGCGACGTCATGAATATGTATTTTAATTCATACTGCAGACAGAAGTTAATGGACTAAAGGAAACTCGTCTCCTGACGCTTGATAAACAAGTAGTTAGGTAGTTAAGAGTTAGCTTACTGCGATGTACAAGTATCTGACTATAAACAGGAACATTTAGCGTTACACAATTCCGGAAATTAATGTTATCTTTGATACTTCAACAATGGCTAATTATTTTTATCCGGATAGAATACTATCGTGGCGTTACACTATACAAAAAGATTTAATTGCAACGCGCAAGTAGCTAATATGATTTCGGCTCAAAAAAATGCAATCGCAACAACAAAAACAACGTATAAATAAACTCATAAACTCACGCCTTTATCCCCGAAGGGGTAGGCAGAGGCGCCACCAGGACACCCACATTTCGCATTGTATGTTCCGTCCCACAATGTGATAGGGGGCGAGCCTATCGCTATATCGGGCACAAATTCCTGACTCCGGGCTGATAATGAATAGAAAAAATCCAATATCACTTTCGCCGACCCGGGACTCGAACCCGAGACCTCAGCTTTGTAACCGTACCGTAATACAACTACGCCACCGAGGCAGTCTAAAAACAACGTATGTAACAATATATTAAATTTCCAATATCACAATATGTGAATGAATACAACTACTAATGTAAATTCTGCGCCGAGTGCTTATTACGCTCATAGCGTGCACAACGCTTACAACGCTTAATGTTTACAATTTTAGTGCGATATTGCGTTCATTCCGCTCGTCACGGTTGCAACGGCTCACGTCTGCTGCGCTGGTACGCGCAACAAGCCGCAGCTGGCGCTTTCTTCGCTTATTCCGCTCGCAGCGCTTACAGCGCTCGTGGTTAACATGCGCAATTTGCAGCACGTAGAACTACAATATCACTCGCGCAGCTGTCGGCTGAGCGCTTATGAAAATTGTATCGTTTGTGAAATGTGATCTTGTTATAAGCGCTCACCTATGGAGCTGCGTTGGACCCGGGCAGTGTAACGCTCTCTTATTCGCCTTTCATTTGAACATTTTTGATGAGTTTCATTACATTCGTGGAGCGCTTATTGCATTTCTTGCTTCATTTTCAAAATTGTTGCGCTATGCTACTCGCTAGCGGTGCGAGAATAGAAGTGAAAAATTTTAGTAAACTTCATCAGTATTGTATTTTGAGGACGCAAACAGACCTTAGAACCCTGTAATAAATGTCAGTGAATCATACATATACTGACGGGGATCACTGCTGAAACTCAAAAGTGATTACGCGATCAGCGAAGTACTCAAATTTTCTACCTTAATATCAAACCCAGTACTCCACGACTCACACCATTCATTCACCAGATCAAAAGACTAATCAATTCTAATAACAAAACAATAAATAACAAGTACAAATTGAAAATGATTACAGTTACAACAAGCGGTGAGATCCCGTCGCGTCACGTCGCAGCGTGATTACAAGATTAGTCATGATACACAGAGCGTGTTATCACGTGACGTCGCGCGTCACGCGTCACGCTCCGTGCGACACTCTAATTTGTCGCCGTGATGACGTGACTTCATCATTGTGATGTGACAACTGTCATAATCTGTCATTGTGATGTTAATTATTCTTTTTGTCTACGTTTATGAGGAAATTTAAGTTGGTTACTCGCCGTATTAGTCCCTTTGCAGCGTTATCAACCGTGATAACCTAGGTTCGAGCCCAAGGTCAGCGAAACCAGTTTATTTTCATTTATATTAGGTTTCCTCAGGATATTTTGATATCCTTAATTTAAATTCTCGTGGCCAACTTTAAGGTAACCTGCACAAACCTGCACACTACAGTGATTTGTAAGAATTTATATGGTATGTAAAGTCCGCCAACCCGCACTTGGCGAGCGTGGTGGACTATATTGCCTAACTCCTCTCGAGTACAGGAGGCTCCTGCCCTACAGTGGGAATATGGGCTAATACAGATCAATTATAAAAACCTAAATATAACATTCACTAAAAGCACCCATTAGCATCTCACTCCGACATTGACCCACCCATCCAAAAACAATAAAGCACGTCCGACACGCAATTTTTACCAGTTCAATAAGAGGCTCGGTCACGTCACACGTGTCGTCCCGTCGCGTCGTCACGTCACGTCGTCGGGTGTTCACGCACGCTCGCGTCGCCTGATGGACGCCCGACGCGGGTCACGCGTGATACAGGCCAAACTGTATTGGCCCTTGGATTTGGGTCGAAACGTCCTTTGGTCCATGAGTCATGAGGCAAGGATCAATGAGGTATTTTATAATTTTCAGCCCTGGATATTAGAGGTTTGTTACCGAGGACGTATAAAGTATGTCGCTTTACAATTCAGCGGCAGAAATAAAAATCTTTTCACCGCCACTAGGGTAAGCACAGGACTGAAATCAGATAGGTACATAAAAAAGTATACGATCTGTTTGATTACTGCAAAAAAATAATTAGCAAGTAGCTTATCCTTAACAATATAATCACCACAGACCAGCACTATAAAAGAACATTGCCGGTCTCTGTAACTGATTAAATTATTGGGTTTTTGGGCTTAAAACTGGTCAACCGTGGCTTCCACAACCGCTGATTATTCAACTATCATCTAAACTACCTCCTACTTTATTTTATTTCATTTATTAGATATACAATAAATCACATATCAGTACATAAAAATTAAACAGAAAACAATCAAGTAACAATCTAGTATAATAGAAAAAACTAAAATAATATCAATAGTTAAAAGTGTAATCAAAGTCCCAGTAATTATTTGCAAATACAAGAAATTAATATTTTCGAAAGCTGTATAATGAGGTTGCATGAATGTCGACCACGCTACTCCAGCTATTCAACAATTTATAAAGTCGCGGTACTGGAGAGCTACAACCAAGAACGGACCTTCTTAGAGGAGGCAAAAAAAAATTACTTTAAAAATAATATTCTCATTTTCATCCATTGAAAGTCACTACTGAACGCAGGCTTCCCACTAGGATTTCCCCAGTGACTTGTTGAAAGTGGTTTGTATCCAGCGACTTTCTTACAGTTTTATGTCATGTGATATAATAAAAAAGTGCGTGGTGGCCTGTTGGTAACGGACCAGCGCGGCTGCCTACATGTTCACGGTGGTCGCGGGTTCAAATCCCAGGGCACACCTCTGACTTTTCGGAGTTATGTGTGTATTGATAGTCAATCATCACGCACTTTAACGGTGAAGGAAAACATCGTGAGGAAACCTGCATACCGTAGCGATTAAATTTAAAGAATTTCTACGGTATGTAAGTCCGCCAACCCGCACTAGGCCAGCGTGGTGGACTATATGGCCTAACCACTCTCAATCGATTCTCTCGATTGTAGAGTAGGCCCGTGCCCTGCAGTGGGACGTATATGGGCTGATATAGATAGATAGATATTAAATAAATACACACAACAGTCCCATACATATCCTGACCCCACACTAAGATCGAGTCTTGTGTCGTGTATCAGAAACTACGAAAGACTTTTCGGCCTCACAAACACCCAGACCCGAAACAAATACCTATGATTCACACAAATGTTTGTCTCCGCACCATGGCCCATGGAAGCTGTCTGTCTGCGGTACAAAGATCATATTGGAATATACCTACTAACCGCGTTATAACTGTTGGAAAATATCTCAGATAAACTCTTAGGCGATTAAAATGATAAATTAGATAACTTTTGGCCGATATGCCAGTTTAAGGACGAAAACGTGAAGGGGAACAGGGCAGAAGGGAGAGGTAATTTAATAGCTATTTATTTTGCGTTGGAATATTGATAACTTGTAGCCTTATCTCGAGAGAAATGAGCAGGGAATTGTGAAATCGTGGGTTTAATTTCTAGATAGATCACTTTCTTGATCCGAAGGATGTGATATTACGGTCAGATTTTTTAAACTAGCACGGCAATGCGTCAAAGCTCTTGATGGTAAGTGGCGTGCAATCCAAATAGAGGTTTTCGCTGGAAGAGAAACAGCCATATCTCACCCGGTTGAAATTGGATACAAGCTGAACACGAAATGCAACGCACTCCCGAGAATCACTATGACGGGGATTACAATTTTCGCACCACCAGCTTCAAGCCTTGAAATCTTTCGGGTTCGTGAACTGAATAACTTCTCGAAATGGTGATCACTAGACAGTCAACCGAATATAACAAAAAAGCTGTCATTTAGTTGTTACCCACGTATAAAAATACGCAGACGAGATTATTACATTGAAAATTATCCCATTACAGTGACAAACAAATAAATAAAGGTAAAACTGACAATAGACGGTGTCTCCATTGTAGTGCGCGTTTATAAATTAACAATAATAACTTATCAGCGAGTACATAATGTACCGGCCGTAATGGACCCATTCATAAACCAGGGGCATTAGTGTAGCACGCCACGGCACGACACAGAATGTCACGTGGCTGCCTCTTTTTTTCTAGTTAACTATCTTGTATTGTAATCGCGGAGACTATACCATACATTAATATTATACACAAAAGCACTACAAAATATGATTTTTTTGTGTTGGAGATATGTTGTAACTTTAAGTCGCGGAAGCAGTAGAAATGTATAATTTGACCAGGTGACACAAACCTCATAAAAAAACAGTGACAAGGACCGACGTTTCATTCAGTAGGTAAGATTATTATTGAAAACTGAAAAAAACTGGTGGTAGGTCGTCCACAACGGCGAAAAACTTATGGTGAGATACGCAAGTTTTTTTTACGAACTAGGATCAGTCATCAGTGTATTTAGTATAACCAATTTCGAACAGATCGACATAACTATGTCAACTGATGAGCTGTGGTTATTTTTCGCTAATAGGTACTGTATTTAGATTTTATTGCACCTCCCATCAAAAGTATAAAAAAGACCGTGGAGTGGCATCGCGTATCTCAACTATACCCGTGTTAAAAGACCGCCGCCCACGTCTATCTCCCCCCTCCTCCCCCTGTCATAATAAGTTATTATCGCGTATGATGTAGGAATAAACGGTACAAGACGGCTTCTTCGATATAACTCGCTGTTTTGTGTTCTGACGCGATGTCTGACGAGCAGTTTCAATAGTTTTATCGATTTGTGTTTTTTGAAGACGTGAAATATAGGACAAGTAAAGTCTTAACTTTAATCATATTCATATTGAACTCATAACTACATTATTTATAAAAGGCGTGTGATTGCCGGAGACCCAATATTCTTTTCTCCTCCGGTCGTTTATTCTTTCCTTTCCTCTCGCATCTAAAGGGGACAGTAACGAATCTACAATCCAAATTTCATGGATAATCAGGGGTGGAGGTAAATACTTACCCCATGGTGAGCCGTTTGATCGTTTGCCGGATCTATCCAATAAATAAAACCGTTTAAAAAAGCATTTTTTCTCCAACTGCACTTGTACATTATCTACAAGAAATATAGGGAACATCGGAGTACCTATTTCTTATTTGTGTATGCCATAGAATGACTTCAGATTTAGTTCATGATATAATGACTGAGCAAATACTGGACTTCGAAGACGAAACTTTCAAGAAAATAGTCATTTAATCCTCCATAAATGCCAAGACAATTTAAACTTTATCCTCTCCAAAAACCTTTACCTACTTTATCTAAAACTTACACCTTTATTGGACAAAGAATAGTTTCCAATTTAATTTGGCCCAAGTTACAGAATAGGGCGAAACAAAAAGGCATCTTAACCTAATCGTGGCTTGTAACTTTGGTTTCGCAACTCCGGAGCGAGTGTCAAAGATTAGAGAGGATGTCGCAACTTGGATGGCTCGCCGCCGGCCGATGAATTATTTATGGGTTCGGTTTAGTTCGAAGGCTTAGCGGAACGACGCGGCCGGATTTTTGTTATCATAATTTTGAGGGTTTTAAGTTATGAGCGGACGCGTTTGTAAACATGAACATCATTGTAAAGTATCAATCTACAACAAAACGAGACAATCAAAGACCTATTGAAATATTTAATTTCGATCGTGGAATATCAAATGCTGTAAGTACAGAATCGTTTAATTGATTTACATAACGAATAGTGAGAGGCTCTTTCTATATATCGCCTCGCTAAAAAAATATGACTAGAAATAGAATGCAGCACCATTTTCATCTCTTCTGTGCCCTTAGAGGCTCCTGCATGCTATGACCAGGGTCAAAGAATACAGGAGCTTTAGGAGACGTAAGACCGGTATCTGGCGTAACCATATGCCGATAAGAGCATTTGTTTCTAGATTCATTCGAAAATAAAAAATTTCTTTGTATGCTTGTGCTCAATACAACCACATTGCTCTACAATGTTATTAGTGTATTAAAATAATATACTTAATACAAACTGTTATAACGTCATCTAGTGGCGATCGTCCACATTGTTTATTACTAAGTTTATTATCTGCGTTTTGTATTTTACCAGTCTGTAAAATATTGTTAAAAATAAAACCAGTCTATGGAAACTGCCGGTGTTTTAATTTACAAGCCCAATTGAATTCCATGCCCAAGTACCACTCGCTCAATAAGTGTAACATTTCCCTATCGCCCTGCGCTCCTCACACACACCACACCAAGCCATCACTTTTGCCAATAATTATTAATCAAAAAGATCCTTAAATCCGCTCGGGGTGGACCTTTAAAGAAATTTCATAATCAAAACACAGTCGGCCGCCCCGCGCATACTAACTCAGGTAACCAGTCCAAATAATAGGTTTAATTTCAAACGGATCGTAGTTAGTGTACGTGGTGGAAATACTGGTGGCTGTAATATAATCCCGAGGGCATCCCGCGAACAGATTTGCGTTTTAATAAACTTGGTTAGCTTAATAGAGGTTTTATTACGGTTTTGAGACGTTTGCAGAAATGTGTGTTTGGAATTGTGTCTGTAAGTGAAATGAAATGAAAATGAAATGAAAATAATTTATTGAATCCATTAAAATGTTCAACATTGTTTAGATTCAGTCATTTTTTGAACTACCACCCGGTTCGGAAAGCGGTTTTCACTAGAGAAGAACGGGCAAGAAACTCTAGTGTTGCTCTTTTCAAAACCAGTTTACAATGTATGATTATTACAAAAATTACAAGTTGGTTTAAATCAGAGCAGTTCATTAATAACTTGTTATGATTTGCAAGTAGGATATAGTTGAATACGAATAAGTTTACTTTATATTTAATATGGCTGAGAGAAACGAAACGAAGTAACCCATAACGAAGAATCAGTATACTCTGTTTTGCCAACGCAATAAATAATTATAAAAGCGTTAAGTAATCTATTTATCAATTACAAAGTAAGCAAATCGGACAGACCAGTCCACACAAGCAGCACCCGTTCACGAGTATGACGCATGTGCCAGCCATCGGCCTCCTCAACCATGCTACAGGGAAGTGACCGACCCGGCACACGACGCCACCGCAAGCACAGACTTTTAAGCGAGCATGACTTATCCAATCGCTTACAAAGCAAAACAAAATAGTTTAAGTTACTTAATATAAATGAAATTATACAGAGCACACTAATACCTCCGCTCCAAGATACTATATATTTAATTAATTTTATACTATACTATTCCCAAGCCTTATTATCATCTAGATATTCTGAAATTTTATAATAAGCTTTATTGCATAATTTTTGCTTGATAGTAGCTTTGAATTTTTCAATACTTAAGGCTTTAATATGAGTGGGAACTTTGTTATAAAAGTGTATACAGTAACCCTTAAAAGACTTGCTGATCCTGTGGAGTCTGGTCTTATGAGTAGCTAAATTGTTCTTATTTCTAGTATTTTTATTGTGAATATCGCTAATCTTTCGAAAGTTTTCTTTATTTTTATGGACATACATTAAATTTTCAAAAATATATTGTGATGCCACTGTCATTATATTTATTTCTTTAAATTTTTCTCTAAGAGAATATCTGGACCCTAGCGAATAAATTGATCTTATAGCTCGCTTTTGGAGAACAAAGATGGTATTAATGTCAGCAGCACCACCCCACAGTAAAATTCCATAACTCATCAGACTATGAAAGTAGGCAAAATATACCAATCGAGCTGTATCAATATCAGTCAATTGACGTATCTTACCCACCGCGTAGACTGCGGCGCTCAGCTTTTTAGCTAAAGCGACTATATGAGGACCCCATTGAAGTTTGGGATCTAATGTGATTCCCAAGAACTTAGTTGTATTCACAAGGCTCAACTCATCCCCATTCAAAAGAATGTTAGCGTTAACTTTTTTGACATTAGGAGTCACAAACCGTACACATTTAGTTTTCTGACTATTTAGTAACAAGTTGTTAACGCTAAACCAATGTACGATTTTTGTGAGGGTGTGGTTTACATCGTCAATAATGGGTTGATGTCGATTCAGTTTAAATAATAAAGAAGTATCATCTGCAAACAACACGACCTCACAGTTGTCCCTTATAAAAAAAGGTAAGTCATTAATGTAGATTAAAAAGAGGAAGGGTCCAAGAATCGAGCCCTGCGGAACTCCCATAGTAACAACAGACCCAGGAGATCTTTTTCCGTTGACATCTACACTTTGGACCCTATTACTTAAATACGACTTGCATAAATCAAGCGCAACGCCATTTACACCGTAGTGGCTTAATTTCCTGATAAGAATTTCATGGTGAACACAATCAAATGCTTTGGATAAATCACAGAACACACCTAAAGCGTCCTGTGAATTCTCCCAAGCATCAAATATGTTATGTATAAGCTCCACACCAGCATCAGTAGTGGAGCGACCCCGAGTGAAACCAAATTGTTTACCATGAAGTATTTTATTTTTTGAAAAATAAATTTGAATTTGATGAAGCATCAGTTTTTCAAAAATTTTGCTTAATGAAGGTAGTACTGAGATAGGTCTATAGTTGGAGGGGTCATCTGTACTACCAGATTTAAAAAGAGGTATAATTTTACTTAACTTCATTTTATCAGGAAATATACCACTGTTTATACAAGCATTAAAAATTACAGCTAACTGGGGAGCTAAGACTGGTATTGCAGCATTTAATATTTTTGTTGAGATTCCCCAAAGGTCACATGTATTTTTAATATTAATTAACTTAAATGTTTTTATAATATCCACACTGTCAACGCAATGGAACGCAAATGAATCTCTACCACCAGGTACACTTTCTTCCAGTAATTTTTCTGCTATGCAAGGAGATGAATTTAAACTTTTTGTTATGGAAACTGGTACATCTGAGAAAAAGTTCTCGAAAGCTCTAGCTACTTCAAAATCAGATTTAAAGATATGATTATTTATATTAAGGCTAAACTCTGTGTCACGAGGTTTAGCTTTACCAGTTTCTTTCCTAATCACACTCCAAGTCATTTTAATTTTATTTTTGGAGTTTTTTATTTTAGTGCTCAAATATAGTGACTTTGCTTTCAAACAAACTTGTTTAAATATTTTCGAGTAATTTTTGACATACAATTTAAATTTCTCACTATGATTATATGTTCTTTCATGGTATAGATCATATAATTTATCTCTACTTCTATGTATGCCTATAGTAGCCCAACTGTTGAAGCATGTTTTCTTACCAGCTGAAATGGACCTGGCTGCAAAAATTGATTTGTATTCCTCACAAAATATGTTAAATACACAATTATATAATTCATTAGGGTCATTACCCTTTACAATTGTGGTAAATTTTTCGGATATTTTGGTTTTAAACTTTTCTAACCGGGTCTTTGTTACCGGAACAACAATAAGTTTCTCGAGTGATTGCTTCTGGAACTCACTGCTAAATGTGACAAGTTGTCCACAATGATCAGAGTCTAGTTTATTAATAATGTTACTATTAATTGGCACTATATCAGTGAACACATTATCTATGCAGGTAGCACTGATATTAGTTATTCTAGTCGGCTCTGAAAAAAGGTTAACTAAATCAAATGATAAAAAGAGATTTTTTAACTTTACAGTCATTAAAGTGTTTTCTAGTAAATTAATATTAAAGTCACCACACACCAGCAATCTTTTATTGGATTTACTCAATTTCCTCAATGCATCTTCCATTATTGTCTCGAAACTATCGTATGATGAAGAGGGCGGTCTGTATACACTTACAATGATGAACTGCTCCGACTCTATACATGATATTTCTATGGTTTGCTCCACAGAGAGGCTCACTATATCCTTTCGTTCTTTGTATTTAATATTCTTATTAATTAGTATTAGTGAGCCACCATGTATTGCACTTTTCCTACAAAAGTTGCTACCAACTATATGATTTTTAAAATTGAACATGAGTTGTTCAGTTCTCAGCCAATGTTCTGTAATGCAAAGTATATCAATTTCCTGACAACTCATGAACAATTCCATTTGCAATTCCTTGCCTAGCATGCCCTGACTATTTTGATGGACTAGTTTTAAAATATTGTTGTCATCCATATTGCAAACACTATTCCGACTAATGGGTAGAGAGTAATTAATATTGATGTCATTCAAAATTGAATTTGTATTTAAAAAAATGTTATTAATGTTATTACTATTATTCATTGCTTTTAATGTCAGATTGCAAGAGGTGGACTCTATTGTCGCAATTTCTAATTTAAATAATTTGTTGGAATAGATACAAGTGTATCATTCCGTGTCATGGATGTAAACTGCTCAATAAAAGCAGGTGGAGTAGCCAAGTGTTTGGCTTTGTCTAATATACTTAAATATAGCATTCTTGCTATATGTCGTTTCATTACATTTGAATAAATATTTCTATTAAATTTATACTTACTATAGTAAGTGACGCAATATAGAGAGAGATAAATGTGTACTAAGTATAATGGTATACTTGTTTATGTTTAACAAATAGATCAGATGGAAATGGCATGTCTAAGACTAATTTAGTCTCAAAAAAGTAACAATGGATTATACTTTGTAGGTATTGTAGTAGTAGAAGATACCGTCTATAAAATATGTTACCCTTCGTGAAACAGTGGAGAGAAACCAACTGTTTTTCGCAACTGAAACATAAGTTTATGTTAGCAATTTTTTTTCTTCACAATGTTGTGGGACCTAAAATTACACAGAATTATACCCAATTACGGACATCGTGTTGCGTCGTAAGAAATTGGAGAGGATTAGCTGCTCCGTATGACAATAAACTTATAATCACTAACATCATGATTTCAGCAGATTTGTACAAAATAACAGAAGGAAGCTATTAAGTCCTCATTATTTCTGCCTTCATCAATACCTATTTCGCATACACGAGATACATCCCACAAATGAGTACATAATGCGCTAGTTGGCAAACAAAGCTCCAAGATGTTTACTATTCCGCTCGATACACAGCCGTAACCAGATTATTTGCTATTAATTCATTTACACTGACTGAAGCTGACGGTTATTGCATTAAACCTCTATTTACCCGTCTACCGTACTGTTTCTTATTTTTTAATTAGGGGAGTGGGAAACATGGATTACAGCTGTCTATTTTAAATGAATAAGGCCGTACATTCTTAATCAGATTCTTGGTATATCAATTATCTAAAAGTACGGAAATTAAATAATAATAAAATCCTCCACGCGCAAAACAGGAAAGATGAAAGAAAACATTGTTATGAAACGTGTAGGCCATAACAAAGTTTACAAAATTTTCTATTTAAGTCTGCCGATCACCAATAGGCCTGTTTGGTGACCAACGCCCTAATTCCTCAATCTAACTCTTTATTATAGACGAGATCCTTTCCCAGCAGTGGGCATGTATTGGGCTGATATTACATTATGTAAATGTAAAACCCACAAACAATAACAAAACCATTGTATCTTAAATCCACGCCCTGTAAATAAAGCTAATAGCCGTTATCAGGGAATCAGAGCTATCCATTAGGCTGATCGGATTGGGGTGAAAAGACGAGTGTTTGTCGATTTAATGAAACACCGGCTGAGCGACGGCGCCCCCACAGGCCGACATAATTCCGCCAGTCGAGAGCGTGATGTGTTTCGTTATTGCTTTTTAAATGTTACTTGTGTGAGGTATTTATATTGTCAACGGAGGGAGTTCATGATTAAGAGGAATTCTGTTGTAGCAGGCAGTGAAATGGTAATAATCGCATCAGTGGTTTAGTGATGCCGTCGGTCTATCAACAATAAATTAACTCAGAAGGGGTAAGAATTGCGGGTTAGGTAATCAACTTTATAATTTGTATTCGATTCACACGTCATGTGCCGTTGATGTAGCCATAGTTATTATATTCCACTGTCACCAACAGAACGCGATACATATTACCATCTCAAGATGTGTCAGGAGCCTATCGCCACAAAATTTGAACACTGGACAATGTATCTGAGGTTTCTGAAACTGAAAATAATGACTAAAACCCGTTGACTGAAACACAAAGACAATTATAATCGATTTACAGCCGAAGCCTCATTAATTACTAACTACCGGTAGTTCACTCGTTGTCGAGAGCCCTTGCCCCCTCCCCCTCCCCTTCAGCGACCCCAGGGAACGACCCATATTAATGGAACTTTATAAGCCCAAAGATTTATCCAACATCTTTAGATAAAAGCAACTTAATGAATTAGATTGTTTGTGTTGTTGGACCGTGAAACGAATAGCGCAAGGTTACAGGTCAAATAGAGAAGTTTGTTGGTTAAATGCTCAAATACACAGGAAAAATAGTTTTGTGTATGTCGTTGGAAATTGGTATGTTTTGAATTGGCTTTTGCTTTTTCAAAAGCAAAAGAGGCTTGAATAATAGTAACCTAACAATGATTAAATACAATGATACATACATACATAGACTCACGCCTTTATCTCAAAAGGGGTAGGCAGAGGCGCAACCAGGACACCCACATTTCACCTTGTATGTTCCGTCCCTTGATGTGTTAGGGGGCGAGCCTATCCACAAATTCCTGACTCCAGGCTAATAATGAATAGAAAAACCCAGTATCACTTTGACCGGGATTCGAACCCGAGACCTCAGCTTTGTAGTCGTACCGTAGTACAACTACGCCACCGATGCAGTCAAATACAATGATTACCATGTCAAACTCAAAATCTTTTGCAAAGTTAATTCAAGCCTTATCTAAAAATCCTTCATGTCATGCTCTGTTCATGGCGGTACCGTTATAATATCTGCCGATTTTAGCTTCTGAATTCTTCCATAGTTATGTGAGCTATCGCCATAAAGGTGGCAATTTGGAGTTCAATATCGATTACGTGACCTTTCCATGTATTCTAAGTTTGGCAGAAACCCAGAATCGATACTTCTAACATAGTTATCTTTACGGCAATTCGTTTAACTATGTCGGAAATAGTTGGAACTGAACCATTCGCAGCTAAATTTTCAGATTTCTTTACATTCTAAGTGTTTCGAGATTGTCTGTTTCTAGACCGAGTATACACTCGCTCGACATGTCAATGAACCTGGTGATAAATCTTGTGCCAGCCATGTACATGATCCAACGACGAAAGTTAACCTGCATATCGGTTTGCTGATTATAGTCCGAGTAGACTAAAACAAAACAAGACAAACTAACGTGGGTTATTATGGTATATTATTGGTATTTATCAAAAATGTACGATGGTATTGAAAGATAAATGTTCACGGCTTTTCAAGTGGCTAACGACAATGAAGAGCACAAGACAGAAGAATACTACTCTACATTTAATTGCTTTTCCAACCATTTTAGAAGATAACAACACACAAGGCAAACATGGAATCCTTTGACATTTACGATTTAACCGACAAAACACAAAACCCACAGCTCCAATAAACCTTTTGCGCGCATTCTATTTGCTATGAAAGTAAGCTCTATCAATTTATCTGGTTCGACAACCAGCAGGAATGGTAAAAACCATCGATTTATTCAACAAAAGGGGAGTGAACTGAGAAACGCAGTGGCTATTGAGAGCCGCGCCGCAGCTATATAATTGAAAAATTGAACGCCACTCCGCTCCGCTGTAGAATATCCACCGTACACGGATTCTGGGGAGCGAGCAGATAAATATGTGGTTATATTGATTTTACTATCTTTTATAACGACAAAGACGACGTGGCTATTGTGAGTAATGTCCAGATAGAAATTGTGAGTAATGTGTAACTGGTGAAAGACCATTCTTTCATACTAGTTGCTGCAATTATACAAATTAACTCGAAATTAGATGTAGATCTATAAAATGACACACTTCAAGCTTATGTCCGGAGATTTTACTAATGAACTAGTAATTATTCATCAGTAAGATATGGAACATACTAATGTTTGGTGATTGCAAATTACTAGCAAGTTTAATAACACGGTTTGATATCGCTGGCATTCTGATTATTTAATTAAGTTTATGATGCTTAGAACTTAACCCCTCTCAATTGTAGAGGACGAATTTGGGCCGATAGAGAGTGGAAAGCCTAAAACTATCGGTCCTTTTATATAAGATGTTGATTAACTTGAGCAATGAAACGAAAATACAAATATATTTTGAATTCCACAACTAAACACCTCCCACTTATTTTAGTACACAATACATCTGTGGCGCTTCATGCTAAAATTACCCAGTAATTTAGCCAAAACAGCACACATAAAGCGACCACAATGACACCGAGCATGCGAAGTATTTCAGCTGGTAGCTCTGCATATAATCTAAGGTTATTGTGTCAAGCGGCGAAATATTACGACGAAACACGTCAACGTCGCGAAGTGGAACAGCACTCCGGAGTATTCCACATGAGACGTTCTCGAGAAAACTTTCTAAATATTGGCGAGTCTGCGAATTTACCGAGCAAATTCTTGTAAACCGCTAAGTGAATTGGATCGATACATCACTCCGTTGATTTTTTGGTTAGTATTTTACTTATGCAAGCAAATTATGGTTCTCGAAATGTGGTGGGTATTTAGTATTCTGGAAAGGTGATTTTGCAATGCAAATGAGTTTGCTTAACTATGAAGGATTATCTGCGTCTTTTATTCAACCAGACAAATACTAAAAGGAGAATATAAAGCTTTGAAGGTGTACAGGTGTAAGCTTTAGAGGTAATTAAATTTTCTATGTAAATGAGAATTGAAGAATTTTGTAGCATTCTCGTTTGTTGGTGTCGAGTTGTAGGAAAAACCAATAACGATAGAAAACTACTCAATGGCTATCGTAAAAGACTCCAACCACTTTAAATACTCGAGGCAACTCGGCAATTCTTTCAGATTACTTTCCAGCTCGGGTTATTTCTCAGACGATTCAATTTAAAACAAGAAGACAACTAACATAATAGCCTTTATGGGGAATTAAAGCGGTAAGTTTCGCTCACAAACAACCCTCAATGGCCTCTTAGGGGGAAGAAATTTAAGTTGATCAATAAAAACAGCTATCAGGCAGGCAGGCCGCCATATTGACTGAGTTATTGGAAATGTGGGCAAACCCGTTATTACCGGTCGAAAAGACCTATTAAATGAATCACTTGTTGCGCGGAAAAATGCCTTTTTGTCCGGCCAACTCGTTAATCTCGATGCAAATACAAAATGCTTTTTAATGACGACGGATATTCCGCGAGGCAATTTAGGGGCAAAATGAACTTTGCATTTAAATACCATTTGATTTTTTAAAACTGCCGCTGTTGTGCTATGCGAGTGGAATGAACACTGTTTTTTGAGTAGAAGTGTTTGTCGTATGAGTCTGTTGATGAATACTGTTAAAAGTTGAAATCATTGGATAGAGTTCCAAGATATACCTACGCTTATTATGAAGGCGTTCATAGGTAGTGTAGGCACTATGCGTATTAAGCAAATAATATTTAGTCAGCTTTACCCGGATAATACCACTAGTTAAGAGAAGTGACATGAAGTAGGTAATAGCTTTAAATGGTCTTATCAGATAGTATTCATAGACATTAGTACTCATAGACAGTTTAGCTATCGAATGTGTTATGTCTTCTTCGCTCAAAGAGAATTCATAAGTCCGTTTCAAATGGACAAAACATTCGTTAACTAACATAGGTTTTAAAACTATCTTTGAATAAGGGCGATTGTTTTTTGAAAAATAAACCAAACGATATCAGAAGGGTGTGGTTGTGATGTGGTAGACTAAACTTAACGTTATTAAAAAAAAGCAGTAAAGAAGAAATCGAGTACTAGTTAGAAATTGATCTTAGTAAACTATAAGTCTAAGCAAGGAACATTTTATGCTAAAATTCCTTAACGACGTCTTAATGTAAATCAGCATAAGTAGGTACATAGTATATTCTCCTAAATCCCGAATTACATACAATTGGAGTTAGGCAGGCGAAATGATTGAGGTGTCTGCCTGCTCTCAGTTGTCAAGGATTATGGCATCCCTCATCGCTTTACGTTCAATATAAGCCAAAATCTCATTTGAGCATTTCAATCCCATAATCCTATCAACTTTGTGTTACACCTTAGGTGTGTGGCGGGCGGTATTTTGTGTTGGATGTTTCGTAAAATACCCAGGTGGGTAAAATTAAAAGTAATAGATTAGTTGCCTCCATTTTAATTATGATTTATGTCGAAAGGTTTACGTTATGCATAATCCTAATAAGGAATATTTTGTTAAATCTACATACTTATATACATATACACAAACTCACGCCTATCTCTCAGAGTTAGGCAGTGGTGCTACCAGGATATCAACATTACGCCTTGTTTGTTCCGTCCCATGATGTGATAGGGGGTGAGCCCATCGCCATATCGGGCACGAATTCCTCACTCCGGGCGGATAATCAAAAATCAAAAATAGAAAAATCCAATACTACATTGACCGACCCGGGATTCGAACCCGAGACCTCAGCGTTGTAATCGTATCGTAGTAAAATTACGCCACCGAGGCAGACAGATTTATATTATAAATCTGTTCAGTAAAAACTCATCTCGGCGCGTGGCTCAATGTGTGCGTGTGCTTGTCAATGTGAAGTTTTTATTTTGGTGTTAGTGCCGCGACAGTTGTCGCCCGAGCAACATGTCGTCCTTACGCTCTCTTAAGCAGGTACAGTTAACGATAAAAAAGTTACGAAACCCGGGAAACATATTAGAGAATTCTAATTACTTAATGGTAAGATAAATCAATAAAATTATTACTGTATTTTTGTGCTTTTATTATTTACGTATAAATTCATCATTGATGTGATATTTTCGGAACAGCACCCCCAAATAATGTTTACTGTTCTTAAACGTTTAAAGATGTCAAAATGTATGTGATAGTAGATACAAGGTTTGTTTGTAATTCAGCCGAATACAAATAATACATACCTAGACAATATATTAACATAAACGTAAGTTCGTAATCTGCATTATACCTACAACCTTAAGCTATGCGGTCAGACAGTTTAATCCTCTTGTAGATTATTATCGATAATTGATTATTACACTATAACACTACTTAAGCCCTCTAAAGTTTTACTTTTAAGAATATAACCACACTAGGAAAAGGAATTCTCCCGATAAAAAGTGATCATTGCAGCACAAAGAGTTACAAAATCTAAAGATCACTGCTGTCCTTAGAATCTGATACGGACGGGGTAAACAAGGATAGATTCAAACAAAAATGTATCAGGAAACCATTTTATATGTGGCAATATGTGTAGCTTTATGAGTCATGTGTGTATTGATAGTCAATCACCACGCACTATAACGGTGAAAGAAAACATCGTGAGGAAAACTGTATACCATAGCGATTTATAATAATTTCTATGGTATGTAAAGTCCGCCAACCCGCACTAGGCCAGCATAGTGGACTATATGGCGAAACTCCTCTCAAACACACTGTCGATTGTAGAGGAGACTCGTTCCCTGCAGTGGGATGTATATACAGGATACAGGAACGACAATATACAATACACATGACGAAAACCGCTAGGAAGACATTCGATTGCAAAATCAAAACTCTAATCGCAAGATGGAAAAATAAAATTACTTGCATCGCACCATGAAAGTGTGATCAATTTTGTTTTTAAATAAATAGCCACAATTAGTTAATTATTAATTACCAAACCCATTCATAAAAATTCAGATAGATAAAAGTCCAACTCATTAATATTCATAAGAACGGCTATAGTCCATACTGGGCTATAAAGCAGATGATTTATACGGCGAAATGAAATGCGTTTTAAGAGCACCATTATTATCGGGCGGGTATTTATTCGCAGTAATAAAAAGTTTAATGCATACGCCGCGCCGTCTCGCGACCCACGCAGATAACACTACAATAATAAAAATGTCTATATGTCTAAACGTCTATACTATTAAGAGGGATTAGCCCATATACCGCGTTGGTCGGTTTCATCATCATCAGCCCGTTGCAGTCCACTGCTGGACATAGGCCTCTCCCAAGGTACGCCACAGAGCCCGATTTGCTGCTTTACGCATCCAGTCGCTGCCGGCCCTCTTGTGCAAGTCGTCCCGCCATCTGGCCAGAGGACGTCCCACGCTACGTTTTCCAAGACGCGGTCTCCACTCCAGAACACGCTTACTCCAGCGGTTATCTGTTCTGCGACATATGTGGCCAGCCCATTGCCACTTTAACCTACTAACTTTCAGAGCTATGTCGGTCACCATGGTTCTCTGGCGGATCATCCGTTCCGAATTTTGTCCTTCAAAGGAACTCCGAGCATAGCTCTTTCCATAGCACGTTGAGCGACTTTAAGCTTGGTCGGTTTAACCCCTTTCAACCGTATTCTCGATTGTAGATGAGGCCCGTGCCCTGCAGTGGGACGTGTATGGGCGGATACAGACACCTCGTTGACCTAGTGCGAGCTGACACTTCACATCTTGTATCCATCTCCTTTTTAAAAGTGAATGACATAAACAGGCAGAAAACTACACAGAACTTATTATACTAAGCACTGCATGGGCACTAAATTGCGATCGTCATCTCAAAACATAAGGTGTCAAGTCCCTTAAATGCTCAGTAATCTATCTACAATGAAATATAAAATTCTTCAAACCGCCGTCAACAGGGATTAACGCAGTGTTTCTACTCTGAAAGAAAGAGCCTTCAAATAGCGTAGTGTCGCGTCCTTATCCTCGTATTATTTGTCCATTTGCTAACGAAATAAATTCGCATTATAGGCCAGGAGTGGGGGTAATGCGGTATTAAATAACATTATGTGGCCCCGAGCATTAGTCGGCTCATTTATTGCCCCTAACCGGCGTTTTATCGCGCGCTGACCGCTGGCCGCCGTTACTAACGAGAGTATTCTCCATGATACCAATGTTATATGCACTTTTATTGATATAACACGTTTATCGGACTATTGTGTGGTATAAATTGCTTTGGAGTTAACTTATTCCTCGCGGAACTGATGTGAATGAACAGCTTTCCTGTTGCGTTTCGTTCGATGCGTAAGGTTGTGAAAGACTTACAAACTAGGAGGATACCGAAAGTGGAAAATCCGTCATAGCGGCACATACAAAATATGTGTGTTCGGGGCTAGCCGGTGCATTATCCGACTTTGACCAGGCATAATTGTCTCGACCGGTGAAAGACAATATCTATAATTTTACCGTTGTTTCCATCAACGAA
Organism: Deilephila elpenor; assembly: GCA_949752805.1. NCBI lineage: Eukaryota > Metazoa > Arthropoda > Insecta > Lepidoptera > Sphingidae > Deilephila > Deilephila elpenor. The sequence continues at coordinate 502,286 of OX457098.1, forward strand.
ATGAAATCAAATCAAATTCGTTTATTGGTAACACAGGCAATTAAAAAGCTCTTATGACAAGTCAATACACATAGCAATTATTCTCTATTTACAAGATATTTTTTATAAGTAATATTATGTACTTATTTTAAATTCACTATTTTTCGGTAGTCAATGCCAATGTTTCTATCAATAACACAGCATGAAACCTGATCATCAACTGTTACTCTGTTAGAACTCGATAGATGAAATGACGCGAGTGCCCAGCCTCCCCCGGCGTGTAATCTAGTTGCAGATTACTGCGAGCGACCGAGCCCACGCAATCCGGTTACCCAGTGCTCTGTACTATACTATGGTAGTTTACCAACAAGCTTTTTGATGTCATTGTTAACATGTCATATCGAGATAGATTAATCTGGATTGTTTTGGTTCTGATGCAAATAATAGCAATAATGTGTGGCCATGTTACTTGTATGTATGTTGTAATCCAGGCACGAAAACCATTCGAAAATTTGAGAGAAATCCTCGCTGTTGCACCATAATACTTATATCTATTTTGTCTATTCCCATACCTGTTTTCAATACCTTATTTCTTCCTCTTCCACGTGTACAAAATCATTTTAATTTATAACCAGCTACTTTTGTTGATGTCGGGTAAAAACACATAATAAGTCATTTTGATTACTTTTACCCTGGACACGTGTTTTACAACGATCAAATCACAACCTACCGCATTAATCCTACGATCATGCAATTGTTACACCCAAAATGCTCTCTACAAGCGCTTTAAACCTACACAGCTCACTAAACAAGTAAATACGTGTAAAATACTTAGATACCAATTAATCGGGCCTGGCCTCACGTCCCTAATGCCCGATCAAACGAGCGCAAACACAAGTTTTGAAGGTTTCGCCAAATAAATAAACTTGTTTGAGCGGCCTAACAAGGGACGCACAACTTGCCATGTATTGGTTAAGAGGGTACATACGGTAACGATCCTTTCAGGGAAAATGTTGCTCAAAATAATATGTACTTGAAACAGGAAATTTTATAAACTTCCAACCATAATTAATAGGTAGGGGAGCCAATAAGTTTTCTGGGAATTACTCGAGCGCGTCAGGTGAATATAGGGGAGGATACTCGCATTGTATTGAGTACGTTCACCATATATGAGCTCTTTATGAAGGGACGTTCTTCTCGTAGTAAAAAAAATCGATTGTCGGAATTAAGAAGCGCGTCAGATTAAGATAAACTAGGTTTGTTACTGGCTAATTAGTGTACTTTTCATAAATCTGACGATTGGAGCGTAACGTTAGCGAGTGGGAGGGCTACAATTATTTTGACATATTCAAGCGTGATTTTTTTTCTATTTGAAGTTAATAATGCAAAAATTACGAATATGCAATAATCTGACGATTTCCACAAGTAAAGGAATGAAAATCGTCTTTGGAAATAAGATCGTGCAGCTGGAATGTCCGCAGCCTCCGAGGCGCAGTTGGTTAGACGCAGGCTGTGAAACGAGAGGCCGCGGGTTCGATCCTCGCACAGAGACAAATGTTTGTGAAGCCCACTAGTATTTGTCTCGGGACTGGGTGTTTGTGAGACCGAAAAGCCTTTCGTAGCTTCTGATACCCACGTTACAAGACTAGATCTAAGTGTGAAGACCTGCCATGTATGTGACTGTTGGGTCTGTGTGTGTATTAAACTTATTATGGTCACCCTATTAGCACAGGACACAATCCTCCAATCAACATCTCTCACTCGGCTCGTTTTCTCAATCAGAGTGCGCCGTCCTGTTTGTATAATACCACAGAATACTAATTCTGTGATAATACGTCCATGGGCGCAACTCATGCGCCGGCGGCGTGGGTTCTGCTAGAGCGAGACGGAGGATCGCGCATTCCCGATTAATATTTTTGTAAATAACTGTAAACATTGTATTCCGAATTCACGTTTACCTACCTGTCTTACTAGGTACGAAACGAATGACTGAAAAAATCTAATTCAAAATAAATAAAACGAGCGAAATTAGCGAGGTCCAATAACAGAAACGAAAAACACAAACTGTTTTATCCGAAACATTTCATTTCGATACAATTTTTATACAGAAGTATTATATTACCGACATTGCCGGAAAGTCGCGTTTACAAAAACCGTTGTGACATTTTAGACTGTCAATTTCGCATGTTGTTTCAGCTGAACAAATCATCGGACACCCACCATTTAAGAGCTGACGAGTAAATAGGACGGTTTGTCCACAACTTTCACCCACACCCCAACGCAGAGGGTGGGGGTGGTAATATTTGCGCTCCGGGACATCGGTCGCCGAATACGCTTGTGTCTTCGTGGAAAATGAGTGGCGTTTTGATATGAGAAATGGACGTTGACATAGCTTATTGCTGATTGGAAAAATTTCGGTTCGCAGCGAATATTGAAGATGTGTTAGATACGTAATAAAGAATGGGGATATCACACTTTACTTCTGTGTAGTGCGTGTAGTGTAAGATCCCATAAATAATGCTGACCAGATTTATAGCATCAGAAATGAAAACGTAAGTTTTGGAAAATGGTAGAGCCACTGTCTAGTTAGCATGGATTAATGTTGAATGGTGAATTAATTTTTCTTTAATCATACATCGGTCTCGGCTTGTGCATGAAAACTGCAAACTTTTATTTAGATTTTCTATCAATTATACTTCGGAAACTACGAATAAATTAATTATATCCAAATAAAAAAATCAACGAGCTGTTAAAATATGATTGCAGAGTGTGTAAAATATCCTGTGAAAATAGCCCAATAGCGGAATGTCAACTAGCTACAGCTCCGCCATACATCAAGCAGACAACCTTATGAAATCCCTCTGAGTATAACTCGAACGTCGCGAGGTGTGTACAATTTTTCCTCTCAGCCTCCCAAATGGCATATGCCATGAATTCTCGTGTTGGTTACGCGGGGCCACTGTAGTGGCGATCACTAACATACATTATCTATTGTTTTTAGTTCAATGTTATTTACAGGACGAAATGTAGGAATTTGAAGGTCTACTCCTCCATATGGAGGGATTAAGAACCAAAAAGGAAGAGACAGCAGGGTGACCAACGCTATGATCGAAACGTAGTAGGTACAATCAATTCTTCACCCGTCATTATTTTTTCATGCAAACTGATCTCGACCGACATTGCCACGCACTTTCACACCATACACCACTATCGAATATCGATATCTACGTATAGCGTATCCATTTCTTCAACAGGACGAAACCTACTTAGCTTTCATTCTTTATCTTAGTCACTGCTATAAATTACATTCATTATTATGTGCAAGATATGTTTCTTTACTATGACTACCGCTCCCTAAATGGCGTTTCTCATGGCCCGACTTTTAAGTGAAATGCCCCATAATTCCACAGTTATGAAATGGGTCTGATGTATGTACACTAGGTATCCCCCTTGTCCTGGATGCTTTAGGGGGGTCCGGGAGGAAAGGTTTACGCTTATATTTTGATTAAAGTATTTGAGTTATAGCTTCACTTATTCACTTATATTAAGTCGAGAGTTGTAATGTACCGTTTTTTTCGAAACAGTGACTAAGAACATGGTTGTCGTCGTGAATTCAGTTCAATTAGATTATGAAATACTGTTAATAAAGTAAGAGTAGGCGTACAACCACTCCAAATAGGATCACACTTCCGGACGATAATGAAGTGACAAAAACATTTAAAATGAATTATTTATATTAATCTACCAGACACAACACTACACAAAACGTTTAAAATTCACAAACTATGAGAAGCATGCACAAATAATAATATTTGTGGATCGGCTGGCGGGTATATGCGTCTTTTTGTTTCAGCGTAGGTCCTGTGCAGCGACGCTCATTCGTTTAGTTACAGCTCCAGCTCCATAATGACTGCGCACAGCAACTGTGTTCCTACTGGGTGAAGCTATGAGAAGAAATGGTAAATTTTAAAATGATCTAACTTAACGCTCTTCATTCAAATCAATTCAAAAACCATCGAAGGAGAATTTGCCAGAACGTGTGGTTGTTAATCTGGTGTCTAAATCAATGTCTGGCATTTCTTAAATGAAAAATATATCGACAGGAGGGAAGGTAATTTAAGCTGCCATATCTGCCATAGCTGTGTTAGCTGCCATATCACCTCTAGCACTTCCACATTCTTATAACACGTATGCGTCTATATTTTACTCTTTATTCCATGATCGCGATGCTATTTTAAACTTTTTCGCTTGGCCTTCAATCTCAAAGCTTCGTCTGGTGGAACAGCCGTCTCCCTGACGAATGTGCGCAACACTTGTTCAGTTCAAAAAGGAGAACTCAGTACCGTGTACCGGCAACACTTCCGCGCAATATTTTTCAACTTCCTCGCACACAGCATTCTTCGACAAACTTCCAGACTCCAAATTGACGCAAGTTTTATGCTCCGAGTTCGTGTTATTTGTAGTTATGAAATTTATTAACTTTAAACATTTCCGCTGTATCAATTTTGAAGTTAAATATTTTTTTAGATTTTCGCCTTTATTGTCAAACATCGTGGTAAATTATTGAATAATATTTGGAGTTTCGACTACATCGAGATGCTAGTAACCGCACAAGATACTTCTAAGCATCTAAATTATAGATTAGCAGTTTTACGCTGATGATAGACTTCTCAAAATAGCAGCTACGACATTAAAACTCGCGTGTTTCAACATCTGTTAATGCTCCTCTGGTTTATAATTGACCGATTATCACTACTGACCATGCTCTGTTTGACCCATACACTAAACCCTCGGCTAGACTATTAATACTTAATATAAAAACTATTAATCCAGTTTGTTTATAACACGCTACCTACTCCTTTTTACCTGAAAACAGGCTAGCTAGCGCAAGAAGCGCACTCAAAATTAATAGTCCAATGTTCGCTAATGAAACATTCGCTCAAAGCAGCTGTTTATTTAATGTACTACAAAGACGGAGTAAGGCGTGAGTCACACGGAGGAACTTTAACGCAGCCAAACTTTTATTACCATAATCATAAAAATACAGAAGAGTTTGCACTGTTTTATCTTGCACTAATTATCATCAATTTTAGGCATCTTGTGAAGCCTAAGTATTTTTTTTTTTTGGTGTACTTTCATCTTCATTTTACTCTCTAAAAAATCCAAGTGACGAGGGGCAGCCATCCATATGTTAATGACATAAACACAACACAATATAGTAATTACCAAAAATTCATCACCAATTTGCTACGATTAATTATTGTTGGTACATATTGATTCATGATTACTGTAAATTGTACTACAAATGGTTTATTAAAGACAGAGTAGAACAAAACGCTAAAATCACTCTGATTGAAGCAACAGTATGCAGACTTAGGTCACAAATTGACTAGCAATAAGTTTCCTTTCATTCGAGCAGCTCTGTGTGACAACAGCCTTAACAGTAGACGACCGTCCCGCTAACAAGCCTGTGGCCTGCTCGGTGAACAAACAAATTTGTGGCCGCTACTTTAACGTCTCTATTAGTAAAGACATACGGGTGTGTTTTGCAAAACAAGAGAATATAGTCTTGTGACATTCTTCTTTTGTGAAACTCTACTATATATCGTTTTTGATGTTCGCAAATGACATTGTCCATTTTTGCGGTACATTTAAAATGTAAAGCGGATACTTCGATGTTTGTGTAACATGTGTTTTGGGTAAAACAAATGAAAGAGGCAGCGTTCAGCCTGAAGCTGGGGTGCCCTTAATTAATTCGATAAAGTCAGGGCGTATTTTTAATATTTAATTTATTACATACATAAACTCACGTCTTTTTCCCAGAAGAGGTAGCCAGAGGACATTTCGCCTTGTATGTTCCGTCCCATGATGTGATAGGGGGCGAGCCTATCGCTATATCGGGCACATATTTAATTTATTGACAGCTTAAATACATCTGTTGAGTAATAAACGGTCATATCTGAAAACTGAAACAGTGATTACTCACTGAAGGTGAGTTAAGAATCAGACATAAATATGTAGTTGCATAGCTACCATTTGTTTAGTCCTTAAGAGTCACTGTCTTCATTAAATGACATATGGATGTGGGAATTTGGAACAGTTTTTAAAATTTGATAATTTACTGTATACAGGTACGGAAAACTTTATAGGTCCGAGCTTATTTTTAATCCAAAATATTCTCATTAACACCAGCCCCTGCCTAACTGTGTAAACTTTAAACCAAGCTCTTCGAAAGACATTATTTCCTAAATTTCTCGTTTCCGCTACATTAACATTAGCAATAATCCGCGCCAGCTAATAAGTAAATAAACAATTGGCACATATGTACACGGTGTGTTTGTTCCGGAGTGTTTGCCGTGCATTTAGCCGAGATGAAGCTGGGGCAAGCGCTCCGAGCGCTGCGAACGCCGGCAAGCGCTGCGAGCGCTTCAAGCGCTGTTTGCACTGATATCAAGCGATCCACTCCGTTCAAGTGGCGCTACTTACTCCATATTATATTTTGGACTGGTTGCCTCCGCTGTTTGCTAGGTTGAAAGGTTTATCGATGTTTAGATTGTAGAGATTCTTTATCTAGGTTTAATATACCAGTAAATCAACTCTTGTATATCCCACAGCAAAGCATGGAGTTCTTTTAAAGTAAAAAGTGACAAAAACCTTTATCTTTGTTTAGTAAGGGTTCGTACTTCGTCGTAAAACTCCCATTATCTTTGAATTCTTTTTCAGAACTTAGATTTGCAGATTTTCTCACGGTGGTTTCCTACGCCATTAAAATAAGCGATATATAAAAAGTCAGAGGAAGAGCATTACATGTATGTGTCCACTGTCCTGGATTCGAAGTTGCAATCTACAGTTTGTCTGTCCGATTCGCTTTCTTTCTCGTTTCGTTTCGCTCCGTTTCTCTTCGTCGTCCTATAAGGTTTGATTGCTAAAATCTAGGCTTGCTTATACCTCCTGCATTCGATATATCGATTACTGGTATGAGTTGACATCGCTATAGGAAAGGTAGGCCTTAATATAAATTCATTATAGATTCAACAATCTCACATTAAAACGTCACAATACTTACCTTTTAAATTATCATAACTTAATCTCTAGCACCCAGTTCAGCGACCTCTCTCAAGCCCACTGAAAGTGTCCAATGTCCATCACTGTTGCCAAATCCAGGTATATGAGCCAATGTGTTCCAAACGCAATCTCCTGTCAAATCAATCTCCTGGGGTGTCGCGCTATACAAACGCACTGACCGCACTACTCCCGTGCATAATCGACGCGAAAACCGTTCAGTGAACCTAGGGGTGGCAGATGAATTAGATTAAAGGTTTATTATGAATTTGTTTATTTATTAAAGGATTTCCCACAAGGAATACACATAACATTAATATAACAATATATCACAAATAAAAATAATCTGCTTGTTTCCTAATTTATAGGAAATCACAACGAGATTAAAATAAAATTAAAAAATTAAACAAATTAAAATTGAATTTGGTAATAAATGTAGCAATAATAAGAAAAAAAAGAAAACAACATTACTGTATTATGTACTTTTAAATTAAACAATTAATAAAGTTAAGAAATTGAGAATAAAGAAAAGAAACAAAAATGCAGAGAACATACAAATAGGCAGCTAAACACGTATACGCGCGTCAAAATTTACTTTTCATGGGTTTGTATTGATGTATTTTATGAATTGAATGGTCAGACGATCTGGTAAAATTCGCGGGACGTCGCTGGATGCAGGCTGCCTCCAACAGGTCACTGTGGAAATCATTGGAAGCGGCCTATGTTCAGCAGTGGACGTCCTTTGGCTGATGGATAGGTGGATTTTATGAATTGTTGGTCTTGAAAGGATATAAAGCGGATGTACAGAATGTGTAGGCTTGAGGTTTCGGGTTTGATTTTCTTACTTATAAGTGGTGGGCGATGCTGTTTGTTGTAAAATGGTTCAGCTCTACCACGGTGATAACGTTGTCTCACAGAGAACCATCCTGAAGTTTGCAGTGAAAGACATTACCGCCCTCCCAAAATCTAGTGGTGTAATATTGGTATCACCCCAGATAGCGACCACCGTAAATGAAAATAATGATATGTGCAGACATGACAATAAAAAAGAGCTGATCTTATAAAGAAACAAATTGTCCCTTCTTTCTCTCGCTCTTTCTCTTTTCAGACACAGGTAGTCCACTGAAGTCCCTGCTTTTACTAATAACTCCAATTTTTACGTTTTATGAGTAGTAGTTAAGGTAGCAAGTAGCAAGTGACAGCCTTATTTTGAAAGTTATGAAGTGTTGGAAATGACGTAGCGTATCCGCGACCCAGTGCGGCTGCGGCCACCGCAAACCTGCCTTTAACATGTCCTTGTTATCAGAACATCATCTGCACTTCATATTTAGTAATTACCGATATTTGAGCACCTATTTACATATATATACACAAAAATTAAAGCTTTATGAAAAAGAGATCAATATTAAGATTTTTATGCATGGTTCTGCGCAACATGCCTTTTTATTTTTCAAACATTGTACAGAATGAACTGGCTTCTTTTTTATACGTGCTACCAGCCTGACTCTTTGTCTCTCTCCTTTCAAGAGTAGGTAATTTTGTTTACCACCTACTGCGGTTGGTAGACTTCGAAGGACTTTACAATTCTTTTTCACTTCCCTCAAGTGCGCAGGATTTACTCACATTTTCTATTTTTAATGGCTTGATCAGTATTCTTTATCATAAGCAGAAAGCATGGCAATACCAATAAATATATCATTATGCCATCATACATACCAATCTGTCTAACCAAAGCTACATACTTCACAAGGCTCGACTATTTGGCCCCACCAGCATTCCGCTTTGTACAATCGCTAATCGTCGCCAATTATAGTGCATATGGCTTCATAACACGCACTATGACCCATTAGTCGCTCGTTTTACAATTCACGCTCTATTATGCCATGTTGATATGAGCTAATGGCTGTTGTTTTTGATGCACGATGGTTCAGGAACACGCAGAGACCATTACTGACTTTGATATCGATATGTTTTTATATTAAACAAATAATAATGGCCTTTAAGTAACACGAAGTTAATAGAATTAGTTAGAAGATGGAAAAGTTAAAGTTACGCCTAGCAATCTGACAGAAGAAATTCAGGCACCAAGCTGTTGCTTTTCGGAAGGAGATTTCGCAATAACTGAACCTGATCGCCAGATTTATATGAACTCCTCATAGATTCGAATACCTCGGAAATTACAAATACAAATTACAACCGAGCGTGTATTGATATATATGTAGATGTCCACATGCGGTTTCCGTATATCTTCCAGTGAATTTACAAAGAGATGTTCTGTTTGGTCGTGGCTCGCATATGATGTTGACATTTGTTCATAGAGCCTCTCAGAATCTCGCCAGTCGGCAGTCCACTTACATATTGGACGTTTGTTTTCGCCGTTTGATTGCTTCCCTTCCGTTTTGACGTGTATCTTATTGGATTCAAATGTTGAATAACGGGGTTGGCGTATTTGGTGTATGTTTAATATTTCATATATCGCAAAAACTGATATTTCTTTGCTGTGGTGTTTCGTACTGTGATTGACATTACTGGAGGCACTTTAGCAATTTTTCCTTAACTCCACTTTCTATTGTATTACATACAATAAATTAACTGGTATAGAGTTATTTGGACCGCCTTATAGGTACTTTGCATCAGATACCGCGTAGACACTTTGGCGACTCAGATAAAAAGTCGCAATGCTTTGTTTTACTATTTAATAATAAAATAGGGTTGAAAAATTGATTTGTTGTATGTTTTTGTATCAGCCCATATAACTCTCATTGCAGGGCACGAGCCTCCTCTACAATAGAAAGTACGGGTTAGACCATATAGTCCACCGCGCTGGCCTAGTGCGGGTTGGCGGACTTTACATACCACTGAAATTATTACAAATCGCTATGGTATTCAGGTTTTCTCACGATGTTTTCCTTCACCATTATAGTGCGTGGTGTTTGACTATCAATACAAACATGACTCCGAAAAGTCAGAGGTGTGCCATGGGAGATGAACCCGCGACCACCGTGAGATTGAAAAAATTGAGTATATCTGCATAATTGTGTCGAACGGTAAGAGATAACCATCCCTCACAGTTGATACTCTATTTCTTTGCCTACACTGCATTTATCTCAGGCCAGTATTATATCACAACGAGTGAAAATACCATACGCCTGATCAGAGATTTCATAAAACGTCGTAATAATATTCGCCCAATCGTTTTGTATAAAATAATTAACTTCGTGCCTAATAAAATGAGTATTGATTGTAATAATGGAACTATCTAGATGGGGAAGTCTCGTCGAGGGTTTAAGGCGCATCATTACGAACTAGCAGGGAAGAAATTCATTTGAGCTCTTTTATTTGGCCCAGAGTTCTTAATGAGAATTCGTTTTTCGTGAAATCAACTGTGATTTTTAAAACGGTGTCCTTTTTGTTCCACCGTTCGTTAATTATGTTTTTTTAAACGTTTCTAGCGTGTTTTTACATCATTGCACAGTTTAAATTTACTTTTGTATGTCCTGAGAATAAGTAAAAACACTGCTAAATTGTTTAATGGCGTCCCGGGAACTTATACATAGATACTTTTGAAATTACTATAGAGAGTTTTTAAGTATACAGATCTCACAATATTTTCTTATATTATGTAATTATTTTCGTCTTTCTCATAGGTATAGATGACTCGTAGGGGAGGAGAAAGAAAGAAAAGGATGGGAAGTGGAAAGAAAGAGTATTGGGCACCCGGCAATCTCACACACCGCGACAGTAAAGCTGTCACTTTATGTCGATCCCCTGTAAGACAGTGGTACCACCCCGAATAATTAATTCCATATTGTGGAATGATTTCACCTATGGGCTATCAAGCAAGTCGTTGATAGTCTTAATACACCGGTTGCGAAACTGTAGCGAAACAAAAGCGTATTGAATACTCGCACCGACACAAAAGTTTCCACAAGCATTATGAGATTGAACAGTCTCCCATAATCAACTCGTGACACAAGACTGTGTCTAAATGTTGACAGGATCTATACACAATACTAAATAGTTATTTATTTATTATATACTAATTTATTTATTAGTGAATTAAATTGCTATGCCTTGGCCTTAACACCATACCCTATTAATGGCATACAAGGCGGCACCGCGCGGCGGTAGTTCCGTTATATACATGAAGGACAAGGAGTTGTATCGTGCTATCTACTATCGAGCCATCTTACAGGACGCGCCGACACACCGCCACTGCACCTGTAACGAGGGATGCGACATTATACTACCAGTACAAGATATAGCCCGGTAAATAATTAAAATTGAAATGTACTCGATTTAGTGTTTATATGTTGTTCTATTAATTACAGTAAGGGTCTCCACTACAACGTGGCAATACCGTGAAGTCTTAATATTCGCATGCTGATATTAACGGATATATATTTTTTACAAGGTGCATTAGTATATCTTTTGTGTCATATTACGATTTAAGTCACATTATAATTTCACTTACGGATATAAATGGAGGTAAAATATGATGAACGAAAAATATCTTCAGATTTCCTAATTGAGTTTCTCAAAACTTATTTTAAATTATTAATGATGTGTTAAATCATCTAAAAACATATGTCATTTGCTAAAATTAATTAAACTGGTGACCAATTATTCCACTAACTCATTATATATTACACTAGCGGTTCCACCCGGCTTCGCCCAGGTGCAGATAGTTTTTTAATTCCAATCCACATCACAGCATATTATAATATTCGCAGCGCATGCGATGAAAGATATTTTATAGGCATTTTTTTACACCTTGGGTAACATTATTGTAGTATTAGTAGGGACCCTTATTTATCAGTGATAATGTAGCATTCAAATGGTGAAAGAATTTTTAAAATCGGTTCAGTACTTTTGAGTCAATTCGTTACAAACATACAAATCTTTCCACTTTATAATATTAGTATAGATTTGAAAATCGAATTGTGTACAAAACACGATCATAGTTATACAAATGCTACTCGCCACTAAATTAAACTCCAAAGGATTCATGGATGTCTCATGAAAAACTTGAGATACCGATTTGTGATAACCGCTTGAGAACTATTCTCAAGTAACTGCAAGTAAGTTTTACATGTGATATATTTGGTGTAATAAACTTGCCGAAATAGATGAAAACTGCAAGTTTTCAAGTGCATTAAACTTTGACTTATCGAGGTTATAGTTTGTAAAAATCCTTTATACCAGCTGCGGTATAAAAGTTTTTTGGGAAACAAAAGGCTGGGCATTTTATTTTCGAGTACCTCTGTCACAACACTAGACCAGTTTTGACAAAAATAGCAATCATAACTTTTGAAATACTAATTCCCGTACCGGGAATCGAACCCGAGCCTCCTGGGTGAAAGCCAGGTATCCTAGCCACTAGACCATACGGGATATTGCATGAACCGACGAAATATAAAAATAGTTACAAACTTTGTTTTATCACCTTAAAAATATTGACATTTACGATTTGAAATATTTTAGTTTTGAACTTGTGAATGTACAAAGATTGTGAGCACACAAAACAGTTACCCTGTAAAGATATTGTTTTCTATTGTAGATATAAAACACATGCGCATTTGTGTCACTAATCACGAAAGAACAAACCTCTCATTAATTAGTAATTACATTTGTCTCATAAATTATATTATGTCGTTGAAATGGTGGCGTATAGGTCGTCATGGAAACAACCACATTTTCGCTATCACGCTTAGACTAATCCTTTTGCTATGCTTATGTATGAAATCGTTCAAACTTCGACAAATAGTTTGTTTTCTACCTACAACAAATATTATGCCCATATTGTATGACCCCATACAAAATGCAAGACCTTGTTTATAATGAGGCTATTCCATTTTTTTTTAACAACAAACAGTATCACATAGTCCTGATTAAGATTGAGTCTTGTGTCGTGGGTATCAAAAACTACGAGAGGTATTTGTGAGACCGAAACGAATGCCCGCGGATCATACAAACATTTATCTCGGTGCGGGGATTGAACCCACGGCCTCTCGTTTCACAGCCGGCGTCACACCAACTGCGCTACGGAGTCTTTTAAATTGCAGGTTTGGCATTCCGATTTGTGTGAGTTTATCGGTTTAAGATTATCATAATGGCTGCACGGGACTGCAATTTATCCCGGGTATACTAATATGGATTAGTAGCCTCGCAGGTTATCACATCTTGGAACGGCAATAAGTTCGACGCAATGTGGGTGCCACAAGCGAAACCTCTACCTACCTATTCGGAGAAATAGGTGTGTGTTAGATTAGTATCTAAATGATTTCTTAGATTTACGCGAACGTTACACGTTGAAATAAAACTAATTCTTACTATTTTTATCCCGTATTTGGTTTATTTCTTTTTTTAACTTCGCGTCGTTTCGATTACTTTACAGCTTTCGTGGTCGGTAGTCTGCTCCGTCACCACCAAAGCTGAAAAATATTGAAAAGTCATTAAGTCAAGACTTATGGATTGATGGTTAATCCATCTAAAACCCAAATCATCGTAGTCGGCAGCCCCAAGATGATTTCTAAAATAAATTGGGATATACTACCACCCGTCACCTGTTATGGCACCATTATCCCATATAGTGAAACTGTAAAGAATTTAGGCCTAGTTCTTGATAGATCACTCACTTGGGGTCCGCAGCTTCGTGAGCTTAGTCGGAAGCTGTTTGCCTCGGCAAGGTCCCTGCGAAGGTTGAGCAATCTTCTACCCATCACAACGAAGATTTCACTTGCACAAACTCTCCTTCTCCCCATCCTTGATTATGCCGATGTCAGCTATCTAGATCTCACCGAGGACCAACTTAATAAGCTTGAGCGTCTCCAAAACTTCTGTATCAGATTCATATTTGGTCTCCGCAAATATGACCATGTTTCTGAATTTCGTGCTAAGCTCAAGTGGTTACCTATCCGGTTTCGTTGGAATACTCATATTCTCTCACTTCTGTACAATATTTTGTATAATCCTCTCACGCCATCTTATCTTAAAGATCGATTCATCTTTCTCCATGATTCACATTCGAGATCTTTGAGGTCGTCGGTGAACCTGAAATTGAGAATGCCTATGCACTCCACAGTATTCATGGACAAATCATTTACTGTTCAAGCTGTCCGACTGTGGAACTCACTTCCAGTTGAGGTAAGACGGGCACGAACACTGTCATCATTTAAAAAAATGATCAAAATCTATTTCCTCTCTCAACAAGATTGTCGCTGAGTACTATTTCCGTCCTTCAAATCCTTTGATGAATGTTAGGATAAGTATTTAATATGTTTACGTATATGTATGTATTATATGTTTGTATGTATGTATGTGTGCCTTTTTTTTTTTTTTAAGTATGTGTATATTCATATATTTTTACATGTGTTTATGTTTATATTTATATATTTAGAGTAATACATTGTTGATGATTATTATTTATTTTACGCTTTAGACTGCCCTTTCTTTCTCCTATTTATATATCCATCCCATGGTTGCCTGTGAGAAATTACCTAGTGTGATAAGGCCGCCACTTGTACTATTATTTGTATTGTATAAGTTTGCATTTGTATATCTCTATGTAGTGCAAAAAAGTATTAAATAAATAAAAAAATAAGTTAAAAAAATAAAAAAATAACTAAATCTGCGATAAAATCCGCAAAGATTAGGATCTTATTAAAATATTGTCTCACCTGAACCTCAATATCACAACCTCTTAACCCAAATCCAACTAATATTAGAGCAATATTCAATATTATGTCATAGTCAAGCGTGCACGGAACGATTCGGTAATCCGGTTATCATGCTATAGAGTGCACCGTCCGCTAATATAAGAGAGAAAAACGTATTTGGGCGGCCAGAGCGGGGCCCACGGCCCACTCCACGCCGCTGGGCGCATTCAATTTTCCAATTTAAAGGGGCGTAAAGCGCAGCCGGCGACTTGCATTCGACTGCAGAACGTAACTCGATTACACTCGCCACGGTTAGGGAAAAATTAACGACTTATATGAATGTAGGCGCTGCGAAAATTTTTGAGCAAGGCTTGGACTGTGGGCATCTTGTGGGCAGTCTGCACTTGAATGGTGTGAATTATTAAATGTCTAGTTTATTTATATGTATCATCAGGCTATATTCATCTCCGTAATGAAAAGCTTGCGAACCTTTCCGCAGATATATCTCAAATCCTCCTATAATTATACAATTCGTAAAGATAACTATTCCGATCGTCACCCAATCAGTAGATTTTAGACCTTAAGTAAATCGACTCACAAAGATCTGAGTTAGTTAGCTCTGATCGAGCATTGTATAAACTCTGATATTTTTAATTATATTATGCTCATTACTCGTGGACATAAACACCACAAAAATGCAGCAATCTATTTTTCCTATCATTCAGGAACAGTCTCCAACACCCATTATTCAGCAATGGTTATTCAACCCTTACTTATTGAATACCAACACGAAGTAATATAAAAAACCTTCACGTTACGTTCTAAGCCGTATTGTATTTGCATTCGCGAAATGATATTTCTATTCACGCTGCGCGGCGGCGGCTGGGCGCGGCGCGGGAGGCGAGGGGCCCATTTACCAACGTATTCGGAGAGCAGGTGCCGACAATACCAGCACCCACGGCGCCTTCACTCCAGTAATATCACGTATGCGCACGGTAATGCTGTACTTACAGGGCTATATCGGGAACAAATCGAAGCGGCGTGAAGTGGTAAAGTCTGTTTTGCAAATGCAAATGAAGTTGCAGAGTTGGCGTAGGCAAATTATGATAAGGCTGGAGGAAAATACGTCCGGCGCTGGCCTTTGCACCTGCCAATCAGAATATTGGCAATATCCATCCAAATTGATCTATAAGAAGGTCTTGCTTCAGCCGTCGACTGGCTGCCAATATAAAATTCGCATAACCCAGGCTTACACGGGTTGCAGTAACGGAATTATAATAAACGGCGTTCCATGTTCAGCTGATGTAAGGTATGTCTAATTTCATGCAGGCTGGAAGAATTCTGTTGATGAGTGAGAGATGACCGCTGACTTCTCGCAGGTGGGTATTTTGTCTGGACTGCACCCCACTTACCATCAACAGCATCATAGTCTCTTATCGACTTTATCATGCCAGTTTAAAAACGAATGCGCACTTGTGCCGAAAAATCGTATATTTTTATTGTTTATGTATAGATACTGTTAACTCTGATACTTAACGATTTTAAAATATCTCGTTAAAATCATATTTTCCATCTTAATTATCAAAAACAAATGTGTACAATACACAAAAGTTGGATTTCAAAGTTGCGAGGGGCTCTTTGAAAAGGAATTAATTATACACGTGTGAAGCGCGGGCGTCAAAGAAACTTCTCTTTGTGACGTTAATTGCGCTGGGGGGCTCAAGTGGGCCCCCCGACCGCGCCGGCCCTGGTAAGTAATTTTAGATACGTCGCAAAACGGTTTATGTTTTTACAGTAAATATTTTATCTAATTGAATCCAAAGCCGACATTTATTATCCGATCGACTGAGTTAGTCGGGACATGCATGGTTTTGTAAATTCTTTTGTGGCACCGAGCATTGAAACTCTGCGAGTCTAAGGGAATGTCTAACTTGTCTTTAACGCAACGAAATTAATGTATAAAGTGAATATGAGTGGGAAATATATAACAATAATCACATGTAATAATACAGGTATTTTATTTGAGCCAGTTTCCTTTGCGATAAGTTTATGAGCGTTGGGAGTATGCGCCGCGGGGAGCGCCGTTTGGCACCGAAACAATCCTGTCGACATATTCATGGATACTTTCTTATCTTTCCTTATAAAATTATTCTACTTATTGTAGAAAAACCTGGCCTATTATTTTTATAATGGCTCAGCAAAGTAACGCTAATATCTTACGATTAGAATAGTGGAATAGCGATGGACAATGATCCTAATAAATGCTTTTTCTTTCGATGGATACTGGATACTCTATTTAGATATATCTAACCATATTTAGATGATTTGCAGTCGCTTTCACATGGCAGTATAATATAAATATTTTGTACTGTACTCGTAGAATCAATGTGGATCCTTCTTCGTGCTATTAATCTCGCTTTTTTTTTAATTTATTTTTTATTTATTTATTTCACTTATACAATGTATTATAATTCACAATTATTTTACTTAAAATAATACAGCGTACAATGGAACATAAATCTACGAGTCTCAAACTAAGCATGTAAGCTTGTGTCTTGAGACTCGAGAGTGCGTTTTACAACAGTTATAACCGTTTTGTATTTCATTATTCGATGCACATGCTAGCCACAATCGATCACGATTTATTAGAGTTGCTAAGATAGCAAGATAATCATTAAATTATGACATCTATCCTCCCCTCCATTCTTTATATATTTTCAAATGTGGACACCACCCTGTTAGTTGCTACCCTGAAGTGACAATACATTATGGATTGCAGTGATCGTTTTCCATTAAGTCATTTGCGCGTCTTCAGTAATACGAAAATACTTTCCAAGAATATTATCTGAGGAGGGAGAGATAATTTAATATGGTATTGAAATGAGAACGAATTAATACAACAATGCTTCCTATTTATGCGACACGTCGTAACAAATTATTTCCCTTAAAATCTCCGCGTGTAATCCGCGTGTTGTAGACAGATGGTAATATTGTGTTTTATGTCAACTGCTCCAGTTTATTAAAATTTACGCATATTTTTCTGTTTAATGTTATTTAATGATCTTACTAATAGATGATAGTAGTAGCTTTGTTCATTGTCCAATCACTGAGAGTGTTTTTTATACCTGATCATACATAAACCCACGCCTTTTTCCCAGAAGGGGCAGGCAGGGGTACTACCACGACACCCACTTTCCGCCTTGTGTGTTCCGCCCCACGATGTGACAGGGGGCGAGCCTATCACCATAATGGGCATAAATTCGTAACTCCGGGCTGATCATTAATAGAAAAATCCAATATCACTTGCCCGCCCCAGGATTCGAACCTGAGACCTCAGCGTTGTAATCGTATCGTATCGTATTCACATCGAACTTTCCTTTATCGTAATTTAAGCATCATATAAACTTCAAGCAGTAAATTAACCCCAGAGCGATCTGACTCGTATCAATTTCTAATATAATATTAAGTATAAAAACCCCCTTTGACTCTCAGGAATTTATCAAAAATACCCGATCGTGCCCGCAATCGCGACTTGTATAAATTGTGGCATACTGTAATTTCAGCGGTCGCCACATTTCACGAACAAAATAATTACCTCAATAAAGAGAGGTGTCTGTGCGTTTTGTTGTGAGTTGGGCCACCTTCAACGCCGCAGACGAAATCCTCACTCTCCCTACCGCCCTTCATCTCCCCTCCCTCCTCTCCCCCTCCTTTCCTCCAACCGCCGCCACAGTCGATTCTCTTAAATTGTCTCGCTTGATGGTTCTGCGTTTGAAGACGTGCTAACAGTAAAATTAATTGCTACTTGTGTGTTTCGCTTTGGTTCTCGCATTGGAATTACGTAATTTTAACGTGCTTATTGATTAGGTGTGTTGTAAAAGCGTTTCGCACAGGAATGTTACCTGTTTAAAATATTATATTCCTTAATTGTGTCGGGTATGGTATTGAAAGAAAATACAGTAGCGGAACTTACCATTAAAGTTTTTTACATTTTTTTTTTAAATAATGCGAAGCCTGCTATCCTGCCCTAGAATAGTATGATGGAAATTATATTTATGTATGTGACTGTTGATTTTTATTTATTTATTTCATCTTATTCGGAGAATCCTAAGGTAGTATTAAATTAATATTACCAATAGTATCTAAATAGCACTCAAGTACAAGCCTTACGCGCGGGTACTAAAGATCATGAGAGATTTTAAGGATTTGCAATGCCTATATTCCGTATATACTGGACTGTAGTTACCATCGGGGCATTTCAATTTGTCAATCCAATATTTCAAAAAAATCCTACAAATTTTTCTCCAGGCACGAAATATCTCACACGGCATCGAGATAAAGTCGCCTATTCCTCGCTAAAACACTGCAAATCGTAAATCCCGTCCCGAACGGAAGATGCTTAATTGTCCGCTCTCGGAGACTAATTGTGTCGCCCGGCGCCGCCCGATAATTGCCTTTGGAGCCAATATCGAAGACTTTCCTGTTTTTAAGACAAAGCATCTCAATTTATTGCCATTTCTGTTTTGTCAGTAGGGTTTTGAAGGGATTATTAGTTTCGGATTTTCGTGGTTGTTATTTTTAATTAAGGTATTAAAACTACAAATGAAAGATTTGAAAATGAATGTTTTTTTTACAAATATTGTATTATCTTCTTTTGTTCTTCATTGTACCCCAATAACATGGGATAGCTCTAAATAACTTTTCAACCACGTTGCATAATTATTTGTCTTATAATAATAAGTTCCGCTGTTTACTTGACATCAATCTTTTTGGAAACAAATCTTTTAATACGTCACAATTACCTAGCGGAAGAGGATAGACTTCATACCCCATTGAAATTCTTAGAAAGGACCATCGGGTATGCAGGTTTCCTTTACCGTCCAAGTGAGCGATAATTCTTAGATACATTGCCCTTAGGCAGTGGTGGGCGCCTTCTATTTGAACTAACAACCTCCGTTTTGGCCTCTTGGACCTCATCCAACTATGTCCCCGATCACTGTTCGATTTGTGCACAATAAACGAAATTAATAAAATAGTGTCGTGTCGCCACATTTGTGTAAATATGTCAGCGGTTTGCCGCGAGCTGCACATCCATCTATTAAAAACCAAGGCCAGCTTTCTGAAATATAAAATATTATTCGTATTGAATTCGCCTCGTGAAAAAACGTGGCTAAATTAAAACATACAGAAAGCCACATGTTTAAATTATTTTAAAGACGCGCGCATACTCACGACTTATGTAAAGAGTCATTTGAATTTCAATATTTAAAATTTTATTGAAATTATTAATTTATTTGTTACTAAAATAACAAAACGAAGAAATAAGGTGAATATGGTTTTATTGGTGTTTTCAATGTTAAGGCTACGTAAAACTAAAAGTCTTCAAATGTCAACGATATAACTCCTAAGCAAAATTAAAAAGCCCACAAAAACTATTTTTAAAAAAAATGTGTGATCCACAGGTATTTGTCTCGAGTCTGAATGTTTGTGAGACCGAAAAGTCTCTCGTAGTTCTTGATACCTACCCACGACACAAGACTCGATCTAGTTGTGGGGTCTGGACTATGTATGTGATTTAAATTAAATTGCTTAATACTCCTCTACAATCGGGAGTTCGATTGCGAGACCTTTGGCTATAGTCCACCACGCTAACTTATTGCAGTAGGGTTTCAATATAGTGTTTTGCTTTTTTTTAGGATTTTCAATAATTATTACATACATACATACATACATAAACTCACGCCTTTATCCCTGAAGGGGTAGGCAGAGGCGCCACCAGGACACCCACATTTCGCCTAGTATGTTCCGTCCCATGATGTGATAGGGGGCGAGCCTATCGCCATATCGGGCACAAATTCCTGACTCCGGGCTGATAATGAATAGAAAAATCCAATATCACTATCAATAATTATTAATGATGATATTAAATGAAATTTTTAAAGAAGTCTCAGTTGGCGTGCGTGGAGTTAGCCTAAGCCACCTTTACACGCGTTCATAAACTTTTCCCTTAATTGGCGATGGCGCGGGCGGATCTAGCCGTCTCGTTACACTTATTCCATTCAATTACTTACCTACATCCCGCCCAAACTGGATTACCGCGACCTGACCATGGCCGAACCATTCCTAACACGAAGCGACGTAAAAGCTATTTCAAGAGCAATGCAAATCAGTTGGCAAAATGCGTGGTGATAGTGATTTGAATTGGCATTGCAAGTATTTGCTGTAACGGTTTACGGTGGAGTTATAAAATCACAGATAACAGAGCATAATATTATGGTGTAAGCAGTTCTTAGTTCGTAGCCAACAAAATAAAAGTTTCAAAAACAGTCGACTAAAAAAATTAAAAACCCTAAAGACACATTTTCAATCACCATTTAATATATCGATGAAACCATTCTGGTATTGGTTTTTTTCTCAGACGTCACAGACAAATGTAGAGATTGAAAAATAAGATAAGACGAGATCGAATCAGATCTTAAAGCAATTACCGACGTGAGTGGCATGGAGCGTGGACACATCGGCCGCTGTTCCAATTATGAGCGACGCGGCATCTTGTCGGAGGACCATCCAATCAGCCCAGATGTATGGACGAGATAGAACCATGCTGAACTAGGCTGCAGATTTACTTGGACACGGCGATTGCTAGCTTGACTTTGTGTTTTGACTGTCCCAAAGCACAAAAGAATTTACTTATTAATTTGATTTTACAATAATTGAAAAATGCAAGGGAAAATCTTTAGTCTTCCGAAGTATAACCTATATAAATCAGTTTTGTATTCATCATATTTATAATCTCAGCCATGCATCCAGTTAAAAAGGCAAATTTGACTCCACCTAGAGTCGTGGACTCATAGGTACAAAGGTACTGTGAGAGTCACTGACCCGTGAATACTTTAGGTTTAAAGATATTTCTTCTCAACAAGACAATACAGTCATTGAGAACAATAATAGACTTAACTGAAAATACAGACTGAAAATAATAACTTGTCAACAACAGCAGTCGTTACATTACCCATCTAATAGATTTACATTTTGCTTGAAAGAGATTTGTCTGCGATTTTAGCCAATTGAGTCTTAAATATAAAATATGAAAATGTATTTTTGTTCTTTAAAGGTGTTTTGTCCTATAGTTTTGCTTCACCTTTCATATTCCATATTATACATTTCAATGGGTTTAGTGCGAGTTGATTTGTGTGTTGTTGAGAAATTTGAAATATCTGGTCGACGTGCTTATTCCTCCCTTGCCTCCTCCTGCGTCAATTTATTCTAGGTAGCTCTGCGTGCAGTGTTTGTCATATTTACCGTCGATTTCATGAGCGTTCGTTATGAGTTTCGATCGCCGCTCGTTATCCACCGAGCGATTGACGACGTTCAGTCTCTCAAATTCCATTATGAACTGTATGTGACAGAGCATACCAGGGTTAAGGAGCAATTTAAACACTTCATTGTTCTGAATAGAGATATAAATGTGTGCTGTCCGTAGAAAATATATTTACTAATACTGCACTTCTCATCAGATGTATGCAATTATTTGTCATTTTAAGAATTAAAATTTATTGCCCAATCTCGTTGATTTAAAAAATCTTTAGCATTCTTAGTTTAAGGGTAGTTGGCTCTCAACTCCAAAGTCACGATTCGCTGGTATATCACATTACTCTCATGTTGTATCTTTAGCAATCGCTCTCAGCTCATCACTCACGCACTATTTCATGATATATTTATTATTTGTCCCGCTCCTATTTGTTCAAGCGTGGTATACGATGGATATAAATTGCATATTTCAGTCCAAAACGCTTTGATATTGAACAAGTTGACAAAAATATTATTTTTCCACTGAAAATAAAATATACCTGTTCAGACTTTTGATTGGATGTTGGAAAATAATGTAACGGTGAAATGATCACTTTAGGTCTTCAAACAATACAATATTTGACGATGAGAGATGGTTCATTGGACTTGATATTGTATCTAATTCCAAGGCAATTACGTTTAAAATTCTTTGAATCTCTGATATTTTATCAATCAGCATTCACTGCAGAGAGTTTTAAAGATAGTATCTTCTTCTTCATTGTGTCATCCGTTTTGCTCTATTACTAATTTGAAAAAATATAATAACATATGACAAGTAATTTCACCTTGTTATCAGCCTCCTCATCTGCTGAAGAGATGCTGCTGTATCCGGCTTTAGCTAACATCTTTGTCTTCATTCCACCCCATAAAGTTTTGACCTCTCATCAGCATCAACTCTAACCCAATACAATTACATATGAAACCCACAGTAAACAGAATAGTGAATACTCGTGCTGGCCGCCCCCATACGGTAGGGGAGAAGTTAATTCGTTTGACATACAGTTACCGCGCCCCGCCGCTGTTTGATCTGCATTAATCGGGTTTGTTTATAATTTGTTACATGAAACCTTATTAGCGACATGGAGTTCAGCTAAATTGATTATTAGCTAACGCCTAATTACGTCCAATCATTACTTTGTATTGAACTGTGTGTTTTTGCGCGTGGAACGAGATGTTTAGATGATGGAAATGTTAAATGATGTCTGAGTTTAATCTGCACGGTGGATTAAAATCTTCGTATTTAATAAGAAGAAGGATGATACAGATATATCTTTGTATACCACTTCAATCTTAAGAAAAAGTAAAAAGAAATTTAAAAACATCAGAAATAAAGTAATAAATAATGAAACATTCTTTCATGCACAAAAGCTATTTAGAATTCTCCTGAACTACTGCTGAAAAAACAATATTACTAAGATCGCCTGCATGGCGTAAACAATATAGACCGGATAGACATGGTTTTAATTATTTAGCCTAGAAACTAAACGCAGGCTCTTACAAAAGCGATATTAATAAAAACACTCGCCAACTAAATAGAAACAGAAACGGAATAATATTTTATTACCTCTTTCAGTTAACGATATAAAAGGATATTAAAGTGGCGGGCGAGATTTTAATTTGAACATCTCTGTCGGCGGCGCGGCATGGGGATGTTTCCGATCCGTTTATGCTCTTGTTGCACTTTCAATTTGTTACTTGTTGGCATTTATTAAAAACTTCAACACTCCCCCGAGATATGAATGCAACTGGCACGGTTATACTAAGTTCTTAAAGCGCTGTCAGCCGAGTAATTTGCAATTTTGTATTAATTTTACGTTGAGGTTTTCAAAGTTTCCGGTTTTCCAAGTTATGCCTTAGAAAGCTAAGGCAACTTCATCTCCTCGTGGTTGACCCCGCTAGCCAACGGACGAGATCTCGGCAACCGACATATGACTACTTCATCTTTAAGATGATTATCCATCACAAAAATGTAGGATACCGATAGTAGGCTGATGATCGGCAGCAGCATCAGTTCAGGCTTAGAAGCTACCTATCATGAGGGGTACTGGCGTAAAACCCCAAGGTGACTTTAGGATTTCTTAACAATATATTACCATGAACGCTATAAAGTCTATTCGAATGCTATCAGCGCCTTAACATAGTTTTAAAATATTTGTATGCAGAGATGGTCAATGCTTGAAGAAGAGTAGCTTTAATAAAGATCCCAGGAGGCACACTTTTCGCTCTAAGTTACGTATATCATCATCTTCAACCACACAAAGTCTACTGATAAACATAGATAAACATAGATAGAATCCCTCAAGAATTTCCATAGCGACCCGTTGATAGCGCCCGGAACACAGCGAATCCTCCAGCGACACAGCAATTCCGGGCTGATAATGAATAGAAAACCCCAATATTACTTTGCCCGACCCGGGATTCGAACTCGAAACCTCAGTTTTGTTATCGTACCGTATTACAACTACACCGCCCACCGATGCAATATAAAATTAAGATTATAATATACGAGTATAATTAAGATAATATACACCCAGACCTAAAAGCTCTTTTTTTTAATCACAGAAACATATTTGCCCTGTAACAAGGATCTAACCCATAGCCACTGCACCAAAAAGCCTGTTAAAATGTAACTTCAATATTAATAAACATTTATTACAAAATACACTGCTAATAACTTAGCACATTGCGATAAAATGTTAATTATTCATCCCCTTTCCAGCCCTCGGCGTCGGAGGTGTGAAACATGCAAACAATTTCAAAGAGATTGTATAAAAATATAGCAAATTGTTATAAGTTGGTGAGCAGATATCTTCATGGCCCGCAGGTAAGTCGGAATAGCTTATATTTCATTGTTCGAGGGCGGCAAAGCGTGTGTTGAGTGAAAACTTTCACGGTTCCGTACTTTGAACCGCTGTTTTATCGATTCAATTTGAAAAGTTGTGTTTTAGAGTTTGGTATCGTTAAATATTTATATTGACTTCTAAAGTATTTTATTAGAAGAGCGATGTATTTCCACATAGGTACAATGAATTGGTAAGATTCTAACGCTAAGATTTTTTTAAGATTATAAATATCATGCCTCCAGCCCCGTGAGAATAGATAGACATCATGAAATGTCCTAAGCTACTTGAAAATATTAAAATACTACTATCCTAAAACGTACGTCCACCCATGCGAAATACTTGGTTAGTTAATTATGACAAGCTTTCCCCCACTCTGTTCGACGGGTTGGATCCGGGCTGAAACGGATGTCCTACTAACAGCATTTGGATATTGTTTGGTATTTAATTTATGGTTGCATTGCTATAAGTAACTTTTGTGAAGGTTGACATTCCCTATAGGGAAGGAAAGAGATATATCTCTAGCGAATGCACGCTACCGCTAACTACTCTTCAATTAAGGAACCCTAAAAAGTTCCTCTCAAGTCGTGCCGTTCATCCACTGTGACACTTGGGGATTACCAGTAATCCTTATTACTGCTGGCGCCCCCGGCTGCCACTCGATAATATTCTCTTTACTTAAAAATTACGACGTCTCGAACGCTCGCAAAATATAATTACTTATTCACAAGTTTAACGACATTCTCCCTTTATTTTTACGTTTCAATAAGTCACGAAGGGCCGATTATAATGCGATGAATCGATGTATTTTCTCATTTTAGATCAATGTTCATCCAATTATTTTGTACCACCGATCTTTGTCTTCCATTGGTCGTTGCGTTTGTGTAATTGAAAATTCGTCGATTTATTGGGATAGAAGTGAAGACTAGGTAGTGTCAATCGCAATGGTTTGGATGCCATGGTCATGCAATCCACTTTGTGTGTCTTTTTTAGGTACTGAAAACGGACATGTAGTAACAGTTATCGCAAATCTTTTAGTGGAATTGACTGATACAAATAATGAATTCTCTCCCATTTACACCCCTCTTTCAACATCAAAAATCGTGGTGAAGCTCTATCTCAAATACTAGAGCATATACAATAAAAATCTAAAACTCTCGCCAACAAACAAACAATGAATCACAACAAAATGGTTAAAGAACAAGTTATGTAACCTCATACCCAACAGATTTTCTAGTATCATCCGTTTCCACCCCATTTAAAAGGCATAAAACGAACCTATGGTTATCCCGAAATATTCGCCGTCAGATAATAAAATATTTATAGCTTATGTATGCTAATATTTCCATCAAAAACTTACCGAATGGTTTCGTATGAAAGCACCCCCGCTCGAATATTAAATCAATTTTGTTTCAGTACAAAAAGCTCGCAGTCAGAACGCCAATAAATTGGTTATAACGTGAAATATACAGAATTCACTGAGAGTTTTTAATAAATTCAATCCTATATTCGTTTATTTATTGTCAGTTTATAACAAATGCGATGGCCCGTTTATTTTCATCCCAGTGCACTTTTCATCGAAATCAAATATGTGCTTAAAATACCTTAATATTGCTCTAGTTATTGAATTCCAAATTTGAGAATATAAAACGAATTTGGTCGACGTATTGAGCACCAGCTCAACAAGTCAACTTATACGTGTTACTTGATACTAATGGGAACGTTAAACAAAACTGATTGAGTAAATCTCATGAAATTGACTACTGCACTACTATATGATGGTAAGTTGTAATCGCTGCTCATAAACACCTGCAATACATAGGGAAGGGGAGAAGGAAACAATGCGGGTTTTTCTTTATACTACAAGTCCGGCAAACGAGCAAACAGGTCACCTGATGGTAAGTGATCACTGTAGCCCATGAACATCCACAACTCTTGGATCAAATCGGTCCATTAAATCTAGAAGGGAACGGAAAGGAAAAAGGATGGGAAGAGGAAAGGTATTGGCCATCCTGCAATCTCACTCGCCGAACGAAACGCGACAGCGAATCTGTCGCTTCACGTTGATCTCCTGTGAGACAGTGGTACCGCCCCGGATGAGCCTGCCCATTTATGCTGAGTCATAACTGACAACAGTATGGCAAAACCACTCTTACATGAAAAAGTTTCTTAGGTCTTAGGAGTGAATAAGATTCTAATGTCATCAATTATAATTAAATATCAATATATTTAGCAATTGCACCCTCTGAGTATTGACTTCGTCATGGTCCTTTATGTATACACAAAAATAAAAGCCATAAATATATAGCAAAAATAAATTCATTACTTTTGTCTGTACAGTAATTAAGCACAAAATATTCAGCTACGGCTTTAAATAATGTGGAAAGCATTAATTAATTACGAAAAATTATTGACTTTCCGAACTGTTTTAAACGAAATAATGTAAACTTATTAGTAAGAGAGAAGCACCGGTTATGAAAGGTTTTCCACTCAACACTTTGGGTCGAATAAAAATTTTAAGTGACTGGAACACACTGGTGTAACACTATGAATTATAAAACAATAAACAAGTATATTTCCAATAATTTCTATGTGCCAATAAGTATAAAACATCGTGAGGAAACCTGCATACCATAGGGATCTTAACAAGATATTCCATGGTATTTGAAATCTGCCAGCCCCACTGAGCCAGTGGACTAAATCCAAAACACTCTCAGTCTAAATGTTGCGTCGGTTTTATAGGAGGTCCGTGGTATGCATTGCGCGCATAATAAATATAATGTTAACAAATATAACGTACATGGTTTTAAACTGGTGCATCACTCTAATATGAATACATTACGGACACTTTTTTTTTTGTTGCCATTCATTTGCATTATCTCATGAAATATTTTAATAAACATTCAATATACTTATTTTTCCTTTTAATTTTCCTGGAAAGGAAGATAAACAAATTGATAAAATCAAAGTGGATTACACAAATAATCGTATCGGGTCTGGGTGTTCGTGAGACCGAAAGTCTCTCGTAGTTTCTGATACCCACGACACAAGACTCGATCTTAGTGTGGGATTAGGATTATGAATGTGACTGTTGAGTGTAAAAAAAAATGAACATTAACCCATTAATCTGCAGATCTGGTGATTATAGTACTGTCGAGTCGGTATAAAATAATTGAATACTGACTCAAAAATATGACTATAATCCACCTAATAAATAATGCCATGCTATCCAAATAGAATATCCACACTCACAATGCCGCCTACTCGAAACCAAAATGCGATATAGGTGCTATACATTATATACTGTGGAGTGTGGTGGGTTTTCCATCATCATGTATTCACTCCAGCTTAATAATTTATGTTCCCTGAAAACCACATTTCGCACCATGCATCTATCATGTATTAAAAGAGTTTAATTGAAAAAAAAAACGCAAGCCACAAATCCTTCCAAAATTTAGATTCCCATCTAATTTATCTTCCATTCTCTTCGTAAGAGCATTTCAGTCCAATAAAGTACTGTACGGGGACAAAGACGCTATAGGCATTTGCTTGTGTTTTAAAAACTGCTTTTATTTCTAAACAAGGGATAATAGTCTTTATCTGTAAGAAAATAAGGGCGGTAAAGATGGTAAACGTTAGTGTGGTGTAAAGCATTTTTGAAATAGCTGAGGGCAAGTTGTCGGGGCGCATTACCCGGCTCTCGACGTGTTGGCGCGGTTTGCCTAAATTCTTCGCACAGTGAGAAGCGAATTTCATTATAAATTGTATTGAAAAATCTTAATTTTAGACTCTATGGCCACAATTACATTTGGCTGCTTTAATGGGTCAGTGTGCAAGGTGGCTGTGGAGTGAGAAGTCGTGGTTAGATCTTTAAACTGCGGCTAACTTTGGAATGTTAGTCGAATAATGTAAAAATAAGGAAACAGAATACAACGTCATGCCTGAAACATCATTCTTTTCATACAAGGGTATGAAACTAATTCCCAACACGTATCATTCCTTTGATCGTCAATTACCAGGTTTTTCTTCATTCACAATCGCCTTAAGATTCTCCCCCACATTTGTTGCGAGATAACAAGCGGTTTTGCAGCTATTTGTCACGGTGGATGCAGCGTCCGCGCCGATTAGTGATTCACTGGCCGGCTGCAAGACGCCCACCTCGGTGCCGCATGATTGACCCTTCACACCACAGAGCTAGCAATATTCCAGTAATATACTTTATTCACACATACATAAACTCATGCCTTTTTTCCAGAAGGGGTAGGCAGAAGTGCTACCAGGACGCCGACATTTCGCCATGTATGTTCCGTCACACTATGTGATAGGGGGCAATCCTATGGCCATATCGGGCACAAATTCCTGACTCCGGACTGATAATGAATAGAAAAATCCAATATCACTGTTGCTCGACTCAGGATTCAAACCCGAGACCACAGCGTTCCAATCATACCGTGGCACAACTACGCCACCGAGGCAGTCAGTAGTATACCTACTTTATTTAAGGTGTAATAATAATCAACTTCGATTATAATTACAGTATGGACAAGGTGATGTCACAGATTCAATCAATAAAAGTAATGTTTGATGTGATTCCAATCAAGGGACATTATAAGTCTGAGTCATAAAGTACTTTGAATTTTGTTACCCCCGTGACTTTGTGTATCTTTATATGCAGCTGGTCACTTTCAATGTATAGGTACGATTTAAATAAATTCTGGTTTTGGGCTCTAAATCCATAAATGTCGCAAACATGTCTAATAGGAAATAGGTTCGCTATCATATGCAGGAAATACTTGTGAAATATTTGTAGTGTGCAAGACAGTGGTCTCGTATTCACAATTCCAAATGCCTAACATATTATGTCTAGGCTTAACAAATAATTTTATACCTCTAATAATGTCGGATACTCAAAGAAACTCAATTCTAATAGAGTTTAGCTCTACCTAAAGATTCGAGGACCGATCGCGGTTTGCAAGACGTGGTCGGCACCGTGCCCGGGGGAAATCATCCGCTCCCGACCGCTCCCGAGCTATCCCGACCGCACCCGAATATATTAGCGATGCCTCTTAATTCCGCAGCCTAATGTGAAGGACCGTGTAGGCTGACCGAAACCGAGGTTTCTGGTTCCTCTTATTACGTTGTAAATCTTAGTGAGAGCACTTGCGGGATAGAAAGGGTTAATGATGACAGTATTACCTTTTAATTGGCAAACCGCGGTGTAACAGAACCGAATAAAAATCATTATAATGTTACGATTAGGTATACACGGCCTTACAGTTAGACATACCCAGAAACTTTGCATATTTTTTTTAAATCGTGTTTGGGTGGTATATACAGCTTTTTTTTTTGCGAAAATAGTAATTTAAGCCCTTACGTACCACTGCGTCTTTAAAAATAAAACGTACATCATTATTTTAGGAAAACTATGTATTTACCACCCAAATAGGACGATAAGTAAAAAATATGTTTTTTTTAGATGCATTGTGTCTGAAGTCACTGATACGGTAGTATTAAATGAATAAGAAAAACGAAGCCAGGTGGTTTTTGGTCGCAGTCTGGATATACCCTGTATATTATACAGTTGATTCATTGCATTATAATATTCACAAGATACTATATTTTTATCTAAATAAACACAACTAGTTATCCCTACGATATTTTCACTGATGGATATTCTGTCATGAGTAATACGTATGAAGTCGTTAGTATTATTTTATTTTCATTCACGGTTGCTAAGAATTTTGTCATGTCTCAATACCTATTTGATTACATCGGATTTATATTACTTCCTACTTACAATACGTACAACCATTGTTCTACATCGAAAGACACCCCGAAAACAGTTCACACACGAGCCACACCGGCGCCAAACTTGCTGATGAGTCGCAACCGTAGTTCTCGCTAAATAAATGAAGTAAAATCGTCGACGGCACTCCGTGTTCGCAGTTGCGGGTTAATGAACCAGAACGACGGAACGCCGGCGAAACTTCCCTCTCCGACAAATGTACTTGTTTGCCAACTGCCTCGTCTTATTAAGTTTATCGAAGGTGATCACGAGTTGGACGCTGGTTGATTGCCGTCACGGTGTGATGGTGTAAGCGAATTGCAGCTCCTTTGGGAGATTAATGAAGGATAATAAATAAAACAAAAATTCTGTGATAATATTTCTGTTTTATTGATTGGTTGGTTTATAAATTCCTGTTTGGATTTTATGTTATGGTTTCCTATATGCACTGACACGATAGAGCAAGAATATTTAATTATAATACGCTACTCTAGCATAGAGAGGAACTTGATATTGAAAAAAACATATTTAAAGTATAATAAATCAACGAGACGCGGGAGAGTACCAGATAATAGATTTTTACTCTTATCAGATTACTACAACATACTTTATGTATCGTACATAATAACTATCCTAACAAAGACAAAACATATCCTACCAATAGCTCTACGTATCTAAAAACCCTATGGATAAAATTCAACAACTGTCTGGTCCAGAGCCTTTAAGCGATATTTGTATCGACTTTATTTAGAGTTATTACAAAACATAAACAACGTTTATCTCAGTTTGCACAGCAGCCCACAATATTGCTTGAGCTAAAAGTGAAAACATTAAACTTTATCAAAGTACGCGTTAAAACCAACATCGCTTCCATTTTTTTTTTCAAGTTTCAATATAACATAAAATATACATTAAGAAAGCCATTTACAGAACGATACACATTAAAATCCCACACAGCCGTCACGATTAAATGGACATGATTTTCCGCGTAATGTAAACCGCAAATGTCTTCATTAATTCATTTTGGCGCGATGCAAAAAGCCTCCATGTCGCTCACACCAGCACCCCTGGCGGGCTCTGGGGAAATCAGCCAAGGAGCGACTAGGGTGCGTTCAGAACCCTTTGTAGGAACGCTCGCTGTAATTAAGCTGACCGCATGAAAAGGCTGAATAGTATTTTTCCTTTGCCTAATAGGTAAGCACTTTTAATTAAGGTGTGTTCTTCAAAGAAAATAGTTGGAGCAGTTTTCTTATGTCGCAAAACGGCTTCATTAACTGTTCTATTTAGCTTCTATTAAATTATTTTACTGCCACTTTTGAAAAGTGTCTTGATATAAGAGTATTAATATTACTTTTACAATTTGGAACCTTAAAAAAATCGTCTCTGCGCAGACATAACCAAGTAGATACCTTATAACTAGAATATTTCAAAGGAGAAATTTACAGGTACTACCACTGCACTGAAATGTAGATCTGCGATCGTTTTTGAAACCTTATGACGAGTTAGACCAATTAGTGATTAATTTTAGGCTCTTTAACACATACAATACAAATGTATATTGTAAATAAAACGCTATATCAAACAATTCAAGGGATTTGTTATACATATTATATACAACGTTTATGATACGGACAGAAAAGGCAATATTAAAAAAAAGCTATTAGTTTGACTTGTATATAGGTAATATAAAATGTCTAAAGAACGGAAATGAAAATTAAAAATTCCGGATGTTAACAGAACAGAAAGAATTGGATTAATTGAATCGTTTTGTTCGCGATCTCTCAGAGAAAATCGTTCAACAATGCTTTCCAAGAAAGAATTCTTACATTGAAACGTTTGCGTACTTTTAAATACAAATGATATCAGTTCTTATTCCTACGTTTCACTGCTGGGCACGGGCATTCCCATCCTGATATAGTCCCTTGACGAGATCAAAATGGGATAGTTAGGGATAGGGATAGATCTAAGGTGGACTTTACAAATCGTTAAAAATGTGTCGATAATAATTCTCTCGTGTGCAGGATGCCTCGCAATCTCTTCCAACACTGTTGAAGTGAGAGGCACTATACTACCATATACCAATATACATGAAGATTACTTCAAAGTCAATGTATTACCTTTGAATAACAGCGACCTTCACTAAAGAATCTTATTCTTCCAGAACATCTTCTGTTTTGAAGGTTGGCCTTCAACGTCTTGTACTCCTTATTATTGAAACATAAACGGAATTAATAGAAATTCATAAATGTCCGAAAGTAACGTGCGCGCACCCTACGCTTTAATCGGGCGGCTTTGATACACAAAAACGAAAAGGTACACAAAAATACGTATGCAAATTCAACCAGCATTTACATCAGCCAATTTGAACCGCACAAAAACAGTTTTAGGGAATGTTTTTCACATGGCACCTACGTCAAAAAAATCCGCTTAATCATGTAATACGCGGTGTTCGTTAGCGCGGACTGATTGCGAGCGCACGCCGCTCTAATGGAATTAATAATTTGGCTTAATATGCAAAAATGGACGTCACACACGGCGCGGCGCCGCGGAATT
Organism: Deilephila elpenor; assembly: GCA_949752805.1. Lineage (NCBI taxonomy): Eukaryota > Metazoa > Arthropoda > Insecta > Lepidoptera > Sphingidae > Deilephila > Deilephila elpenor. The sequence goes on from OX457098.1 coordinate 535,513, forward strand.
AACGGTGGGAATCTCTGGCCAGCGCTGTGGCCGCGGCGTTCCCGAATTAGGAAATGTTTTTGCAAAAAGCAAAAGGAAATGTTTCAGGTTTGGCCATGTATAGTAGAATAGATCAAATATAGAAATCCATAACAATAAGTAATGGGCATTAGTGATTTTTTTATTAAAGTGGATATTTTTCGTAGTCGCTTCGGCAAATAACTGCTACCTGCGTTAAGTTTTTTTTCTAAGAAGGTCAAGTGGTTAGCTGTAAGTAATAGATGTTTCAACTCATGTTGGCTCACGGCTCTATGTGAGCGTGTGATTGTCAATATGAAGACACAGTTCGGGTGGCACAGCTTACGAAGAAGACTCAGCTCGTCCAACCGTCTTGCGACGCGTCGCCGCCGTCCCGTCCTGCTCGATGTGTGGCGAAAGCATTACAGTCTACGACATGTTCAGGAGCATTGTAAATGCACTGTTGTGTTCTGGTTTGAAGGATATTGTAGCCATAGTAATTACTGGACATAGTGAGATTTAACTTTTTATGTTTTGGATGACTATGGCAGTAAAATGCCAAACATTGCTTTGTAATTTGTGGTGTTGTTTGGGTTGGTTTAAAAAAAAAATCCCAGAAACTGTAAAATTCTGAGTATTTGACATAAATAGAATATACCCTACAGGTCGAATTGATAATCTCCTTTTTCGAAGTCGATTTAAAATATACATAATCTTTGATCACTGAAGCGTTTTCAAAATAAACATGATTTTGAATTGTAATTAAGAATCATTTACAAACTTGTTACTTTAAATAGACACATTTCGCAAATGCTAGCTACGCGCCATAATAGGGTTTTCATTGTTTAGATTCAGCCTTTGTTGATCTGTACTCAGTGAAGTTGTATCTAACACACATTTAATTAAACAAACAAGATAAGAGATTGATTCACTTCTATTCACTGAAATTAACGCACATAAATTCAAGGATAGTGCTTAAGTTATTTTCAGTCTCAACAAACTTTGATATGACTTTAATCAGCTTAGCTACTACATTTATATTTGCATCATTAAAATATATACAAGCCCATTCCAGGCGATAACTCAAATAATTTCAAATATAAACATTAGGGTTTCTAAAATTAATGAACTCTATAAAAACGAACGGAAAAGTAATAAAACGAAGTTTACAGTCGACTTAATTTTTCGTACAACAGTAAAATCTGTATGTACCTATTTGAAATCATCTGAAATGTATACGAGAATGAATTTTGTTCGGGAGGCGCGATTTACGATCCCCTCGGCTGCAATAAAATTTCAGATACATACATACTTTATTGTGTTACACTGAAAAGTGCCCGATAGCACGGTTGGGAACCAACCAGTCTGATGAATCGGAGATCAAGATTCGAGTCCATATCACACATCTCTGACTTTACAACCTTCTTAATTGAGTTAGTTATTATACTTTTAGATGAACATGAACATCGTAAATCAATCTGCTTATCTGAGAATTGTCAATATCAGCATCAGTGTCAGGGTATGTCTTGGCCGATCGACTGCCCCTGACGTAATTTCGCTTTTTTGCCTATATGATACGAATAGAGCTCTATAAGGCATAACAGAAATTATTTAAAGGACTTCTAGTGCTATAAACGCTACAGCTTTACACCTCCGCCTGGTGTATCCGACATGTTTCCATGGTGCCGTTTCATATCTGCTCATAATTCTGGTTATGCAATGAAGTTGAAAAGAAACATTGAGTCCGTTATCAAACGATTAATCAATACTTAGGTACATTATATTGATCAAATCATATTTTAATGAAAATTATTACTGAATTCATAGAAATTGTTTGGAATATTACATTTTCTCACATGGTGATGATCTCACACTACGAAATGTGCTGTAAATATATATAATTAAAATGATAGTTGAGGCACGAAAGACGTGCAGGGACCAACGGAGGTTTTGCTGCACTACCGTATAGATCTTTAACAACTAGGTACCTACCTCGCAAAGTTCGTACTTTTACCCATAAAGAAACGTCATATTTGAACTATTTCTATGAGTAGGTCTATGTAATGAAAAGAAAACAAGTCAGCTTTGAAAATAACGCGGTACTGTTAATATATTATAATTTTACCGCTCTCGCAGGAGCTTATTGCATTAAACAACGCGTAACGTTTTACTTCGATAAACATTCAAAAAAAGGTTTATGTACTTGTAGCGAGTCTATAAAATGCCGCCCCGGTTTTCAAAACTACCACGGTAATGGCATGGCGGTCGGCGCCGCCGAAAAATTTCCCGCCTAAAATAAAAACAAAATGAGCGAACTCGTTACTCCGACACACGGTAATCCAATCTACTTGATTCGCGCTGACCCTTTCACAGAGGCCTCCTACCGATGTATTTATTTTTTGCTAACATATCAACGTGTGGATTTAAAAATTTGCTCAGAATTTCCCTTAGAAATGTAGTTCAAGAACCCTTTTAAAAAGGTTTATTTTCCTTATTTTTCATTCCTTTAAGAGTTCCTTTGAAAATAGAAGTCTAATGAGCTCCCATGTTTAAGTGGATAACATGAATTTCTTAAGTTATTCAAGGAAAATAATTTTTTTACTGACATGGGAATAATATTCTTCACTATTCACTAATGAAGGGACTACATTTTTTTAATTATTTCTCTTATAAAATGTGCCCATGATATTCGTTAAAAAACAATACCGTAAAACGAAACGTAAAATTTTTTAGTCTGTACTTATGACGTCACATTGGTTACACAGCTGACATTGACAAGTTTTTGTGTTGAAATTTCGCAAACAAAATACGTAAAAAGTACATGTAAAAACCACGCAATGGCTTCGAGTTACTTCACAGAAAGCGAGGCGCCGAGGGATTTTAAAGTTTCGTCAACGGAGAGCGATGGCCATTACAAGAAATGCTTGCTTTGTTACACGGTCAAGAAGAACTTCTATTGCCCCGACTGTATCAAAGCAGGGAACTTTGTGTACTCCTCAATGCCTTACTCGGACAGGTACTTTCTTCTATTAAATTTACTATTATCCTATCTCGCACAGCGCTGAGTATGGCTAAAATTGATTATTTTCGCCTACATTTTACTTCGGACCTATGTAAACGATTCTATTGCAATTCTTAAGCAACTGTTTTTATAAAAGCAGCCGACGTGTTGATAGCATTATGACTAATCGTGTAATTTGCTTAGATAAAAAAATTGTGGCCTACTTTCAATTCTTTGAAGGATACTTCCTTTAATCACAATATTTTAATTCAATTATCTAGAGAATGTATGTTAGTTGCTATCGTGTTTTTTTACGCTTCATTGTACGTCAAATTTGTTGACATTTATAAATTACGCATTCATAACTGTTAAAAGGATATCTGCTAACAATAGCTTTTATATTACTGAATGAAAATCTATATGGATAAAGATATTGTCCTCGATGCTACTAATTTTATTCCGGGTAGTATAGGTATTGCACAACTGTTACAAACTATCAACATTTACCATAAAATCTTATGAAATGTTTTGCTCAAATCCTTTGTTTTATTAATGGAGATGTGAATTTAATGTAATTATAGAACTTATAACTATAAAATATCTGTTTACAGATTTTCAGAAAAACAAATAAAACTGCTCAGATTAAAAGCAAACAGGAAACATGTATTGGACAGATGTGAAAGGTTACTGGCACCAAAACTAAAGAAAGACACTTTGTTGACCGAAGCCAAGCAGTCCAGAGACAAACTACATTTATTAATGTTGGCCATAGAGCAGAGGAGACACAGTATAGAGGAGAAAAGAAGAGAACTGACCGAATTAAAGAATCACAATAACGAATTAAGCCTGAAGCTACCAAGGTACCATAAAAGGGTGGCAAGTCTAGGAAAACATACTCAAGTGCAGAGGATAGAATTGCACAACAAAATTGTTACGTACAATGAACAAGCAGACAATCTGGCAGCATTACGTAGAGCCAGAATACGACAGTTAACAAGTTACATATTTCCTGTCTACATGAGTTATGATACAAGGTAATTAATTGCATATATGGTCAGTGGTTTTTATTATGTTTATTAAGAATAATTAGTGATGACCTCTATTTGATTAATTTGCAGTGACAGTATAGAAGATATGGAGTTTATTGGAGATGATGTGGAGGAGCCACCAAAAAAATTACAGCTGCATATTGTGAATCCATCTATCAGTATTGACGGAGATTGCACTCAATTGCAGGTTTGGAGTGAGTAAATATTTAATAAATTGTTAACAATGAGTTTTCGACCTAACTTGACAAATTCTTACATGACTTCCTGATTAATTTATAAAATAATCTGATACGGTACGGTTACAAAGCTGAGGTCTCGGGTTCGAGTCCCGGGTTGGACAAAGTGATATTGGATTTTTCTATTCATTATCAGCCCGAGTCAAGAATTTGTGCCCGATATGGCGATAGGCTCGCCCCCTATCACATCGTGGGACGGAACATACAAGGCGAAATGTAAGTGTCCTGGTGGCGCCTCTGCCTACCCCTTCGGGGATAAAGGCGTGAGTTTATGTATGCACATAGAAGTCAGAGTTTTCAATAGTTGTTAAATTTGTGACGTCCCTGTACATTTTTATGGCCTAATAGTTAATGACATGGAAATTCCTAAGACATGGTGAGCTTCTGAGCTTGAAAACGCTAAACCAATGCATGGGGGCAGTATAGTCTTGTTAATATTAGGAATAATAGTTTAATGAATAAAGGCAGTACATTATAGAGCATATGTTGTATTTCAGACAGTAACATAGCCACCACAGAGGGACTGGGCGCAGGTTCAGCGGCAGGCGCGGCGCTGGGCCTGGCGGCGCAGCTGGTCACGCTACTAGCCTGGACCCTGGACGTACGCCTACCGCATGCCATCTCACTCAAGTCAGTTGTGGTACTTTTCTATTCATTTATTTTCTAGATTTTTAAATAATAGGTTTAGGTAGAGCTTCAGGAGTGTTTATTTCAACCTGTTTTAAAGACTTTAAAGGTCACACATTCTAATATTATTTCTATGTAAAATATAATATCAGAATAGTGACAAGCGTATAATGATTCACTATCAGGAAAGCTGTGATGATCGTTTGCCAAACCTAGGGCATAGCTAAAACCAATCGTTTACTTTCTTGTATATTTAACAGTTTTCCCTTCAAAAATTCACTTCAACAGTTCCTGTCTTAGGGCTTAGGCCCTAGTTTGCAGATGTAACATGTATAAGTGTATTTTTAAGTTCTTGTGAGTATGTTTATGTCTATTGCTCCTGCCAAACAGCAATGTAAATGCACTGTTGTGTTCCAATTGAGGGACATTGTAGCCAAAGTAATTATTATACATAATGAGACTTAACATCTCACGTCTTAGGAATGCCTACCATTCCTTTGTTATTCATGGTGTTGTTTGGTTTTCTACTGTCCAACAGCGGTCATATGGCTTACCATCAGGCGAATGGGATGCTCGTGTCGACATTTATCATAATAAAAAAAAAATATTAGAGTAGCGAATGTGTTGTGTGCAGCGAGTACTGCGGGTGTCGCGTGAGCGGCAGCGCGTGGTGGCGCGCGGCGCGGCTGCGGGCGAGCTGCGCGGCGCTGTGGTGCGGCGCGGGGGGTGCGGGGGGTGCGGGGGGCGCGCACACGCACGCGCACGCGCTCGAGGCGCTGCACGCGCTCGCCGTCGCTGCCAGTGCTGATGAACCCATGCTCGGCAGGTACACACATACATATACAGGGTGGATAGTTACGCGAGGAATTTATTCAAGGAGGGTATTAAGTATTTCGCTCTCTACTCTAATTTGTAAAAAACTTACTTTAAGAAACTTAGCAAAACGGCTAATATTACTTAAAACTCTTTTTTTTTTCACAAAACATTCCTTTCCTTTTTATTGCAAGCGTCGACCGCTGACTGCGGAATATGCAAAAACGTGTCCAAAGATAAATTTATCATTAACGCGCGCAGTGGCGTAAAATTAATAGAGCAATAAGTATTCAGAACAATTATATGATATATTTAAGCTACATATTTTATTTACTGTAACCTATATTATATGGTTGAATCAGGGAAGATGCGTGTCGCGGTGAAGACGGCGCGCGCGTGACAGAGTGGTGCAGCTCGTGGGACGTGTGCGGGGGTTCGAGTCCCGGCGCGGGCTGCGGCATGGACGACCCTGATAGAGATTATGAAGATATCGAGCCCGAACATTTGCATTGGCCCGAAACAGCTGAGGTAAATGACTTTTCCTTTACTATTCACCCAACTTTCATCTTGAATTGTTTGACATATTTAAATATTTAGGTGGTGTCAAGATATCATCCATATAAGTACGCCTGGATAGCGATTAGCAAGCACCGTTTCAGTGATATTTCTAGTCCAGTTTCTGTAATCCGATTTAAAACCAACATTTTTTTCTTTAACTGAAATGGTAAAAGTCAAAATGATGAATTTCGGGTACTGCAAATAACCCTTTTTTTGTCTCGCAGTTAGAAGAAGCCGGCAGCAGTCCCCCGGTACAGGCGCCGGCGCCCTCGCTAGTGACGTCAGCGGCCGCCTCCATCGCGTCCGTGTGGCGCGTGTGGACCAAGTGACCAGCACCACGCACTCCCTTACATCACCTGCTGTACACTACCATACCGTTACATACGTGTTAGTGTGTTTAATATAGTGTCGCAGGTTTGTAGTCAATTTTGAGAACGCAGAAACATGTATGGAGTTTGGTAAAACTCGGACAAAATATCTAGTAAGGATCGTTAACATGTTGACTGCGACGTACACACAAGTTGTGTCCGTACGCAACGCTTGTGCGGCTATCACACGTCTACATCATTATTTATAGACGTAATATGCACGAGCCACCCGGGTGGTTTCTGTAATGCATCACAAAGCTGGTAGGGTAGTTGTAACTTACTTTGAGAATCGTGAGAGAGGTAAAAATTAACATAGTAGCGTAGAAAATTAATCAAGTTGTCACTTAATCTGTTAAATATCTTTGATCTATCCATATTATGCTGCATTAGCTATTTCATACTATAATTTATGAGTAGACAGACATAAAAATGGACTGAACTTTCAATAAGTAGAAGAACGATTGTGCTATAAATAGTCTCTTTCTAAAGTTCTAATTGGTCGACGACACGGTTTTGCAGCAGCAAACGAATTAAATAGGCACTAAGTTTGTTTCTTCTTTTCATAGTGCGATTTTATAAGGGTAGAGTTCAGTCCATTCTCAATGTCTATCGTATAATCTAATCAACGCCATCTATTGTCCAAGGAACAGTAATATTGTAGGGAAGCAAATATTTATTCCCAGTTGATTTAATGCCACGTCGGTTGCTAGGCCAGAAACCGAAGGGTGAACAATACTGGTAATGGTCTGGGTACTAGTCTTAAAAAACCTTAATATTGGGCTAAGGTCCCTTGAGCCCAGAAGTGGGTCGAAATTATCGATATCACGTGATATTGGTCTAATGTCATGTAATGTAATGAATTAGAAGTTTATTAATATGTCAGTCATTTGTTATTCTGAGTGAGTTTAAGAACTTTGTGTATATTTTCGTTTATTATTTTTTGACATGAATAAATGATTTTTGTATAATTTGCCGCTTTTATTTTTTATACCAAAACCATGATCTTGTTTCCTTTTTCTTTTTAAACTTGGTTTCAAGATTTGGTTGGCTACACTTTGGTATGATTTTTCGAAATTAATTAGCAGGATTTTTATAACATAGAAGTAAAAACATATCTTAAATTGACAAGTATTTAAATGTAATTAATTATGCCTACTTATTAGGTGTGGTACATCAATAAAACGACGAAGTATGAACAAAACAATTATATTTAAATAAATTAAAAACACTAGAGTAAGACTAGTAAACAATATTAAATGCTTGTAAGTCTTTATCATAAAACATATCACACAACCTCCGCCCTCCAAGTCTTTTTGCCTAAAACCCTTAACTACATGGGGTTAAATGCACCCCATTCATTATAAATTAAATCAAAATGACTATTTAGAAATATGACAGTCATGTGAAAATTGTTATAGGGCGAGCCCCCAAAAAAACAATTAAAAAACAGTAAAATATTAATGAGTCAACATTTTCCATAAACAAAAGTATGGTTTCACAATGTTTCTAACTAAATGTTAATTATTTACTTCAATCTTTGGTTATTTAAAATGCACTACAAAAGAATCCTTACTCTTTCTCCTTGTTTCACAAAGAATGTATTCATTTCTAACATTATATCAATTATGGTCTCCACTATTTTCACTTCAATATACCATAGTTCTTCAAGACCTAATTAGACTAAACTCAATCTTTGGTTATTTAAGTTGTTCGCGTCGACCACTTCCTCAAAAACCTCATCTTTACCAAGTCACCCTAAAAGTCCTCAATAATCTCTACTCCCAAATAGTTTTATTTATATAAACGAATTGTATCTCAATCTTTTATTATTTAAATTGAGCTACGAACTTCCATCACTACCCTCAATAGTGTCCACTTCCAATAGTTTTATGTAATTAAACTATGCATATGGTGTTGGTCACCGGTGCGTCCTGTGCGTCCACCGTCTCTGGCCATCAGCCAACGCTTCTGTGAGTTGTTCCACGCGGCCCAGCAAGTCGTCTGTCGGTGACATCTCTCTCTGTAATAACAACATTTCGTATGAAACCGCCGACCATGTTTATACAATTAAATAATTAGTAGTTAACTCGAAAGATATGGGAGATGTACGACGACGTTGTTGTAGATGTGCCGCTACTGCTGTTGACACTGTCACTGAAACCCGAAGTATAACAACTTTGTTTTTACAACTTTTCTGGCCATTATGGTGGCCAGAGAGATCCAACATCCACGTTTCCTATTCTGCATCCGAAAATCTTCACCGGTCCTCAGGTTATGTTAATTATGTTACGTTTAATAATTTCTTTGGATGGTATAACGCTTACCATCAGGTACAGGGGTTTACCCTTTCAAGTGGTGACGCTACAAAGCAACGTCAGATGTATTAAATTTAGTTACCTGTATTCTGTGTAGTCGTACGTGTGGCAAATCGCACCGGTTGATCCGCAACGTGGCACTCGCTGTCGGAGAACTCGTCGACGAACATGAACACGAGCAGCGCTGCGCAACACAACATTACATCAATTCCTATATGTGGCATATGTAACGATTTAACGGAAGGAAAGACTATCACACCCTATAATAGTTTCTGAAATTATTTAATCGATGTTTTCTTTCCTATTTTGAATTCATTATTTCAAAAAATAGAAAGTAACTTTTGAAAAATTAGTACTCTTGTCTTATTTTACTATACATATTATTCCCATTATTGATAGACGCAGATTGAAGTCTAAGTGAAGAAATAAGAACATTTGCATTTGAAACTTACCTTATCTGCACAAAGCGAGGACTTTCTCTTCGACCTCCGAGGAGGCACGGGAGCGGAGGAGCAACTAGTCCTCTCGCTCTCGCTCGTGCCCACGCACTGTTCCCGTCTCTCTCCCGCACTATTCAAGCCTGTTGGAAATGCTCTATAATCCCTCCTGTCTGTCAAGCACTTGGAGCAAGTTGGCTCCATCTCGCTCGCACTCACGCGGATACCAATGTGTTGTCTCTCTTCTAGACGTTTCTGAAGTGAAGAGATTATATTCTCTTTTTCTTTGATTTTGTCTTCTAGCTCCCTGTTGGAGAAAAATAAATGTCTGTATTTTTTTCGAGTTGATATTATGCGTTTGGGTGATTTGGGTTTAATGCAGTAACTGCTCAAGCTATCGGGAGGTGGCGACCGGTTTTAGTCGAAATTCCCGCATAGGTTATATCATTAATAGTGACTACCATAACCGCCGTGTGGACAGACTCTTCGTGCTCTGGCCTGGAAGCCCTATTCGATATGCGTTATCCGCGCCTAAGGTGGTTTTCTAGGAAATAAAACGTGTGGGTATGGTTTGTGTACCTGCGCTTGTGGCGGTGGCGGCGCGACCAGTGCGCCACGGCGTGCAGCGCGTCGCGCGCGGTGCCGCACAGCGCCGCGCCGCGCGCGCGCGCCTCCTCCAGCTGCACGCGCAGCTGCTCCACCGCACTGCACTTCTCTCTGCTCCACATGATACACAGTTACAATAGACCTCTGAAAACGCTAGGCTAGTGGTCATATTCAATGATATGATATGATACAAATCAAGAAGAAATATAAAATATATCAATTTTGAAACGTACGAATAGATAAACGTACGAATAGAATAACATTCATTATATTATTACATACTGCACTAAGTATATTTTTGCACGCAAAGTGAACACAATGTGCTGATTTATCTCCAGTTACAGAAGATAGAGTCCAATTTTACATAACTATTAACTACGTACAATTAAAAAGGCAATTGTTATAAAAAAATAGCGACAAGTTACTGATAATGTATAATAACTACTAGTTGAGCATCCTATACCTGTAGCAGACGTGCATGTTCTCGAGCTCGGCCTCGAGCGAGCGCGCGCGACACTCGGAGTCGGCGAGGCGCGCGCGGCACGAGGGCGCGTGTGACGTCACGCACGACGACTCGCTCTGCACGCTGCCGCGCTGGAATTACACTTTCATATGGTATACCCCATGGTAAGTACAGGGAAAACCAAATGAAGTACCCACAAATCATGCCGGCTTCGTGGGATATTCGCTTCCGATCTGATAGCGACCACTGTATTGAGGGTGTAAAACCTGATTTAATACGTTTCGGGTATTTTTGTAGTTTCGGATTCAACTTGTGTGTGTAGGTTTTAGACAAGCTGTTTGGACTGGTGAGAAATAGTTGCAAATTTCTCACAAGTCCATAATTTACCTATAACCCCTTGCTAAAGAAAGATTAAATAACAATAAATTATGCATAAAATAAGTATTATTTTTTAATATAATTATTCGCATTGATACCTCTTTCAAAATAACGTTAGCTTTCTCCAACTCCTCTGTGAGACACTTGACGGTGTTCTCGTGGAGTTCGCATTGTTGCTGCGATTCTACCAGCTCAGACGCCTTCGCTTTCAACAACCCTGGACATATTACAAACAAACTTATTAAAAACCCTTTGATGAAAAAATATGGATGTAGAAACTACACTTATAAGGCTATCCTATAAGCCAGAATAGATTCAAACCAAGTGTCCAAATTTACGGGTCTCTTAGAGTCACGAGGTTGTCATTCTCGCAAAAAACATCAGAAAAACGTCATATAGCTGATAAATGACAGTAGTTAGGGGAATCCTGTATTCTGTATGAAATAGATTGAAGGCTGTCATCATTTTTGCTCGGTGGCTCTTAGCCATTCAATTTATGTATATAACGCCACTAGGTATTGCTTACCTTCCATCTCCTGGAGTTTGAGTGTGAGGTTGTCACACGCCATGTCCTTGAGGCTTCTCGCCTCTTCTATAGCTACCAGCTGCTGCTTGATGCTGTGCAGCTGAAACAAACAAATTCAAAATATGTCTTAATATCACATTTAAGTTTTGAGTACGTTGACTCTGGGTTAAGCGATGAACAAAGCCGTTTAACAATTGGTAAATTTCATCATTTCATAATTTATGAAACGACCTGTTTGTTCAAAAGATAAAAATAAAGGTCTTTTATAGTGTAAGCCTAGAACCGCTCTACCTTAATTATTAAGTTAAAGTAAGCATTCGGCTGCACACAAAGACTGTACGAAATCGTTCTACTTACTTCTTTTTCTCCAGCATCGATTTGCTGCTGATAGAATAGTTCTTTGTCTTCTCTAGTCAACAACGCCCCCTCGAGTTCATTTACACGTTGACGCAGTTCTCCTACTTGGAGCTGAAAATATAATCAAGGGTTCCGAAGTGTGATTATTTTATTTTATTAATAATTCATTTATTAGTAAATTATTCCTCTAAATCCGTAAAAGCCATGTCGAGTCCACATTCTATGAGTACCTATTAAATAAGCTCAAGCAAAAAAAGATATAGGTATTTCCTACATAGTAAAAACCTTAAAATTAAACTCTACACGCCATCGTTTATTTCATACAGCTATTCGTCTAGTACCTACTCTGTTAAATTGGCTGACGGATATTCTACACTGCATTAAAATCCCTTAAATGAGTGCACTTGTTACATAGGTACCTGTAAAGTTTCATTATTCTGCCTCAACCTCGTATTTTCTTCGTCCAGTCCACAAATGCAATCGGCCTGTAGATGAATACAAAAAAAGACTATTTATATCAAATTAAAAACTAATTCCAACGGCATTATTTTATGGTAAAAAAATAACCAAAGAAAAACACAATTTACTGTTAGTATGATTTAATTATATTCATTTGTTAAAAAGCTAAACATAATTAATAATTTAGAAAACATCACATGCAGTCAATATTACTTATAGTAGCAAACATAATTTAAGAAGCATTCATATTTTAAAAGCTGATATTCCTTGATTTTAAAAATTTCAAGCATGCATGATTTTCATTACTTTAGTGTTGTAAGTACATGCTTGAAAATTAACCTGTCTTCACATACATTGAGCAATTCCCGGAGGCGCAACAAATGCGCCATGATGTCATGGAGATCTTCGCCCACACCAGACGCAACTGATGCGTCACTGCGCTCCCACATGCCCTGGATCAATGTAACCAGGTTAGGAAATTAACATAAAACTCATGTTTACTACATCAAAAAATATCAAGAATGTACAATAATAATTGTCATTACCGAATCATTGTTGGAGCTGTTGAGAAAGTTTGATATCTCTATTTTCAAATTCTCAACTTCCAGTGCGATATCCTGTAATAAACAAAAACAAAGAATCTTATTTAGTACGACCCTGGATAAAGTAAACTATTTAATTTTCATACCAAAGAATACGAATTTAAAACATTCTGACGATTTCATAAATAAATGTTACATGGTGGTGCATAGATGATAGAAGTATTGAAATAAAAAACAAAATTCGGACTTTTCTGTAATACAAAATCGAAATTCAAAACTAGGATCCTAGAATATAACTCGTTCCCAATAAATACTATAAGAACATTTACTTATACTTTTCCCTACCAATAACGGAAAAGACTCATCCAAATACCACAATGTTAATTAAAAAAATTAATACCTCTATTTTTTACTTTCTTACCTGACACCTGTCCAGCGACCACCTCTGGTTGTTTATCACTGCGTGTAGTTGGTCTATCTGATCTGCTTTCTCCTTGTCCATTAGACGGACGTCCAAATACGACTGTCGAAGCATTTCTATCAAACACTCCTGTTTTGCCGTCTGAAAACCATTTGTTCCGTATTTCATTCTTCTCTTGCATAAGGGATGAAACTAATGATATAAATCTGTCTATCTATTAACACCCTTTTCTTTGGGAAATGAATGTATATAATGTATGACGATATCGCAAGATGAATAAATGTGTTGTTTTAAATTGCAAGGTGTCAGAAATTTTAATTGAAATATACACAATCAAACTGAATCAAAGGCTGGATTGTAAACGAAAATGAGTCTTACCTCATAGAAACACTCTCGGTACAAGTCTTCAATAACCGTCAAATTGTCTTGAAGTGTGTTGATCACATTCCGCTGTTCCTTCTCCTGTTATTCAATTTTAAATTTACTAAATAAAAATAGCGGAGAACAACGACTAAATATATTTTTAAGTATATTTAAAATAAACACTAACCCAATAAATGAAGCTTCTGTTTTCTGACAAACGTTTCATAGCACGAATTTAACTAAATATAGATATCAAAACAAACGTACGTACGTAGAATCCGAACTGCTTAATTTAATTAAAACAAAGATCTTTCATAACAGATCAGTTTTAAATAATAAAATAATTATACTGTATAATATTAAGATTTAAATAATAATCATTATGCTGAATATATATTTATAGCATAATTTTTTTAACCATTTCACACTATTGAAAACCAACAGTGACCCGCATTAATAAGTCATATATTTTTTTTACTACCAGGAAAAAATTGCAAATATTACCTGTGTTATCGCCATGGTAGAGACATCAGTTTTCATTACTTCACGCTCTTCAACTGATTTTTGCATACATAGTAACTACAAAAAATAGCATTAAAGTTAGGAGCGTAGAGAGGTCTTTCGAAACAACCGTACATATTCAGATTAAACCTACATGTAAAAGGGACAAATACACACTATTCATAACTCAAGAACTTAAAATAAATGACATGAGTAATGTGACTAAATAGACAAGTGTTGAACAATAAAAGAACTTACCTCTCTGTCCTTTCTGTCAACCTCCCTCTTTAATTCTGAAATGCGTGTTGTGAGTGAGGCTATGCGCGCCTCTGCTACCGCCAGACTTTCACTCTGAACTCTTACTGTCTCTTCTTTGTTCTCTAACTAGAAACATTACAAAAAATAAGAAACATATTATAATATTTAAATTATACGAGTTTCACCACAATCAAGCGATTAGAACATGAACAAAGATAGAGGATGTCAATGAACAAAGTTATAATAAAGATAATGAAGATGATCTTTATATTATAAAGATTATATGTTTACCCTGACTTCCCCTAACATTGATCATGTTCTAAATTCGTATGAAGTGATATGTCTTCACAACAATGTCCTTTTGCCACACGAATGGTCAAAAGAACTACTTTGTCCGCTATTCTATTGACTAAAAACTCTCAGAAATCAACGAGTAACTTTACTGAAAAAGTCATGTTGCAACCTCATACAAGCGAGCTTCAGCTAGTAAAAGAAATTCAAGTTGTTAATTGAAATAAAACGTCCGCCCCGTGACCACGAAAGCTGTAAAGTAATCGAAACGTCGTCGGGAAGTAAAAAATGTAAATATTAAACCAAATCGCGATAAATTCCGTATTAATAGTTTTATTTCAATGTGTAACATTCGCGTAAATCTAAGAAACCATTATCAAGTTGTTAAGTAATAACTCACAATCTGCATGGTGGCGAGCAGTTTGTTGTGGTAGTACTGCGCTCTGGCACTGTCGCAGGAGCCGGTCATACTGTCCGCCACGCTCTCCTGTCACACAATAGGCACATCGATAACATCCTGCACTGTTTGATGTAGTAGGTACTGCTTCTTAGTTAAAAGTTATAACTGCCTCCGTAGCGCCGACCGTAAAACGACAGGCCGTGGGTTGAACTTACACAGACCAATGTTTGTGTGGCCTCTGTTTCGTTTATATTCGCGATTTTTTTTTAGTGTGTAGCCTTCTGGCATAAGATAAATAAAATATGGGTGATCTACAATATTTATTTGATTTCAATGTGTACCGAAAGGCCCGTCGTTGTTAATCTTCGTAATAATATAAGAGTTAAGACGCATGTTTTTATGGCAAGGTGTTGTGTGATTGTTGGATATTTTAAATTAACTGTTAATATTTGAAGAACCGGAGATTTTTAAGGGCTAGCGGTTGTTGTATTTCTGTCAATACTTCAACTGCTTCGCCGTGAGTTGATGGGTTTTTATTTATATAAAGGTTTAAGGGCAGGAGTGTTTATTATGAACTGATTGATTCAGATCTGTATTACTTTAAATTTAGATTTGACTGGTGTGTTTATTTGGATTCTATAGAATATTTTTAACTTGCCATATTTAAAAATAAACGCAAAATTATTTAATAGCCTGCGTAGAACTTCTTATACTTCAGAACTAGTCATATTGGTCCTACTTTAAGGTAAAGATCGCTGGAATTTGTTGACAGTTTCTGTTCCGTGTAAAAATACAGAATCCAACAGACATACACAAATGCAGACACGTGCTATTTTGAGCCAAATGTGTTTACAAACTGTGTCATAAAAACCTGCCAAACAAATATTCGACGACTGTTTTTTTCGTAATAAACACAGTTCAAAGTCGATGGAGGTGTTTCTGTAATCTATAATTATGTTGCCTAATTTTTTACCATCATTCATTAAAACAAAACATTGATTTTTAAAACATATTTATATTTTTTTATGAATGGACCACCATAAAACAGCAAACACAATCGCAGAGCATACAAAAACCACCCGATTCTCAGATTGCAGATATTTCTTTTGCAAATATAGTAATACTTATTAAAAACTCCCGAAAGATCAAAATGGATTTTCAATTGTCGCCAGTAAAATTGGTAATTAAATAGAATAACTATCGTTCACATTAATTTTAAAAATAGATTTTTCAGGTATTGATCAATAACTTAACTATCACAACGTGAGTGTTTTCAAACTCTGAAAAGCTATTCATAATTTTGATTTTATTTCGATTTTATTTTGACTGAGAGACTAAACCACAATAAATGTGTTGATATATTTACCCACACACATGTATAAAACAAACGACAATACCTTAGTAAAATCACTATCAGAATCACCACACATAATAATCCCATTGAACATCATTTTAGTCGCAAAAGCTTTCGCGAGTCGCGTCGATCCCCGGCGAAGCGTCGCGTCTACTGCACCCGCTATTTTTACTCCGAAGGGCGGAAGGATGGTGCCCCACTTGAACGTAAGGGATAGCGGTTGTTGTATTTCTGTCGATACATCAACTACTAGGGGCTTTTATTTTTAAGAGTTTAAGGCCAGGTGTGTTTGATGTGAACGGATTAATTAGGAGTACAAGTTTATTTGGGTGTATTTTAAGTTACTGCTTTATTTGGATATTCTCAATTGTAGTGTTAGCATGTAAGTTGTTGTTGCAAGGGAAGAGTTTCATTCGTCTACGGTTAATATTTGTAGTTAGTTAAATAAGGAATCTGTGACACTTTTATGATAGAGCTTTCTTTAATAGAATGGTCTTTTGTCTCGACAGTTTCAATTCCAGGACACTAAGCGGCCAAATCAAAAACTAGTGCACACTGCACGGGCATAAAATCATCAAAAAACCAATAACAGTGGGACACAAGTCTAATTAACTACATTGTTACTCCCTCAAAGTTAACAATCTAAATTGGCAATTTCTAAGCTGATGACTCCATATTTTTTATTAATGCACCATTTTTGCATGATCTCAAAATGCTTCATAAGCCAAATATTACTATTAGGTATCTACTATTTGTAAAACCAAACCAGCTTAAGCGCTTTGAAGTGAATCGTCGTAAACGTAAAACAATACTGAATAGAAATAATAAAACGTATAAAGAACACTCTGTAGATCAGCTCCATTCATTAGTGACAAAAGTAAAAAATATATTTGCGGCGGCGCGCGTCGGTTTCCGTCGCGACGTCCGCCGCGGTTTCGACACACCTCCACTCACTATCTTCTAATGACGACACTAGTTGATACTAATGGAAATTTAAATGCCCAAGGACTTTTGTTTACGATTATTACTAATTTAATTTGATTGTTTACGCATGTAGACGCTCGCCTCATGGTAAGCGGTCAGCGCAGCTCATGGACCTTCGCAATGCCAGGAGTCACAACCAGTTTGCTGCCTTTAACAGAGTATTTTTAAGCCTCGCTTGAAGAAAGACAGGATGTAGCGCTCGGGGAAGAACGAGGCAGGTAGTGCTTTCAGCTTACACGTGCATGGAAAAAATATGCTGAAAACGTATTATTCGAGAACTAATGTATCCAGGTAATGTGGATGAACTTCACTGCAATGACGGGTGGTGAGAAGAAATACGGTGACTATGGTAAAATAAGTATAAATAAAAAAAAATACATTTGCAAACGCGTTATTTAAATACAGGGACCTATTTGGATATTAGTCTTAAAATGTTCATAATATTCAAAACCAGGTTATAAAAGAATAGGAAAGTTTAAGGAACATATTCCAATGTATGAACTCAAAATGACAAAGGAAAAGGATTAGATAATATGAGATGGAAGAGAAAGAAAACGTAAGATCTATAGTTATTAGTAAGTACAATAAATTGTACGTGAAAAAGATGTTTCTTGTCTGGGGTTAATTTCTCCGCCCGGGCCAAATCGAAACAGACCGATATCTATAGATACATATAATAAAAAAATAATTGATCTTTGACTGCCTCGGTGGCGTAGTTGTATTACGATACGGTTACAAAGCTGAGGTCTCGGGTTCGAGTCCCGGGTCGGGCAGTGATAGTGGATTTTTCTATTCATTACCAGCCCGGAGTCAGGAATTTGTGCCCGATATGGCGATAGGCTCGCCCCCTATCACATCGTGGGACGGAACATACATGGCGAAATGTGGGTGTCCTGGTGGCGCCTCTGCCTACCCCTTCGGGGATAAAGGCGTGAGTTTATGTATGTATGTATGATCTTTGTCTATCATAAAAAACATATTTCGAATAAATAATGATACCTACCTACATCATGCAGACAAAGTTTGTAGGCGAAACTATTCCCGAATACTAAGTAAATAAATTACCTAATGATCCTCGGCGATGATATTTAAACACGACTGACAAAACGAAAATAAACAGACCACACAAAATATACATTAGTGACGGCTGATTGGTACGGCGGCTAAAGATGGCTTTCTGTACTGAAGGTTGCGGGTTCGACGTCCGCAAAGGTAAACATATGGTTTGCAGAAAATTAGACGTAAATGCACACAATAAACAAGTAAAGGTAACATTAGTGTTGTTAAATACTGAATTAATTTCATTGTATTACAAGTGATGTATGATGAGTTGGCTTTTTATAAAGAAAGCAAATTTTGTTTATGGAAAATGTCCGGAACAGAATTCTTAAGATAACTTAATATAGTTCCTAGATTGTATAATGTTCTATCCTCAAATATGTCAATATTTATAAAACCTCGTATCATAAAACAACAATAATAAATTGTTTGAACAAGTAGTCTGTTAACAATTGACTAACCTCACAAGTCTTACTGCAGGAAGTTTTCTTGCTCTCTTGAGATTTTCTGTAAATCGAAGAGAGTATTCAGTTTGAAGGATTTTCTTGCATGTGTCTGTTTTAAATAGTATCATAACAATTTTATTCGTAGATATTGTATTGCATTGTATCAGCCTATATACGTCCCACTGCAGCATATAGTCCACCACGCTTGCTTTATGCGGGTTGGCGGACTTACATGCTGTAGAAATTCTTTAAATTCGTAGATATGAAACATGTAAAAATAATTTCATACAACGATTTAGTATTCTTTGAAATCAATGATAAAATAATCTAAGGTTGGTTTTCAATCTAGGTTTTGAAATATTAATATGACTGCAATATTAAAATATTTTGATAAAAAAACAATGTACCTCAACTTTCTTAGATTCCTCAGTCAAATATTTAAAAACATTAGCTCAAATTTGAAATTTCGTTACTTCAATATTAGTCCGGAAACGTGTATCGAATCCGACAGTCGACACCTTACATTAGCATTTAGGTCACCAGCATTACGCTATAGGAATCAATTATTACGATAAATATAAACTTACGTTGATAACTGAGGAGTATGGCTGCCCGGCTGTAATTGTAAATTAAAAACAATAATTAGGTAAAAACATAGCCACATAAAAGTGTATTTAAAAAGTATTATTTATTATTTAACAATGCGGATCCGAAATCCAAAGCTTTCCATCGCTTTTAAATGACCAAAAAAAACCCTTGAAATCCAATTGTGTGTATACTTTTAATTAACTTTCCTTGTGCTGAAAATACTGTTTTCAACACACTTAAATAAGTAGGATATTAATCTTTCGACCACATGATATTCTTTTGAAACTGTGTTGTAATAATTAGGAAGTAAGAAGCTTGGAATTGGTTTGTGTTTACCAATTAAAAAGTTAAATGGGGTTTTAGGCGGGTATCGTGACGGCGAACTGTCGTTTGTTTTGTTTGTGAACTAGGTTAACGATGGGTCTTTAATCTAAGCGTTAATAATATCAACAAGTTAGTGACGCAAAAAAGCTCTTTAATTTATAACATTATATTGGGGAGTATTCGATGTATTTCCAGTAGATGATAAAATCAATTAATTTAAATACTCACGTCAAAACGGCTGGTGGATTCTGCTTTAAAACCGTGTTCCCTGGAGATAAAAATTCAGGTCAAGCCCGCCATTTGCTCAGAAACAGCTACATTTACGAGTGACGTTTGATATAAAACGCGTAGTGTTACATTTTTACGAGACATTAACTCGCCGCATTCGTGTCAAGTATGTGTAGGAACAACAGATTTCGTGTTAAAAATGCATGCAAAATAAGCCTCTAACATAATCCCGAATTGTTAAATTGAATGTAATTTCCCGAAAAAGTTAGGACAAGTCAAGACAGTTACAAAAACCAAAGTAAATAGCAGCTTATTACTTCATTCTACTACCTACTTGGTGATAGTACGTTCGCACATGCCTGAATCGCAACCACGTACATAATGGGACAGCTTTAATAGTGAGTAGTGACCCTCGCAAGTGTTTCACATTTCAAGTTCACCCTGGGTATATCAGGTTTCAAGCAGAACAATACGTATCCCTCACTTGCAGATTAATCTTAGTAGTTACTCTGTCATGCCAGTAAAAGAAATATCCAAGATTTCATCACCACCCCATGAGCATTTTGACTGCCTCCGTTGCGCAGTTGCCTAAACGCCGGCTGTGAAACGAGATGCCGCGGGTTCGATCCACGCACCCAGACAAATGTTTGCGTGGTCCACAGATATTTTCTTCGGTCTGGGTGTATGTAAGACCCAAAAGTCCCCCGTAGTTTCTGATAACGTCGGCCCAAGACGCAAGATCTTTGTGTGGGGTCAGAACTATGCATGTAGATATGGACAATGTTTTCTTACTTCGGCGCTAAATAATAAGAAAAGACACTTACTGCATCATCTTACTACTGACTCCAGTCACAAATGAATCATCGACATTGATCTCTCTCTCCGTTTTCTCTGGCTTTTGAACCTGAACTGATCGCCTGGACTTTGGACTACCATGGAAACAGTCGCAGGACTTCAGCAATGTCTTTTCTAATTGTGTTAGCGAATCATCTGAGACAACGATTGGGGGCGATGGAGGCTGAAAATAACATAGGCCTTAGTATATACCCTAACTAACCCATAAGTTGCCGTAATGGTTACCTTAAGATGAAAAACAAAAAATATTAAGATAATAAAAGATATTCATGCGTATGATAATACCCTAGATTTTTTAATCGTGGCACGACAATCGTTGGTCCCTGGGTTAGTACTAACGAACACAATATAATGTAAGTGCTTCGCAATTACGTCGTGCTCTATCAACAATTGGTAGGTCTATCTAGATAATAGGTCTATCCAATACCAATCAGGCCGACATAATGTTATCTCCCGGTGAATGTATATATTTTTTATATGAACAGCAATACGCTTGCCACCATGTGCAGTGTAGTAATTATATCGGTATTATAATAAAAATACCAACAGCTATTTTAAGACTAGTAGTTACAAACTTGGCTACACACTCACAGGCTCAATAATGGATATATCGGAGTTGTATTCTGGACGAGTGTCGATCGCTTCGGTACTCATATTCGGAGTGGAGGTGACTATGAGACACACCTTCGATTGCTACAAAATAATAGAAATTAAGAAATATACACTTATATCTGTTATCATTGGTCCAAACACACATATAATAAACGAAAATGCATACTTCATTGCATAATGCAGAAGACAACAAAACGTTCAGCCGTGCTTATCTGATGAAGACATTTTTCCAGCATCATTGGAGGTCTATAAATACTATACAAATATTAAAAATTAAAACACCGCAAACTCAAATATCCTTTAATATATCTTGAAAAATAAGCACCATTTAAAAATACAAACTAACTCTAACAACTTCATAGATGTAAAGGCACTTCACTATAACCTCTCACAAGTATCGAATTATAAATAAACAGAGCTATAATATATTATCCTTTAAATACCGGAAGAAAACTATATCGGCAAACTCGTTCTATCTCTGAAGGTGTTTTTTAACGCTTTACGTCGGATAACTCTCAGAAAACGGTACCGATCCAGTCTTTACAGCCATTACAATACTTAGTTTAAGGAAACTATTCTAAACCTCTACCTAAATCCATTTGACAGCTAAATTACAATTCGCAGCTGCCTCCTCTATACCATCTACAACACAATCTAAGAGTATATAAACGTCCATTTCGTCAAGTTCAGCAGCAGAATAGTCAGGTGGGGTTGTCGGGCGCGTCGGCGTCGCTGCGGGGAGGGCTGCGGGTGGGGCTGCGGGCAGGGCTGTGGGGGGGGCTGCGGGGAGGGCTGCAGCCCCGGCGCGGCTGCACCTGCACGCACGCCGCACCCGCGAGCCCCGCCACCCGGGTGCAGTCCGTGCTTTGAGACCAGTCGTAACTCAGATCTGCCGTTTTGTGGACCTGGCATGAACAGATCAGTTATTTGTACTGGTGAGACAGTCTTATGGGTGTCATCATATTTTCAGCTATGTGGGTCGGAAATAACTATTTATAGTAGAAATAGCCAATACCAGATATCCTAGAAAATTATGCAAGATCGTGAACAGCGGACACCAATAGAAAAAGCTGCTCGGAGACCCTTAATGGTAAGGCCATATAAAATGTTGCTACCGTAAAATAAGACAACATACGAAAGCATTCCCTAAAGATTCTGCAAACAAATTTCGTAATTTAAAACAATCCTCAAAACAAAAGCATATACAAATAAAACAAGAAATACCGATCTACAAAATCCCCAACTCACCCTAGCCTTAGCCTGCTTCAACTGCCGTCGGATCTCCTTGATGATCTCGTCCTTGAACTGCGCGCGCACGTTGGCGGCGCGGCTCTGCTCGTCCAGCGCGATGCACATGCGCCGCATGGCCTGCGTCTCCTCGTTCAGCACGATGTTGGCCTTACGCAGCGCATGTACGCTCTTACTGCTGTTCTGTGAGGAGACAGGGGAGATAGCCTCTAAGACTAGACGAGATTCGTGTAATTTAAAACGCAGTACATAACTGGTTGTTTGTGAGATAAGTGTGACATATTTCATAATCAAATCTCATATTACATAAAAGTATAGAGATTGCTCAAATGTTTTTTTTTTTCAGTAAAATCAGTCTTGAAAGAGATGGAAAAGTTGTTTCTAAATGGTAGCTTGTTAAATCCGATAGTCCGCCTTTCCCTGTGGGTAGAAGGCGATTGTATGTTTGTAAGTTGTAACAAACGATAATAATTTACTTCTGCTTCCCTTATATTTAGGACAGTATAGTTACTTATTAATTTGATGTAATTGATTACCTTTAGATTTTCCTCCATTTGTTGCAGCCGCTCCTGATACTTGAGCGTCTCTTCCCGGATCAAAGCGGTAATGTCCTTAACAGGTTCCCAGTCACCGCACTAAAATCCCAAGTCAAATGAAATTGCTAATAATCAGTATCTCAGCATTTTTAATAGCCAACTCTTAATAGCCTAATTTACTCACAACATTGAAAACTACTTTTGTGTGGAGATATGGTATGTTAGTTGAGACTTCACTTTCAGATACCTATCCTTATTTGCACATTAAATTTGAATTACTAAGATCATTAACATGTGTTTGGACCAATAGTTGTTAGTGTAAAAATTCGTGAATTGTTTAAGTCCCTACCTCAGTACCCGTACAGCACATACCAGCCATTACTTCAGCATCTTTCTTCGATGAGTCACTGAAACAACACGTATTTAAGTTTTCTGTAGTTTATCTTTTTCACAATCACTCAATAACAATAGACCCTATCTAATTCCCACTGCCGATCATGGCATCGATTGATTCTCTTTCACCTTCTAGCATGGAATAATACAACAAAAAATGTATTCAAACTTAAGAGTTTGAACTTGTTTGGGCTACTTCATTAAAATTTAGTCAATGCTACTATTTCGACAGCCTCCGTGGCGCACTTGGTTGGACGCCGGCTGAGAAACGAGAGGCCGCGGGTTCGATTCCCGCACCGAGACAAATGTTCGTGAGGCCTACAGGTACATATTTATCTTGGGTCTGAGTGTTAGTGAGACCGAAAAGTCTCTCGTAGCCACGATACAAGACTTAATTAATCTTAATGGTGAGGACTATGTATGTGACTGTTGAAAAAAACCTATTTCTGAGGCACATAAGTACATTTTGAAATAGGTACTTACGGCGTATGATACTTTGTAAGAGACAGTTCGCTCCTCAGGTTCATGATAGTTTGCTCGTATTGTTGCATATCTTTGTTAAGCTTTTGTATCTCCCTGAAAAGCCAAGAAAAATATAAAAGAAATATCTGCAACAAGCGGTGTTTTAAAACAAAATATATAATCACCTGTCTTTGGCGATGTTTTCCTTTTGCAGTGTTTCATTTACTATCTTTAAATCGCTCATGCTTCTGCAAACGGTTTTCTTCTTATTTAGCTATACAAACGAATAATTTAATAGAATAATAAAAATAATTTTAGTTTTTTAGATTTGTAGTGACGATTTACATTCGATGAACATACTTTACAACTCGTAAGCGCAGGCATTTATGACATAAGGGTAACATGGAGTAAGTTTTTCCTACTTCCAATTTTCCGTTGCTTATTTTTCGACAAATTTTGACTACCTAGTCTAACTAATCGACAGGTGTAGTAAATGTTCATGTTATTTAATTACAAATTCTGATCCTAGACATCACAGATAGCAGTGTTGTATTGATCAAATTATTTAATCATGACCAATGATATGCAAATTAGAATTGAGTAGAATTTGATGTAAAGAACTTCGTAATTTTGTTAAATAATCCATAATATATAAATGGTATGATAGTAGTAAAACATAATATAAAAAATACCACAAAATTATTTTTAAAAAGTATATATTAAAAATCATAAAACAATTGTAAAATGAAATAATCAGAAAAATCTTTGTAAATATTTGTTGCCTTTTCTGATGGAGTCCAGTTTAAAATTCCTATGTGTGTAGTCGCCGTGGTCGAGTTTCCCTTGGTACCTGCAACGCGAGATAACAATAAATAATTTTTAGTATAATCGTAAATAAGATTTATGTAACTACCTTCCCACCTACTAAGAAAATAAGGCAGAGTATACCCTATCTAAACTAAGAAGTTCCATTTGACATTGGGAAATAGGGATGCTGTCAAATAAATCGGTTCTTACAATATCCGATTATATAGAGATATCGATAATATTTGTTTGTATTTCTTAATCGATTAGTTTATATTTTCAGTTTACATCATTTCGTTTATTTCTTCATGAACATTTTTATTCTACTGAGACATCAACAATTGCATAAGTCACTTTACTATTTAGGAACAAAAGGAGTGATTTATCTATTACTAGCGGCCCGGCCCGGCTTCACCCGGGTGCAGACACTTTTTGAGTCCAGTCCACATCACGCACATGCTTATGAACACATAATACATACATACAATACAATACATATACTCCAAAGTGAGGAATCTCCTCACTATGTGTATCGTATCCTACAATACTGCCTTCATTTCCATTGTAATATCCAAATCTATTATTTAATAATAAATTAATTTATATTAATATTATTATTTCATTATTTATTGATGTATGTTCGTTGACAGCATACCTATTATTAGCTGCAAGTTCAGTATTTTTAAAAATTAAAACACAACTGTTTTATATCTGCTCGATTATTTAAATATTTTTACCGATTATGCGTATACAAATGCGTTTGAATAGTCTCGACTCTACCGGTAAAAGACCTAACGAGGTAACTTTTTAATGACGTCTAGAAAAAAAAATATGTTGTTTAAAATGGTTATTTTGCTTTATTTAAAGGATTCTAGTTTAAATTTAGTGATGATGGATTGTAAGTCTAGTGATAAAATAAGAATAGCTTCATAATTCCATGGATTTACGGAAAGTGTTATTGAAATTGTGTGGGTTACGTCTGCACAAAGTTATTTACGTTAAAAGTATGAAACGTCAAATGGAACCTGTTAGTTTAGACAGACTATAGATCAAAGAGATTTGGGCTGCCATAATACAGAGGGTGCGCAAGCAGAATTGTCTAAAGCACAAAACGAAAAATAGCATAAGTGTCTCGAGATAAGATCTACCATGCCAGCTAACTATACAAATGTAAAGAACTAAACTGACCAGTCGACAGGGCCGAATATGTCGGACTCGGTGACGTCGAAGAAGTGTATGCCGTCGAGCGTGCAGTAGTCGAACTCGCGCAGGCGCCGCAGCACCTCCACGAGCCCGCGCACGTCCGCGTCCTTGCGCGCCAGCCGCCGCCGCAGCGCCGCGCGCTCCAGCTGCAGCTCGCTCACTATCTACCAGGACCATCAAGCGATTTATACTAGCATCTCCTTTACTCTCCATTACCCTAGTCAAATCTTGTGTCATGGGTTTCAGAAACTACGAGAGACTTTTCGGTCTAACAGCACCCAGACCCAAAACAAATACTTGTGATTCACACAAAAATTTGTCTCGGTGCGAGGATCGAACCCGCAGCCTCTCATTTTACAGCCGGTGTCCAACCAACTGCTTCACGGAGGCTGTCTTTTGTAACTATCTATCAATATCCGGATTAGTGACATGCGCAACTTTCGCCGTTTCGCCAGGATTAATCCTCCTCGACTTTAAGACCATTGGCTTTCAAATCTTCCTTTATGACGTTCGGACAACCCTTTAAACTATTATGTTACGAAACAAAAATATGCAACCATAAACACTTACAATGATCTCTATGTCCAAAACAATGTCGTGAAGGGGTACAATCTGGCCCGCAAAAGACGTGGTGAGCACAAATATCTTCGGAATAGTAAATACAGACCTCGATATTGAACTCACATTATTTCCAATAAATCGCAATCCTTATCCAAAGATACTGAATCTAAATCCGTTCCATCATCGGTAAAAATAATCGGATACGAAAAACAATTTTTTTGTATACGTATACAGAGGTCATGTCGCACAAAAACTAACAACGTGGCGATCAGTCATTGAAAACTAAAATAATAAATTGCTTGACTGCTATCTGTCATGTCTTGGATAAAACATAAATAAAAAATACCACGTACCTCGCTATTTCTCCTGCGCTCCACCAGTAGTCTGGTGGCGGCTTCGGTCTCCAGTTCCTCAACAGCGCGCACCAGCAGCGTGTTCTGCCCCACCAGGTCGCTCACCCACGACCTCAGCACTTCAACCTGCATCTGAAACATATTGATTGCTTCCACTTCTCAAATAGTATCAGTGGTATAATCAAAATTTCTACAACCTTAGCGGCACGATGTGTCTAGTCACGATGTGTAAGCTGGAGGAAAGATGTCGATTGTGTTTTGGTCGCGTTTTCAAAACACCGTTCTGTCCTAGACCTGCTATCCCAGACTATGTGTGGTTACGAATCTAAGGTTAGCCTAAAAACAAAGTTAAATTAAAATTTTAAAAACGGCCTACCACGGAAACTAACCCTTAAGATGATTATACCCCGCGAAGTGCGGACCCTAGCATAAATCGGCCAATACACTACATTTATTCTGTAAGTTACTCAATGCTCTCTCTCTCTCTCTTCGGTCACAAGAAGTCCACTGCTGAACTTAACAACACTCACTTGCAGCTTATTCGATCCTCCCACCCTTTCTATAAGCTCCATTCTGTGCTCGTACGCCTTCTGAATATCCTTCAATATATCGAGGGTTGGGCCTCCCTTGCACTCGCACATCCCGGGGTCTCTCTCCGCGAATTCACATTCTATCAGGTTTAAATCCATGTTAAAGTTACAAATTCAATGCATTTTATGTAAAGGCTGTGATATTGTCATAAAGAAAGAATATTAAATAAAAGCATTTGACATAAATGTCTAGTTTACAAAAGAGGTAGAAAATAAAAAAGAGTAAAATATATCTCTTATTTTTAACCAACCTCAATAGAGTGCAAATTCAAAAGAACATATAGTCAAAATGTGCTAACAACGATGGATTCGTTATGAATAAATATCATTAATTAAAACGTAACTATCATTAAAATCGGATAGTCAATCAGCCGCATTGTACTTACCCATCGCATACACTATGTCAATCTCATGTATCCGGCTCAAAGGACCACGCAAAAATATTTGCACGTAATTATACGTTTTATACTTTTAATGGCTTATTAAATAATTGACCGATGTTCAGCAATAGACTTCCTGTGGTTGAATGCATAGGTAGAAATAATTAGCTGATAATTAATAAAACAAAAAATCAAAGTCGTTATATAAAAAGGGTAAAGAAACACACCGTAAGTTCTAATAGTGTATATTTTTACATCAATCGATTCGCATTAAAACTAATATAAATACATACAAACAACCAAAATCAACAACGGTCACTTACAACTAGTTTTGTGGGGAGAGGAACTGTTGATTGGCTGAGACCTCCAATTGTTTTTGAAAATGCAAATGTCCAATTACATATAAATAAACAACAAGCTGAATTTTAACATATAATACATCAGTTGAAAAAAGAGAAAACAGAGTTGGTCATTCATAAAACGCTCTATTGATTTTCCATAGTAATGTCTATTTGGACGGACATGTATGTATCACTAGTCTCCCATTAATATATTTCTGACTAGGTGTATCAATTTTTGTGTTTCCATAAACATAGGAATATCAACTCCGTGAGATACTTTTTAAGCAAAGCGGCATTGCGTTTCAAAATGAATTTATGACATGTTTTTATATTTTCTCAATAACTTAAAATAAATTACCTAATAAAAAACTTTAAGCATTTTAAACAGTTTTCATATGGAATCGTCTGTATGTTAAACTAAATTTTACTAAAAATCTTTCTTGGGATATCATTGATATTACATCCTCATACTTTTTTTGGAGCAAGTAAATTTTACAAATCAATAAATAGCATACAATTGGCATTACTTACAAGCTAAACAATATACAGTGTGTAGTCATTATACTATATACAGCACGTGTCACTTTGTTCCACGTGTTTTACATAAAAAATCTCATAGAACATTCACTTATAATAATATTTGGCAAATGCGAACCTGAGAGGGAAATATCGAGACATAAACGCGCGTAAAAGCAAGATCGACGACACAAATACAGAAAAAATGCAAGATCTAAGTATGCCGCTAGGAAATCAAGAATAGAGAATTAATGTTTAGCATGCTAAGTCAAAATCATAGGAATATTCATATATATACCAATCTATGTTGAAATCTCACAAAATTGGCCATATACTAGAAAAAGATAAAGCGATTGTGTTACCAATTTCTGGCCACACATACGTTTTGTCTCAGTCAGATTTAGGCACTATGTTCATAGCCATTCATGGTCCTAGGTTGAAAGTTATGTTCAAATTGTAGATTGAACTTTTACTAGGTGTCACTACAAGTAATAAGTCAAAAAATCTCTAAATTCTCGAGGTTTACAACACCCAAAACTCCTACAAATGATAAAAGATCCAAAAGATATTATTTACGAGACAATACATTTGCTACTATAAAACTAATAGCTTGATGTGTCTGTTACTGAGCTATGCTATTTTATTATGTTACGATATATTATGATTTTAAACGGTAGCTTCCAATTGACAACATACGAACATACTTTAATGTCATTTTTAATATTTTGGTATTAAAACATTTAAAGTCCATAAGAGAAACATTTGATATTGCTTTATTAGATTTGTGTGCATAAGATTGGAAATCTAGTTTAATTATTGAATTTTGGCACTACATGTTACTGACACTAATTTAAATTTTACATAGGCAGGAATCATAGTTTCCATTCATCTATATTTTACCTAGAGACAAATGAAACATGTACATATTATTTAAATAATCATTGAATAATGTAATTCCCGAAGCTTGAATCAAGACTTTTATGATTACCAAAAGCATACTTGTTAACAGCTCCCCTGTTCGTAAATTATGATCTTGGCATATGAATATTGACAAACTGACGCCCAAATACTGGAACGCAACTTAAATATAACTTGCGCTTAACTACGTTAATCCCGATTAAATGTACTGACTAAGTGAGCCCTGCGCTGTTAAGAGCAACTTATTATTTGAATGTCGTTCTAGTATTCGGGCGTGAAAGAGGCAAAGTAAAGAACCAAGTATAGAACTTGGTATCACTAGTTACAGAATTCTAGTCGCAGCTGTAGTTGACTGCAAAGCCACAGCCATTTCATAATTAAAATTTTGCTAATAAATTAAACTATATACATCTACATAAGGATTATTTAATATTGCTATTACATTCTACTGTGCAAGTGGGTTTGGTGTATCTATTTTCTATTAGTTAGATATACTTGTACGTTTAACGCCATGATCAATTGATACTTACCTAAAAGCTGGCAAGTAGGCTAGTCGATTTTTTATGGTAAATAATCATCATCTTGAATATAAAAAGGTTTACAATTATTGACGGCTTACCTATTTTTTTACAAGTTAAGCCTAGAATCTCAATACGTTCAAAATAGTGTGGCATCGGCACTGTGTAGCACTTCCAACAGTGATGTGAGCTGGATGAAAGATTTCTACTGAAACGTAATTATTTTACTGAATAATTATTGGTTAATTTGTAATTTGAATAAGGTGATGAAAATAACTATATTGTCCGATCTCACATCTCTATTGGTGAGGAGTGTTGATATGACTGATCCAAACATACAGATCTCCTGATCCATGCAAAGTATTGGATGTGGTAATGTTCCACCTTTGGTATAATGTTCGGTCCAATGTTCTTGATGTAAGGATGCTTCACGACGCCAAACGTAGTAATAACTTATGCGTAGTCCACTATAGTGTGCACTAAACATTACAAGCTCGTAGATACCCAGGGCGTGTCACTACTCAAATGTCTGCGGTGCCATCTGAAAACATACAGTTACTGTTATTATAATTATATAAGTACAGTGTGACAGCCTCCGTGGCGCAGTTGCTTTGACGCCGGCTGTGAAACGAGAGGCCGTGGGTTCGATCCCCGCACCGAAACAAATATTTAGTGTGGTCCTGATTTGTTTCCGGTCTGGGTGTTTGTGAGACTGAAAAGTCTCTTGTAGCTTCTGATACCCACGACACAAGACTCGATCTTAGTGTGGGGTCAGGACTATGTATGGGACTGTAGGGTATTTATTAAAAAAAAAAGTGTATTAAAGTTCTGTGGGTATATTTTATGAAAAAAAATCTCTATGTTGATGGATTCATAAAATCTGGTAAACTATATCAAATGCTTAGTGTTAAAGTAACCAAAATCAAAATTAGTTATACTGTTATCCTTATTTTAGCTCCATTGTAACGGCATTGTTCTATATTTATTGTTTTTATCTTATACAAAAATAAATAACAGTGTAATATAGTGTCATTAATGTCCAAATAAACATCTGAAATCTTAATTCCAAGACGTTTCTTCTTGCCAATATTATTTTTCAGTCACTTAAATTCCAGGAGGCGATATTTGCATTGTTGGAAAATTAAAACAGGTCTCGTGGATGGGAAGGAAAAATATTATTGGTAATTTAGTCTTAGAGTAGGTAAATGACAATAATATGCAGAACATTTATGGAACTTATCTTAAAATATTATAAATGCGAAAATAACTCTTTGTTTGTTACCGTTTCACGACTACACTAATCATCTGGTTGTTATGTACCTTGGCACAGAGACAGGCTGTAGTCTGGCAAAGGCTATAAGCATAGTACATGAATATAAGGATGAATAGTGACCTGAATGTGGCCCGGCGTCTAGTAGAATTGTTTGAGTTGTTCGTAGGTGAGGAAGAAGATGATGTTCCAGGGCCCCATGCGCAGCCACGTGGGCACGAACCCCTTGTACAGAGCCAAGAATCCCTCGCTGCGCACGGTCTGCCACACAAAAAAATATAGCTTTTATAAATATAATTCATTACATTTATTTTAGAAAATGGTGTTCCACACTGATGAGGTTTCTTGTCATTTCTGTATGGGCCACCAATTGCACCTCGGCTCAATGTGCATCTCAGTGTTTTAAGATTTTTTTATCTTGTATTTAATTCAATCATTTATAAAAATATAAGTTGTTACCTACAGGGGGTTGAGTACCGTTTATTTTACCCTATATAATATGTTTCGGCTTTGCGCATTGATCAACCGATGATTGCTAAAACCGTATTGAAAATTAGTGACTTACTTGTAAGAAACAGTCGATGGTTCCATTGTATATTCTATCACTAGATTTCGCTATGTGGTCTTTTATTTTTCTTTGGTTCATTAGCCTTGTCTGAAACAATAAAAACATTACTAAGTTGTATGTCGTGCCTTTTTAAATTTTACG
The DNA here is from genome assembly GCA_949752805.1 of Deilephila elpenor. Taxonomy (NCBI): domain Eukaryota; kingdom Metazoa; phylum Arthropoda; class Insecta; order Lepidoptera; family Sphingidae; genus Deilephila; species Deilephila elpenor. Next base: position 567,731 of record OX457098.1, read on the forward strand.
ATCAAAACGATAACTTTTTAAAAACAAAACACAATGTTAACAATAGAAGTCATTTTGAATTTGCATTATTTTTCAACAATTCATGGTAATACAATAGGACAAAAACATTGAAACAGGTTATACAGAACTATTATTTTAAATGTATTCACGTAGGAAGAATTATTGTAAAAACTATATTACATTTATGTAAATTCACAATTTAGTATTTTATTTTTCACAAGTATTAATAATGCCTTAATAATAAAAATCATCCATTTAGGCTATCAAAGAGCCTCGTAAAGGGGTGCCAAGATATATTTTTTGCTACCCGTCTGTCTAATGGCCTTATCCATCGACATATTTAAAATAGGTTTTGTAATCTGTCTATGAATAAGGCCGTGAATATACGAGGTGGTATCGACATACCCTAATAACGTCGAGCGGCGTGCTGGCGACGGCGCTGCCGAGGCTGGCGAGCAGGCTGGACGCGAAGTGGTTGAGCGGCGCGTCGCCCAGGCGCGGGCTCAGGCGCTTCTTGCAGGCGTCGTACACGGGCAGCTCCACGGCCGCGATGACCGCCGCGCGCTGCGACGTGGGGCCCACGCCGCGCCACAGCCCGCGCGCGCCCTCCAGCCGGTAGATCTCCACGAAGCAGCGGACCAGGTTGCGCTTCTCGTCGCCTACCTGTGTACACATCGTCTTTATGTCAGAATCCTGTCAGGAATAGGAACGACTTGGTACCGTTGGGACCAAGATCATGCTGAGCCAACAACTCACCTGCATCCGCACTTTAAGCACATCAGTAGGGTTGGCGATGGCGCTGGACAGGCCGCCCGCGAAGGCCGCGCAGAAGGTGTTGGTGGGCAGGTGCTCCTTGGAGCCGCCGTCGGCGCGGTGCTTGGCCAGCGCCTTCTTCAGCGAGTAGTACGTGCCGAACTTTATCGTGCCGTACGTCGCCTGACGCAGCACGGCCGGCCAGATCCTGGCCAAGATGGGTACTTTATAAACATGTAAATCATTATTAGGTCTTCCTGGGCAGTGGGTCAGAATCCGGCTGTGCAACGAAATGCCACGACCTCAATCCCACATGAAATAAAGCATTCTTTTGAACAAAAATATATATACATAATTAAGAGTACATAATTCATTTCTGGTTAATCAGCCCTATTTGATGCAAAAATGCTATGTAAGTTAAGATACCCATGTCAGAAGACACCAATTTTAGTGTGGGTTAAGAATAAGTAATACAAAAACAAATAAATAAACCGCTTAATAAACGTGATGTTGTGACAAACAGCTGGCGCATTACAACAATAAGTATATTAAAGGAACGGCAATGGCAGCTAGGCACTGCAAAACACAAATATTAATAGCACAATTATTTGATAAACGAATTTTATTAAATATAGATAAACAATTGCGAATAGGTAAATAATTCTATCATTGTAACGATTATTCATCTTAAAGAAATCTCATAAATCTGAAAGCCATAATTTTCAAGTGACCACAGTCCCATAAAAAAACCAATTCATTTTTCTAGGGAAATTCATCAAGATTCGCGAACTTGATTGTTTGCCAACATTGGTGAATCTAAATAGAACATAAAGTTTACAGTGTTTTAAGACTTTGCCTATTTTCGTGCGACCACCCTAGTTTCACCGCCGTGCGTGCCAAAAGAAATGGTATTATTTGGAGGAATACGTTATTGTTCCATAAACCAAAATCTTTCTTGTTGAACTTTCAATTCAGACCTTTAGTAATTTAATGAACATAGGTAAGGGTTGCTCGATTGCATTCATAGATACGAGACCAGATAGTTCTTGTAAATCAAACTTTGAATGCAGCTATTCTAGTCAGTCGCTGTTTCAAAAAATAATTCATAAGCAATGAACAATATAAGAAAAAAGTACATTTCTCACATATAATAAAGTTATCCATATTATAATACCTATCATATTTAATTCATTGTGTACAATAATGAATAAAAATTAAATAAAAGAATAATAATAATTCGGAATCGCACATACATGCTGTTTTTATTTTAGTACAGTAAAAGCTCCTTATTCGCGCATCCTTCATTCGCGTTTTCACTATTCGCGGATAAAAAAATTGTGACACGATTCCTATATTCGCGGCTAAAGATTTCTTTATTCGCGGATCCAATCGGTAGATAGTTCATAGTACATGCATTTTAATAAAAATAATTCCAATATGTATCCAACCAAATATCCTTTGTAAACGCGCCGATAAATGGACTAATGAAAAAGTAAAATAGACCTTATTACAACTATGTAATAAGTATGTTATTAAATGGTATCGCCGCTGTATTGGTTCGGCCTTTGACATAAACTGCCTTCGCCGGTCGGTGTTTTTGAGAATGTAAACAAACAGAATTAAAGCTACCTCAACAAGCACTGGAAATGTGACATTTAATCTGAAAAATCGTAGTGAAGGTTTAAGAATGGCAAATGAGCTTTGTGATTTCTTTATGAAAATTGATCCGTCTATGGAACGAAGTCTTATTTTTAAGAGGCAAATTGCTAATGCCACTGCTGAATATCAGTTTGAACTGAAAGCAAGCAAGAAAAAAATACAAAATTCTTTTAACCGTTGCCTAAGCCTGAAGATAATAATTAATAAGTATGGGCAAAAACTTCAATTAAATTGTTTTTTTATATGTTTGTTTTTTTATTTTGTCACCTAGGAACGTATCCCCTGTAATCCCATATAAAATACCATTCTATATTCACGGTTTCTCTATTCGCGGCATATTTACGGAACGTATACCCCGCGAATAAAGAGCTTTTACTGTACACGTTTTGTCGGCAAGAAAGATCATTTAATTCAACTTGTCATTTTCCCGCAAATATCAGCGCCCGCGTTTTTGCTCAATCATCGATACCTACTTGTCCTATCAGTATTCTGCAATGTATTGTTGTTGTTAGACCATTGTCTTTCTACAGTAATCGCGTGATTATATTGCGCTAATCCTATCCCGATGTAAATATGTTTTCACAAACAATAGTGTTTTGACCGCACCGCGATAAGATAAACCGGTACGCGTACATTCCGCAGAAGCGTGTTGTTGCGTAAGATTCTGCTGGAGGTATTGTTTGGCCACAAAGGTCGTTAGACAGTTGTACTAAATATTGCAGATCATAGACAAAACATGTTTTCGGGCATTCAGATAGCGGCACGACAAGCAGAATGTATTTCTAGATCGCCTTATTTGTGTTGACGAATTACTACTCCGTCACCACTAGATATTTTATCTGTATGATTGCTTGGGACAACTCCCATTTCGTCTGCCAAAGGATATGGCGCCGGGCTAAACCAGTAAGCAATCCTACGCCAGCATACCGACAACTCAGTGATCCCAGGCTGTGATGTGCCTCGATTTCCGTACATATGACCGTCCGATCACGCAGGTACTGCACCTACAACCCTATACGGTATAGCTACCATCAGGCGTCGTAATGTATAAATACATAATCCATCTAATGAATGATGTAATAAAAACAGAACGACTTTTCCGCTTATTCTTCAATTTCTACAAAGTGGAGATAAAATGCGGTTTTGCTACAAGTTCGGTCTAAATAATACATTTTTATTCTGACTGGACTGATGTTTCAATGACTTAACAATTGATTTACCATACAGTATAGGGAAAATACTACAAAAAAAAAATATAGGGAAAATATACGCTTTGCAAACTTTTCCTTTTTAATGTATGTAATATTTGAGCTATGCCTTTTTCACGGACGGAGTTGTGATTCGTCCTTGTCACCTCGACCTTTGCCAAAACGCAATGTCGGCATGAGTCAAGGTAGTGGTTGTCTTATCATTATCGTCTTGTAATCTGTTCGTCTGTTGGAATAATAAGGACGTATACGTCACTTTATACTCCGTAATCTACAGATTGCATGTACACACCTCACCCAAATAAATCATTAACGCCCGAATACTCAAATATCATTTAAATATAAAGTTGCTCTTAACTACCCACGTCCCACTTAAATGTACTGAACATTTAAGCAGGACTTGCGTAGATAAGTGCAACATAATATTTAAGTGGCGTTTGAGTATTCCGGCGTAAATAAGTCAGGGCGCTCTGCACCCACAATGCGCCCAGCAAGCTTAATGACCCTTTGGTGATCTTTTATAATGCAGACCATAACATAGCAACATTTTTCCACATCTTACGACAGGGCGCAACACACATTATCACACATTCTCCTCCCCTGATACAGGCAGATACATTTAAGCATATAATGCTAGTGTGACTTGCAATTACCTGTGTATAATAAGTTTTTTGACTTTTCGGAGTTATGTGTGTATTGATAGTCAATCACCACGCACTTTAACGGTGAAGGAAAACATCGTGAGGAAACCTGCATACCGTAGCGATTTTGAAGAATTTCTACGGTATGTAAGTCCGCCAACCCGCACTAGGCCAGCGTGGTGGACTATATGGCCTAACCACTCTCAATCGATTCTCTCGATTGTAGAGTAGGCCCGTGCCCTGCAGTGGGACGTATATGGGCTGATATAGAATAAGTTTTTAAATTCTTATGACAATACTTACCCACAGTAAAGTGCTTTAATGCCTTCCTGTCGTGAGGTCTTGACGAAGCAGTCCACCATGCCCGTGTACCTGAGCTCCACATGGCGAGGATCTATCTTCTGCCCCTGGATCTGGAGACGTGTCTTTGTTGTGTCTATTGGGAATGTGCCTAAAACAAATGATATGACAATATAAATTATGGTTTTTGTTGCGCTATCATGGTGTTTTAAATAAAACAATGAAAGATGGAGAAACACTCATGTTATTTACAATGATAATCTTTACTAGTAATTATGGGAATAACTTTTACTATGTGAATAGATTAATTTAACCTAGCCCAGTATCCTACACTTAGATATTTTATGCTCGCTCCAGACTCTCGCGAGGCGCCTCCTGGAGGCTCTCTGCACGAGGCTTGGCGAGTGGAGGCTGCTGGAGTGCTAGCCATCCCCACTCTCGATTTATTCAGTTCTCCACTATGCCTACTACAATATGAATGTGAAGTGACTGCATTAGCTACTTTATGTGTCTACGGATATTACAATATCTTGCATTTTGTCTCCTAAATAAAAGAGAAAGTTCATATAGAATCCATTTGGGTTTAGACGGGCACCAAATTTAATTGGAGCTATTTTTTTTGTTAGAAACAACACAAAGCAAATGCGAGAGTGTGGTTGATTCTCTTGCCTCACTCCTTCGCATCCTTTGAATCGCATAATAAAACAACACAAACCGGAGCAACAGCGAAGCGAGGTGAGGGAATATGACGCGAGGTGAGCGCACCATCCTCACTCTCACGCTCACATTCCCTTGTGTAGCCTCATGGAGTTTCTGGATGGGGCATGTTTTGCAACATCACTTAAATCATTTCATAATCAAGGAAAAAGATCCAGGGCTAAGTTTACAGGTTTTGTGCTGAGGTTACGATAACAAAATTGGAGACTACATTGAAATCTTATCTATGAGCCTCATAAGAGCCAAACTCAAATCATAAGGTATGTCTGACTCTGTACATTGGACATACATACTTTAAAATCATTATTAATAAGTCATTGACCCAGCTTCAGTTTTGGCAATTACCCAATGGGAACATCTCAGAAGAATACAACACAATATTTGGCCACTTTAATTAACATTTTGTATATGTGTATTACTGAGCAAAACTATGTGAAGTGATTATTTTATCCAAGAATCAACAGTTGCAGCAAAGTATACCAAATATCATGATAGAAAACAATGAGTAATGTCAAATGTGTAACAAAAAACAATATAGAAAACAATGTCGTTTTTGAGGGAACTATTATTTTTATTAATAAAGTTATAATACTACATGAGTATTATAACAAATAAAATATCTAAATGGGTATTACATTTTTGAACAGCTAATCATTCACACTTATTATGTAGTTATGCTATATTTTATGAATATAATAGTGAAGTCAGTGTCAGGTTTAGAACACAAACACAAGTAATTTTAATGCACAAACAAAAAACAAAGACTGATGCAATGCAATATCAACATTAGGGCAAATTTAATTGACTTAAAATTAATAGGCAACCTAGGGTATGTTAGAGTGCATGAAATATATCCAATTAATTATTAGTACACACTGTTCCTAATTTGGATAAATTAAATGATAAATCATAAATGTTTGCTTATTAAATCACTTCAAGCAGTTCATATTTCTTTCGCACTTTGTATATTTTTGTACATTTGGAAACCAATAGGTGAACGGAATCATTAAATATAGAAAAATACGCAAAAAAAACTCTGAATTGAATTAATTATATCAAAAATCCAATGTTATAGGTTATGATAATTGTATATTAAAAAGTAGAGTTTACTTACCAAATTCAGCCACAATCGACGCTAGGCCGCCATAAATAAACGGTCTCCAGTCACTATCTCCCATCCCACACGCAGATAGCCAGGAAATCCAAGATCTAAGAACCGGCGAGTTTTAGTAGCGGCACAGCACAACTCTCACGGAGAACGCATGTTGATCGCTTACACGGAGGTCACACATACAATGTTTGTTTCACAAATAACTTCACTTATAAAATTAATGAACAAACCACAACGCACTAAATAATAGAAATAGCGCATACGACTTTCATGCAAGTTCAATCTTTTTTGACTTGAGTTGGGAGTTGCCAGTATATATCGGATAAAATCTACTGATCGTAAAGATTGCCAAAAGTGAAAAATAGAATAAAATAAACAGGTGATCGTGATTTATTTGCATAAAATATTATCCTTCAGTTGTTATAACTGTGTACTTCTCAAGTATTTTTTTAAAATTCCATACATTTCAATATCTACAATATTCAAATTTATATCAAAATCTAAATAGAAAAAAAAATCCTCATTTGTAACGACGGACGTGGATGTTATCCGATTTTCGTTTTGATATTTAAAATTAGGGATGTGCGATTATTAATTTTGAACCATATATGTAGTATAAAACAGTTTGAATCGATTTATTTCTTGGATCGATTCTATTTTTACTTCAAGTGATTTGATAAATAATGGGGTACGAAGTATATACAGTTGGTTTTTTAATCAAAAAAATCTAATTACATCATACTATGCAAAGAAACTTATACAAAGCAATATTTTTAGTTACATAATATCTCTGATATAAAACAAATTAAACATATTAGTAACGACATTCCATTGTCAAAATGCCTAACAACAACATAGCTTAGAGTATTTATAATATAAGGGAAGCGTTGTCATACATCGTCGTCAAAACGTAGATTTTTTTTTGTTTTGTTAGTAGCGCTGCTTTGTAACTGAAAATTGAACTAATTAAATCACTACAAATTGCTATAAATTCCGTTGGTAACCGAAAGTATTTAATGTCAAGACATTAAAGAATGTTCGCATGAAAAATACTTGTTAAGTTATATTTGTATTTGAAATAAAACTATTTTATACGGATTTTATCGCGATTTGGTTAAATTTTTACATTTTTTAACTTCCCGACGCGACGTTTCGATTACTTTACAGCTTTCGTGGTCACGGGGCGGACTCCGTATAAAATAGTTTTATTTCAATGTGTAACATCGCGTAAATCTAAGAAACCATTATATATTTGTATTTACCTGTAACATTTCACAAAATTCAAAATCTATTCAAAGATCGTTAACATTATGGCGTAAACATCTGTAAACTATATATAATAGCTAATAAATATTTCGACTCGACTCTTGAATCGATCCGAAAGGCCTCATAAGTACTCGATCTAAATTAATGAAATATCGGATCGGCCTGCGGCTAACCCTATGGTTGATTATTTGATTGACATTTGACAGCTTTTATGAAATCAGAAAACATTGCAAATTGCAAATTAAAACAAGAGGAAAACTTAGCGAAAAGAGAAAACAACAATAGCCTTCCGATAGCCGTCTTAGTGGAAAATCTAATAAATCAATACACACAATACGTACATTAATCACGTAAGTTAACAGTCTTAATTATAACAGCATTATTCATCACGTTTAATGTAAACCGGTGTGTTTTGATCAAGCCATATCCTGCCAAATTAATTAATTAGTCTAATTGAAGTTTTAAATTTTATCTCCATAGTACACGTGTGTTGTAATAAAATTAGGACTACGTAGCAAAGCGCCTGGAAGTATGCGTTACATTATACATACCTCACATTGGAATGTCGCCTTGCGTGTAATATTGCTAATCAGTGTATAAACCTTTTATTTTTCGTAAATCTCATATCATGTAATATTTAATGTATTTTATACTGAGTTAATTAATTAGTAATAAATATTGTTTTTCTTATACAAATCCTAGTAGTATGGGGTGTGGGTTCAGAATTCAGATTGCTTGAAAAATAAGTTTTAAATCAATGATTTTACTCACGTAAAGTTGTTTCACAAATACTAAGTACCCTGTTGTACATTTGTCAATGTTTAGTGTTTTTTAAACTAAATTACCATTCTATAATTTATACCTTCCAAGGGTTGCAAGAAATGCAAGCAATAATATTATTTTACGACATTTTCCATTGCAAATGCCCTTATGTGAAAAATTCATAATTTGTGGACATATCAATTTTCCTTTTTCAGAAATTAAGACCACACAATGTTTGACAACTATCCAAACACCCAGGCACCTCCGCCAGAACCTCCACCGAAAAAGGTTTTAAGGTTTGACAAGGCATATGTCAAGTCAGTACCAGGTATTCTACAAATTGTGCAGCTTGTAAGTATATTATGTTTTATTTTATTTCTTTAGCCAATCTATAGTATATTTTGCAGTACCATGTCCTGTATTGTTAACAATATTTAATAACCCAGTTGTCAGGGTGTGTTGAAATTCTGCTTTGGATTACCATAGCAGACTTAACCTGCAGGTCTTAAAAATGTTGCAAGAAATAATAATTTAAAGGTTTATTAAACAATGCTGTCACTGCTCACAACCATGAAGTTATGAACTATAAATTATAATTATTGAAAATTTCTGGAAATACAAAAGGGCTTTATCCAGCAGTGGACTGCAACAAGCTGATGATGGTGATTATGATGATGATGAATAGGGCTATGATGAGGTATCTCATAATAATAAAATATATACAGTTTATTGCTTTTATCTTCTCAATATGAAATTATTTTGCAGTTGTGATCAATGATAAAAATTGTTTGTTATAGCTATGCAATATGATTGGATTCATTTGCATAAAGGTATCATGGACTTGGGTCTCAGCAATATTCTACAACCTGCTGTACTGGATAGGGAACATCATCACATTGTTCCTGTTCCTCTCCTACATGCTTCATCTTGTGGAGAAGTTTGACAAATGGCCATGGTTAAAATGCCAGTTCTTTTTCTGTGGTGCCATGAGTCTGGCGTATATTGCATGCTCAATATTTGCCACTGTTATCGGCGAGAGTGTTGGTTATGCTGTTGGGGTAAGCTTTTATACTATAATTCATACATACACATGGTGTTGACCCAAAATTAAGAAATAGTGTTGTTTACATTTGAAACTATAATATACTTTTTTCTTTTATTTCACGGTCTATGTCTCAACTGATGGACGTTAAAATATTTTTATAAACTTTCTTATAACACAGATTTTGGGTACCATAATCGAATAAACATAAAAAAATATTTGCTGGTGATAAAAGTGTATAATAAAGTTTTATTTTTCAGTTCTTCGGTCTATGCGCAATCATAGTGTATAGCTATGACGGATATTTAAAATACAAAGCCTGGAAAAGAGGACTGCCCCCTCAGTGAAACTGAAAAATTTTGATACACAATAAGGAACTTTACAAATCTACTATCAATAATTTTTTTTATTAAAGCACCTTATAATAATTGTACCTATATCAGTGTGCGGAAATTTTGAAAATTTGTAAGTTTTTTTTTATTTGAGCAGTAGACGAATTGTATTGAGTGACAAATTAATATGATTAGAGTATGGTCAGCAAAACAATATGGACTTTGCTAAACATATTAAATTATGGTGGAATGTCCCGCCTAATGACTCCTGCAAGAGAACAGGGCTGTATATTATTATTATGTCCTCCGTTGAGAGATAAGATTCTCTCGCTAGAGGATCCTATTTTTGGATTGTACTGGATTACCATCAAGAGCATTTTTGTCATAAATTCGTTTTAGTACAAAATAATGTTGGCTTGGTTTTAAATTTGATAACATTAAGTTTGCTGACTATACCTACAGGAAGGATCCTAATCTGTTGACGTGATAAGAGCGTGTACTTCATTTTAATGTGAATTATGATCGTTAAATATTTTTCCGTAAATATTGGTAAACTTCCCGCAAAAAAGACATGACTCTTCCAAACATTCTGAGATTTTTACAATACAAATATCGTATTAACTGCATATATTCTTATATTAACTCTGCAAATTTAGTTCCATGTTTTTGATATTTATAATTTAATAGTAATTTCAAAGCAACTAGTCTGCTCTGAAGTTGATATGCAGGCGCAAATTAGTTCCGATTATTAACAAAATTTTATAGTGCAGCAATACGCCCGAACTTCATATCGGACAAGTTGTTTCGGATCGACTGTAGCTTTAATAACTCCAATGATCGCAGAAATAACAGTGCCTTAACAGAATACGCGAAGCATTTAATATTTATATTTTGTAAGTCAAATTTACCCTTGTGCCTGGTTTTAAGAATAATGATTAGTTTTAAGAATTTTCTAAATCATATTAATCTATAAGATACATAGCTGGCTAGAATAAGAGTGTTATTTTAAGTTAACTGTTAAACACATGCAATGTGTATATGGAAATTATTATCCGATTTAATTTTGCTGTTATAAATGGTTGTTTATATCATCGATGCTTATGTAATTTTGAGTCACATCGTGGTAAATTCTGACGATGGGTTTTTCGTAAACATGTTTGAAATACATATTAACTAATAAAGGAAAACTATGAACTTATACCTTGAGTCACTCATAGAAATATTCCACGATAAGGCTGGTTTTTTTCTTAATGGATGCCTCATTGTTTCTGTTACCTAACCAATTAAAACTATTTATGTAAAATCGTATGACACGTTTGACGGCAGTGTACTAGAATATTCTCATCACTTATGTCTCGAGTCTCGACCATATTGGAGATTAAATTCTAAATGAGTCTACTATAAAAGCAGAACGTTTTGATAAAAAAAAAAATATTTTGAATTTTTGTAATGTAGGTACTTAAAATATGGTGTACTTTACTCCATAAAATCTATTACGTGAAATTATTAATATAAAGGGAGTTTTAGACATCCTGTATAACATAAACCCAGAAGCGATAAATTGAGACCGAAGTGCAGTGACGTCACAGCCACATACCTGTACAGTCGGGAAATAATTATCACTGTTTTTTTAAAACTAGTTCATAATTACATAATTCAATAAGATCAGTAGTCAATAGCGACATCCAAAGTCTTTCACGTTAAATAACGCTAAAACCGATGTAATAATATTTTTTGTGTTGTGTAATAGACACATTTTATATTTTGTAATGCATTATAGATTTCCGGTCTAACATAATGGTTTAAATTATGCAGTACTCGTCGTTCCGTACCATCAACATGACCAGGCTCCGACCGCATTGGTCTGCTGCGTGTGCGTCGACGTTCTTGCCACCCACTCCCCTGCTGTTGTATGTTGTCTGTTAACGAACGGTTTGAGATGCGGACTGTACAATACCGCGCAGCCCTAATCAAGACTCCTCCGTAACCTAGGGGGTTCTAAATAAATAAATTAATACACCTAACAGTCCCATACATAGTCCTGACCCCACACTAAAATCGAGTCTTGTGTCGTGGGTATCAGATACTACGAGAGTCTTTTCGTCCCACAAACACCCAGACCCGAAACAAATACCCGTGGATCACACAAATATTTGTTTCGGTGCAGGGATCAAACCCGCGGCCTCTCGTATCACAGGCAGCGTCTAACGAACTGAGCCACGGAGGCTGTCAAAATAGTACGTCGGCCTCGACTTGTCGATCAAGGGTTGTAGGATTTTACTTATCGACAATCAATTATGTTTGTTAAAACAAATACTGTTATTTTGCAGATTATGAATGTAAACTTTGTATATAATCAATAATCTCAGATAATATGATTAGATTACATCTGCAAGTATTTTAAGTGTTTTAAGTAAAGTTAAGTGTTTATTTGCGGACAAACTTTTCTTTATGTTAAAATAAACAATGCAGCATACCTTTGATTTAGATTTCATGTTAGAAAATACCTTTTCATTATTTTAAATTTCTTAATTTAATATTAACTTCTTTCCTGTGTACCTGTAGTAATAGGGCGCGTTGGGGTAACACCGTAATACAAGGATGGAAGAGGTAAGAACGAAAACTCCCTATAAAATGTAGCAGTTTACGTTCTTACCCCAACGCACCCTATATTATTGTGTGTAGCCATCAACAGCAAGTCATTTTTATTTTTATTCTACTCACACATACTATTATTTAAATACTATTAGTTAAATAAACAAGTGCCTAAAAAATAGTTGTTAGTACGAAGGAGCATACGCGTTATTTTCCTCATTTAATCCATTTACTATAAAACGGGTTAAATAAATTATTGATACCTATTACCTATATTAAAACATTCATTCATGATTTAATGAATAGGTTCGATATCGTAGACTTGATAGGTGACAGGGCACTCTAATATCTAATCTTGGGAAAATCATGTGTAATGTTTATGATATCTTATTAATGAACATGTTTTTGATACATTAATTTGACAACATAGATAAAATTATAAAACGTTTGACGAAATGTTTCGCTTGGTAAAAATACACCAAGATAATTAACCGATACTTAAAAATAGATTTTAGTCGAGTTTTGAGCGAAATTTACATGTTTAATACCAAACATATTGTATTTTTATACATTTTCTATATATTCTTTGTATGGAAATTTCAATTATTGTGGACATTTAAATGCTAATTACTGAAGTAGCTTAACACTAAATTCATTTTTATAGCACAGGCGTAGCCAGGAAAAGTAAGAAAGAACCCGGGGATTTGTTGTTTTTTTTTAATAAGTAAAATATCTTGGCTATGCCTGTGGTGGTGGGCATCCCATGTTCTGAGCTATTTATTATTATGTTACTTATAACACATCTTTCTTCCAATCCTTAGCCTTTTCCCTTGCCAATAGAAATGTTTTGAAAACTCCATAAGCTCGGAAATTATCGATTATAAAATGATACAGCAATGAATTATTCACCCGTGCTGCTAGTCACACGCCAGGCATATTTTTTCCAAATGCCTGATGTAACATGTCTCGGAATTTTTCCAATAACACAATATGTATAATGTATATACATAGTAATACATTATGCGTTTGCTTTCAGTCTGCAACTCATTCAATTACAGGAATATTTTATGTATACTTTCTCTTTCTTTTTATTAACTCTATACTTTCTAGGACCGTTAACCTGTTATATACCACCAAATGTGATGTATCGCTATAGCCTGATAATTTCGTACGCAACCTTCCTGAAGAAGACGGGAGCATATAATCGATATCTAACACTGGCAATGCGCTTTCCGTTATATTATTCACGGTCTGGGGTGCAGTGGATTAAGACGCCGACAGTCTAATAAGAAGCGGTGGATTCGATATCCGAACTGAAATAAATATTTATATTATTCAATGTTTCGTGTCGGGGTGGTGTGACTCCCAAAGACATGCCGCAGTTTGTAATACCAAGCGAAAAGACCTGTTTTGTATGACTGCTGGGTATATTTATTTATTAGTCTGCCGCTAGGTCCTGTTCCACAGGATGGTTGTACGCAAGGTTATCAGTCTATAAACTTACCTCAATTGTTATGAATTGTGTTAATAAAATAAAACATTGGCAACACATTTAAAGCGTTTTATTATTACACCAAGAATTTAACAATATAGTTGGCAACTCCAACATCTGTGATACCAAACACTTAAGTAATGGAAATGTGTTACACTTTATAAAACCAATTTTTCGTTTAAAACAGTCATACGCCTAGGGTAAAATTTTACATTATTAAAAGTAGTAAGTGCCAAGCACAATATATTCGCCAATTATACATAGGGACTAAGTCCATGTTTTTAAATATAAATATAAATAAAAAATATCATTTGTAAGAAATTTTTGACGTGAGCAAAGTAGGGGCTAAACTTGATTTCCAAGAAATGTGCTTTAGATTTCATTAAAATAAATTGGCACAAAATAAGCCCCCATTACAAAATATTTGACACCATTGTGAGCAAAGCAGGGTGTTGGACGGAGGAATTTAAATAAAATATTCCACAAAAAACCAAGATAAAAAATTTAAACTCCTAGGAAAAATGATGAATAAAAAATTTTCTTTGATTTGAAATACATAAAATAACGAGATAAAATAAGAAAAATCGAAAGAATTTGTTAATGTGATTTGTACTTTTTTAAAAAGTCTTAGAAGAATTAACTTATAAGGTATCTTTATAAACATGGGCTACACAGAAAATTTTCAGAGGCAACATATTTTCTTAGAAGATGATTATAAAACAACTGTATATTTGTTTGATTAATTAATATTTAGGTCTTAAATAATATTTAGGGTACATTTTACAAAAAAATAAAGTAAATTTAGAGTAGGTATTAAGTAAATTAATTTGAAATTTAGTCCATATTATTCTTAAAGCTATATCACAAAATGTTAAAGATTACCTGTGAAAAAAGAGTTTCTGAAATATTCGAGTGTCGTATTTTAGTATTGATCTGCGCAATCATAAGTAATTCAGGACCCATGGTTTAACACCGTGTCTTTTGCCATTAAAGTTTGGAAAAGTGTTTCTCTTACATACAATACCACAATGGTAGCTTACACGTAATTAAATAATATAAGTACAAAATAGTGGAGGTATAGTTTCTCTAACGCACATTTTAAAAGAAATACGTGGTACAGGGCCATCAGCGACATCTAACGATGTTTATGACTATGATTTGTTTTTAACTCAAACCGTAATCGCAAGATGGCATTAATGAGATTTGACTTAAGTTTATTTGTGAATACATTTCCTTATTTTTAACTTTTTAGTCAATAAGTGACATTTCATTATAATTAAATATGTATTTATATGATGTAGTTGGAAGTGCATATAACAAGTTTTCAAAAATAAATATAATAGAATTAAAGTTTTGAATAGTTTTTGAAACGTTCGTATATGCATCTTATGGTGTATAGAATATAACAGTGTGCAAGTGGCTTTTATGTAACATCATAATTTATAACTATGCCATAAAAGTTCTAAAATACATGAATACAAACATTTTATAATTGTTTTATGTGTCAGTATATAGATAAGAAATACCTTGAAGGTAGATTGTTTCAGAAACAAAGTAAACACAAGTAGGCGGAAACTAGAACAATAAATACACTTAGAATATTCATTGAAACTTAAAATAATGCTTGGTAGCGTTAATACACATTTTATGCACCTTTATAAATACGACTAGTTTGTAAACTGATTCTTTGATGACATGACAAATTAGAAAAAATGTTGGATTTGGCAAAATTTTAGAAAAAGAAAGTTGGTACAACTGTTTTGTGATGGTTAGAAGAATTTTGTAACAATAATTTACCCTCAGTTTTAGCAGTAATAGTGGGCAGGTTGTTAGCGTCTCTTCTTCATTAATTATGATAATTACGCAACGTTGCACGAGTTGGTGCTTTTTACTGAGCTTAAGCTACATTTCGTGACATTGTTTGAGTAGCAACAAAAGGAGCCTAAAATATCTAATAACCATACCAAGCGAACGAAGCCTTCTTTAAGACTAATGTCTAATATTCTTACAAACTAATCTTTGAATACGATAATCCATTCTCCTTCACAGTCCTGTGTCAGTCTAGTACAGAATGGTTTTCTGACCTTGACATCATAGTTGATAAAGAACATACTTATTTTCCTGATAATATCCGTAATGTGTTTTACCTTCCTTATGGAACAATATATAGAGCAGATTTGACCTTTGTTTTATAATTCAAGGTGAGAGTTGAATTACATAGATTATTAACCAAAATCAACTCCCAAGTATTTTTTGGTGGATTCAAAGGAATCTTGATTCCCACTCAGTGCACGAAGTGGTCAAAAAAAGCTCTAGTGTCATGTAGTAGTGTGTCATGTAGTAGTAGCGTGATTCTACTTTTTTAAATTTTTCCCTTACGGCCAACTCTGCCGAAATTAATCTATAGATAAGACGGGTTTTAATTTAAAAATGTCTCTTCGCAAGAACTTAAGCGACAATCTTTAGTGAGAAAGGTGTAAGATCCGACCAAATGGCCAACGAAATGTACATAGCACGTTTCGAGGTCAGCAAGTATACACATGGTTCTATGCATGCCGGCATACATATGTCGATTAAAAAGGGAATATCTTCCTTCGCCAACCCATGTAGTGTAGTGTCTGGTATTTACTCATAGAACTTCCTACTGGCCATTTTCGCTGATTTTCGTACAATTTTATTATGTTTTTCACAACTTGCTTGCAACTGTAACATTTTTAAGTACTTCGCTTCTTATAAATATGCTTCAGTGGTTCGTGAAAATGACTTGTGTTATTAAGTTGCAATTTTAAAAAGTAAACTAATTGACTTAGTCATAAAAAGCTGGTTATTTAAAGTACATTTATGTCAAATACTCTACCTGGGCTTAAGTAATGACGTTCCCACTAAGTTAATACAATAAATACATCAAAAATTTTAAGACAAAGTGAGCCGTGGCTCGAAGGACCAAAAAATACTCGACATTCGTTTTAAAACCAACGTATTTTCACAAAACCTAGCTAATCTATTAAAGTTTTCCTACCGACCTGAATGCAATCATAATTACCACCGATTACCATCGCTGGTGGTCATGCTATGGTAACGCTGGTGGGGTGACCATGTGGGTTTGTTTGGTGACCACTCGATGACCTTGTGGAAGCTCCCCTGCTTTTAGCGCGTTCAGCTTGATGAAGGCATCTCCGGCGTACAGCACCATGGCTAAGTACCCGAAGAACTGAAATAGAAAAATAGATATTATAAGTGGCTACTTCCAATAGTCTCAAAGTTATTTTTTTATATTTTAAACTACATCGGGTTTTACAGTCATCCGCTCACTTATTTAAATGTTCTCTCAAACTAGTAAGATGAATTATTTATTAAACTCAAATTCGAGACAATCACACCTCAACCTTAAGAAGGTCATTCGTTTATTCCCACACTGCGACGTGCATATTTACACATTTGATGAAGTACCTGCCCATTGAGTGGATTACATAAGGCCGCGAGCACGTAGCGCCTTAGTCACGCTCCTCAAGACATCAACAATACAGTCACGCGCCATTTAGGCGTGATGCAACTGTGCCACTGAGCTACTGCTATTTCCAAGTGATATGCACTATTGTTTTCAAGTAATAAAGGTTTGAGGATAAAAGGATATACCTACTCTGACATGTACAGCGTTCTTATAACTAGAACTTATTTAAAATGTTTTGTGAGCAGATAAAACGAGTTGAATTTAGTTGTTGGATCCTTTGGTTTACTTTTTTGTATTATATTAAATTGTGTGCTCTAATTCATAATATAAAAACTATGACTAAGTATACATTATAATATAAGTCCGTCGTCTGTGCAAGGACTTCCCCTACCTCTGAGTTTGCAACTAAAGCTAAAGGAAACTCCACCAAGCTAGCCTAGTGTGAAGGTGAGTAGAAAAACTCGCAAAATTAAAAAAAATACTCACTCCAGCAGCAGAATATGCCGCAGACCCAAACGCCACAACAATAGTAGACGCTATCATATACAGAAATACCATGACCGCACACGCGACCATTTCAATCTGCAGCCATTTGATGTTATGATACTTTTCGATGAGGTGGAAGAGGTAGAAGAACAGCAGAGCACTGGAGAACAGGAACCCCAAGCAGGCAACAATGTTGAAGAAAACGCCGCGCCCATTGGACCAGAACGCTGAAGTCTGGATGCAGATGAACCCTATAAAGTCGAATAGCTGCGAACAAAAAGAGATCGGTTACAGCTTGTAGACACAAAATGGATTAATTGAAGCAAATAGCTCAGTTGTATACTATACATATGAAGTATAAATTACTTAACTGATATTGAAGAAAATAGTTAAAACAGTAACTAACACAAGTTACAAAATATTTCTGCATAATCGTATCTTTCTGCCCGATTCAATTAAAACTTAATTTTCAACACGGTAACACTATAACACTATATTTACAATTATAACAGACTTCGAATAGACTAACAATGAAGTTCAACAATGTGGTTCAATTAAATCAACTGTTTTATGATTAGCTATACCAGACGGCAGACATCTATAATTAATTATTGGACACGAATATTCGCGACATTATGCAATGGGAGTTAGGGGGGAATAGCTGCTCTCCTGTCAGCGAAGATCGACAGAGCAAGAAAGAGAAAGCCAAGCTGGGTGAGTTTTGTAAAAAAACTAACTTGTCTTTAACAACAACGAAACTAATTACAAGGAAAATTAATAGAAACAGATATCATTGTCCACTACACTGCGCGGCAAAGAGGTAAATAAAATATTGAACCGGAGAGTCATATGTTTTTAAAACTGTTAATATTACACAAACGGTTACATGCATTACCTAAACCACTCTAGGGAATACATAATATTGTACACTATCATGCCACAAAGTAATTAACATAATATCTCAGTTTTCCGGAAAGGACAGCACCCTGTAGTATAAAAAATACACAGAAGAGAATGGTCGATATATTTTTAATTAAGGTAGTTTCACTTAATATCCCATAATATATTCTTTTGACTTTAATTGGTAAACAAACCGACGAAAATGTAGGTGGCAATAGAGATATATTCTGTCTACCTTTTCGGACAACAGGACTGAGCTTACATAAGTTCCCATTAACACCATAGGTATATTGATAATGAACTTAAAAGATAAAAGATAAGTGATAATTCACGGGAATTCTCTATGCCACTTAAAACAACACCTGTCGCATACTGAAGTATCTATTAAAAGGCTTATTTATAATCACTTGTCTCGGCACTTCATATTAATTGTTATAAATTTATAGCACATTGATTTGATTATTGCACAACAATAAAGACGACATTGTGTTTTCCTAATGCAAATTTCTATAAGCATTGCATAATGATAACATTAATATTGCCCCCTGATTTTTTTTTTACCATAAAAAACTTGTAAAGTTGTTCTTCTAGAACCCGGAGGAGGCCAAAATCGAAACGTGTATGCGAGCATCACAGGCTTTTCAACCTGACACAAGGGAAGTGGACAATTCCTTGTTACTAAATCTTCCTAATTTATTTTCTTCCTAATATTGTTACGAGTTAAGACAATATAAAATCCTTCAAGGACTATTCAAGCTTTGAATTTCGTTGCTCGTTTTCAACTCTTTACATCATTGTTAATCACTGTTTGTGAATGGGCGAGCCAGTCTCTAATTATTCGGTGTTAATCCGTAAAACATACAGAAGCCGTATTCGTAATTGGGCACACAACAAATACATAATCCAATTTGGACAGTGATTAGTCTCAATACTAAAAGTTGTCAAATAAACAAACCAAGTTGCCGATTTATATGAGACATTCCATTAAAAGAGCATTAGTATGCGTGACGTACTCCACGCACGACTATTGTACATTGTCACTATTATGTTAAATGGAATGAGGCGTGTCCTTATGAAGATCCCGCGCTGTCTGCCAATTTAAAAGTTCATAAAATATAAGTTATTGATCGCCTTTCGCAGGCAGACGCGCATGCCGTCCATCTGATTGTGAGCGATCAGTTCCGCTCATGGTCTTTCATGGTGCCAGGGGTCCAGCACAACCAGGTCGCATGCGAAAGATCATATCTATGGAAAGCTTTGTAAGGCCTATGATCAGCAGTATATTTTCTATGGCAGGGGATCATAAGGGTCAAGTTATAAAACGCTGGTGAATATAAAATCGGTGTACACCAATGAGGTAGACTCATCATCTTAAACATATAGGAGATCTATGTGGGCCGTTTCGAAAAGTTTAAATCTTTGAGGGAGGGTCAGATTAAATAATGGATATTCTGAGACTAGCCGGAAATAAATAAAAATGGATGGAGCTGAGTTGATGATTTTTATTTTACCCAATGAGATCCATAAATATTTAATTCATGTGTGGTGTGTGTGTCCGGTGGTGTTATGATCAAAAAATCTCGTAGTATATGAAAGCTTCAACACAACACTTGTATCTCATTGCAGGATCAAAACTATGAAACTGTTGGATGAGTTTATTTATTTAGTTAGTAAGAACTCTTTAAGTTGTGGCGGCCGTAAGAGAAAAATGACGCAACGTTGAGACTTGAACCAACCGAGAATAAACATCGATATACAAAACAGAAAACATATGTTCAGCAGTAGTTGGAAATGAAATAAGTTTGTTTCGCCTTAACCGAAGATTTGAACGCTCTAATCCCAAAGTATGTTGAGGTGAACTAAAACTTTACAACCAGTCGCCTTTGGCTGTAAGCTGCCTATTTAGGAAATAATTTTTTTAAAGAAAAATATGACAAAAGATTATACACATCACATACCTAGATATTCCGTAGTGTCGTAATTGAATTAAATCAAAGATGACCTTCTCATTCATTTACAATCACTTACGCGCGATGCTGAGGTCAATTATGAATTAGTGCGAGATGCATAAAATTAATGAACTCTGCTCCTTGTAACTCAATTAGAAGTGCGCTACAAATTCGATTATGTTATAAACTTAACCACCTTCTATTTTAAATCGCATGATAAAGCTTTGATCGCGTTTCTAATTGAAAACTAGGTGTTAATAAATATCCATAGGTGAATTCTAGAATATGTGTTTCTATTCAAACAGATAGGTACATCGGTTGCCCAGATTTGGAATTTAGGCCTATTACAGTCAAAGGATCGTTTCCTACGGATGGGAATAGTCTTGGCGAACTGTAGATGATGCTATTTAGCCTTCTACACACGCCTGAACTTAAAAAAAAAATAGGTATCAAAATATATTATCACGCTTCTATCCTGGATTCAAATCGCAGTAATTTAACAGTGTTGGTGTAAAACTGTAAAACGACATGTCGCGCGATTCGTTCACTACACAGAAAATAAAATTGTATATTCTACAAATATCTACTTGTATCATGTCTGATTCATCGAAAATTCTCTGATTATATTCACAATTCCAAGATTATGATGAGACTTAAGAGATTAATGGGTAAGAATTTTCACATTATATTACACATTTCCCACTGATGCATAGGAAGTAGAAACAATGTATGTCGAGATTATTTGTATCAATGTAAAGCAACAGCCGCAGTCAAATCAACAAATGACATAACTAAGATATCAACATTTTTACAGCATCAATACCTGTCAAAATGTCAATAGAAATGTAAAATGATAAGATATGTACTCACAATGACACAACACTTGAGTATGCCCGGCAAGGTCTTCAAGTATGATGGATCAAACCTCATCTCCGTATTGAAGACTGTGTTGGTTGAGCCCATGCTCTGAGCCTGGGGCTTAGGAGGATTTGGATAAGTCATGATTACTTTCTGGAATTAAACAACATGGATCAAATTGTAATAATATTAGACTGCATACAGTATTACTGGTCATGGGCTTCGTGATACACATAGAGGGATTTAAAGCTTACTCCACTGACCTGGCCCAGTGTGGTAATATACATAGCTTTCATACAGTATACTACTGTGATATTTTCAAGTGATCAGAATTCATCACAATGTTATTATTGACTGATGTGTTATTAAATCATCACAATATTATGCCAGTTGTAATAACCAATAAACAAACTCATTTCAAAGGTATCAAAGGTGTAATATTGCCAGAAACCTAATTTCAGCAATTATTAATTCATATCCTTATTCACAATTTTAATTAGCTAATATATTTCCCAATATTTATTACGAAATCATCTTTCTGTGGCACACTACTGGAGAAAGAAAAAAAGACGAGGTAGCACAACACACCAAAAATTGCAATATAATTTGATTCCGCTTATTTAAAAACTGCTATAGCTATAAAATGTGTCTTACCAATTCATTATTATACAAATGAAGCTTTTATAATTCTAAATTTAATATAGAAAACCAAAGGATGATATCATTGTTATAAGTAAATCATGTGAGTCAAACCAAGCATCATATTTTAATATAAATGTTTTATAATTATCCAGTCATTTAAAAGATTGTTCAACTGTATACTTAATATATTTTTAACTTTCGATATACTATAAATATTGGATATCAATGTTTTTAATTTTAAATGAATATTGTTAGACTTACAGTTAGAGCACAGTTGCACAGAAATCACGTTAAGGATACCGCTCGGTGATAAGGACTGTTTCGCGCGCCTCCGCGAACATCTCTCCTTGACACTAAACCACTAAATGATAGCCGATGTGTGCTTAACTCATTACTGACTCATATTTCGAGTGTATTACTTGTATAATGCATTTGTTTACACGTTCAAATATTATAAACTCTTGTTAGTTGTGTTCTGTTGTATTAGCATTACGACAGGAGTACTATGCGAACAATATACGTGAAACTAAATAAAAACGGCTTTGATTTTCTTCTTATATAGTAAATACTTGAGGAATATAATCAAAAATTGATAAAAGTATTTTGTACACCTCAAACCTAAATCAGACAAGCACACAGACAAGTGACAACTAAATCTGTGTTTGTTTTGGAGCAATGAGTATCCTACCACACAGCCAAACATTTGACAGATTATTCTAACATTATTCGACACAAAATAGTTATATTTATTATTTATTCAATAAAATAAATTTTAAGTCACGAAATTACACCGCATACCTTCCCAATAGAATTTTTGATATATGCATAAACGTACAAGTTATAAATATTTACTTTAAAAAAATTATCTGCTTTTGGTCACTGCGAGTTACTATAACTCATTGCTCATTAATATTTTAAATCAAACCTGTGGTTCATATTCATCGTTAATCACAGACTAAGGAGTAATCGTTAATCTTTGTATCAACCGAGAACCGATTGTATGTGACTGTCCAACTTTTTGATTTCCTGAATACTTTTTCTAATGTAGGTCTCTAGAGATACTGCGTAAAATGGAACTGTATGAAGTGGGTGGCATTTATGTCAATTATAGTTTCAATTTGTTCCAGTTCATAGTTTGTTTCTTAACTTATCGCGTGATCCTTTCTCTTTCACACAAACTGAAAAAATATAGAGTCGTCTTTATTTAACGCAATAAGAAACGACGAATAATAACAACAAATTTGACAATTGTCACATAGTTTATCACCTGATAATAATTTACACTATAATTATTTTTAAATCTTATCGACTGAGATAAATAACGTGATTTAATACGAAGGAGAATATTGTGTGCTTTGTGTATAAATAATCATTGTAAGTATTATTTGTGTTATAGGGAAAACAAAATATGAATATTAATGCATGGTATTGCCTAATAACTATTTTGGGTGGTGACAGGCGGGAATATATGTGCGGAAAAAGATCATGTCTTAAAAATAAAACTATAGCGTTAAAACGACACATAAATTATCCATTAGAAACTAGAATAACCAAATATGTCCTCTTATCATTCACTGATTTTTTACACTACAGATTTGATCGTTTCAACTTACATTGTTCATTAGTGATTCCAATGAATTATATTTTAGCGTTATTAATTCTGAATTGTATCCAATTGGAGTAATATATTTACTTACTGTGAAGGCGAATACGCCAATATTACAAAACTATTATTAAGCTTTACGCCCTCCCACGATGCTAATCGAGACTGGGGGTTCACGCCTTCAATCCGAAAACAAAACATTAATCTTATACCTACCATATCTTTCATTAATCCTTTTATATGAAATTGCCATTTCAAGTATTTATGGTTATTAAATAATAAAACCAAGAAACTTATGTACATAAACTCACATCCTTTCCCAGAATGGGTAGGCAGAGGTGCAACCAGGACACACTTTCGACTTGTATTTTTCGTACCACGATGTGACAGGGGCGAGCCCATCGCCATATTGTGCCAGAATTGCTGACTGAGCCGATTATGAATAGAAAAATTTAATATCACTTTGCCTGACCCAGGATTTGAACCCGAGACCTAAGCTTTGTAGACATACCATAGTACAACTGTGCCGCCGAGACAGTAAAAAACAAACAAAATACCGATAATTATAAAAGTTAAAGAAGAAAAATATGTAATAAGTTTTTTAAACCAAATTGACACATTTTAATGATAAAGCCCGATTGTAACATTTGAACACATGTGATTATATCTATGAATCATTTTGTTGTTATCAAGGAAAGTCTTGCCAAACGCATTGTAGCTAACATTTTGTATATCCATAACATTAGCCTACTAATATTAGGTATTTTGTGGATTATCTGATCAACCCTATACTTGCCCTCTATTATCAATAAATACATAAAACCTAATTATGGTACCATTTTTTGCATTTTGTAAATGATATAAACTTTCAGCTAAATCCTAGCATGTGTCTCTAAGAAAGCCTTGTTAATAACCTGTTTGACCATCAGAAAAAAATACTTTAATTTCATCTAAAGAAAGCGAGCCTATAAGACATTCTGTAAAAAAAATTAATTAGAAAAATTGCCAACAGAAAAACAAAAAATGGCGGAAGTGGGATTCCCTGGACAACACACGACGACAACGACGATCACCAGCAGCACAACAGTGACCACAAACATACGTTTTGACCGGTCGTACCTAGTGACACTGCCCGGCATTCTGAAAGTGGTTCAAGTGGTAAGTGCTAAAGTGTTTCATGTAAATCATTTGTTTACTAAACGTTTTGGAAAGCAAATGGTCTTCTGCACTTATTTTTATTTTTTTCATTGCACTCAGTGAATCATTAATGCTATAATACAGATGGGTTGGCTTGATATGTTAAGTAAATGCTTGTTCACTGTGAGATTTTTACAGGGCTGACAGTTCATACCTTAAACCTTTTAGCTAGTAAGAACACCGCCGGAAATGCGTCCACCCTATATGATGGTGGAAAAACAGGCCATAGTAATCCACGCAAGTGCGTCGCATTTCGATTCCAACCTGTTTATATCCGTCCACAGACCATCGTAGTTTTGTGAATGTTGGAGAGAGATGACCATCTTTCGCCAGTTGATACTCTATTTGAATTGCATCGCACGCGCCATCTGGGGTATTGCGGTCACATTATAAAAAGGCGCAGATTGCATATCCCCTATTTTAAAAATGTTTTGGGTTGAATTAAGTAATAACACTGTACGATTGAGGCAAAAGTAGGGAAATAACACACGGTAAATTATTTCAAAACCGATCCTGTTAGAAGATTATTCAAGGTCAGTCTCTATAACTAGTCTAAGGCTAAGACGCTTCTTACTGAAACATAAAAAAATATTTTAACTTCTTATTAAAGATAGATAGGTTATAGCGATCGACCTTTAGAGGACACAAAGAAGGCATATAATTAATAATATTTATTATTGTCGCTTATTGTAATAACCTATTTTTTAGGCTCTAATTATAGCAAAGAGCATTTTATGTTGCTGTAGGAATATTTTCAGTTTCTATGTACTAAAAGAATAGACTCATGATAAAAATAAATTGACGATAAATGAAAAATAAAATATATATAATATACATAATCAGCATTTGAAAAACATAATATATCTTTACAACCAAGATTACATGCAGAATTAGTAACAAAAACATTATTACCCATTGTGATTACTAAATTTATTCTGGCCACCACGACTTTTTTATACCTTCCTTGCGCTACTCCGACACTGGCAAAATCATCGAATACCGATGGATCCATATTCGATACATCTTAAAAAAACATGGAACCTATTCTAAATTTCACATATTAATTTTAGTAATACTATTTTAACACATTGCGCTGCCAAAACAATGTACTATGTACATTGTACACCAATGCGGTTCAACGCCCATACACGTCCCACTGCAGCCTCATGTATAATCGAGAGGGTTTAGGCCATATATGCTTGCCTAGTACGGGTTGGCGGACTTTTACATACCATAGAAATTCTTACATATACACCCATAAGTCATATACATAGTTCTGACCCCACAATAAGATCGAGTCTTGTTTCGTGGGTATTAGAAACAATGACGCTTTTTCGTTCTCACAAACATCTAGACACGAACCAAATAAATATTACAACAAATATCTTGTAAATAAAAAATAAGTACTATGTGTATTGACTTGTCATAAGAGCTATTTAATTGCCTACGTGACCAATAAACGAATTTTATTTCATTTCATTTCAATACCTGTGGATCACACAAACGTTTGTTTTGACGCGGGGATCGAGCCCGCGGCCCGTTTCACAGGCGGCGCGGTGTCAAACCAACTGCGCCCCGGAGGCTGTCAGCTATGGTATGCAGGTTTCCTCACGATGTTTTCCTTCACCGTTATAAGGCGTGGTGATTGACAATTGATGCACTCATGACTCCGAATAGACACAGGAGTGCCTTGGGATTTGAACCCGCGACTACCGTGAACATGATGGCAGTCACGTCTGGTCCATTACCAACAGGCCACCACGCACTTATACACTCAAAATGAAGTTTGTGTGTACCACAGTTATGGTGTTTCGTAATGCATCAAACTCACAATGCAATAGCTACACGTTGTTTATATTTTAAAGAAAAAAAACTGCTTTTATTTCAATCATTTATTATTTACTAATTACACTGGCGCCGACCGGCTCGATGCTCTGAAAGAGAAAGGTTTAACTAATTAGGATAGGCTTGCTTTAATACTTGTATTATAATTAATTACAGATAAGCATATCACGTCGGTAAATGATCCTATCTGGATAGTTTTCATTTAGTTCAATGGCTTCAATCACTGCATTGACTTGAATGCAGAATTGACTGCATTTGAAATTTGTTGTCCCAGTGTTAAAAAAAATTGATCGCTTTATAGCATAGATGTACATATTAACCAGAAAGAAATCCATGTGGGCAAAACAAACATTTGTTTCAGTGCAGGGATCTAACCTGCGGGCTCTCCTGCGACAGGTAAAACTTCCCGCAGCGGCAGAATGCAGTTTCCAAATATATTAACAGTAATGCGTCACGACGGTTCTATAACTAAAAAGATAGGGCGTAGTGGAAGAAATTGAAAAGTAGACTAACACATGACGGGATAGGTCAGGTGGAACAAAAACCAGATAGACCCACCGCAAAAAAAAAGTAAATAGTCCTTACCTTACACTACCACCCTCATGGCCATAGACGTGGCCCGAGCTATGTTACAGGCCGCCGATATGTTCCCGGTGAACGCCATGGCGGACGCGGCGAGGCTGCCTGCCACGATACCCGTCGCCGCGAATCCCAGCTTCGCCAGCAACCACAACCCCTTGCCGGTCCATAGAACTATGCCTGTGAGCACGTTCACAATCACGTGAGCTACCGCGTTACCCATACCTCTTCGGCTTGATCTTTCAATTCAACAATTTCTATTTTCCATCTGCGAGATGCGAATGACCGCTCACCGGACACCGCTGTTGCAGAGTACTTTTCTTTAAATAGTAGAAGTAGTGTTGTTAGTAGATATTCTTAGTCGATAATCGACTGCTTGTTTTCTTATCCGATTAATCGAGTCGTTTATGTTTGTTATTCGATTCTTTTAAAGGCATGCTTTGTTATATTGGGTTAATAATAATTAATAACCGAAATCTATTTTTAAAAATGCGAAAAGCATCCTTTATAATATGAGAACAGGCGATTCATGTTATTGGTGTTCAACGCTAGAATAAACACTAAAGTACAAGTATTTGTCCAGGTCTAAATAAAGCGTCTATATTTTTTTTATTACTGTCATTCACCGACTATCATTTGCAAAATATTGTAAATACTTTATTTTTTCAAGATAATTTATAATTTTGTGGTCTCGTGCTAATTAGCATACATTTCTAACATATATAAAAAAAACATACACTCGTATAAATAATTTTGCATCTACATACTTTTAGTTTGTAAGACACATCACTAAGTTAAATCGGCTGCGCGTTGTTGTCTATGCTCGGGACTTTCCCGATATTCGTATTGAACGTGTTGGAATAGATGTATTTTAATAATCAAATATAATAAGTGTGGGTATAACCGAGTCATAGGCAACGTACATGTGCGATATTAAAACGAGAATATAGTATATACTATATGTTCTTAATCATTTATTTAAAAAAAAATTGCTCTTTTAATGTATGCTTGATTAATCGCTTAAAGTAAACAAGAACAAGATTTCGCTGATAAACATTTTGTAACGATGTTTACACATTATAATCGAGAATACATGGTAGAAATCGCTCGCCTTGTGTTTCTTTAGCCAGTTATGTAATCTGAATAAGACAAAACATCATAATATGCGTCGAACGAATGCATTGCCAAGCCATCGCATACAAACGAATACTTTGTAATAGTACTTTAAAGCTTTAGAAATCTCAAATCGTTGTTTGCAAATGATAAGGCTTTGCTTAAAGTCGTTAAAACTACAGTACAAATGAATTGGCTCGATTGCAGAACCTCCGTACATGATACTGATAAGCCTAACACGTTTAGCATACGTAAGAGTATACATATACTTACTTATAGGTATAGTTATAGTTATATTTTTGAGTAAGTTGGCGCAATTATGTCGGTCAGCAATAAATAACGATATCGATAGGTACTCTATGAAGATTTTGTTTTTATTCATTAGGACCAGAACGAGCAAACAGGTCACCTGGTGGTAAGTTGATCACCGTCGCACATAAACGTCTACAACGCTTGATCATAGATGTGTTGCCGGCCCATTGAATTGGGAAGGAAGCGGGAAGGAATTGCATTTATTGTTAGTTGTATATTATAATCACTTTGTGATTCCAGTAAACAAGAATAAAAGACAAACGAGTGGACTGTGAAGTCGAGACTGTGTCTGACTGATGGCAAAAAACCATAAGCACTATTGCCATTACCACACCTACACAGAACAGTATACACTTGTTTTTATAAATACATCGAGGGCCTTGTGTCAACACGGGTTTACTGAACGTATGGTGTTAATGTAAATAAGAATAGGTAATAAGACGAAATCAATAAATGTTTCTCCGCAGCTGTGCAGTTTGCTGGGCTTCATCTGCATTCAGTTCTCGTACCTGAACAACGCAACCAAGGGTTCGTTCTTCAGCTGGATCTCCATGATAGCGTTCTGGTTCACCGGCATCCTGCTCGGCTTCTACCTGTTCCACATCGTGGAGAAGTTCTACAAGATCCCCTGGCTCAAGATCGAGTTCCTCTTCTGCGCGCTGTGGACGTTCTTCTACCTGCTCGTGTCGATTTTGGCCACAACTGTACATGACAACCCTCATGCTGCTGCTGCGGTGAGTTTGATGTTTTGTTTTTTAGTCCCATTATTGAAAGATCCAGTATAATAAAAAATAACACATTGGTGTTGATTAAAGTTTATTATATCAATCATAGTTGCGAGAAAACCACAGAAGTGTAAATTTCGCAAAGCTGGAGTTATCGTTCAGATATGAATACTTCAATACGAAATAAAATTTCTGTAAGTGAACTACAAATAATGATGAGTAACGAGTAGATAAATAGTTCAATTAGTAATTAATGGGGTGTAAGACAATAACATTGGTGATAGCATTAATAGTGTTAGCTGCGAAGTATTAAGCAGAATTACAAATATAAACGTAGAACATTAACGGTAGATATTAGAAAGTAGAATTCACAATATATATAATATTGGTTGTGAAATAAAATATAGACGCGGTTCCAGGGTTTTGTTGGAGACTTGAAAATAGAGACTGCCCCGGTGGCGCAGGTGTAGTAAGGTATGATTGCAAAGCTGAGATCTCGGGTTCGAGTCCCGGGTCTGGCGAAGTGATATTGGATTTTTCTATTCATTATCAGCTCGGAGTCCGGAATTTGTGCCCGATATGGCGATAGGCTCGCCCCCTATCACATCGTGGGACGGAAAATACAAGGCGAAATGTGGGTGTCCTTGATTGCACCTCTGCCTACCCCTTCTGGGAAAAAGGCGTGAGTTTATGTATGTATGAAAATATAAACTTCATGTTTTGGTCTGATAAAGAATACCTACTACATAATGTAAGTGGTGACTTGTTAGTGACAGACTAGACGCGGCTACCAACATGTTAACGGTTGTCGGGTTCAGGTTCACCCAGACCCGAAACAAATACCTGTGGATCATACAAAATATTCGTTTCGTTGCGGGGTGCGAAACTGCGGCCTCTCGTTTCACACCCGGCTGCCAACCAACTGCGTCACGAAGACTGTCAAATGTGTCTGTGTCTGATTACACCAGGAGTTTATTTTCCTATATGACAAGTGAGCTTATTATAAAGTGTCTGTATCATGATACGTTTCCGTGCAGTTCTTCGGTTTCGTGGCGATGTTCGCGTACGCGGCGGACGCGTTCTTGAAGTGGAAGGCGGTGCGCGCGGGCGGGCTGGCGCAGGGCACGCGCGTGGTGTCCAAGCAGACCACCTCCACCGTCGAGTCCCCGCCGCCCAGGGAGGGGTACTAGACCACACACCACCCACTACCACATACCCAGGGAGGTGCATACCACACACAATAACAAACGGATATATGCCCTAATCAATTATTCTAAGTAGGAATTTGCTATTTTTGTCTGCTTTATTAAACTGTGCATTTTACTGGATGTATTCGTTGTATCGGAGCTTATAATGGTGCACATTCAAATCTGATCCAATGAGTAATGACAAGAAAATATAATGCATTGATACCAAAATGATCTAAAAGTTTACAATGAATTGACATTGACAATTAATTTTTGTTTTTATTTAGAAAATATACAGACAGGAATATCTACACTTAACTTTATGACATGCAGAAATATTTAAGTCAAGACAGACACTGTGGAATGAAATAAAGTACTTAAACTAGGCGATAAAAATAGTCAAAAGCAGATGCAATAAACAAAAGTAATAAAAACAGACATTGATACAACAAGATCAATATAGTTCACTAACCTTTAGTTTTAAGTTTTGATCAAAGTACTTATTATAGTATTTATTTTGTTCATATATTATTTTATATTTTATATGAGTATATTTATTTTAACGATAATATGCATAACATGTTTACATTGAATGAAACACAGTTATTAACAACAGCTATCATTACATAAAGTAATATTGAGGATATATTTTGATGAATTAATACATTAACTATTATAGATTTGTATTTATCCATTTGGTTCTAAGTGTAGGTACAGGTCAGCAATGAATGAACAATGAAATTTAATTTCAACTCATATGTGCGCCCTGTACAAAAAAAATGCATTAGACGTAGCAATTCTCTTCAGTCATACATATATACATTATAAACCCACATCTAAATATACAGAACCCTGCATTTAAACATGATCTTTAATGTAGTCTACCGCATTTCTTTCATACGATACTTATTTACTTAAATCGACATGTCTACGGATTTTAAGACCTAAAGTATTGCAATTTTATATATTTATACAAAGCTGTATTGAATTTATATATTTTTTTACTATTTGTAGATTATTTTTTTTTCTTTTTGCTATGCAAATAACAGGGTAACAATATTTTTGTAGGTAATGTCGAAAATATCAATCAGTGGGTTTTTAGGATTCCAAAAAAGCGTGAATAATTTCTGAGAAGAATTTATCTGTGCACAAGTGTAAGTGTAATCTAATAAATTTTTACATTTTAAAAATATTTACATAATATATGTCTATAGTATCCCCACAGAAATTTATACATGTAAACATTTTTTGAAATATATTTACTATCTTATTAATTATTATATTTACTCAACTCAAATGAATTTATATACAGGTGGGAAATATCTAATCGTATTAACATTGATTTAAGGTTTTTCTTTGTTAATCAACTATTGAGGCTCTAATGTAAAGTATAGGTCATGATTTACCTTTTTTTATTATTATAAGCCTGTAAAATGATGTCATTATATTCAAAGGTATATTAAAAACGTAAAGTTTCTGTGGCCTCCCACAATGACAATTAAAATGATCTGAAGTATTTCAGCATGACATTTTGTAAAAAAATATGGGACTGTTTTATTGTGCAATGTTTTTCATGTAATTTATATTTTTAAGTATTCGGTGCAACTTGATATTGTACTGGACATGGAATTCTTTATATGAAATTTGGCAGAATAAAATTAAAATAAAGCAATTTGACGAAATATACAATTTACAATTTTTCTACATACATTATAAATGAAATATTCATACTACATAACGAAGCATAGCCTAAAATTAAAGAACCTTAGACTTCAGAAATATTAAGTGACATTACTAAATAGTTTTAATAATACGAGTACCTGTGCACATTGTTTTGTACAGTATATTGTTTTTTAATTTAGTTTTAAGTCATTCACCACCTATTTTAATATTATGTAAGATTTTAAACGCAGTGAATTAGGATTATCGCAAGGTAAAACCATTTCCGTATTTTAAAAAAAGACAATTTAATTTGCTCAAACATTTTATTAATTGTATTTAATTTATAGACCAGATATAAATAAATAAAAAAATATTAAAATGCTGTTCCATTATTAAAGCCATTTGGCTTAAAAAAAAAACGCATTGGACAACTTTTCTTTAAGTCTTTTTGCCTTCTTTTAATTACGTGATACAAAAATGGGATATTTAATTAATTTACTCGTCTTTTCTGGATACTTATTGGCCTTTAAAAATACTATGCAATAGTAAGTAGGTATAATACATGAATATAAAGTTTTAAATTTTAGATTCAAAATCATCAGAAAATATCTTAATTCACTGCTTCCCATTTAATATGTCTTTTTGTTTTATTTAACACGCTCTGAAAATATTACGCACTAATTTTAGTATTGTAATTCTTTTAACACTCTATGATTTATAACTATATTAAGCATAGATTGCTAGTGTTCTGTTAACTAGGCTTTCCTTTGATCACTGCCCCCCCTAAAAGGTGCGAAATGTATGTATAATACCTTATGATTTCACTTTCTAATTATTCCATTGTAATGTCTCAATTTTTGCCTCAAATTGGTAGCGTTTAAGATCAATAATTCGATTTTAATTGACACTAAATACATTATTTCAAACGTAAAATATAAAAGATGTAGGTAAGGAAAAAGACAAACTCTTAAAATATTTAATAGCTAAACATTACATCCATTATTGTGCCTTATGTACTATATTCAGGTGTTTTTATGAACAAGGTTAATTAATTAAAGGAATTAGAAATATATTTATTAGACCGAAATAATCTCCCCTAAATATATGGCTACATTAATTAAATCGAAAGAAGGATTAATTTTGCAACGAATTTTTTTTATAGAATACTCTGTAATTATTAATAATATAAGCGAAGTTTGCATAAGATGTTAAAATTACTATCAAAGTTGGTCGCCACAAACATTAATGCTTTAAAAATGAAACATTAATATGATTACCTCACTGCTTATTGTACATGTGTAGTCACTTTTGTATGTTAGAAGATGCACCTAATGCCTTGTTCAGACGATGGAATTTGCTGGGAATCGAATCGCGCGTGTCTATGTAGTCGAGATATTGGGTGATATCTGCGAATACATGTGTAAAGGCATCGTGTGAAGTCAAATGTTGAACGCTTTTTAGTATGGGAATTCGCTCGTCTGGACTATTTCTTATTATAGGCAAAAGTATATAGGTACCTAATAACCTCTAAATATTTTTTGTATGTACCGTTGTACTATATTATAGATCACGAAAGCACCTTAATATATTTTTAAGATTTTACAATTTCATGAAACACGAATGCCTTAACAGTTAACTTGTTTATTGTTACGATGTTAATCATTACTGTATCAAATTTTTAATAAATGATATGTGTTAGATTTGTGTGTTTCATTCACATTATTATCAGCGAATTCCTGGATTTTGAAATGGTGTTTAATTTTTTTTATGTCATTTAGAAGGACTAGAAATAATCTGATATTAATGGATGGGTATTCTTTTTCGGTATATCTGTACAAAAGGTTTTTTTGGTTGACCTTAAAAATATTTTAAAGTCATAGATGGTGAAAAGTTTATTGAGAAAAAAAAACAGCAAAAACATATTTGGCAATAATATATTATTAAGTGTGTATATATAGTAACGGTTAAATAATTAATTTGTGTTATATTGGATAAAAGTGTGCATACAAATGCTCATTAAAACTTCAGCCGCTTGATATCTTCGATTTTGAAGTCGGTTCTGAAAAAAAAATTGTATTCTTAAGGGAGGGATTGTAAGGTGCACGTCATTTTAATAATACTTGCATTGATAGTGTAGTTCTATTATGATTTAAAATGCAGTATGATTATTAAAGAAGTGGCTAATAGTACATTTGTATTTTCCCGCATAGCGCCCACAATATACTACAGCGGTAGGGAATTTAGCGCCATCAAATCCACTGGTGGATAAAGGCTGTTCTCAATTTTTATAACGACCTATTGAAAAAGGCTTGCATTCAGGGAGTTCCTGCAACCAGAAACCTTAAAGGCAAATAATCGATGATCCACTTGGCGCTATTTGAATAGAGCAAATGAGTAGTTATTGTGTATGTGTAGATGGACAGACGACCTAGTTAACATTTCAGTGCGTCGCTGGATTCAAGCCGCTTTCAACAAGACGCTGTGGAGGACCTCAGGGGAGGTCTATGTTTAGCATCGGATTTTCTGTTCGAATAAAGTACACAAATGATATAAGCTGTTTTGGTGCGAAAGAGCGCACACGGCGATTGGCACAACTCAGTCAGGCAATATCATCAGTCTGCTGAATTATGTGCAGTTTACCGTACACTGTGGCTGAAGAGAGATGAAAGAGAGTGAGAGGGGAGCAGTGTACCTGCGCGCGAGCACGTCCTTGACTATGGGCGCGTGCAGCGCGGCGGGCGGCAGCGCGTCACGCGCGTGCGGCGCCGCCTCCAGCGCCAGCAGCGCGCCGCACTGCGCCAGCCGCGACACGCGCTCGCGCCCGCGCGGCGCCGACGCGCCCGCCCACGCCGCCAGCCGCCGCGCGCGCCGCTCCACGCACAACCCGCCCGCCTGCACACAAACGTCTCATACTCATGTCGATTCTAATAAAGTCGGTTATTCAACATGTCATTATATTTTAGCAGTATTAGAAGTGCAGCGGCTACTGTATTCAGGTTTAAACTATGGCTCTTTTACAGATCATGAACATTACGCAAAAGAACTAAAACACACAAAATGGTCCTTCGAGCCAGATACAATAACAATGACTCACTCGACTTAAGGTACGTCATGAATATTCCACTTTAATAAACAATAAGCAGTATGACATGCAGTATACCCTGTCGTAGTAGTGGTGCAGTATCCTGTTCTCAGCGCGCGCGGCGATGTCGACGAGCATGGAGTACAGCAGTGCGTCGAGCGCGCGCGAGGAGAGGTGCACGCGCGCCGCCTCGCAGAACTGCTCCAGCGCTACCGGCAGTGCGTCCGCGTCATCCTCCATCTCGTCTGGGATATCAATATTTATATTTATTTTCAATATTTTTGATTTAGTTATATGTTTAAATACACTGTTTAGATTTTATTAAAATATCATATTCTATTTCTACTAGTGCATTAGCTACTGAATTATCGATGTTTGTAAGGAAAAAAATTAAAATAATGACATCGACTAAAATAATAGGTATTCAGTTAGAATAACTTTGTATCCGACTACTGTAAACAGTGAAAATTATCAACAATTAAAATATTTCACCGACCGGGATCAGTCCCCGGGTCAGCCAGCGCCTCGGCCCAGGCGACGAGCCTCGGCTTGAGCGCGGCGAGCAGGCCGGCCAGCGCCAGGTCGTGCGCGGCGCGGAAGCCCTCGGCGGCGGCGGCGAGCCCGGCGGCGCACGACGCCAGCTTGTCCCGCTCGGCTCGCGAGCGCGCCACCGCCGCGCCCTCCGCCACCGCCGCGCCCGCCAGCCGCTCCGACCACTCCGCGCCCGCCTCCGCCTCCGACATGTGCGCCTGCACACCGCGGGTACTGACATTCATCATCATTGCAACGTGGTTCAAATTCATTATAACCAGTTTATATGGTATTTATTGCTTCTGGAGAAAGTATTTGAAAGTTAGACGAATATGTTTGTATTTTAATATTTCAAAATTAACTTCTTTTTATTCATTTATAATTTAATATTTAAAAACGAACGAATTTTTAGAATTCAATTTCGATATGTTTGTTAATCGAGTATCCTCCGTTTTTAGAATCAAACGATAAGTTACGAATAATTTTCGAAAATTTAGTTTTCTTTTATGTTTTTATTGTAACTTAACATTGAGAAAGCTACATTCCCCCTTCATTACAATAATAACACAGTAGTTAACATTACCAAGAACAGCAGCCGCTGCGCATCCAGATCCCTGTTGAGCCTGGCTGCCAGGTCCCCGGCGGCGTCGAGCAGCGCCACGTGCGCGGCGGCGCGGGGCGGGGCGAGCGGCAGCGGGTCGGGGGGCGGGGCGCGCAGCCAGCGCCGCAGCGCGCCCGCCGCGCCGCGCTCCAGCGACGACGACACCTCGTTCAGCACCGCGCACGCGCCGTCCACGCTGCCCGTCGAGATGCTGCGTCTGTGCACACACACCAGCTCACTCACTACCGCCACGTCATTATACACCGCAGAGGAACCATCCACGACGCCTGTCAAGATGCTACATCTGGGAACATACACACAGCGTTATTCCGGATAAATAAGGACCATGACGTCACTTTATGTCGCGTAATAACTGTCTATGCAGCACGTTGAGATACTGCCTCTGTGTACCCACACAAACACCTTTAATTTGGCTCAGTCAGGACCAAGTCGTCTTGTTACATAATTTTTTCATGCTGCTAATTGAGAGGCTGCGCCTGTGGACGATATGGATGTTGAGGTTAGTGGGAATCATGGTGTCAATACAATGAGGACACCTCGTCTACTCTATCCGCCAACGCAAAGATGCCACCACTGGCTCACCGACCCTCGCGATATAACTTAGGGCCTATGCAAACCGGGACAAATGGCAAGGGATTTAATATTTTACCAAAGGATATTCAAACTTATCCCTTTGGATACCACGGCATCTATTTAAAACATTGGAATTTATGTCGTAATCGTACCAGATAAGTTCGATTATCCTTTGTAATAAAACAAAATCCCTTGCCTTTCCACCCCGGTGAGCGTAGTATTAGAGTCGTAAAGCCAACATAATAAGAAGCAAAAAATTGCGCCCATTAAATCTGTGGCTCTTGTGATGAGTGATACAAGTCGAAAATCATCATTTTACAGGAGAGCAAAAACAAGATTTAAAAAATTCTCGGTCGTAAACTAAATGTGCTAGATTAAACTTGATACCTTATTTTGTGGGGAAAAATGTTTTCTTTAATTGTGCGTTTTAGGTTTTTTGATAAATATTATGTTTAAAAAGTAATTCACGAGAAACCTGTGAGATATACCTCGGCTTATGAGTAACATGGGCAAAAATGTTGTGATAAATAATATAAGTGTAATTATATTACGTCGCACCTAAATACTGTGTTTAAAGTGCTTTCGTGTAAACTGATATACAAAAGTTTACAAAATGTAATAACTAATTTGTATGAGTTCCTACGATAATGTTGCTCAAACAAAAGATAAAGGTATAATCCGTAACATTATGTTTTTTTAATCCGCAACCCCCTACTTTCATAAATTACTTGAATAGTATCTGTTTGCTAATATTCAAGTCTATTGAAAATACGTGTTTAATGATACAAGTCAAGTTATATCTCTCGTTAAAATGATATTATGTAATGTGTAAATAGATACAAGTTTCATATTATTAAATAATCAACTTTGTTGCGATGTTTTTAATAATAAATAAAAGGTATGATGGGTCTCCCATGTATTACCGGATAGTATAAAAATCCCTTAACTGTTAATGAATAAAATAATAATAATAAATCAACTTTAGTCAAAAATAACTGCTTGATTTAGCAACTCAATCAATATGGAGTTTGGTGTAGATAAAGGTGCGGTTATCCATGTCAAGCGAGGCGAGGTTGCAGTCTCTGATGACATAAATGTCTCAGAGACTGTAAGTCTCAGATCTCTTTCGCAGACGGAAACCTACAAGTATCTGGGTATGCCTGAGGGTCTAGATATTATAGGTGCAGAGGTAAAACAATCAATGAAGGAGCGTTTCTTTAGCCGCCTGACAAAAGTTCTTAACTGTTTTTATCAGGTGGAAACAATATTCGTGCGTTTAACGGTTGGGTTATGTCTGTACTTATATACTCTTTTGGCAAACTCAGATGGACTCAGACGAAATTGGACGCCCTGGATCGTAAGGTCCGGACTCTACCAAATGAACATCGTATGCATCATACAAGTTCGTCAGTGATGAGGTTGGGCATCCCGCAGAGAAGTGAGGGCCGAGGCATTCTTAATGCTAAGGATCTGCATAATCGTGAGGTGTGCAATCTAAGGAAGTATTTCCATCACAGCTACGTAGATATGCATAGGGTTGTAGTTATAGTGTGTAAAGTATTTACCCAGCTCTCATTGGCGAATGAGAACTGGCGGAAGCCTTTGGTGATGAGCGTTTAAGATCGCGAGGAAGTATGGAAGAGCA
Source organism: Deilephila elpenor (assembly GCA_949752805.1). Taxonomy (NCBI): domain Eukaryota; kingdom Metazoa; phylum Arthropoda; class Insecta; order Lepidoptera; family Sphingidae; genus Deilephila; species Deilephila elpenor. Next base: position 606,571 of record OX457098.1, read on the forward strand.
AAGAGCTGCATGGTCCGTTCTATCGGGCCCTACACGGGCCTGAAGTGGACCGGCCTTCATCTGTAACTTGACTACGTTTTGGTAACCTCTGGGAAAACTGAGTGTTTTGCTTTTGCAATCGTGGACGAAGTTATTAAGACTATAGAAACTACATCCTGAAGGACGGAACGGTTGACATTTGTAGGGCATGCCAACGTCCTGGCGAGCCAATGAGACATGTAACTTCCGGTTATTCGTATCTTGCTAACGGCGAGTACTTGCATAGACACAACCTAGAAGCCAAGATCATACATCAGCAAATCGCTCTTCGATATGGACTATTGTGACTCTTGAAGTGCCATATTACCAGTATGTTTCCCAACTAGTTCTTGAAAATGGTCATTCAACGCTGTATTGGGATCGGTCTGTTATCACAGATAGGACTATTGCTGCCAATAAGCCTGATGTTGTGATAATAGATCGATTGACGTGCCGAGCAATACTTGTTGATGTTACCATACCGCATGACGATAACCTCTTTAAAGCTGAAAAAAAATAAATTGTCTAAATACAATAATTTAGATTTGGAACACGAGGTTATTGACATTTGGGATGTAGACTCAACAATTATTGTCCCGATTGTTGTTTCTGCACATGGACTGATACCAAAGAGCCAAGACCAACATCTCCAAAAGCCGTTGTTGGTCGTTGGGTCAAGAATCAGATCCAAAAGGCAGTATTGCTGGACATACCACTCATAGTGAGGATGTTCCTTACTTTGTATCCCTAACCACTGCACCGGTGGCTTGGGACTTGAGCCTCGCCACCAAAGGGTTAACTATTTGTTTTATACTTTTTTAAGTATTTTTTTTAAATGTAATATGAATGTACAAAAATGAAAAAAAATCTTACAAAATAAACACAATTACAATAAATTAACTTTAATAAAATTTAGATTCAAAACTAATTTAATTAAATTACCAATTCTTAAGGCACAGTTTTAGCACAACTATTAAAATCTTAGACTGCCTCGATGGCATAGTTGTATTACGGTACAGTTACAAAGCTGAGGTCCCTGGTTCGAGTCCCGGGTCGGGCAAAGTGATATTGGATTTTTCTATTCATTATCAGCCCGGAATCAGGAAATTGTACCCGATATGGCGATAGACTCGCCCCCTATCACATCGTGGGACCGAACATACAAGGCGAAATGTGGGTGTCCTGGTGGCGCCTCTGCCTCTCCCTTCGGGGATAAAGGCGCGAGTTTATGTATGTATGTATGTATTAAAATCTTATAACGTACTTTTATAATATGAATTGTAAAGGTCTCTAATCTAAATAGTATAGTTTCATATACTCAAAAGTTCGAAAACGATGCAAATAATTTTGAAACTAAGAAATAACACAGATGAGTATTATACAAATACTACAATAAGATAACATGTAAAAATCATTCCAGAACAGTTGGAAAAGAATAAGGAGTTTCTTTCCATTTATAAATCAAAGATAACTTGAGTAAAGCAGCAGTAATATTGATAAATAAGATTTTTATTTTACATTTTTTTGTATGTGGTATTCAATAAAGAATTTATAAATAAATAAATAAATTATGTACCAACACCGTTTTGACAACTACCATTTTTCAATAAAATATAGAATAATAATATAATGTTTCTGACAGCTACGTAAAAATTTTAGTTTTCATATATTTACCTTGGATATTGTATCTGATGATGGAATATAATATTATAATAAATCATATTTATAGTACAAAAGTATTATAATATATTTGGACATTTGAATTATTGGTTCTGTTGTATTTAAATCAATATACTCGTAATAATGTATTGCCGCGCATAATTGTCCCACTTAGCACATCTTATTCGATATAAAATATTTTTGTAATTTGTTTGAGTTTTAGACACAACTTGATTTGTGTTCGTTTGCACATAAAATTAAAAAAATCTGTAGAATGATATGTGTCGAGATGTATCACTTAGCACATCCAAATCAAAAATTCACATTTGAATTGGTAGGTATGTATGTCGAGTTGTACCCTAGTCAATATTGGAAAAAAATGGTTCAAAGTGATATAACCCTCGATATATCAATATTCACGTTAAATGCACTGAAAAAAATATATGTGAAAATAGTTATAATTGTACTTATACCAGTATACACAAAAACTGCGTATTAATCGATTACAAAAACGAGTTATAAATCGAAATATATCAATATTCACGCAATTTTCGCCAAAATAGCAGCACTTGTATCACTTTACACAAAATTATCTCTGTAACTATAGCAGATAGAAAATCGTGAGTTAGACCAAAAAAAAGCTTATTTTTTTCTCATCATTTCTATATAAAAAACTCAAAAAGGGTACAACTCGAGTTGTATCACTTGTAACAAGAGCCACAGAAATATTTTCATAGCAGACAGCCCATTCTATTTTGTGCTCTTTGTTACCTGATAACCTTCCTAGCGATGAAGAAAACATCGTCTACGAGCGTGGAGGTGGTGGCGCCAGTCTGCGGGGTGGCCATCTTTAGCGCCTTGCTCACGCTCTCCTCCAGGAAACTCCTGCAAATAATACATCATTATTGTATTCCTTATGTCATGGATTGAACATACTAAAAGCATTACACTGCGGTAACCTATTTCATACTTATACAGAGTAATGACTGAATACATTATATTTTTCGTTGCAAAATAATAGCGTCAAGATCCTAACGTTATCCCTTTCGCGTATTCACACATTATAGTGGACAATTTTTATCGCAAATCTTAAATTGGTAAATGTATCGCCTTACCAACAGAATCGTAGCAATCGTCTTGTAGGCAAATATATTTTTCCTTTCAGTGACAAAACAAGATGTGTGTACCTCTCTAGCTCAAGATACAATCCGAGCAAGTCCTGCGCTGTCCTAGTCAAGTCGCAGTCTGCGATGATCTTCTCCACTTCGTCCATGCATTTTTTCTGACCTGCCTCGTTCAGCGGAGCCGCGTCTGCCTGTAATCATTAGAATATCTCATCACCATCTTCACCTGCTAGCGACTAATTGTTAAGAACCCGTGATTGTCATCACGTGAGATTGCAGTCATAAAACACTCGGATACATATTACTATTTAACGAACATATTAATACAAATATCCTCGTAAGGTACCTGTGTCTTCCTGCGCAGGAAGTTGAAGTAGAGCGTGATGCGCGAGAGAGACAGCGCGAGGTCCGCCAGCGCCGGCTCCAGAGACAGCGCGCCGCCGCGCCTCGCCGCCGCGCCGCGGGACTCGCGCTGCAGCGAACTGCACACGCCGCCCGCCGCCGCGCACACCTGCACGCGTACGAAATCAACTTTAGTACTTCCTCACTACTCTATTACGAATACTATAATAAACTAATATAAACTTAAATTTCGAAACAAATTGACGTCTTTTGGAGGCCCAACATCCCTTTACTCCTCCCGTTTGATAACGCAACCAAAATGATATCCACCAATAATCTAAGGGGTGATATTTATGAGCGCTAATCACTTCCGATGCTTGGAATCTAAACTAATTATTTCATGCCTACTAATAAACACTACTCATAAGTACTCGCAAATAAAACGAAAAGAACGAACGGTGGAAATGGGTATCAGACATCTGACAATCTCAATTTTCTAAACTTGGAGTGATTCATCATGTCCCAGCAGTGTACAATAGTAATACTCAGTACATACAACAGGCTGCAGTATCCTGAGCGCAGTGGGCAGATGTCCGGGCGCGGCGCCGGCGAGGTCCCGCGCGCGCTCCACGGCCGCGGCCGCCGCCTCCAGCGCGCGCGTGAGCGGCGCCGCCCACGCCTCGCCCGCGGCCGAGCTGGCGCTAGCGGCCACGCGCATGCTCGCCTCCGTCTGGGTGCAATACATTCATTTACAACAATGTGGATAAGCGAATTGGCAAAATAATGGTTATTCCAAATATTGTGTATATAATTGAATATTGGGTATTTTCACTGATACGCACACGTGCACGCATGTACGTATGCTTATACGCACGCGCGTGCATTTAATGTAAACTTTTTTCCTTGTGGTAATTATTATAGAACTGTTACCATTTCTTTATTTATTTCAGCTTTAAATTTAAGTCTGACCTTAGTAGCGAGGTATTTTGCCAGTAAATTAACACCTTCCTCAGCGCAACCAATCTGCGGGAACAACTTGAACAAACGCTCCACACTCGCTTCGTCTTCTTTGCGTGCAGCCTCTTCGAACCTCGAAGAAAAAGCAATGATTTTTTAATTGCAATATGAGATTATATCTATCCCGTCACTATTGATTGGAGTTCATTCCGTCGCAGTAGTCCCAGTGCAACTAGAGAATAAATCAGAAAATTGAAGTGAACAGTATTGTATTCTACCTACCATCCTCCAATTATATACTTGTTTTGTTTGATTATGATTCACCAAGTGTTGAATGATCTTAATCACAGTCAATCAGATGAATATGTACTATGTTGCATTTTAGGAAGCGTGCTATGTATAATACTTGCGTATGAGATGTTCCCGCAGCGTGTTGGCGGCGCGCGTCATGGCGTCGCGCGGGTCTAGGGCGCCGCGAGCGCGCGCCGCCGCCACCGAGCCCGGGTCCATGCTCAGGTACCGAGACACGTGCCCCGCCGCTACACACAGTAAACACAACTTCTATACCATATCCAAGACAAAATGCAATGTCAACTAAGACCCACCCACATTTGATTATGTATGGTATGATTGACAACCTCCGTGGAGCAGTTGGTTAGGCCAGCTGTGAAACGAGAGGACGCAGGTTTGATCCCCGCACTGAAACAATTTGTATGCTCCACTGGTATCTATTTCAGGTCTGGGTGTTTGTGAGACTAAATATTTCATCATTTCTGGTACCCACGACACAAGACTAGAGCTTAGTGTGGGGTCAGGACTATGTATATGTACTGTTAGCTGTATTTATTTATTTATATTCTATGATTGTTTCTGTAACACTACATAGAAGTAACTACTAATTTTCTGTCCAAACAACATTAAGTTAATCATGTTACAAATCTTGTACAGTTCATGTCACATACCAGTTTCATAATCATGTGATTTGATAGCTGCTTCAACTCCTGCACTGCACAGCTGAAGATCTATCAGATCATGTACTCTTCTCTGGCACTCAGCTACTCTTGACTGAAAATTTCAATAACAACTTTATACTAAAACATCATACATTATATGAAACAGATATTTTGACAAATATTTGTTTTCCACCACAAATTATGGTTTATTAAAATTATGCTAAAACCTGCCTTACCCTTGCAAGATCCAGTTGCCTAACTTTAGCACTAACATCCCTGGCAAGATCAGCAGTCTTCTCCACCATGTCAGCAGCAAGCTGAGCATCAGTCTTCACTTCCCCCAGCTTTGTGTAAGCCTGGCTGGCTGTGCGTAGTCTTCCTTCTAGCGAACAAGCTCTTGCTAGTACTCCAGATAAAGCTTCATCCACCTCCAACTACAACAAAAGATATAACTAACAATAAGAACTGGAATTCTTGATAATATATCAGAAGCTGGTTGTAATACATTGCAGAATTAGATGAGCCACATCACAGAAAACAAATAGAATTTATGAAAAGTAGACGCTATTGCATGACCAGAAAACGTTAGGTAGAACAAATGAATATAGGAGCATTTGATTTAGAATACAAACACTATTTATAACAAACTTTGTCTGCCTCCTTACTCTGGGTAGTAACTAGTAACTAAGCAAGCAATAAGGGAGGCTGGTTTAGTGGTAGGTATTCTGTGACATTATAATAAAACTTCATTGCTCTATGCGGCATCGGAGGGTTATACCGCATAATTATAGGATGACCAGAAAGCCTCAATAAACGATATTTACGTGGCATAATCATAATAAAAGAAAAGATTATATCTGCCGTCGTCAGCAACACTGTATTTTCACTTACTTCTTCCTTTTCGATTTCATTGAGAGCCTTTTGCAAGCCTTCTTCCGTAGAGACATCATATTTCTCTAATAGGAGACTCAGTGACATTTTGCAAATGTATTGTTTAATCCTAAAATTATTTTTTTATGGGCACTTTATTTACCAACAAATAACCTTAAATACATACGTCAAATGTCAACAAATTGTTTTTCGTTCGGAAGTAATCTTTTCTTTTTATTTTATACGTTATGTGGTCTTTGGAACAATAATTTATAATAATAATTTAATTAAAAGACATTTTATGGATGTCGTAGTTGGAATAAGCTATTAATAGTGAGGTATGGACATAGAAATATACGAGATTAACTTGGTGAAAGTGATAATTTTTCTAAAGTTAAAATTTTTATTTATTTCCTTACAGCAACACTTCTGACATACATTTGGGTACGTTCTGAAGCACTATAAGTTCTAAAGAGTTTGTAATTAAAATCAGGAGCATTCAAGTTTTAAATGAATATTTTTTACTTTTACATCAAAAAAGTAAAACTAAAATAATATTCAAGTTACTAGCGAGTTTATAAACATTTTTTTTTCTGTGTTTTGTTCATTCTATAACTATGCAATTTTCTAGCAGAAAGTTTAATACGATGTTTCGATCAAACATTTAGTAAAATTGACTGGTAGACAAAAGTACGATGCCTTTAGTGAGACATTAGTAAACATAAAAACTTGTAGAATTGAAAAATCGATGTGCCGTTATCCGTATTACATACCCCAAGACGTTTGCTAAGTGTTTAACGCTCCTCTGGGGGACAGATTTCGTGGTGTGGTGAATAAAAAACGTCAAAGGTGAGTTGGGACTTGGGGCGAGGGCAGACGGGGCATTGCATAAATTATGTTGTATTGGGAAATATGTTTTGTGAGTTTGGTATCTGGAGTACGCGCTCGGTTGGTTGCAGATTGACTCCGTGTGGGGTTGGGCTTCGCCCCCGCTGCGCCTGCAGCTGGGTAACGCGCGCGGGCACAAGAGGTGAGTGCACTCTCCCATTACACATACACAAGAATTGGCACCAATTTAACACACAACTGGGTGTTTTGTTGTTGTGTTTAATTGTTACGAATTTTGTGAATTTGTTTTGAGATATTTGGTAAAATTTCATATGGAGTTATTTTCATCGGTGTGGTGGTGAATGATAACATTGGCACAGAGAGAGTGTTTTGATAAGATATTGCAGTCAACATTGCTTATTGTTGTAATAACTATTACTCATTTGATTATATCCATACAGTTTATCAACCTGGTACTATTATAATTTTAGATTTCAAAGCTAATATTAGCATTTTATATAACTTCTATTACTTATTAAAGAATTAAAATTGTGAAAAAAAGTTCATGCATGCAATGTACTTCTAAGCTTGAATAATGTGTTAAGAAGTGATTATATCTGATGATGTTCCTATTGTGTATACATAATTTTAAATGTTTAAGATCATATTTATGTTTAGAAAATACTCCCATTGTTTTCGACTTGTGTATATACAAACACATTATCTTTGTATATTGCACTCATTAATCTTGGTAATCTGTTAACAATGTTACAACACAGCTATTATAGGAAACTGAAGAAACATTGCAACATATTACATATTATTCCAATAAACCAGAGAGGGCTCTGGAAGTTTAGTTTTAATGTAGTTTATAATTTATATGGGTCATGATGGAAAGTAGGTGACCTCAAATAGCATTATCTACCTGTATGTATTGATATACATATAAATGCTTTATGTTAATCTTTGGAGGAGTATAATTGTCTATAATATCAGTAAACTTCATATGTTTGTTATTATTTAGATGCATACTGCTATAGTAGAACTCTCAATAGAACAGCTCCAAGGGAGCAGTTAGTTAAAAGGATGGTGTGAAATGAGAGGTCATAATATTGATCCCCACACTTAGACATGAGAGCATAAAATCCCTCATACAGGTTCTGCTATACATAACACCAAGACTACTCTTAGCCATGACTCTGCCTATGATTATTAGAACTCAGCCAATATTATACATCACAGTGCATGTGCCTTCTCTAATATGGAATATTGAAAGGGCTTAGACCACAATCAAGCCCTCTGGCTTAGTGCAAGTTGGTAGACTTCCTATACTATAGACAATATAATAGTTGGTGTTTTTTTTTTTTTATTATTGTCTGACCATATTTGTTTACTGCTGGATGGCAGATGCAGAACTAACCCAGTTTACAGACCAAGATTGATGTTCAATTGTTCTGGCATTGAAAGATAATAATGTTAATGTGAACTTTACTTGCATGTTAAACGCAGCTAAATTAGAATGGTTACCTTCTTTCAATGTTACGTCACTCTGCATTAGGTTTAAATGGTAAGACAAGGTGAATTACTGTTATATAATGTTTCCTCAATTTTAAATTCTAATTTGAAGGACACTTTTGTATGGTATGTAACATTTTGCAATCCTGATATAATCAAATATCTTTAGAACATTGTTGATTTATTCACATTGGAAACTTCATTTTGATACCAAAAGGGTTGAATGTCAGTAAATGAAAATGAACATGAAAATAATTTATTGAATCCATTAAAATGTTCAACATTGTTTAGATTCAGTCATTTTTTGAACTACCATCCAGTTCGGAAAGCGGTTTTCACTAGAGAAGAATGGGCAAGATGTAGTGATTATTACAAAAATTACAAGTTGGTTTAAATCTGAGCATTAATAACTTGTTATGATTTGCAAGTAGGATGTATTTTAATATGAATAAGTTTACTTAATATTTAATATGGCTGAGAGAAACGAAACGAAGTAACCCATAATGAAGAATCGGTATACTCTGTTTTGCATTTTATTTTCATCAACCCAGCCCTGAAAGTATTTGTGGCACATTAAAGTTCCCATAGAGCAGTGAGAGACCTCTGATTTGAAGCGAATATTAAGATAATTGTTTGTATAATTACCAAATGTTTAGTTCATGTCTGGGTATTATACAACCGACACAATACATGTTTACCCATATGGTCCGATGTTCCATGTATTCATTGCAATTATCAATATTTTCCCACTTATCAATATTTCAGTTAGTAATTAATTACAGCAATTGTACATAGGTCATGAAACAATGCAGGAAAAATAAATTGTTAACAGGTACTTCCTTATACTATAATGTGTCCATTTGTCACTATATTTGGCTACTATTTTCCTTATTTCTCATTTTCCCTTTCATATCCTTTCAGGATATTGTTTGCGCATTGCCCGCCAGCTAAAAATAACTAGAAAAAAGTGTATTTCTGGATATATGGTTTTCGTTCAAGACACCTCAAATCCTTATTTCAGTCATTTGGTAGCAATACTTGGTATTTTTTATGAAAAGTACCTTCATCCTTTCCTGTACCTACACCTGATAACGCGTATTCAAAATTCTATGCTGTCACATAAGGTAACAATAACAAACAAAGTCATTATCATATTTTTTATATTAGTAAGTATCATACAGACAGTTCGTGTTGCTGAGGGAGTTTCTTGCGCCGTTTCTTCTTCACAGCTACAACACGTTCCGAAGCGGTGGTAGCAGAAATTAACGATTCCAGGATCTTGTAAAAGACTACTTGAATAAAGAATATTTGATTTTGATTTTCATAATAAAATATACTATTTGAAAGCAACAATGTTATTTAATAGTGTTTCTGTGGCTTTTGTTAGATAGGCACGATAGCCAGAAGCCCATTGGCCATTAATCCATTCATAAACAGGCCATCTTCAAAGTAGCGTCTAACTAAACTACTCTAACACTAAGTGGCCCCAGAATTCACTTTTACTTGTGTAATGTATGATATGTCTAGAATTGTGTCTGATATTAAAATAGATCGCAACAGAAAGTGGGTCATATCCCGTACACCTACGTTTATAACATCTTTTTTATTTAGAGTTATCTTTGTCATAAAAGCTAATAAATAAAAGTCTGCTCATCATTTAAATTATTCATATTTGAGGCCAATTTAGTATTTTTATTTACACTTAAATATAATTGATATTCGATTTCGGCACCGAATTAATTTACTATTATCTATTAGAAAAAAAAAAAACTTTACTATACGGTCAGTTATTACAAATAGTCAAAAAATGATGTTAAATATTAAGCAGATTCAACATAAAATGTATTTCGATGAGAAGGTCGACCTAGCACCGGCGTTAGGGTATGGCGAGGTCAGGCATCGCCTAGGGCACCGCAGACCCAGTTATTTTTCATCATTGTTTTTGCACAGGTTTTAAGAGAAGCAGATATGGAGCTGGCTGATATGGCTGTTGCTATGTTACCGATCAATTCCATTAACCTTATCCTAGATACCCTAGCAATCTTGCCGTGGGTTGTGTAAAGTACTACAAGTATGAGTTTCTCGTCAAATTCACATGTCTTGAGGCATCCGTAACAACAATGACACCTCACACTTACGTTCTTACCCAACGTGCGCTCGCGGAAGCCTTTTAAGCGTCTTATTGCATTATAGTAGTGACACAGCTTCTCCGACACAGCGTCCTTCACGCCTGCTTACAACGCACTGTCAATGTTCAGTCTCGTAAACTTGACATACATAGGTACTCGGTGAATATTCTCGTAAATATGTTTGGGCAAAAGGTACTCTGATGTTAATTACGAAATTATGAAAGTAATTAAGAAAGTATTGTTAATCTATAATCGTAATCTTTAAAAAATATGGCTAGAATCGGCTATTTAGTTTACTAAACGCGAAATAAATAAATTATATGTGAGTTTGAGTACGTTGTATTCCTAAGCCGCCAATTAGAGACAATGGCATCTACGTTAGATCGGTGGACCGGATGTATTTTGCTGAACATCTGAAGTCCGACCTCGCATTTGTCAGTCCAGTTTGCTAGCAATTAAGCTATCAAACGCTTTAATAATCCCGCATTCGCACATAGCTGCTCACTGCTGCATATAGGACACCTCTACAATCTAGAATTCTATTAAGAGGGGTTCAGATCTTAGTCCACCACACCTGTCTGTTGCCAGTCGCCGAATTTACACATATAAATCTATTCTAATGTTTATTTCTGTTGTTTATGTCCAGGTTTTAGTGAGCAGCGCAGGGCGTGTTGACTATTAATGCGTCAGATGTTGTCGGTGCTCAGGATGGGCGAGGGCGGGTCCCCGGGCGGGGGCGGCGGCGGCGGGGGCGGCGCGCGGCTGTCGCACACGTCCGAGAAGCACCCGCGCGCCATCCTGGGCGAGCTGTCCGCGCTGCGCCGCCACAGGGAGCTGTGCGACGTCGTGCTTAACGTCGCCAATAGGAAACTGTTTGCTCACAGGTAACCACCATAGGTAGCATACCACTGCTTAATGAATAGAAGACCTAATTTTTGCAGGAAGTTGCTAGATGAGGGCCGCATCCAACAGATCTCTGCATAACTCTTAGAAAAGGCCTTTTTTAGCATCAGACTTCTTATAGCAGAGGGTGATACTGATAACAATGCCCTCATAGGCAGTGATAGTCACCACTAGGTGAACAAGATGCTGGGTGGCTTCTTGTGCTGAAAAAAATAAATAAAATAATAATAAATACACCCCACAGTCACATATATAGCCCTGACCCCACACTAAGATCGAGTCTTGTCTTGTGGGTATCCGAAGCTACAAGAGACTTTTCGGTCTCACAAACACCCAGACCCGAAACAAATACCTACGGATCACACACGCAGGTCTAGTATCAACATAGCATCGGAATTAACACTGGTTTATTGTAGTCACCTTGATGCGCCAAGATGAAAAGAAAACTTGTAACAATCCAATGTTGGCTTAGTAAACAAACACCATTACTGAAATTAATAATCCTAGCAATGGCCACTACTATGTCTACTATGAAAGAAGTTCATATTTGGGACGCTGGTCTATTTTCCGTCAATACATTTACAGATCGTTGCTCCTTGTCACTAATGTTTATATCTATTATTATATAGTTCGACGACCTTGTGCGTGTATCATATATTTTTAGAATTCACCTCCGACTCACTCATAGTTTTCCGATTGTCTTTTTGCTCTCGAGTTACGTCAGTATGCATCAAAAGAACGAACATTTAAATATACATAGTTGCGTAAAACACCCATGACCCCCATATTTTATTTTTTGACTTAACTATGAAGAAACCGGCGTATTTGTGAGTTCTACTCAAGATTTTCTTAAAGTCTTTTTTTCAAGTCTCGTAAAATCTTATCAACTAAACCTTTCAAGTTGTCTCGTTCTGCAAAATAGCTGAAAAACATGTTGCGCCATGTTGTTAGATACATATACTAAAGAGAACACCGTTAGCAAAATATTTGGAACAAATAATAGTATTGCACCGTAACTACCGTTTGTTTCCTACTCACTCACACTATCTCCCATCTCCCTCCACAGATTTTTGACTTATTTTTTTTATCTACAATACAACAACCGGTCCTGCAAACAAGCAAATGAGGCACCTGATGGTAAATGCTCAGTGCCGTTAATGAATATTGAATATCCACAACGCTTGCATCCTAGATGACTTGTGTTGCCGGCCCATCAAATTGGGAAGGGAGCGGGAAGAAAAAAGGATGTGAAGAAGCAAGAGGCATTGGGCATCCGGCAAATATCAGGATTTTCACATTGCCTTATTAGTGTAAGAGTTCAATGTGTTTCCCCATCCTCATAGAAGTGTAAAGAGCAGGGAGAATGAATGCATGGGCTGTTGTTCCAGGGTAATACTGTCGGCATGCAGCCCGTACTTCCGCGCGATGTTCACGGGCGAGCTGGCGGAGTCGCGCGCCACGGAAGTGACCATCCGCGACGTGGACGAGCAGGCCATGGAGCAGCTCGTGGAGTTCTGCTACACCGCGCACATCGTTGTCGAGGAGAGCAACGTGCAGGTCAATACTATTACCACGTAGTTGTGACTTGTGGCCATTCAAGGGTATTATGGTCATTGCACTCTCTATAAAAAGATAAATAGTTGGTGATTTCACAGTCGACGATATTATAGATGAAAAGCTCGCCACCCAGATAATGATATCAAGTTGGGCATAATTGTCCAATGGCATGAAAAAAGGTGAAAACAATCACATAGCTATTGGCATGAATACGAGGTGGCGAAGTAAAAATTACGAAAGAAATGATCGCCAACTTTCTTTCACTGAAAAGTTTCCAGGAAATCACTAAATTGATTTACTATGGTTATTATTTCTACGGCAGGCGTTGCTCCCCGCGGCGTGCCTGCTGCAGCTGCAGGAGATCCAGGATGTGTGCTGCGAGTTCCTCAAGCGCCAGCTGGACTGCTCCAACTGCCTCGGCATCCGCGCCTTTGCCGACACACACTCCTGCCGCGAACTGCTGAGGATCGCCGACAAATTCACGCAACAGAACTTTCCTGAGGTAACGTCCTGTACAAAACATTCTATAGCTACAATAGGTTTTAAAACTGTCTATGAATAAGGCCGTGAGACTTTCAGTTTTGAAATGATAATGCATGAATAGCTACATTTAATTGCACTATATTCTATCCACCGGTTCATGTGTGGCCAGGTGATGGAGAGCGAGGAGTTCCTGCTGCTGCCGGCGGCGCAGCTGATCGACATCGTGTCGTCAGACGAGCTCAACGTGCGCTCCGAGGAGCAGACTTTCCAGGCCGTCATGTCCTGGGTCAAGTACAACGTCGCCGAGAGAAGGCAGCATCTCGCACAGGTACACATACCATCTCATGCAAGTGGAATAATTAGGAATTAAAATATACGGCCAGGCGGAATTAGTATAAACGGTGTCATCGCATCAAGTATCAATTATTATCATTCACTACAGTATGTATGAAATCACTGCGCACCTATTGTGCTATTCGCAGTCAATTTATTTAATTTTATGATTATTATAAATAAAATAGAGGGAAATATCATAGGATAAATGTTCCATTTTAGGTATTTTCTTATTGCTACAGCGTTAGTGTTGTGTGATTGTTTCCAGGTGTTGCAGCACGTGCGGCTGCCGCTGCTGAGTCCCAAGTTCCTGGTGGGCACGGTGTCGTCGGAGCTGCTCATCCGTTCCGACGACGCCTGCCGCGACCTGCTGGACGAGGCCAAGAACTACCTGCTGCTGCCGCAGGAGCGCCCGCTCATGCAGGGGCCCAGGACACGGCCTAGAAAACCTACCCGACGAGGTAACATGGATATTACAATTGTAATCATTATTTATTGTATGCTTGCTGTGTACATCAATCTTCATCATCATCATCATCAGCCCGTTGCAGTCCACTGCTGGACATAGGCCTCTCCCGCGGTACGCCACAGAGCCCGGTCTGCTGCTTTACGCATCCAGTCGCTGCCGGCCCTTTTATGCAAGTCGTCCCGCCATCTGGCCAGAGGACGTCCCACGCTACGTTTTCCAAGACGCGGTCTCCACTCCAGAACACGCTTACTCCAGCGGTTATCCGTTCTGCGAATCTTAAGGAACGATAATTTAGTCCGGTTTTAATGAAATTTTTGGATATAGGAATTGACTAGACTTGATGATTTCCAGGTGAAGTGTTGTTCGCGGTGGGCGGATGGTGTTCCGGCGACGCGATAGCGTCAGTGGAGCGATTCGACCCACAGACTTCAGAATGGAAGATGGTGGCGCCCATGTCGAAGCGGCGCTGCGGCGTGGGCGTGGCCGTGCTGCACGACTTGCTATACGCGGTGGGCGGCCACGACGGACAGAGCTACCTCAACAGCATCGAGCGCTACGACCCGCAGACCAACCAGTGGTGCGGCGCCGTCGCGCCCACCTCCTCGTGCCGCACCTCCGTGGGCGTGGCCGTGCTCGACGGCGCGCTGTACGCCGTGGGCGGCCAGGACGGCGTGCAGTGCCTCAATCATGTAGAGCGCTATGATCCTAAAGAGAACCGCTGGACGAAGGTGGCGGCTATGACGACACGGCGTCTGGGCGTGGCCGTGGCTGTGGTGGGCGGGCAGCTGTACGCGGTGGGCGGGTCGGATGGGCAGGCGCCGCTCAACACAGTAGAGCGGTACGACCCGCGCGCCAACAAGTGGACGCCCGTGGCCTCCATGTCCACGCGCCGCAAGCACCTGGGCTGCGCCGTGTACGACGGACAGATATACGCCGTCGGCGGACGAGATGACTGCACTGAACTATCCTCGGCTGAGAGGTACAGTACACCTCACTTTTAGTCTCTTGAGAAATGTATTTCTATGTCCACCAACCATTACTAATAAGTGAAATGTAGTTCATTCTATAATGAAAGATGTCAATACTCAAAAGTAATAATTAGTATACGAGCTGATGTAGGTTAGCTGACGTATCTCTCGAAGGAACATTGTATAAGCTCTAGTGTAATGCTTGTATGGCGTGGCAGGTACGAGCCGAGCACGGACACGTGGTCGCCGGTGGTGGCGATGACGTCACGGCGCAGCGGCGTGGGGCTCGCCGTGGTGAACGGCCAGCTGTACGCCGTCGGAGGGTTCGACGGCACCGCGTACCTCAAGTCTATTGAGGTTTGTCACTAGCCTGTACGACCTATACATTCAGAGATCATGTTTATATGTTCGACATTCGTTCGTCTATATTTAATCAGATTGAGTTTAAACTTGGTACAGTTATTTTGTGTACTTATATCAAAGTTTCTAACGTAGTTTTATCAGTGTAAATTAGATGGCGAGGCTGAAAAATTGTATGAAAATGTTGTATAAGAAATTGCAAAATTACTGTAGTTGTTATAAGATTGTACAATAGTTTTGTTATTTTGTTTTGATATTGAAGTAAACGGTGAACATAATGGTGTTCTGTGCAGGTGTTCGACCCGGAATCGAACCAGTGGCGACTGTGCGGCGCGATGAACTACCGGCGGCTCGGCGGCGGCGTCGGCGTCATGCGCGCGCCGCACCACGACAACCACTACATATGGTACATTACGCCACTCAGCCAACTTTAATCATGTTTTTATATTGTTTAGTATAGGTTTGATCGATCGCGAAAAAGCTCACCTCGTGAATGGTCCCTGGGCTCTTAAAACCTATAACATTCAGTTTATCTTTGATAATGAAGTGCAAAGCAAGGGGAAAAATTGGGGATTGTATAAACTTATTTTCGCCAGAAAAACAGTCATTTTAAATTAATCTGTATCCCAGATTTTTTGATAATACCACTTGTATTATTCCGATCGATCCAGGCCTCTTACAGGCCTGAATATAATATTTATTTAAATGTACTATTGTTTCAGGAATCGAAAAGACTCGGTGGTGTGAGCCACCCCGCCGCACCTCGCCTCCCCTGCTCTGTAAAATATTCCCCCTCAACTCGTATCAGTTTAAGTCGTTACTCATTTTACGTTATTTTATTGTTAATAAATACTATATTATAATGCATATTTATAAATAAATGAAAATACAAATTTTAGAATATTTGTATGTTTTATTTACAATATAATAAGGCTTTTTTACTATTAAGACTACTATAAGCAAGAAAGAAGCAAGAAATGCAAGTAATGTGGTTTAAGATGAATTTACTACATAAATGGCTTAACACAAAATATCTCTAATACAAAACATGTTAACAGTTTGGCTACTGTCAATGACGTCATCAAGTTTTCTATTTGATCGAATCTTTGTCATATTATGCTTCACAACTGTGACTTACATGAAAAGACTTGCATTCACAGCGCTAGGTCAATAAAGAGTTAAGATGAAGCTAGTTGTTATTGGTGCTTATCACTTATGGCGACAGGCTCGCCCCCTATAACATCATGGGACGGAATACACAAGGCGAACCGTGCACCTCTGCCTACCCCTTCTGGGAAAAAGGCGTTAGTTTATGTATGTATGTTCTTATGGCACAGAGGAGTACCGATAGTTAAACGTTCTAATCGAGGCACAAAGAATTATCTACATAGGCATTAAATGGTGCTTTGCCGTCTATATACGAAGTCGTATCAACACACTCTATCGAGAAATGTGTTCTACAAGCCGAAATAACAATTGTTATTTTGTTGTGATTAAATTATCACAAAACGCAATATAATAATAAGCTCAATGTGGCGTCGACGGCGGTGGAGACGTAGCCTTATCAACGGCGTGCTGTTCATCAGCTTCATCCTCTTCTCCATCCGCTTCTCCGTCCGCGTCTCCTTCTCCCTCCCCCTCCCCCTCTGCGTCAGCCTCCCCTTCTCCTTCTGCTTCCTCCCCACCATGTTCAGCTTCGGTGATATCCGCGCTTTCGGTCCTTTGAGACGCATCTGGATTAGCTTCTTCAGATACATCTTCTTTGTTCTCTTGGCGTTTGGTCTGGAATAAATAAACATATAAAATGTACTGCAGACATAATCGTCCACTGCTGAGAACGAGACAGCTTTACAACCGAGATTTCGAATGAGAGGCCTTATAGTTTAGACCACACTCCACCACGGTGGCCTGGTGATTAAGACTCTTGTGGACTTCCACAGAGATCATAACAAGATGCAAATATTCATTCGACGTTTTCCTTCACCGTTAAAGTGCGTGGTTATGGATTATATTATGAATACGAACATTACTCCGAAATTACAAAAGCTACCGATTCGGCAGCCGCGTCCGCTCCGTTACCAACAGGCCGCCAGAACCAACAGGCACTGGTCATTTGATACATGTTTCTAACAAGTAACATGTATAAATCGACCAACGTTACAGAATTACAGCCTTATTTATGGACAGATTTAAAACCTACTTTAGTTATCGAATGTTTTGTCCCTTTCGAAAGACTTTAGAATTCAGTTTGAGCGAAGTTGACAAAACATACGATTATTAAAATATAATTATTAAAATAAGGCCGTGCATTTTAATAGGTAGGAGTATGTTACGAAGAAAAATATAGTTTATAATTATTAATTTTGTGATGGGTATTGACAAGAATATTACCTTCTTCTTCTTCTTAGTTTTCGGTTTGGGTTTAGGCTCTGGCTCGCTGTAACCAGGCGGGAAGAACCTGGCGCACTCTTCACTGCCCACCACCGCGTCATCGCTCACATGGAGAGGACCCAACGCAAGCAGTTCCTCTGGTGCTCCCTCCGGAGGTATGTCGTTTGGGTCTGCGAGGGCTGGCTCAGCGTGACCCACTGCTATCATCAGGACTATGGTCTCACAGCTGGAATTCAGAATATTTGATGTTTTATTTATTTATTTATATTAGCCCATATGAATCCCACTGCAATGTACGAGCCTCCTCTACAACCGAGAGTACGATTGAGAGGGGATTTGATGCTTAATGCCTTCTTATTGGTATAGTTCACTAGAGTTATATTAACGAATAAGGTATCGTTGTATTCATATGAGTTTACAGTTCAACTGTCAGCTTAAAAAGTATCTTCTGGTGCGTTTATTATCTTTGAAGTTTTCCCAGCATCATTCGGCATCATTTAACGTACAATAACTAGATATTCCAAGATTTTTCAACCCAAATTAAAACCATTTTGCTACGGGACACTGCTAAATTTCCTAAGTATTTGAAAAATCACTTACTAATCCTTCTCCGGCCTGAGCTCGTACTGGTCAATATTCTTGCAGAGCAGCTTGGGTTCTTGCACGTTGTCATCGGCGTAGAAACCGTAGCGCAGCAGCCTTGACTTGAGGTTGGCTGCAGTCAAGTTGAGGACGGCTCGACGCTGCCACGCCCCGAACATCATCGCTATGTGGGGCGGCTCGGCTGGAGTCGGGGGCTCAATGAAGGGCGCTATCATCTGGGCAAATGGTTTACAAAAACTGACGTCACTAATTTAGGCTGAGCAATACCTTGTGTTACTTTTCCCATTTATAAATTACGTTCTAGGTTGGTCATAGGATCTTGTGCCAATTATTTTCCGTAATAATTTATCTATCATTCATTTTAAATTTATAATTTCATCATATAAAGTAAAAGTTTCAACTGATCGCATGCCATCGCACTTAAAATAAAGTAAGAGAAACTAAACACAAATCAGAGTTAAACTACGGATAGTGAGGACTTATGCTATATATTATCATTATCAGCACTGTACCTTTGGAAACAGCAGGTCCAACACAGCAGCTCTCTGATGCCTGTCACTGGGCACGTACACTCCTGGAACAGAGTCGGCGCGGAGCTCTTCTGCTGGCACTTTCTTGGGCGGTTCACCGTTTTCTGTCTCTATACCATCACCATAGAGTGACCGTCGACATAACTCTGCAAGATTATCACGTATGATTTTTAAGATGTATCGAGTATCAACATCAATAGAATTAATCATGATCCCATCGCACTCGTCTATTTCCTGACCAGTTTATAAATCTGACTATGAATACTCATAAAATGTTTCAGCTACCTTTCCTTCTTTTCGATGAGATTGCGATAAGTCTTATTCTATGTCACAAGCTATCCTTTTATTACAATTATTAGGATAAAATATTTGGAAGGTTAGTCGTGAAAAGTTAACAAAGACACAAGCAATATAACTTTTATATACAATTAAATAATATTAGTGTGGATTGCACACCTATAACATCTCCTTCCTTGTCTGGCAATTTTTTCAGCAGCAAGGCCAACGAAGGTCTCTCCG
The DNA here is from genome assembly GCA_949752805.1 of Deilephila elpenor. NCBI lineage: Eukaryota > Metazoa > Arthropoda > Insecta > Lepidoptera > Sphingidae > Deilephila > Deilephila elpenor. The sequence continues at coordinate 626,082 of OX457098.1, forward strand.
CAATTGCTGCCGTTGTAGCTTCATTTCCCAACTCAGGTTCTTCAACAGACAAGATCCTTACACCGTCTTTACCCAGCAATATCGGACATTTGTCTGCTACGATCACGCCTGGAAAAGAAAGGCAATAATTGTAATTAAATGAAAAAGACAATAGTTATACGAGTAATACTTGTCTTTCGACTTCCACCAGACAGAAATACTAAAGATACGGTAAAATAGCTAATAATAAAAATTGGGTACGAAGCAACAAAGGTATAGGCATTAGTTAAAGTATTAATAATTTCGATGTTACCGTAATTTTTAAAATGAACATACATATGCGTTTAAAAGATATATCATAAGACGTCGTGGTCTGCTGTGTGTCTGTGTTATTTAAAAGTCGTAACTTTATTATCGCTATATTTACCGAAGGGTTCAAGCGCGTCGGAGATTTTCCTCAAATGTTTCTGAGCATGTGGCATCAGCAGCGCGGGGCACACGTCAGCAAAGTGCGATTCAAGTTTCTTCGCCCGCGATTCCCTGCGGGCCAGGCGTGCTGCCTCCACTGCCGCCGCTTCTCTCTCCTTCCTCTCGCGTTGTAACTTCTCTTGGGCGTCCGCGACTTCCTGTAAGAATCAGAATGCTTGTATAATAATTTAATATTGAAATATTTTTTCTGTAATACCTGAGGTGGATTGGAAAATTTTGATAAAGGTTTGATCAAGGTTGATAGTCGCAAAATAGCCGTCACGTGTCGTTACTCTTCTGTCGTTGTCATTAGAATATACTCAGATCATTCTGTCGCAAAACAAAGATTTATAGAGGCATTTGTATCAACGCGGGGTTTGAATCCGCGGCCTTTCATAACACAGCCGGGAAGTCGTCTTAGCCTACTGCATCTGTAAAGCTGTACCTATAGTATATTTTTCTTAAATTTATGTAAGAAAATATTGTTAAACTTTCCTAAGAGTCTTACCTGTTCTGGAGGAGTAAGTTCATGGGGTGCTCTCTTCGGCCTCTCCCTTTCTCCTTTCTTGGCCAGTTCTTCGTTCAGCAGCTCCTGTTCGATAGTCCGGGCGAGTCTCGGAGCGTCGGCGCCGAACACCACGTTCAATAGTTGACCAGCCTGAATAAAAATAATAACTGAATAATTGTACTAAACGCCGCGAGTGTAGGTACTTATAATTTTACCCCTCCAATAGTAACAAGCAAGAGATGAATAAGTTAACGGAGGGGAAACTCATTATCAGCCAACTTTATCGTAATTTTTGACATTATAACTGTGCAACTTGAATATGAAGATCGATGATTTAATAAGCAGGTTCTACCTACTAAAAATACTCCCCATAAAAGTGGTTATCACTTAGAAATTAAAATGTTAGAAATATGAATAATGCATTCCGACGCGCGTAGAGAAAATGGTTATATTTGTAAAAACAAACTAACATTTTTTTGCAGCAGAATTTGACTTTGTTCTGGATATACAATATACATATTGATAAACACTACTCTCAATATATGTCTTTGACCTTTACAAAAATATACAGAACGTTCGACAGAACATATTGATGCCAGGCACGGATATATTTGCCGATAACCTCGGCTACATATGATGTCTCCGGGTATAAAGCTCGCAGTTTTACAACGTGTGGAGAACCGCGAGTTTTTGCCAACTATGGTTTGATCGATAGCTCGTTCACACTCGTGCCACTCCACCGCAAACCCGTCACGTATGTTCATTTTCACATTCGGATGTCTATATGTACTGATACAACTGAAAAATCTTTATCAGACAAAGATTTCGCCATATTGAGGTAAGCATGGGATCAAAGATTACAAATCAGATAGCAGGCATAGATTCTATTATATATTAATTTGAATATTTATAATGTCATAAAATAATCAGTTTCGCAAGAGGCGAACAGCGGATTATGAGGCGTGAGGAAGTAGTTCAATTTAAGCACCGAAAAAATATATTTAAAATTGCTCTAATTACAAAACATATTCCACATACTCATTTAAATTCAATTTACTACGATAGACCATAGGACGAAGTAAAGATGATGATGATTGAAGTTGTTAACTCACCGCTATAAACATCCAGGTGGGCTCGCTTCGTTTTCTGAACCGCTTCAGACATTCTATGGTGTCCGATTTTGCCTACAAGTGTGAACACGAAAGGTTGATTTTTAACACTAATCAAATCTTAAAAATATCAATCAGATTTCCTTCTATAAGAAAATCTATAAATATGTCAACAACATAAACATGTAAAGAAAAATTACAAGTATACAGATTGTCTAAATCGTTTGTACTGTCTTAAACATTATAGACATGGGAAAAATACGATTATGCCAGTGTACGTTTCCGGTGTCATTTATTTCCCCCCCTTGATATGGCCTTTCACAGCGGGAAATCTTTCGTCAAGACTGTGATTTAATAACACAGGAAAGTATTACGAGGAAACCTGCATTACAATTTCAGAAGTGTGTAAAATTGGTGAAACGGCATTAAGCCATCTTGGGAGACACTAAGGCTCATATCTAAAAGGGCTCCTTGAAATGATCGCAAGAAATAAAGAAAATCGTTCAGAAATCCAGATGAAAAGTCATGTGTTACTGGCCCCAAGTAGAGAAATAATTACAAGTAGAAATCCTATGGTGGATGTTATTATAATATGATATGATGGATCCAATAGGATCTATTACAAAACAGTCCTTACCACAGCCAGGTGCAAGTTGTCACCACCTAATTCCACTTTAATCTTCTTCAGGTTTCCGACCATGCCGATGCATGGTCCGCACCATTCCGAATACACGTCTATTACTGCAACACAATCATTTCATTACACAAGAGAAAAGTGATCTCATTGGTTTTAAAGTCGATAGATCTACATTAAACAGCTTTTTGTAAAACAAAAGGTTTTGCCATGGTTTGTTTGGTAAGCTCTTTTGATCGCCAGATAAAGTTGTTTTTGCGATGTATTATAATAATGAAACAAAAAAGAGAGTCCTGTAAGGTGTAATTACTCGTATAAGTGGTTTATTTAAGTAAAAAGATTGTGCGAAATTCTTTACACGTGTGTCGTAAGAATCAAAGGCAAAAGCTCACTGAACCTCAGTAGATTTTTAATTAAAAGCTTCTCAAAGAACTTAACACAGTATTGTTTTTCATTATCATCTCACGTCATATTCGTATCGACCTCATTTATACACCACTCCATACAGTTCAAACGAATCTACAACAGCAAATAAATTTCACTATTTACTAACACTTCAAATTACTCCATCTTAAACTTACCCAGCAATCCATCTCGTTGCACAAACTTGTTCCAGTCATCGTCAGTGTTGAGCTCGGCTTGCAGCTGCACCTGCGCCGCCTTCTTGCCTGCGCCGGCCGCGGCGGCCGCAGCAGCCGCGTTGGCGACCGCACTCGTCAGCGCCATGCCCGCTTGTGACCGAGCATGACGCGACGCGTCGCGGTGATTGAAGCGGTGCGATGCAGCGGGTGGAAGGTACAAGCGTTTTGTGGACGTGCGTTGATAGCTGATTTGTGATGCTTGGAGGATATAGAAGGCAGAATATGCCGATAGGAAGAGGTGGGTATGGGAGGAATGAGTGTCTTATTTGATACAATGCAAGGTGCATATTTTTGCGGTGAAAGGTGAAAATTGGTTTCCGTTGATTTTTTTCATTAAAGGGAAATGAACAAATATTTTATATAAACACCTACAATGCTAAAATTAACTTATTTTATTAACTTACAAAATATTTATATAGTTTCTTTTTAAGGAATATCAATTATATGTATAAGTAAACTGAGAGACATTAAAATATTTAATATTGGATAAGACTCATTAATGCTAAGGACTCAAGTCTAAAAATTCAAATATCAAGTTGATTTCGGACAAAACCTTTAACTAAAAGTTTAAAACATGTGCAGGTCTTGTCATGACAGCACATGGAGGAATTACCTAAGCATAATAGCCCATTATGGTTAGGCTATAGAAAAAAGGTCAAGCCTTGTCTCAAGGGCACTCGTAAGTATTTCATAACTCTCAGACAGACTCGATTTAATAACCCGCATATCATGTTCAAAGTATGTGTATCTGGCATAACTAATAATGTCAACCTGCTGGAAACCACGTACGCACATAGTCTGAAGTGACGTGGAGATATCTATGCCGGGTTTTCCACCATCATATACCATGATCTCTACCCGGACCGGACACATACAACCCTATCAACACCTGCACCTCCGGCAATGTCGCTCACCGCGCGAAATGCTAACTCTAACTTTTCCGTCTTACAAGTCATGTACATATGTGGTGATAGTCAATCAATACACACTATAACGGTGAATGAAAACGTTGTGAGGAAACCTGTATACCATAGCGTGGTGGACTATATGGCCTAACCCTTCTTAATCGTACTCTTGATTGTAGATGAGGCCGTGCCCTGCCGTGGGACGTATGTGGGCTAATACAGATATTTTAATTGCAAATATATTTCAGTTGCGGGTAGTTTTGTTGTCATACGTATTCTTGCTGGGTTTGCTGTCAGTGTGGCTGTCAGTCACGTGTGCGGTTTCCAATGCATAGCGCGCATTCCGCTGTTGCGCTCGATTTTAGATTAATTTCGGTCATGTCGTGGATAATCTGGTGTAAGTGGTGTTAGATATAACGCTCGCTGTAGGTAATTGACGTGAGGAGTAAGTGGACAGTGGTGTGTGGTTTTGGTGATTACAAAGACTTGATGTATTAGTGTATGGTGTAAGTGGCGAGTGATGCTCCGTTCATGTCAGCACCGACTGTCGAGTTTCGGAAACGACAACCTGGTGAGTAGAGTAGACGTAGATATAAGTAAATTGCCTTTAATTGAGGTATTGATCGTTTTTGTATTCGTCACCCTATTCCTAATTTAAACTATAGAATAAGTAAAAATAGCGTGGTAGGTAATAGATACAATGAATTAGATATTATTATAGACAAGTCTTATTGATTGAAAAATTACCCATATTAAAGTCAGTACGCCAATGGGTTCGCATCAATATAAGCTAAACTCAAAACTTTCTGGAAAATCCATAAAATATTTTGTGTAATTTAAAAATTTAATAAAAGTAAAAGATACACAACAAGTGTAGAATACGTTAAGGATATGATTTTATTTCTATAAAAATGTTTTTGATATACGTATGTTTGTGTACCCAGTATTACAAAAAGTGTACAGTATTGCCATCTATATCATTAGGTTATAGACTAGTTGTGTCTACTCGTCAACAGAGAGCAAAACGCTTGCGTTACATTTTCATCTATGTGTCAATAGATGGCGCACGGTGAATTTTAAACATCGCAACTTTACAAAATTTATATTATGTATCTGATTAGATAATAATATAGATATTGTTATTTTGTTTATTAAATAAGATCATGTAGGAGTAAAATTTAACATGCCATTAAGATTTGCATGATAAAGCTAATATCGATATAATATTGTTTATGCAAATAGTTTGCAAGGTATATTTTGTATTGCAAAGCTGCATTAATTTATAAAGAGAGCTTATTTTAATGATCTCTAGATTTGAATATGTATAAACATAAATAAACACAATAATCACTAATCTGTTACAAAAAGTATACAAAATAGGTACCATCACCGCGTCGTTATCAAAAGATAAGAAGATAAGAGCAAGTGATAGGTTGGGAGCATATATGATTCACGACTGCTTAACCGATGGTCGTGGGTTCGAATTCAAAGCACGCATCACTGCTTTTAGAGAAGGAAAACATCATGAGGAAACTTTTAGCGTTCTTCAAAAGTATTTCAAAGGAATCTGAAGTCTCAGCGCTGAGAAAAATTTAAAGGAGATCTAACCTGGCACCTTAGTTGTAACAATCTTAATGCGTCGGCAGTCTAACTAATTTTGTCGAATTCATATAAATAATATCTGGAGATAGGACACATACTGCACAAAATACTACTAACCATTCCAAATTGTTTAATTCACAAAATCTACTTCGCCTAATTGATATCGTGGCAGCACGTATGGTCCGTGAATCGTTAGACCCTAGGTTCGATGCTTAGGTCGAGCACTTGACTTTGGGTATTTGGATTTGACAAATCGCATATGTATTGGACACGAATTGGTGTCCGGCCGTGATAAGTATCCTCATGTCACGTCTTGGGACGGAACTTGCTTAGTAAAAGGTACTTAACTGTGGCACCTCTGCGTATGTATTTTAGGACACAGACGTATACTTTACAACGCGTTGTCTTTAGAGACAGTATTATAGACTCAACTAAATTAAATAATGCTTAAAATTACCTATTAACAGTATTTAGTATTTACAATAGGTAGGTAATTCTAATTCGGGCCGTAAAGGAAATGTGACGACTCGCAGAACACACTTACTATTTAAAATAAAGCAAGCGCTAATGAACTTTTGTAGTTTTTATCGTTTTTTAAAAGCGTAAGGTCAGCACTACCCGTTTTATTCTTAATAAAAAAAAGAAAAGCCAGCGTTTTGCAGCAGGACCCGGTTGTATGTTAGAAATTAACATACGGCATACATTTGGCGTTAAATCCGGACGGGAACGCCAGCCGCGCACATTTTTGTATTTTAATAAACGCCAACACTCCCCTCTTTATGCTGAATAATTCCATCAAGGATTAAATTAAAAGATTTTCTGTATGCATATTCCATTTTTATGAAGTGAACGAAAGCCTAGTTGACTGCGGAGTAGACTGACAACTGAGAAGAATTAGAGCCTAAATTAAAAAACCTATATTACACCCTACAATCACATACATATTCCTGACCCTACACTAAGATTGAGTCTTGTGTCGAGGGTATCAGAATCTACGAGAGACTTTTCGGTCTCATAAACACCCAGACCCGAGACAAATACTTGTGGGCTTCGCAAACTTTGTCTCGGTGCGGGGATCGAGCCCGCGGCCTCTTGTTTCACAACTGGCGTCTGACCAACTGCGCTACGGAGGCTGTCAGAAAGCTCATTCAAATGGTAGAAAAAAAACATAGTGAGAAATGCTGCATGTACATGCTAGTACATACCTACTCGGTACCTCCGCAGACCGCAACAATTATTAATTATTATTAATAACTATTTTATCGAAGGTAGGTACGTAAAGTTCACTAACCGGCACGAGGTTAACATAGTGAACTAAGGTTTAAACCATAGTCGCTATGGTATGCAGTTTCCTCACGATGTTATCTTTCACCATTTTAGTGCGTGATGATTGACTATCAACACACACATGACTTCGAAAATAAGAAGTATGCCCTGGGATTGGAACCCGCGACAACCGTGAACATGTTGGGAGCCGCGCTGGTCCGTTACCATCAGGCCACCATGCACTTTTAGGTTATAATGCATTTTTTTTACTCGTAAGTCGTAACAAGTCACACAAGTCCGAGAACTTGACTATTATAGTGGAACATCTTACTAAAACGATTAACTGCAAAATTGATGTTAAAAATATATCACACGTGTCTCGTGTTGCTAAAATTAATAAAGAAAATCCGTATCCCCGTTCAGTCGTGGTCAACCTGAGAAGCCCTCGCCAACGTGACGAAGTACTTGCCGCTGTAGTTAAATTTAATAATACTAGCCTTAATTTAATTAATTAAATAAACGAGTATTTTAAATAGGAAATGTTGCGGTATATTGTCAATAACATTCAATGTATATTACCAAAATGTCCGCGGACTTAGAACAAAGACCAATGACGTACTAATAACTAAATAATATTTCACTTTGTAATTACGAAATTATTGTTTTCACTGAAACCTGGTTGAACTCTAATATTTATAATAATGAATTTATTGACTCTAGATATGCAGTTTACCGCAGGGATAGAATTTGTAATAGGGCGTCCAAAATGGATGGTGGAGGAGTTATGATAGCTGTTTTAAAAGATATACCATCCGTTCGCATGAAAAACTGGGAAAGCGAATATGAAGATCTATGGGTAACTATTCAATTAAATTCACAAAAACGAATAGCAATTTGTGCTGTTTATTTGCCACCTCCTATCAGCTTGGAAGGCCTGACAAATTTTCTTAACAATGTTGACACTGTTATGACTGGCACTGACGATCTCATTATATTAGGGGACTTTAACCTTAATTTCATTTTTTGGAATACTGTTGACAATAGTAATCATTTATCTCCATCCAATTACAACTGTCCACTAGGATATACATTGACTGACTTCATGTCATTAAATAACTTAAACCAATTTAATAAAATCACAAACATTGACGACCGAACCTTAGATTTAGTATTAAGTAATCTACCTGATATAAGAGTTAGCACACCGCTAGATTTATTAAGTAAGTTAGATAACAAACATCCAAATTTGTTGATATCTGCGCCGTATTCTAATACATTATTTTTAAAGTCCAAAAAACGAGAAGATTATAATTATTTTAAAGCCGACTATGATAAAATTATACAGGAATTAAATAAAATAAATTGGGATACATTTTTTGCAGAAATTAATGATATAATATGGTGTCTTTATTTTATAAATGCATAAAATCAATTATTGAAATCAATGTACCTAAAAGATGGCCCAAAAAGTCCAAATATCCAACTTGGTTTACGAAGCAGTTAATTAACTTACTATCTGAGAAAGAAAAAGTCCGTAAAAATTTAAAAAAATATAATAACCCTAGAGATAAACATGAATTTGAATTACTTAGGAAAAGATGTCACAATTTATCCAAGAAGTGCTACCATGAATATAAATATTTAATTGAACAAAATATTTGTAAAAACTCTAAAGCCTTCTTGGGATACATAAAAAATAAAAAGAAGGGCTTTTCTTCTATACCAAAAGAAATGCATCTCGACGGTGAAATTCGGTCTTCTGGCGTAGATATTGCTAATTTGTTTGCTATTCATTTTTCATCTGTATATACTAGGCATTTAATGAATCAATCGCCGAGCCTAACACACAATAGCAACACCGTTGGTAGAATAAGCTTTACCCAAACTGAAGTCTTCCGTCAAATCACGAAACTGGATTCAAACAAAGGACCTGGGCCCGATGGTATTCCTCCCATATTTTATAAACGGTGTGGAAAGGCGATTGCGTACTCCTTAACTTATATCTTTAATTACTCACTTAAAATTGGGATATTTCCCCAAGAATGGAAAAGGGCTAGAATTGTACCTATCCATAAAAAAAATGATGAAACCTGTGTCAAAAATTATCGCCCCATATCGATCTTGTCTTGTGCTTCTAAGCTGATGGAATCTCTTTTACACCCAATAATCTCCCGCCACGTGGATCATCTGCTTTCTGATTTCCAACATGGCTTCAGAAAAGGTCGATCAGTGCATACCAACCTGGCGTTATATATAACTGAGCTTGCGCAAAGTATCGACAGAGGGTCACAAATTGACGCCATATACACTGATTTTACCAATGCTTTCGATAAGGTGAATCACATCATATAAGTACAAAAATTAGAAATTGCTGGCATTGATGAACCATTTTTGAGGTGGTTCACTTCATACTTAACAAATAGGCCACAATCAGTAATTGTAAATGGCTTCGAATCCCAAATTTTTTATGCCAAGTCAGGTGTTCCACAAGGTTCGCACCTTGGTCCACTCCTTTTTCTTATTTTTGTTAACGACATAACCACGTTTATAAAATACAGTAAAGTTTCAATTTTTGCCGACGACTTAAAAATATATAGGGAAGTAAATTCATACGATGATATCAAGATGCTACAATGTGACCTAAACAGCATAAATAACTGGTGTGCATCTAACGGCATGTTTTTAAATATAAATAAATGTTCCCATATTAAATTTTGCAGGAAAAAACACCCATTACTGTCTCGTTACCAACTAGGAGATGATTTTTTAAACGAAGTTAGTGAAGTTCGAGATTTAGGAGTAATTTTTGATCACAAATTAAAATTTAATTGTCATATAGATACAATAGTAAAAAGGGGTGCGCGAATGCTCGGATTTATTCGCCGCAATACAAGGGGTTTCAGGTTACTGAGAACTCGTATTCTGCTATTTAACTGCCTAGTTCGCAGTCACTTGGAATTCGCTAGTGTTGCATGGAACCCTGTGTACAGTGTACATTCTCAACGAATTGAGAGCATCCAACGCACATTTACACGCAACTTGGCACTTGTCACACCCGATATCTCTCACCGTTGCCCCTATTACCAACGGATTTCTGAGTTTAATATGACATCTTTATCCGTCCGTCGTAAAATCCACGATGCTATGTTTATTCACAAACTTTTAAATACCAAAATATCATGTCATCACATTCTTGAACATATTAACATATCCGTTCCATGCAACAGACCTCGGCGGCCTATTACCGACTTTTTTAGAATCCCCACTTGTAAGACGAACATAGGCCGACATGCACCTCTGATTAGAATCTGTGCCCAATACAATGAGATCAATAAAAAAATAGCCATTGATATATTTAATGATTCCGCGTCTCATTTCAAACGTAAAATAATAGAATGTCTTAAAAAATGATTATTACTCTTGTGTTATATTTATCTTTGTTTAATTGTTCACATTACTTATTATTAATGTGAATTTCACATTTCATTCATCATTCTTTGTTCCTTTTTCCTAGAATTAGTTATTTTGTAGTTCAAGACTGCACATTGTTTTGTTATTCTGAGGATAAGTTTTAATTTTAATTTTATTTATGTAATTATGTTGAGCTGTTTTTGTTTTCTTTTTCTATGAACGTTGTGTACACCTGTGATTAGCGCACATATCGGACTAAAACTTTGATACCGTTTCTTTTACACTGTATGATATGTGGCGCTGTTGGTGAACCTCATATATAAATAAATAAATAAATAAACTACACAATACATAAATTAAACACCAATTACGCTTCGATATAATTCATATCTCCGTTGAAAGTCGGTATTCTGGGTCCTTCGCCCTCGTAAAGGATATTTTATTAGGCAACTCGGCGAATTAATGACGTCGCCGTAATGTGACTGAATAATTTCGGCAGTTCGTCTTTATTTTTGGAACATTAGGGTTTCGTAGATGGTACAGAATTTACTGCGGACTCTCGCCTCGATTGCGTTTCGCTCTGGTTTGATATTCGTCTACTAGTTTTTGAAATATATTTACAAGCTGCACGAATTACTTACGTTTATCACGTAAGTGTGTTTCCCAATAAGATAGGCAGTAGTCTTAGTTTGACTATAAACTGTGAGAACTTTTAGTAACATATTTTAGGTGACGTTGGACTTGATTTTTCTGGTATTGAATAATTTTCTGAAGGACTCAAAACCTAATATTTGTATTGATTATTTTACAACCATTTGCCGTGTTCATATGTTCCTGTAAGATTTATGGTTGGTTCTGAAATATTTAAGAAGCAACAACAGGCCAGCGTGGTGGACTGTGGTCTAAACTGATTGAAATCTGATTGAGAAATCTGTAACTCGATTGTAAAGAGGTTACGTGCTCTGCAGTAAGCGATTGTGGACTGATTAAGTTTATTTATTAGTGGAAAATTCTACAGCAATTTAAAAACTTTAAATTTTTCATAAATAAAAAAACTATTTCGAGTGGACTGTGGTAGGAGCAGCGAAGTTATTACAAAATGTAGGATAGTTAATTTTATGCAAATATTAGCTTTTGATTCTGCGAGTCAGACACGCGATCCGCCGCCGGCTACCGTCTCTATTTACCCCGTTGTCGTCAGTCGATGTGTACGGTGTAATTACTGTTTATCCAGATATACACACTTATATTTAGACATATCTGGAGTTTAAGGCAATCAGCTCATAGGCTTCAAGTATTTATTGTAAAAATAGCGCTAATGAAGCATTGGACTTTAAAATTTAAATACATACTCATTGTTATTGCAGCATGTGGCCTTATTCACCCCTAATTCTCGAAGGTATAGTTGCTACTATTGACACCCGCATTTTGGCCAACTCATATCCGTCCCAAGATGTGATAGGAAACGAATGAATCGCTTATAGTCCTGAGACACGGTCCTCGCCATACACGTAAACATGTTGGCATGAATATATACTTCCTCTAAGGTTATCCATAGCGAACTGATGGAACCGCTCCGCATTTGGCGACTTCATGCAGCCTCACTTGCGTAAAAATAATAAATAGCCCACATTTAAGAGACAAACACATGTTTAAATTAATTATTGTATTTTTTCACACGCGACACACAAACCTGCTCCCTTTTCTGTCATGTTTATTTACAACACACAAACAATATTCGAGAACCTCCCTTCGTGAATAAAGCATCCCTTGAACAAATACCATGCGCGCCCTACATACAAACCTTTGAAAATTTTAATTTAGGGTGAATGACCCAGTTATAGACCCCCGGATATAGTAGACAGTTTTGATAAGCTTCAAAGATAATTCTGGTTCTCCATATAGGTACTGACTTAGTTTACCAATGCTAATTATAACTCACTAACATACTCATTATAAAGGCTTTTGTTTAGTGATAATTTATTTCTAAATATGAAACAATATTCAGGGACAATAAGGCCTTGTGGTAGCTTAAGATTTTTATTTTGTTTATAGCATTAATTGACCTAATTATTTATTTAATATAACTGATTTTTCCTTCGACATCTTTCAAAATATTTATTTTTACCTGAATAGCAATTCTAATTCTAAATCAGACAATCTCGTTAATCCCTTCCATACCACAGGTATATTCCGGCATTAGTTTCTTGCAACACATAGGTGTATTTACCCCAACGAACAGGCTCTGCGGCCGACAAAAAACGAGCCGTACTAGCACATTATCATATTAATGCTCTCCACATTCGGGGGAGGGCCTGGGTGAGCTGGGTGAACCGGGTGAATAATTAAAACCCCTCATTAGTACCTCCCGTTTGGTGAACGCTCCCGTGGGACACGCGCTTTGTGTCCCGACTTTTGTGACGTTGCGTTAAGCAAGCTGTTGAAATTATTGTATATGCTTTATTGAGGACTGGTCAGTTTAAGCCTTTTAAAGTTAATTCTAATCTTAAGTTTAGGCGTGGTCAGATAGTAAAAAAAGGCGTAAGATATACTTTCAAATTTTTCGGCAGATATTTATGATGTTACATTAAGTGCCTTTAATTTTGAAGTCAGTATATTGTGGGTGCTGTAATGCATGTAAATTAATATAAAAAGTGAATAATGAAACCAAAAATATAAGTTTAAAGTTGTACAATAATTTACAAATAATAAATGTGCATGACAGCATTATAACTACCATTTTCCATGATATGTGAAACAATAGTCCGAATTCCGAAATACCTAGTTTCCTCACTTTTTTGGCTCCATACGTTAATAATTAATTAATATACCTGAAACCATGACGCACAAACATACTCGACATTATTATATATGCATGCGCGTAAATTATTAGCAAGTATTTTTCCGCTCTTAAGCTCATAATCTTTGTAAATATTTCATTTTGCCGGCCCGTGCGCCGAGAGTGGGGTTTATAAAGTATCCTCTAAGTTGTTTATTACACTCGGCTCCTGTTTAAATAGGATTTTCTTTTGAATTAGAGTGTTTGATGGTTTCGAGGTTCCTTATCTGAAATGTAGTAAAATAATTATGTTTCAGGAACCAGAATTTTGAATTGTTACTTAATTGAATTAAACAGTTGCTATGTGTATAAATATAGGTATTTTTCAAATGTGCATTGGTTCAGCGTATTTATTATTTATTTAAATCTTTATTGAACACAGTTAATTAACATACAGAAACAGAAGAAAAAAAAAGCGTATCTATATTTTTATACATCCTGCAGGAAGATTATAAATAAGATAATTATATCGTATATCGTATTCTATTATTATCGTATTTTATTTATAACGATAATCCACTTAAGCCATTTACATTGGATTGAGACAATCTTCCATCCTAATAATAATTATTTTTAAATCATTAAAACCTAAGGAAAATAGGTCCCCTCATATACTAGCTGAATACACTGAACAGTTCTAAAGGCATAATAAAAATAAATAAATATCAATAAATGTTTTTCTTTAAAGCAGTAAGTAAATGAACAGTAAAAAAAATTATGGTAGCTTTAATTCCATAGTTAAGTCAAATTGATCTTCCATATTTCGTGACTTTCCTCTGCAAAGTTTCACTTTTATATTCAAAGGTAATTACTGTAAATCATGCACGGTCTTGTGGAATAATCGAAAACAAAACTATTTCTCGGATGCTTGCACGATTTCATTGGGTAAACTTGGTGATATGCAAAATATTCTTTCGGTAATAAATTATAGGAAGTTGACATGTCACGGTCGAGAGTGGATAACTATGGATGTATCCACTTATTATTATAGGAAAATATTATGTTCACCCTTCAAGGGCTTAACCGTCGAGAATCAATTGAGAAATTGATAAATAATAATAAATAAATAAATACACCCACCAGTCACATACATAGTCCTGATCCCACACTACGATCGAGTCTTGTGTCGTGAGTATCAGAAACTACGAGAGACTTTTCGGTCTCACAAACACCCAGACTCGGAAAAAATACCTGTGGATCACACATACATTTGTTTCGGTGTGGAGATCGAGACCGCGGCTTCTCTTTTAACAGGCAGCGTCTAACCAACGGCGCCAAGGAGGCTGTCAAAGTGTCTGATGAAAGTGGATTAGTTTAATGTATACTAATGTAGCAGCGCATACAACATTACGAACAAAATACATATACGTTTAAGAAGACGCAAATGTATGCCAGCGCTCTTTCTATATTATGAATACTCTAAGTATAACAGGATCAACTAAAGTAGAGAACCTTAGTCCCTACCTACCCCTATGGGATAGGGGCAAGGCGGTTGTCTATTTGTAGGTTTCAGCTATGTAATTTAAGTAAACTTAAATGTAAAAAACTAATAATTATAGTATGATAATCTTATGGCATGTTATCTTCTATTAAGGAGCAGTGAAAAGCCACATTATTTTGCGCATAATTGCGTGATCTAATACAGTTGTCAGATTTTAATAAAGTGCAAACATTTTGTTAGTTAGGAAGCTATTATAGGTAATTAGAAATAAGTAGTTCCAAATTAGATGTAATATACTTCATATTTTGAAGTCCATGTTATTGATTAATGAATAATGATGGTATTACTATGTTTATATCTAGTTTATTGATTTTATTACATTGTTTTAATGATAGAGGTAATAATAATTCAAAATTAAAATTAGCATGGCAAAGCACACACTTGTACCTATAACTTTATTTTAGGAACTTTAGAATAGAATTTATCCTAAAGTACCTTTAATCAATAATTTACTATTCCCTATGTACAATGATAAAAATATAAATAGATATATTTTCAGCACTTTCGCCAACCACTCTATCTGCTAAAAGCTTCACAATTTTGCAAAGTTTATCTAAAAGCGTAATTGTAATACATTTCGTGGACCACAATCTTAGATCTGGAAATTCGACTATAGCAAAGCGCGTAGCTACAGATGTGCAGATTCCATAATACGTACGGGACAGCCTCATCCCGCGGGAACCGAGCGGGTTTCATTCGCTCTGCAAACCAAAAGTATTTACTTAGCATTACGCGGATTTTAACGACCGCCTTTGAGGAAATAGGTTTCCGCCCGCTGGTTTTGATAACGATCGTAGTTTGTGTTGTCGATTTCGGGTGTCCGTAAATATAGATATTATGATATGTCCACAATTTTGTGCAGTCGTTGATGAAATTTGCGAAAAGGTGTTACAAATCCGAGATTTTTACAATTTGAATAATAAAGTCTGTATTATTTAATACTTTATTTAACTGGAAACAAGTTCTTTAAAGTAAAAAAAGAATAATATTCACACAAATTATTCACAAAAGGCTTTAAATAAACAACATATTAATCGTAAATAATATCACAAAACATTTCTTTAAGTTAATTATTAAATTAGTATTATTTTAGAAATACACAAATCCTAATTTAACCAATCGAAACAATTAGCTTGCAACTCAACACTAAAATCTCCTAATTCCCAACACAATAAAAACCGCAAAAATCGTACACCCAAAAACATCACAAAACCGAAACTCACATTAACTAATAATAATAAGTATTAAGTGAACAAATATGTCTTCAAAATTCACATTAACCAAAATCGCAAGTAAACAAATGTGGTACCGAGCAGCGCGGCGGGCGCACTGGCTGCGCGCGGCCCGAGGAGCCAGCCCGTAATTACTCGCGCACGCGATACCACCCATTACCATAACGCTTCACTACCTGATTCAATGATAAATCAGGGGAGGTTAGAGGGAGTATTTGTCATGGAGTCTGAAGTTAGTTTTGTAATCCATTTGGTATGGTAGTGTGGGACGACGTGACGCTATTTAAGCATGGGCAATTGACATCTGCAGTGTTCAGTGGTTGAAATTCTTGGGGGATTTGGTATTAGGAAGGTATTATATAAAACTAAGCCTTGTCGTTTTCAGCTAACATATGCCACCTAATCTTATCCTCTCTCTCTATCTCTCTCTCTTCAGCCACAGGAAGTCCTCACCTAAACAGAGTTCTCCGCCTATGATCTCAAACTTATCCTAACACAAGGATTTCCTGATGGACCTATTGGAACCATCCTGCATTCACACATTTTCACCAGTCTTTATTAATGGTCTTCTGTCCATCTCATGGGTGAACCAATGTTCCTTTTTCCGAACGAGGCCTCTATTTTAGAATTTTACTTCCATCGTTGATGTCCCATTTATATACTCTACCTGTAAACTTCCACTGGAACTTCCGTATGCAAGGATCAACAGTGGCACGCATTTTAATGACGCTGAGCATTGAAGCTCAGCAAGTCATCGGGAATGTCTGTAAGGCAAGGCTTTGTCCCTGTAAGGCATGATAAAATATAAAAAACGGCACTAAAATAGTACATAATTCGACTTAATGTATGGGAAGTACAATAAACTTATACATTCCACAAAGTTTCTTGTAAACTCCATATACATATGTATAAATATCTTGGGTAACGAAAAATATACCTGTGAGTTTGCCAGAGGGTCCATGAACTTCAAAGGAAGGAAAGGCATTCATAATACCTTTGAAGTTTAAGATGGTTATGAACAGCACTCATATCTGTACATGTCAGCCCATATAGAACACACTACTGGATATGGGTTCAGATAATTTATGTGAGGGGATTGAGCTAATTACGCTGCTCCAATGCGGTTAATTGGTTGATCATCTGGCATAAAAAGATGCGTAAATAAAGAAATATTTAGTTACTGAATGAAACTAATTATCGTCATTTATAATATTAAGGTCCTAAGAGTCATTTTTGGATCTCTATAATATCAACTCTAACTATACATTTTTAATACCACTATGCACTTCTTACAATTGGACATACTCAAACCTCTTACAAACATTGGAGTAAACAAAGAGAGTGGTTGTCCCGGCGTATCCCGTGGCGTCCCGTAAGTAGTGCAGCATGTGTGCGGTGTGGTGGGCCACGCATCACACTCTGTCACCGCCAGAGATTACAAGACGTGCCCTAGTGATAGGGACTCCATGATTGTCACATTTCTGACGACTTATTATTTGAAGCAGGTGTTTACTATAATGATTTGCACATACTTATCCGATGCTAGACCTTCGCGAAATTTCTTACCAAAACATTTTTTGCGGTATTGTAATAGTAATATCCATTTCTTGTCCTGGAAATGATGTTTATCCGTATATAAATTGGTGTTTCTATTATTACCATAACAAATAATCAACGGTGCTTGAAATGCTTTTTAAACGAGTCCCCCTTCTCATTCCACTGTTATAAACCTAAAAAGAATTTCGACTATATGTCATCTATCATCTATAGGCGTGAGGCAAAATTTGGACTACAATAAAAAAATTAAATGTTTAATTTCATGAAATGTGAAAAAAGAAAAATTATTCTTATTATTTTCAACAGCGCTTTCGGCGACAGAAGATGGTAAACGACCTGGAAAAGCTGAATGATACACGCCGATTGCTATCTACTATCAATGTCGGTGGTCTAAAATAGTCTTGCATTCGAAGATGACAAAAATCAGAGCAAATGAGGAAATTGAAACTAGCCGAGGTAATACTTGGAAAAAAGAAAAATAGCAGGAGAAATGTCCTAATGACTGCAAAGTCATGGGCGCAGTAACGCCATTTTAGTTCGCTCGGCCCTCTACCCCGTCGCTAGTCTATTCATTTGAAACGGGGTTGCCAGCTCCATTATATTAAATTGTTCTATAGAAATATTGTACAAGGTATCTTTTAAGATTAAGATTTGGTCGGTATGGGTTAAAACTATTATTTCTGCTGTGGCTGATTGTAAACTAATACATTTATTTATAATATGGCCTTTTTTAAAGGAAGGAAAGCGCTTCTAATGCCGTGAGGGCAGTCAGGAGGACATGTCGGAGTCTCGGACATATTAGGAGGGCACAGATGCCACCCATTTATTCCAATATTGTGTTAATTTTATGTGCTTCACGCTACTGACTTAATCTCCTGCTTAGCGCCACTCAATAAATATCTCCTGCTTAGTGCCACTCCGCTCGTGGCTCGTCGCGGAGTCTCTTGTACTGAACGCTTGCAATGCACCGCACGAAGAGATTTCTTGATGCAGTTTTATTTAGTGGAATGTTGAAACAGTAAAGTGGCAACTCCACCGGCGGCCGGCACATTAATCACGCGTGCTCGTCAGCCAACAGAATCAGTGTTTAGAAGCATGCCGCACGCCGCTGACTCAATCAATATCTCCTGACTCACTCTGCTCGGGGCTCAGCGAGCAATCTCTTGCGCTGAACGATGTGCCATGCCGCAGACTGATGAGATTGCTTGATGCAGTTTTATTTGAGAGTGTTCCACTTAGATACATGTGTGGAATACTTAATATTGAAAATCAGGTTGTGTTTTTCATGTGGTATTTGGTTTCGTCCGTAAAACTAGCTAAAATCTGGAACAACGGTAGCGGAAAAAGGATACGAATACATAGCCCTTGAGTTCACCTTTCAGGTGGGGCCATACATTTATTTTGAGTTGAAATGTCTATTCGTGAATAGCCAAGCCAAATTTTCCTTATATTTCAATTACTTAAATTGGACTTTGACTTGGCTATAGGTAAGCCCTCACAATCTAAACGACGACGGCTCGTGAACATATATAAATCGATTTATTTATATGATTACTTGGTTAATTTAAAGAAAACATGAAAAAGCAATTGTTAAAACAATTAAATAGAATGAGAACAGACAGCTATCTATTGTAAAAGAGTACTCTATCTAGGCAGAACTGCATCGCCACAACTATATTAACTAACCCGTGCCAATATAAAGTGTCTCGTCCTTGGGTTCCATGGTATAAAGTAACCTTATATAAGTTGGAGTGGAGTGTAATGACGAGTGTCGCCGCGTGTCGGGTTGCACCTCGCGCGTGAGGTTTCACTGTAATGCGCGTCTCTGCAGTACGCTACTTTTACGCTTCAACTGCACTGCGCACCGGGAAACGTATCGTTATGCACCGGCTGTTACTTGCAGACTTATTTTATAACATATACATACCTACATTCAAACATAAACGCACGCCTTTTTCCCAGAAGGTGGAGGCAGAGGTGCTACCAGGACATCCACATTTCGCCTTGTATGTTCAGTCCCATGATGTGATAGGGGGCGAGCCTATCGCTATATCGGGCACAAATTCCTGACTCCGGGCTGTTAATGAATAGAAAAATCTAATATCACTTTGCCCGACCCGGGATTCCAACCTGAGACCTCAGCTTTGTAATCGTACTTGCCGTAGTGCAACTACGCCACCGAGGCAGTCGTATTAGTATGATAATATGGGTAATATAAGTAATGGTATAATCTGGTGGGCATCAAACATTTGTCTCGGCGCGGGGATTGGACCCGTGGTCTCTTGTTCCGTAGCCGGCGTTTTAACTAACTGCGTCACGGAAGTTGCCAATATGTAGTTGTTTTCTATGTAAGACTTCGTATGCACTTGACTCTTTGCGAATATCTGACACATTTAGCAGTACCAGTTATCTATTAAATCTTGGAAATCCACTTTAAATACATTTTTTTTTGTTAGCACAGAGATCTATGGCACAGATACATGTTCGAAATTTTTGAGCCAAGACGAAACTCGCAAAAGCCTTGTCTTGATTGATTGGTCAACTGTTGTTTCAATAACTGTTGTAGGACTGTATAGTATTACCAGTGATTGTTTAATATTAATTTACAATCAGTTATGAACCTATCACAGACATTGATGTGAAAGTTTAATATATATTTATTATTTAAAAACGTTTGCAGTTTTCTTATTTTGGTTTCGGCAAAGATACTGGTCGTAAGCACAGTGCCTTCCATATAGAATATCGTAAGTTGACGAATTAACATTTTCACTCTTCGAAACAACTATGCTGGTTGTTAAATTATTTCATCACGTACAGCTTAAAAGACCCAATATTATAGAAATGAAGGAATACATGGGCCTTGAGCACTTAAACCTTTTCACAGCCTGATGATTTTCCAGATGATAGGTACCTGAGCGACTGGAATTAGCCAATTATAACCTTAACAGTGAAATTGAAACAAAATTATGATGTTCTATATTTTATTGATTTACAAGACTCGATAGAAACATAATCTTAGCACTAACCATCGTGGAATCAGTCTCAGAGATCAAAACACCGTGTATAAAATATTTTGCTTGTGTAAAAGATAATACATTTGTATACAATCCTTCATTTGTTCTTAAATATAGTTTTACTTAAGCCAACATTCAAGTATGAAATGTTTCTTCTATACATTACCGAATTGATATTATGATTCAAAGTGTATTCTTTCATTGATCGTGTAATATTTGCCTTAAAATAGATGAGATCTAAAGAGATCCAAAATTGTAACGTTATAGATATTCATGTGGGTTAAAATATTATAGACTAGTGACTTGGTAATATTGATAATAATATAAGTTTGACATATTGCGGTGAGAGAGTTATTTAAATAACAACAAAGTTTTTTTTGTAAATGTGAAACATATAACATGATAAAATCGATAGGATGTTCTTAAACCTATATTCGTCTGGTACTACAAAGAACTAATTAAAAGATGGAAATTATAAAAAATAGGCAATATTTAACAAGGATTTAAGCCTGGGATTTTCAAATAACCATTATTGTAAACCAATAGCCTATTGTTCTACATTGGTTAATTCTAATAGAGGATTTTGGAATAAACTTGCCAAAGCCATCTTCAAATATAACTCTAATCACGTATATGCCAGGTAAACATATTTAACACGGTAACAAAAAACACCGAAATCCAAGAGTCTTAATATAGTAATTCTTAAAATAAATTGAGCACGTTTTGTTAAATAATTGATATAATACACGTAATTTTCGTATTAAATAATCGCCTGTGCGTCACATATTCAAATATTTGAGTGCGAATATGTGCACATATTTAAATATTGTCGTGCGGGTGCCGACATGTGCGTAACATGAGTCGCGTGGAGATGTGGCGAGACTGTGTCGTACGTCGTGTGTTGTATGATGTCTGTCGGCTGTCGTCGCGGCTGACAGGGCCCGAGGTCACGGACTCTGGTGTCTCACTGCAACAGACAATACGATATTAATATCGATCACCAATTGTAAAATCTAATCTGGGTAAAAATTGGGATTAGTAAAGTCAATTGAGCATTTATATAAGGTAATACAAACTCATGTATTCCCGAACAGATAGGCATAAGTGTTCCCAATGCTATGCACAGCAAGCCGATTAAATTCATTTCAAGATGTGATAGAGACTGATCTAATTCCAACCCTGGATAGAGATTATGCCCTAGTGATTTCATATGAGATTTCACATACTGAAAAACTATTAGAAAATTGATTGTCTGTCTTAGGAATTGGCTCAGGGCCTCGCAGATCAAGGCTTAGTGAGGCTGCCATTAGATAAATAAGTGGGTGCTATGATGTTATGATTAAATAATATTATGAAAACCTTAAATCTACTGGAACTAGATGCCATAAATTATGGAATATAATTCATAAGCTTGTGTACGAAATAAGTCTATTTGTCATTTGAAATGTTGCCTAGCAGGAAATTGCGCAACTCTGTTATAGCAGTAACAAAACGTTAACCGCTGGCGTTCCGTTAGTGGTTATCCTTGTAACGTGTGACAAATAATATTATACGTGCCGTTTGTGAATTACACACTGTTTTATTACTTGAATCTTATTTGACATGCAACATCACACCACTTGAAAATGTAATATGACAATTTAGAAACTACAGTTACATACTTGAAAGATAGCATTTTTGTCTTGAAATATTCTTTGAGATTTCAAGATAAATTAACTCGAAAGAAAATGTATCAGGCAATGGAAAATATTATAGGAAAATGATGATTGAAATTCATGACATTCGTTATTGGGATATTCGATTTTCTCCGTTCGTGTCAGCTCTTAAATGTCCTAATGCAAGGCTCGGGTCTCCTCTACAATCGAGAGAACGATTGAACGTGGACACCTATATAGGCCACCATGCTGGCCTAGAGTGGGGTGGCGGACTTTACATACCAAATAAGTTCTTACAAATCGCTATGGTATGCACTATGCAGATTTCCTCACGATATTATCTTCAACGTTCAAGTGCGTGGTTATTGACTATCAACACACACATGACTCCGAAGTCAGAGGTGAGCCCTGGGATTTGATCCCACGACCACTATGAGCATGTTGACAGCCACGTATGGTCCGTTACCAACATACTACCACGTCGACAGTCGAATTTTTACAATCTAAAACATTTATCTCGTGCCTCCAACAACTATTATTAAAGAAAGATTATATCTATTGTCATATGTTGACATTGTAATATGTCACAATGTATTTATTTGGATAGTTGGATATTTATAGCGGTGACAAATATGTAGCTGTGCTAATTACTAAAATGATAAACAAGGATATTATGTTCGCTAATTTAAAAATATAATAGGTAAAGGAGACATATAAATCCTATTAATGATGTCATTTGTCAATTCATTTGTATTATACAAAATTGTTAGCCATAATTAAAAATATACTTGAAGATAAATATTGCTTTTAAAGCTGAATAGGTACATAAAATATAAAAACAGTTGTTCAATAATTTATTGCTAATAGACAAAACTGCGCCGGGTTACAGAATTGTTCACGGTTCGTTAAACAAACCCGAGGTTGCTGGATGTGAGACGTAGGGTCGCATTTTGTTTCCACAATTTGATGGTGTACTAAGACAGACACTAGCGTACCTCTTGGTTCTCCCTTTAACCCTAAACCTAAACCCTTAAACCCGAATGGTAATGTTAACTAGCATGGTCCTTTTATGGGAAATATATTAAATCGTACGGTTTTTTTCCGTTGTTAGTATATTTGATGGCAGAATATAATCAAGATCAAGATCCCAGTCATCTCTCGCTGGTGGACTCGTTAATACTCGAAGTAGAATTTCCGTGTACGGACGGTTTTAAACTTTTTTATACGGTGGTCGGTATCCGGCTGGATACAAATCCAGAATTTGCTTAAGGTAAAAAACTTTTAGAAAACTGACGTTTTAACGTTGCCTTTTGGCGAAAAATCTTACTGGAATCAACGTCCCGGATGACCAACTATCAGTATATCTGATTATAAACAATAGCCAGAATAATCTCTAATGACAATTTTGTATGCAAAATGGCAGTTCGGGCATGATTTGGTCATTAGTTCGGCAAACGAGCTCGACAATGCCTCATCGGACGAGTGACGAACTCAATGAAATGCTCTGATTTGAGCATTCATTTGCTCATTGTTTTCCGAATAATGTACTAGCCTCTGTATGCTAAACGCTATTTTGTTCTATTTGCTGTTCGTAATTTTTTTGTCGCTGAAAGTTTGGAGTTGCTGTATTCTAATTGATTCTTTTTTATGCTTAATATTAATTATGGGAGATAAATATTTGTTTATAGTATGGGTGTTGTAGAGTCTCAAAACCGGTATATTTCTTGTTGTAGAGTCGTTTTATAAGAGTTGGATAAACATACTACTGTTATTTTAAATGCAAATTGATGCAAATAAGGTTCGCTATGTTTTTGTATATTAATTGAAATTTTAATTTATGCCCGACAAGACGATATTATCTCTGCCTACCCTTTCTGGGATACATATGTAGGCTTATGTATATTATATTATGTATTATGTATGAATGTATTTTTTATTCAAAATTAGACGCTACGAGACTTGTATGTATATAAATCTAGTTTAAAATAATTACGACATTGAGTAGTCTATGATTATGTAATTGAGATTTTTTCTTGTATGATAATAATGTTTTTGTAAATTGTTTTTATTCTGTTGGAAAAAGTATAATTCGGGCCGCGCGCCTCAACGGCCGTGTTATGTCAGTTGTCATATACTAGTGTTAGTAGGTAGCTTTGTCTGTTCTATGATGGTTTAATGTTATAAATATTTTATTATTATGACGAGAATGCATGAAGAGATTGATGAAAGTAGACGAAGCGAAAGCATGTCAAGATCGAGCAAAGTGGAGATCAATAGTATTTATTTATGTGTGTATATTATGTATTTATTATTGTTTTTCCTTTTTTCTCTTTTACTTGGCATATTTTATAATTCCGAAAAGATACTTCAACCTTAATTTTAAGGCGAGATCAATGAGGGACAATTGGTTTTTAATAAGGAATAGCTAACTGTCTCAATTATGGTTCATATTCCATCATGATGTGATTTATTTGGGACCAGTTTCCAAGTTAGGCGTGTTTTGGATTCAACAGAAACATATTTTTTTCGGCTCCCCCCCAGTATTATTTAAGCTCGGTGATATGTTATTAGGGCTAATAGCTAACTGAAATACAAATCCGTA
Source organism: Deilephila elpenor (assembly GCA_949752805.1). Lineage (NCBI taxonomy): Eukaryota > Metazoa > Arthropoda > Insecta > Lepidoptera > Sphingidae > Deilephila > Deilephila elpenor. Next base: position 651,005 of record OX457098.1, read on the forward strand.
ATTTCAACGAACAAACTTACAACTTAGTTACTTTATTTCGAGGTCTAGTAGTGAATCTAATTTCAGAAGAATCGCAAAAACTACTGGACGTGGTTGGGAATCAAATTTACTCGTCGAAATCTGTTTTATTACGATGTAATTACTGTGCCTCCGAATAAGAATATAACGTCCTGTCTGTAATATAGCGGATGTATAATACTCGTTTTTATTCTATTTTTCCGAGGTCAAAAAATCCATTCGGCAAATGCTGTATAGATTAAGGTTAGAAAATTGTCGCAAAGATTTACGGCCTTATTCACAGTTTTAAACCTATTTTAGTTATCGAATGTTTTGGCCCTTTCGAACGACTTTTGAATTCAGTTTGAGCAAAAAAGACAAAACATTCGATTACTAAAATAGGTTTTTCTCTGTTGGAAAAAGGAAAAGAGACACTATAGTGAACAAAAAAATACTTAATTGTATTCCATAATTTCAAGGTAGGCGATAAAGAGATTTTTATATCCCATAGCATTGCAAACGAATCTTTTGCTAAAAAGGTATTATGGCAAAACCGCTACGAGTTGGTTTAATAACATAACGTTATTTGACATCAGAACTGTCTTACGAATTAATATTCAGGACAATTCACAGCATGATGTTAAATATTTCACCATAATTATGTGTTAATTTCAAATTATTCCGGTTTCTAAACATACATAGTTGCGGCAAGGAGTAAAAAGACAATTTGACCTTAGAATTGTCAAACAAAAAGTTCTAAACTTGCCCAACCGGTTATTATGTAAAAAGATTAAATCGTAATGGAACATGATATAAATACGGCATACATGGCCACTTGGCATCAATCATTTGTTAATTACACCTACAAATACTCTAATTGAAACTCGTCCATCAGAGCTTGGACTATTTAAATATAAACCATTAGTTAATAAACAAATTGATTCATTATTACAATTGATTGTAAATTTGATTTGTCTGCTTAGGTTTTATAATAGTTGATTCGGAATAAAAGATAAGGCAAGCGATAGTCTAGTAACTAGTTGAATTTGAGACTAATCGGACTTCAAAAACGGAGGTTGCAGGTTTGAAACAAAAGTACAGGGACTTATCTAAATTATGCGTGTCTTATTTATCGCTCACTTAAAATAAATAAATACACCCAACAGTAACATACAACTGTGACACGAAAGTTTAAAAAAAAAATGGCGAAAACTTTAAGCGAGGATTTTCAACGAAATATAGCAGATATAATGTACTAAAGTCATAATTTAGATAGCTGATGCATATTTAAAGCTCGTTGATTTGCGAACGATTGAACCACAGTCTCGGGCGGTACCGGGCACCGAACCACGCCAATTACCGCGTGCTGTCACCGACTCGCTAAACTTTAATCAAATTACCTAGACTCTAGAGGCCTTTAGCACGATGGGCTGTGAGTAATGTGTTGTGTATTGTGGGCGGAAAGGTGCGTTCCATCTTTGGAAATGTCTTGAAACAAATTTTAGACCCAGAATATGACCGTAGACTTTGCTTTTAAAGAACTTTCTTCTAAAAACAAAACCTGGTCAAAAACATGATTATTAGTAAAGGACAAGTAATGTTTTAATTTTACTCAATTTATAACATTATTACCAAAATTCTCCTAATTATCAATACTAAAAACCTAATAGAATAGACTATTAAGTTTGGCTATTATCATTTGGTGTCATTGGGGGGATCAAATCTACGAATTTTAGATGTCAGAACCCACAAGCCACAAGCAAATCTTTACGAAGGGCAGATAGAAATCAAATAATGTATGTATTTAGAGCTGTATTGAATTATAAAATAGGTCAAAAGGGTTATTGAGACAAGTGCTGTCGATAACTCATGCGCTTCATGTATCTTCATGATGATTAATATGCGTCGGGTCAATTTATTTCGCTTACGCGATGAGTTATTGGTGTAAACAACCTTTTAATTGATACGTTATTTTTCTTGATTAACTTAGCTTTTGTTTTGATCTCAGCAATGTCACCTTGGATTTAAAATAAAGAGCACATTGTACCTATATTTGTATGTTCTTAAATCTAGTTTTCAGTTCTTCTGAAAGCCGACTTGGACGGCACGCGTTAATGCGAAGGAGCAATTACACTTATGATGCTCCGGTAATAATAATGACTAATATGCCGAGTAGTCACAAAGTCCTGACCCCACACTAAGTCCCACGTCTTGTGACGTGAGTATCAGAAACTAATATCTTTTGGTGTCACAGCTCCCAGCCCCATAATGCATATTTATGGATCACTCAATGATTTGCCTCTATCTGCGATACAACTCAGTACTCATTGCCTCTCATGTCATAGTTTTATCGCCTCGACCGACAGCGCCACGGAGGCTATCATATGCATTCATGGGCTCCAACTAATAGCGTGTACCACTCACCCAATCTATGCTAGGCTCAAATTGATGTGATATTTACTCACCTAATCCTATATGATATAGTTGCGGCCGGGCTGTCGCCTGCCGATGGCGAAGGGCCAGGCCCTGACGCGAGCGGCGGCCGCCACGTCTCCTCGCAGCAGCGCCACCACGTCGTCCAGATAGCGCAGCGCCCGGGACTCGTCCACCAGCGCCCGCGCCGCCGCCGCGCACCGACAGGCGCGGACCGACTCCGCCTAAAGAAACAATATTCTTAAATAGTTACTTTACTTAATAGCGACAATGTCTATTAGGTTTGTAGCTGTAAAGATACCAGTGATAATAAATCATGGATAGTCTATGGAAGGTAGATTGTGCAGGAAATGAAATTCAGTTAGATTTAAAAAGTTTTGGGCTATGTCAGATATACATATTGCAAGACTATGTTGCTTGAAAGTTGAAGATTAAAGATACAGGATGTGAAATGCTGGATTTAAAAAAATGCATTAAAGCGTAGTGCTAAAATAGATGGTTCCAAAGGCATTTATATTATGTGACTGATTTAAGACAATTAATTAAATTTATAAGATGAACGTTTATATCAAGAACATATAAGATTAAAATATAAACCCCAAGAGCTTGTATGTACATTATTGATAGAAGAATTCGTGTTCAAATTTACATATAAAAAGAACTACTTTAAATATAATAACAAAGCCGCTGACATATTGAATCCAATACCTCCTAAACATTGTGAAATGACTCCTACACATTGTGAAATGACTCATAAACAAACGAATGGCTATAACCTGTGCATATAATATTATGTTTAATAACTGGTCGTATAAATAGCAATCTATTTGTAAAACACGTGACATGCGACGGCCGCTGTTTGCGATGCAAGATGTCATTCAGACAGGCAAACATTCATTCAAAATGTTTACCTACTAGCAAGATATTTAAGTATCTGCAAAACTATACCAACAGACATTAGAAATTTAGAAGTCGTTATACAGTCGTTTATATACTTTTACATAAATGTATCGATACGTGAGTCTAGTCATTTTAGTGGAAAATATCTCCTATGACTTCTGCAGCACTTGAATTTGTGTCTATGACTCTCTCCTATCAAATCCTTAGATTGAAATTAGCTTGAGGAATTGTGGGTACTATAGCTTGTAGCTTGTTTAAGTGAGTTCCAATCATATTTTTATTGAATGACTTAAAGATCAAACCTCGAAAAAACTATTTATAATATATACCCCAGATGGTCACATATCCAATTTAATATTTTTATTAAGTATTTTAAATATACATACATAATATTCGTCACTCCTGTATCCCATAGGGGTAGGCAGAGACTATGGATCGCCACTCCGCTCGATCCTGTCATATTACTTTCGCTTCATCCACTTTCATCAATCTCTTCATGCCCTCTCGTCGGTTCAGGATACTTTTGACCTGACCCTTGTTGAGGGTATCACCGATTTGGATGGTGTAGGTACGGTGAGGTCGACCCCTACCGACTCTCCCATCCACACTCGCCTTGTATATTTGCTTGGTTATTATTCTCCTTTCATCCATCCTCTCCATTTAAAAAAAAATGGACATAAAATATTTGTAATATCAACAAACTCCGCCCCCTTTAGGTAGCAAACTACTAAAGTGACTACATGTTTAAAAATAGTCAAATAAATAGGTTACACTTATGTACATAGTAAGTTCACGCCTGTGGCCGCGGAAGGTTTGGAAGAGGTGGCACTAGTTCTGTTTACAGATTGCTAAGGTAATTTTTGTCCTAGGATATGATAGAGAACGGGCCTAGCGTAGCATAAAGGCGGTAACTTAACTTATAACTTATAAAATTGTCGCCTAATCAATGCCATTAATTTCGTTCATTCATTTATTTTGGGCCTCTAAAACAACGACTCTTAAGGATCTTAAAGGCACTTCTCCATAATATGAACATTAAAATGATTGCTGGTACAGGCTGATTCCATCACAAAACAAATCAGTTGATAACACCCATTTCCTATCGCTAAGTGATGTGCGGTCACTTACCGGAAGGGGAATGACCACGTATTTTAACTTATACTTTGTCTACAGCTTCCCACTTTCACAATATCATTGTTTATTTAGTTTCATATTTTGAAGTCAATTTCGCATCAATACACATGTATTAAATGTTTTATTAAATGGGAAAATTTATTATACATGTTGATTGTTGATATAATAAACGATGGACACTCCAAACGCCCGAAAACAAGTTATTTAATTGAGTTGTCTTGGTGAATGAATGTATGAAAAATTATGCAACACAAAACAAATTGTTCGCATACGTAAATTAATATTCCGCATCCCAAACATCAGTTACATAATTATTAATTCCAAATAATTTAATCGCTTGCAATTACTTGGTGAATAATTTGCGCGAGCATTGTTGTGGCGAACCAAAATCATACGGGATTGCATTTCAGCATTTCGTGTGAAATATTATTATAATTTAGACCCGAGACAAATATTTGTAGGCCTCATAAACATTTGTCTCGGTGTGGGGCTCGAACCCGCGACCTCTCGTTTGACAGACATCAACTAACCAACTGCGCCACAGAGGCTGTCAAATTCTTATGTAGAACAGTTAGAAATACGGGTTTCTCACGATGTTTTCATAGTTAAAGGAAGTAATAATCATTTATGCATACAGCTTTCATTTTGAAAAGAGTGAGCATTCAAAATCTTGTATAAGTTATAAAAAAATAGAATTTGCATATTTATGGATTATATTAAACGGCTGATATAATGAAAGTTATTGTTTATCGTTATCTTATCGGCTATCGCTATAGGTTACCTAATAAGATATAACAAAGGGGAATTAGTCCTTTACCCAAAAATGGAAGCAATGTTGTTATTTGTATAACCTAAAAAATATGAATTATTTATAATCTTGCCTCTTTTATTTATTGCTGTTTGTTTAGAATCTAGGTAAATAACACGAGGTCTTGTGAAATGCGAATTTTAATTATTTTTTTGCATAAATTGAATGCGGGTCTGTCAACTTAATGTCGAGTTTTAATTAAATTGATGTGGACATTTGAAAAGTGTGAATTTTAAATGGCGTCTTTAATATGCCGAAAGAAGACAGGGTAACAGAAAGAATTGCGTATTTGAATGAAAATTATGTTTATGACATCTAAATCTTTTTTATTTGCTAGTTAACCTAGTTAGCAATGAATTGTTGTGACACAGGTCACGGATCGATTGTAGGGTATTCTGAATTTTTGAAGTAACGTATTTATTAATAATTAATTAATTAAAGATACACAAAATAAAATCCAAAGACTACAACTGCTATTTCTTATGTATTTTGACGTGATAAATTGATACAATTGTGTATTTTTTAAATGCCCAACACTATGTAGGTACCTACCGGTAAAGGAAAACATCGTGTAATAACGTACATACGAAAAAGTTCTAAAAAATGTAAGTATTTAGTAACGTGCACTTAGCTGGTGGCCTTACACCTCGTAATTGAGGAGGAAACCTGTGCTGGTAAATTAGACATTTTGATTACAAGGTTTCTATATTACGTATAATAAATAATACGTATGTACTGTTTATGTTTTGCCATACATACGTACATTAACTCACGCCTTTTTCCCAAAAAAGGGTAGGCAGAGGCGACACCGAGACACCCACATTTCGTATGTTCCGTCCCACGATGTGATAGGGGGCGAGCCTTTCGCCATATCAGGCACAAATTCCTGACTCCATGTTGATAATGAATAGAAAAATCCAATACCACTTTTATCCGACCAAGGATTCGAACCCGAGGCCTCGGCTTTGCAATTGTACCGTAGTACAATTACGCCACCGAGGCAGTCATGTTTATATTTTTCATTCTATGACTCTACATTTATCTATGTATTTAAGAATTTGATTAATGTAATATATTCAGTTACCGTTTGATCACCAGATTATGCACTTCTGACTAGTAAAAATTCATCTCAACATAAATATTAAAATAACGCATCCATTTTTCGAATAAATTAATTTAAATATCTGTAGTTCAACGACCCGAGTTCCATGCATTCTTCACACGCACAAACTAAACGAAAATTAATTAGCAACAAAACAGCTAATTGGAATGAACGTCGATAACTTTCCAATTATAAATGAGTTAGTGTGCAATCGAATAGAAACAAAAAGTGAAAGTATTGTTATACACGTGTTAAGTACACTGCTGTAGTGAACATTATCAGTACTGGGAGCATGTGCATCCTGTGATAAGGACACGCACGTTGCCATAAAAAGGATCCTCACTTTAACATTGAAGAGAATTTTGTTAGCATTTGTATCTGTCTAAATAAAAATCAACCAGATGTTAAACCCACCATTATAGTCCTTAACAAATAAGTTTAATTTTGGTTTTAACCAATGCGTAGTTCTCAACAATGTGGCAGAAAGATAATGATTTCTATATTAATACTCTATCTCGACAATACTGCACAGGCCATCTGGTTGAATTATATTATTGGCGAGCTGTATACTCTTTATAGTTTGGAACGATTCTACTAATATAGTAAATGCTGGGCTTTAAGACCGAATAGTAGGTTTTGATACAAGATAGAGACAAGAGTTAGGGCAACGCGCGGGTTGTGGGGGTGCGTAAATGGTGAAGCGTGTGGGTCCGAAGCAGCAGCAACGGTACCAACGCGTCAGGGGTCGCGGCGCGCCGTGCGCCGGGCCAGCACCTGCAGGTCTTCGTGGATCCCCGCCAGCTCCTCGTGCAGGTCGCGCGACTCCGCCAGTAGCGCGTCTATCCTCCTGGCCGCCGCCGATAGACCGCTCTCCTCGTCGCCCTCATCGTCTTCCACGGACAGCGCCAGCTTCCCCATGCGTTCCCGCTCCACCGCGTCCCGGATCCCGCCGCCACGCTTCCGGAACTCTCGGAGCAAATCCCTTCGCATATGACCACCAGCACGCTCGTCTTCCTCTGCCTCTCTTAACTCATCGGCCAGCGACCTCTCTCCCTCAGGGCTTTGCTTCGGTGTGGACTCCGCTTGGGGTGTCTTGTCTATTACTTCCGGTGGTCGCACTTGCGGTTCCGGTGTGGTGGGGGTGGACACGTATTGTGCGGGGGGCTGCAACGCTCTTTGCAAGAACCTTCGCGTGTCTTCATCCAACGGCCGAGTGAGACCTCGCCGCGGTACGGGTCGGACTATCGCCTCCAGAGCATCTCGACCAGGATCCTCTGGCCTCAACAGTTCGAGGATTTTCGAGCGTGGCGGCGAGACTGGTCCACAGAAATCCAATTTAGGCGGGAGTTTGCACGGGGATCCATTTATATCGGTGGCTTGGGAATACGCTAACAAATTATCGTTGAGATGCCGCAGTCTGTCCGTCGATGTGGAAGAGTCCGGCTCCACGATTTCTATTAAATGCGTGGGCTCGTCGCGGCCCGTGAATAGGTTCATGTCTGCGACGCAGCGCGCCGCGACGCCGCACGCGATGCACTCACAAGTCACACACTACACTCGCGAGCACGCACGGAGCGCGAGTATCGGCGCGCGCGCCGGCCGACACTCGACTGCACCGCGTGCCGCTCGCCTACACCATTTAACTATCACGAATTATTGTATTGTTTTATGGTGCGTATTCCGCTAAGTGATTTTCCTTAATAGACCCATGATATGTTACGGCTATTAGTATGGAATAGAATTTTATGATCATTAATTATTCTGTGTAAATCTTAAATATTGTCATTTAAATTAAATTGTTGGTAATAAACCTTGAATGGAAAATTAAGTATGTATTATTAACCATTGCAAGATAGCAATATCCAAATACTAGAGTGGAAAATATTTTGTTTGCAGAAAGATAAAGCTTGGCTTTATCAATGAAAATCGTATCGTAGTACACGAACCCTTCCTAACTATGTATTAGTTATTTCCTTATTTGATATCTTAGTATAGTAGCACAAAGTGATTAAAATATCCAGATTAGGTATTAGTTTAATAAGTATGTAATAAATTATGTACTGTTATATATTTATGTAAACTAAATACCGATGAATGTGGAACTTCTCATTATGTTAATTTACACTTTTTAATAGCAGAATGGTAATGAGCAGGTCGTTTACCTAGTGTCAAATGTCAAGTCTATAAACAGGAGAAACGTTACTCGGAATCTATTAAGTATTATTAAACATTTTAAGGGAATGCTTTTCTCTCTGTAACCTGAGAGATATTAGGTGCCAAGTCTTTTAATGTCCAGTAATGACAAATTTGTGATTGGCTATTGCCCGTGCACCTTAACAAACTATATATTGATATTTAAACATTGGTAGTTCCTCGGTAAAGTCAGTTTTGACAACAGCATGTACTGCGAGTCGTTCAATTTAATTGGGCCATTTTGACCTTACCGTCCTCCATTTTCAGCGTCACCATTCTTACTCAATACCATCCTTCAATGACGATCGTAGCACTTCCCATGTTGCATGTGTGTGTGTGTGTGTTCAGAAATGTGGTAATTTTGAATCAGCTCTCTGGTTCATGCCCCACTTCTATAGTATTAAAAAATCGAAGTTATGAACGAAAACCTAATAATTGTGCTCTGATTGTCCACAAAGCGTGCGGTTGCGTCGCGCATCGCGATCCGTGCGCCGGCACGCTCTACTAGCCACGTTTAGTATGTGAAGATACCACCAATTGCCAACGGCTATTGCAATTACTGTAACGTAACTTTATTTGTATCGATTTTAAAAACATCATATTAAAATTACAGGCATTTGTTTCGGGTCTGGGTGTTTGTGAGAGCGAAAAGTCTCTCGTAGTTCCTGAGATATACGACACAAGTCTTCATCTTAGTGTGGTGTCAGGACTGTATGTGTGACAGTTGAGTGTAATTATTTATTGTATGGCGTAATTTCCTTTTATGTATAATATTTGCTGTTGGTCGGATTTTCGTATCCGCCTGTAAATTCTTGATAGAGCTCTAAAGTATGCATGAAACTTGATACCTCACGATGTTTTCTTCCATTGTTAGCTGCGTCAATTCATAATCAACCGAATTTGAAATCGAGAGTTCTGTACAATCGAGAGTTCAATTAATTATTATAGAATTGGGTGATTATATGGAAATTGTTATCCTAAACACACATTACGTCGAATAATCAGAATATTTGTCTGAGGTTTCAAACATGCGACATATATATATACATATATTTATTCCTCATTCCCTCTAACTTGTGGGGTCAGCGATGTTTTTATTCTTATATGATACTATATTTTCAAGATTTTCCTTTTCCTTTTTTGTTATTCAAGTATGTAGTTTTTGTATTTTATCCGGTTATGTTTTACTTAAAGTTACAATGCAATATACCTTAGTATATTGTAGAAACTTTTGCATTGGGATAATTATCATTATTACCTAATTAAAAAACCGCAGATTTAAGTTGGATACATACTGTTTTCGGCAGCTCATTGTGTTAATGTTCGCGAGTGGCCTACGTTTATGGACTAAGTAATTAAAAAGTACACAAACAGACAAACTTTTCAATAATATTATAAAGGATCATCATTACCCGCAAATAGAATTTTTATTTACTAAAGCTTAATATAATGAGGCGTCGTTAATAATGTTATCGCTTTGTCAACATGTTTGTGCGCTGCGGTTGTGAGAACTTACCTATTATGTTGCTTTACAATGTATTACTTATATGGGTTATAGGTATAATTATGAGCTGTTTATAATCATATTTCGCTGCAGGAAGTCCCCAAGTCTCGCCGGAATAATTGCGTCAACGGTAAGGGATTTGTGCGCTGTATTATCACCATTAAACGTGGGACGTCTTCTGGCTGGATGGCCAGATGGCCGCACGACTTGCACAAGAGGTTCGGCAGCGACTGGATGCGTAAAGCAGCACCGGGCTCTGTGGCGTACCCCGGGAGAGGCCTATGTCCAGCAGTGGGCTGCAACGGGTTGATGATGATGATGATGATGATGATAATGATGATTATCATCACCACTCGTCGGTGGATACTGTAATTGAACTACTAGCTTAGAAAATCTGCGCTAAAGGCTGCAAACAATGATCGGATGTCATTGCTTTCTGTTTATTAACTTTAACTGTAAGTATACATATTATTCTTATTAGCATGTATATAATTGCAACTATGAAGAATATTTTCGATAACGCGTGTGATCGTAAATAATTATGTTTTTTATGGGAATGTTGACATTACAAAATATGATATAATCTTTCTTTATTTGTGATTTATATTGAAAAAAAGAAGCAATATCTTTTCAGTTGTGATCGCTGGGTCTTGTGCGCGTATTCCTGTGGGTTCATTGATAATATAATTATAACCATAGCCACTACTTTAATTTAAGCTGTAGATTTCTTGACGCAGGGGTTAAATGTTGGGTTCACTGCCGGACGTAATGGGATCAATACCTCATAAATATTTATATGTCTTTCAGTAGACGTTATAGGTCATAGATTAAAAAATGGTCCATCTTAGTAGACCAGACTCAAAGGCAGTTTTTATAACGATTGTTATGTCAACAAAATGACATGAATATACTGCGTGTGTGGAATACTAAACACTGAAAAGTAGGTTGCCTTTTTCATATGATATTAGGTCCGTAAAGGCGCTTTTTTGGAATAATGGTAGAAAAGGTACAAATAGAGAGCTCTTGAGTTTATCATCCAGATGACATTAACCAAATAGTTTTAGTTGAAATGACAATTTATAGCATACGATAGATTGGACATCAAATCCTCAAAATAAGTTAGAGGGCCAACCCTCTATTCGTGATTTTTTACTGGTGGTAGGTCTCTCATATGTGAGAGGCCGCCTGGGTAGGTACCACCGCAATGTCTTTTTCTTACGAAAAATAGCGATGTAAATGCACTTTTGTGTTCCAGTTTAAAGGACAGTGTAGCCAGAGTAACTACTAGACATAATGTCTAATGATACTTAACATCTTATGTCTCAGGATGGCAAGCGCAGTGGAATGCCAAGCATTGCTTTGTAATTTATGGTGTTGTTTGGTTTTGCTACTGTCCATGAGCGGTCGGTCGTATGGCTTACCATCAAGCGAATGACATGCTCGTCTCGCCATTCACTGCAATAAAAAAATATAGGTTGTTATTTTGAAACGCCTAGCGTTAATTAATAGCAAATATTTACCTTCAACAATTTTCCAAAAGACGTTTAAATATTATGATAATAATTATGAAGATTTTGATATTAAATTTCAGCATTACGTTTTGTTTCTTAAAATTAATTAAAACAATGTATAAATAAATAAATAAATAAATACACCCAATAGTCACATACATAGTCCTGACCCCACTAAGATCGATTCTTGTGTCGTGGGTACCAGGAACTACGAGAGACTTTTTGGTCTCACAAACACCCACATAGAAAAACCACTGCCGAACAAATGTCTCCTTCACGTATTTCCACAGAAACCAATCGGAAAACCGGCATCTGGAGGCTTCTTGCATCCTTTATCTAGATTTCATGAAATAGAAACATCATACATTTATAAGCTCACGGCTATACCCCCAAAAGGATGTCACCAGAGCCATTTACAAATTTCCGAGCATAGTTCCATGACGGCAGGCACAAATACCACTCCGAGGAAAGTCATATGAAATATAGTAATTAATAATTGCAATATAGAAACTACAGCAAACAAGAAATAGCGGGGCTGGTTGATTCATTTCAATTAACGTTAGTCGTCGGCCCGAAAAGCAATTTCAGCTATAGCGCGTGGTGTCGCCATTTTCCTTGATTGGGCTTTATACATAATGGCTATATGGGTTATATAATAAGGACGGGTATTAAACGTTTTAACAGGTTAGTGGAGCAATAGAGAATAGATAATTATGTAGTTTGTATGCATTTGGTTTAGACAAATGTTAATGAACAGTCCTTTGGTAATAACAGGTATAAATATTAATCACAACGTTTTAACATATTAGGCAAGCATTTCTTCGAATGGCCTTATCAAATTACCTACTTTCCCGGAGTTAGATAGCTTCGGAGAACTGGACAATTGGTAAATCGGCAGTAAAACACTAATAAAACTAATATTCTAAAGATTACTGCGAAATCAAGAGCGACAGGCTGACTGGCAACCGATCAGACTGACAAATCTGAAGTTGGAGGTTCGAACCCACGGCACATGCGTCGGACTGTTCCAATTACGTACGTATGTAGGGGTTAGGAGAATCGTGTGAATATGAGATGATACAACAATAGTTATATCTAGCAACACGACATATTTATGCCGGCCTCGGCAAACCAGACGTGCACACGCTGAACTCGATAAGCAATACACTTAGTTGGATCACTTACTCATTATGAGAGGTTTTCCACCATCTTTAAAAGTATTCGCTATTCAGGAGGAGAGGATTTTAAAACTTAGTTCTCACATCATAGAATTATTACTCTCAATTTATTAGGTAGAGTTATACAACAATATTTTCTATGCACTTTTACGGCAATTTTGCATCCATCCGCATTTCGAACACTATCAGCCGCATGTGGAGGGCGTTCCCTCGGAAATGAAACGTGTTGGTTTCTTGCGCGGCCCTCTAAATGTCGCGCCTCGACTGTCTCCGCGGATATGTACCTCCAACGTGTTCAACTAATTACACGCTTAACTCCAGCACATGTAGAGATACAGGAGACAGACGGGAGACTAAAGGGGTAATAATGGAAAACCTGTATTAGTTTAATGAATAATTACACCAAACAGTCACAGTCCTGACCCTTCACTAAGATCGAGTTTTGCGTGGATATCAAAAACTTAGAGATTTTTCAGTCTCACAAACACCCAGAGCCGAAAAATTTTCTGTGGATCACACAAACATTTGTCTCGGTGCGGGTCCAGACAGGGTGCCGCGCCGTCCAGACAGAGTGTCGAATAACATCAGACGGCGTGGCGGTCCCATGCCTATCGACAACTGCCAGCTGGCACCGAAGCTTCTTCTCGCTTTCTATCTCTTCCCTGTCGATACTCTGTATGGATTGCACTGGGCTTGGGTTTGGCATCTACACTTATTTTATTTTTTGTATTTTATCAGCCCATACAGGTACGTCCTACTGCAGGGCACGGGCCTACTCTACAATTGAGTGTACGATTGAGAGTGGATAGTCCATGTAGTCCATCACGCCTAGTGCGGCTTGGCGGACTTTACATAAATAATAATAAATAAATAATAAATAAATACACCCAACAGTCACATACATAGTCCTGACCCCACACTAAGATCGAGTCTTGTGTCGTGGGTATCAGGAACTACGAGAGACTTTTCGGTCTCACAAACACCCAGACCCGAAACAAATACCTGTGGATCACACAAATATTTGTTTCGGTGCGGGGATCGAACCCGCGGCCTCTCGTTTCACAGGCGGCGTCAAACCAACTGCGCCACGGAGGCTGTCAAATAAATAATAATAAATAACGTACCATAGAAATTCTTACAAATCGCTTTGGTATGCAGGTTTCCTCAAGATGTTTTCCTTCACTGTTATAATGCGTGGGTATTGACTATCAATACACACATGACTCCGAAAAGTCAGAGGTGTGCCCTGGGATTTGAATCCGCGACCACCGTGAATATGTAGGTAGCGACATCTGGTTCGTTACCAACAGGCCACCACGCAATTCACTCACACGTACCACTAGGCGCATTGTATCCGGGGAATCGTCTGCGGATTGCGGTTCATATATAGATTATATTACTAACATTTTGTTTTCGGTTTTCGCTCCTGTATAATTCCTTATCGGTTTATTTTAACGCCATATTCGATTACATTATTTAGTAAACACCCACACAACACATTCGTCTCAATCTCAATCTCAGACGTGTTTGTAATTATCATAAATTACTACGGACTTTGTAGTTTCACCAGAGGAATATTTTTCTATTTATTATTTATTTTACTGTTGACTCTGCCTACTGAGTCATGTTCGTTTTTTTAATGTTTAATTTCCTTTTTATAAGTTTACCTTAGGCTCAAGATGTTTAACTTTTTTTGTTAAAAGAATAGCTAACTACGACATAAATCACCGGATATTTGATATCCTTCAATCCAGGCTACCGTTGTGGACTTTGTCCCAAGTCTTTTCAACCAGACTCTCGATAGTTGGATGATAAAAATAAATATATTACTTCTTACCCTATCGATTTTTTTATTATTACAGAAGGATACCTATTGTGAAGCTACAATATGAACTGTATTTACACAAACTACTAACCTGCAGTTATTTTCTATACTACTGATCACAAGCAACACGTGTACACCGACGCACAGACCTCCGTCTAGCCGCGCCGTCTTGCACAAAACAATTAAACACGCGTCATTATCGGCGGCGCGCTATCAATGATAACGCGATAACACGAAACAAAGCCAGATACGCACAAACAGTCGGCAATTTCGGCAGGACGATATCATCAGCGGTGGCCTGGGGTACCTGGGGATAGCCTCTCTACCATTTGCTGGCTTGAATGGTATTCGAGACCTCTGCTGATCCTGGTCGGGGTAGCTTTTTATCTCGGATTTTTTTTTTCACCCGTAATCATGATTGATTCGGCTAATTAATCGATCGCTAGATTAACTTGTTGGTTTGTGGTATTTGTGATTTTTTTTGTCTGGTCACGTGATGGGAATCGGATTAATGCATCTATGCTATTGAATCGATATTGGAGTTTTTTCCTTAACGTAAATTATATTTGATGGGTATGTTTTTTTGGTCTAAAAGGTTCTTATGTTTTAGATATTGAAATATTTTATTTCCGTATAGTTATCCAATAATTTGCCTTTAAGTAAATATTTCACACGAACTGCGAGCGCGAATAAAAGAGAGAAATTTAAAAGAAACTGAACAGTATAAAAGAGACAGGTATGTAAATACAAATGTTTGCAACAAATTATTATAATGAAAGTATAGACTTCTTATATGATAGAAAACAACATAATTGCCAATTGTACTTAGAGTCATAATAAAATGCTTATCTGAATTCAAAACCTTTATTGATTATACATGGCTGTACTTAAGATATTTTTTATACAGTTATTTACTCATCACTGTGATTTATCTTAATGTCTCACAATTTCCTTTGTTCTTTAGACTAGTTATTTATAAAATTGAATAAATTATTACTACAATTGATACTAACAGGTCAAAGAAACCTATCGGCTGATTTTCAATGTCGCCTTTTAAAGGTCACAACAATAATTGACAGCCTCCGTGGCGCAGTTGGTTAAACGCCGGCCTGTGAAACGAGAGGCCGCGGGTTCGATCCCCGCACCGAAACAAATATTTGTGTGATCCACAGATATTTGTTTCGGGTCTGGGTGTTTGTGAGACCGAAAAGTCTCTCGTAGTTTCTGATACCCACGACACAAGACTCGATCTTAGTGTGGGGTCAGGACTATGTATATGACTGTTGGGTGTATTTATTTATTAATCGTAGATTATATTGTAAACATTGTAGAAATTGTTAATTTAGGTCATGTTACGTTATCAAATGATACTCCACTTAGTATTGCGAACACGTTACTCATAGTTCTAAGTGCGTAATGTTTATCAATGCACTAAGGAAGTTAGAAACTGATCAAAGTATCCTTCAGTTAAAGTGGTAGAGGTTGTATTGTGAATTGATTGTCGAGGAAGATAAGAGAGACAAGGGCCTTACAATCGAGGATGTCAAATATAAGACGTATTGTAAAAGATTGCGGAGTAAGAGTAATAAGAGAGTAAGAGTTGGGGTGGTGGAGGCTTACTGTGGATAATTTCGGCACAAAGAATTGGATTGGTTCACATTTTTTGCTTCAATCATCTCAAAAGTTACATTAAATTCAAGCTCTGATGAAGATACTTCAGGAGATGAAGTGGTATTTCAGGAAATGTAGACCCCCCAGAGATGGCGACCCCCTATACTCCTTCAAGTCATGAGGCACCGGAGCTGAATGAGATATACTCTCGATAAAAAACATATGGATGAATGACCATGATGGTTGAAACAGGTCACTGCGCAAATACACGAGGTAAATGCACAGTTTCATCAACGGACTTGTTGCCGACTTCAGTATCACCTGATCATAAGCAGTCTGTACGCCTCTTCGGCTATTAAAATCCTTTTGAACATTAATAAATAATTAATTTAAACTTATGTCCTCTCTGATAACTTTGTTCTGATGATGTGCAAGAAGCGGGTGCTTTCTGTCTACTCCTTGAGAGATCTAGTTGCAAGATACCTGCGCATAACTTGCTGTATTGTCACTTTTAACGAGGAATTTTGAACATAGCACCATCTTTTTTGTCATAAGTTGGTTCAAAATATCCTCTGTCTCATCTATAATCTCAAGATCCTGAAGGGCCCGATTTTGACCTACATGTTGAACGCAGGATCATCCGTAGGTAATCTTAGCTTTCAAAAGTCTCGCACTCGAGGATACCTTTATATGAAGTACTCTTGAGATTGTCGAGTGGTTTGGAGTGGAGGGGCGGCGGGAGGGGCGCGGGGGGACGTATATACGCAAGGGTACGGTTCTGGAGTCATCTTGAGAAGTCGGCGTCGGTTGGGTTTGCCTGTGAAACGACTGTGCGGTCTGCGGTTCGAGACTGATTCCGACTTTAGACGAATGTCGTCTCCTTATCTATTCAGCGTTCTTTTTGAATTTTTGTTGATGGATTTGTCTAGGTCTCGCGTCTGAGTCATTTATAGAAGGTTATTTATTAGTATTTAGATTTAGAAATTTATATTTTATTAATAGTTTCGTTTGGGTGAATAAATTTATTCTTTATTTGTCTGCATGTCCTTTAGTTTTATGCTATTACATACGTAGTATAGTGCGTGGTGGCCTGTTGGTAACGGACCAGACGCGGCTGCCTACATGTTCACGGTGGTCGCGGGTTCAAATCCCAGGGCACACCTCTGACTTTTCGAAGTTATGTGTGTATTGATAGTCAATCACCACGCACTTTAACGGTGAAGGAAAACATCGTGAGGAAACCTGCATACCGTAGCGATTTTAAAGAATTTCTACGGTATGTAAGTCCGCCAACCCGCACTAGGCCAGCGTGGTGGACTATATGGCCTAACCACTCTCAATCGATTCTCTCGATTGTAGAGTAGGCCCGTGCCCTGCAATGGGACGTATATGGGCTGATATAGATATAGATAGATACGTAGTGAATTCATTATGTTAGTTCTATGTTATTGGAAGTATTGCTTTTGTCGTTTTAGTACAATTAGGAAAATTTTGCAGAATGTTGTTTGCGATAGCTGTTAATATTTAAATAAACACTACTTTAGTATTTTATAAATAATACAATCACGTTATAATCTTGACAATTTTGATTCAAGTTAATGGTATCGGTGGAAAATTCTTATTGTAGTGGTATTAAGTTACAGGCTACAGCGTAGTGAATTAAACCCTAAACCACATATTACGTGTAAAGACATTTATCCTATTTATTAGTAGGTACTAGGTAGATGCCTAATTATATCTATTCGGTGTAGAAAAATCATTGTAATTCGGTTTTGAGGATATTGTAGCTAGTGATAATTGTCATCACGAAACTTCATGTCTAATGAAAGTGGTGAAGTGTTATTCACATCCGAATTCTCAAGCGCCATTTAAATAATAAGTTGCACTTAACTACCCACGTCCCACTTAATCAGTACATTTAAGCGGGACTTGCGTAGTTAAGTGTAATATAAGATTTAAGTGACGTTTGAGTATTTGGACGTTAGTGTCTAAAAGTCCTAAATGGTGGTGCTCGTTTTGATGATTATGTGGATGCTTGTCAACAGTTGAAATGTAAAAAGAAACTTTATAGTTCATTCGAAACAAGAGAATTAAATCGTTTCTTCCTAAACCATCGATCACTACCTGATATGCTTTGATATTTTTCAATTTATTGGTTGTTTTCATTGTTTCAGTGGCAACATGAATCCAAAATCAACTGTGAAGTTCAGACATCGATTTCCAAAACATGCTGTGAGTTTTTCAATAATTTATTCTGCTTATCTAAGTCATCATTGATGATTTGCCGCGAATTAAAAGTGCCAAATGTTCTGTCTACGCAAATGCTTGATTTAACAAAAATCACATGACACTTAATATTTATAGGCATCTAACACTTACACACACATTCACACTTTGTTCTCTCATATACATACCTACCTACCTACATTACACAGAGCACAACAATCATCACACCTATACACACACCTACACACTCTACACACGAATGAAATAATAATTAAAAATTATAATAATTAAAAACCGTAATACTGGACAATCGTAGTTTTACAAGCACAAATGTACATAATATGTGAATAGCGGATGTTCATTCACCTAACTGATTTTAATATGATAAATAATATAAAAGTCAAACTGAATTTGATTTACATACCTAAGAATGTTGTCTTGGAGGTTTCACTGATACCTATAACACAGGTTCTCCTAGCATAGGTATCAGCAGATCACTTTTTTGTTGAGACAAATGTAATTGATTTAAGCTGAATTATTATCCTTGCTCCCTTAAAATGTATCTTCTTTATGTTCTCTATGTTTGTCTAGTTTTGGTGTAAATAAACATTTTTATTTTTTATTTATTCCTAGGGAATAGTAATCAAATACTGGTGTTGATATATTTTCCATCATGAAATTGCTTATCCTTTGATAGATTTTCTTAAATGTAACTATTTTTTGTTCGTCCATCGTTTCGAATTTTAATGATGAAAAATAATTGGCCGGTCTTATTACTTTTGTAAAATGAAAATGAAAATAATTTATTGAATCCATTAAAATGTTCAACATTGTTTAGATTCAGTCATTTTTTGAACTACCACCCGGTTCGGAAAGCGGTTTTCACTAGAGAAGAACGGGTAAGAAACTCTAGTGTTGCTCTTTTCAAAACCAGTTTACAATGTGTATTGATTATTACAAAAATTACAAGTCGGTTTAAATCAGAGCAGTTCATTAATAACTTGTTATGATTTGCAAGATATAATGTGGGCAAACGAGCATGCGGTTTACCTGATCGTAAATGTATATGTATGTAAGTTTCAGTAATGGTAAATAACAGTCGATGCTCAATAACATCTACGACACTAAGACCGTAGATGCTTTGTCAGCCTCTCAATTTGCGATAGAGAATAGAAGAAAAAAAGGACGAGGGAAGGAAAATGGTTTTAGGCTACGTCAATCTTACCGAACGAAACACGAAGGTGAAGACATCGCCTTACATCGGTTTTTCGTGAGAAGTTGATGCTTTTGTTGATTCGGTCCAGTCTTAGCATAGTTTAAAGTAAGTATGGCTCTACAGTTTTAAAATATATATAGAACAAATAGAAAGTCTTATTCCTTTATTGTCAGCAATTTGTTTGTCATACCAATTTAACAATCGAACCTACAACCACTCTTATCCGTTGCAATCTGTTGCTACTTACTACACGCTATGTAACATCGTACACATGCAGAGGTTATTGCCCCAGCGCGTCTCAAAGCCGCGAATAGACTTGTAGTCTAAAATAAAAAGCCGGGCGTCCGAGCTCGCTCGGTTTCATTCACCGCGAATGACTCATCGCCAAGCCTGCGGGCCGCCCTACGCCTGGTAGCCAGGCTTTTTGGATAACTTGTCAAATTATTTGGATGGAAATTTTAATGTGCAGGAATGCTTGATTAAGTTTGTTTCTGATAAATAAAACGAATATAAAATAAATAGTTAACTAATTAATAGTTATAGCAAATTTCGAACTTTAAAGTATCATGTTATTTTAAAATTAATAACACATCACCAACAGAATACACACAGACCAAACAACATTATCACATCACAACCCTGATCAAGAATTTCATCCCAGACTGCACTACGAAAATTCCCGTTTAATATAAAACGTGGTCCATTCAAAGTGTATTTTAGTGGCGAAGGCAGTAGTAGCGTAGCGTGGCGCATGCGGCTTGTCGGGGGGCGCCGGGCGGGTCGATAGGGGCCGGCGGCAGTGCGCGCCGCGCCGCGCCCCAGCGAGCTCGCGCCCCCGCCATGAGGGCGAGCGCGCTGCTCGCCACCGTCGCGATCCTCAATGTGGCCAGCTATGCCGCCGCTGAGAAGAGCAAGTTCTGTGAGTTATGCACATTTTTTTTGTAAATAAAAGCCCGGTTTGCTGATTTTTGGGAGCTAATTTTGTAAAAATCATTTTTTATGTTAAAAGCGTCGTAAAATAATAAATTTAGCTATGTAACTTAAAGTTAAATTAAGTTAATGTCACAATTTTAAAATTTTTACGTAAAATAAAAATCGAAAATGTCTTATCGTGTGTAATTCATATTCATTACTTTTTAATCCAAGGTATTACTTCTTCAAAGTAAAATTCACAGGCAAAATTTCCTAGTGTCTCCCAGCGTCATTTTAAATTTTCTTATAAAAAAAATTTTTGGCGCCATCTACCGGTGCTCCTTTTTTGAACACTAGCCAAGTTTTCGCGCCTGTCCTGCCGACTTGAGAAGAATGTTGTAAGTGAGGTACTATAATTTTGTGTCTACTACGCGGGGGTATATGCTGTACTTCCTTATTTCTAAAGTAACCGATATTTTCAGTCATAATTCGTTCGTAGTTCTAATTTGAACAGTGTTATTATCATTTACAATTATTTTGGCGGGTACTTTTATTGATACTTTTGAAATTCAAAATACTCTTATTTAATTTTATATAATTAATCTAAAAGTAATTAAAATGAAGTAATCCTTCCTCGTGAATGAATTTGTTAATTTTTGCACCCTTCATAGCGTTTGTAAGTTGTTATACGTCTTTATTAAAATTTCTATTCCAAGTATTAAAAGCCTACGCTTCCTACTTTGAATATAGGTCGCGTAGACAATAAAGTAGAGCCGGGCGGGGGACGGGGGCCCCTCCTTGGAACTCATTACCCTTCGTGCCGTCCCCGTGCCGTAGCGTTGCCAGGATAAATTGTCACACAGTAATATGTTTTAAATTGATATTAACCGGTTATTATAGTTTATCACATGGAATCTTGTTGGTATAGACATTATTGGAAATGTATGTTGTCTGTTCTATTAATCCATTACTGTAATTTAATATTAAATATATTCAAATTGAAGCACTGTCGCGTGACGGCGCGGATTTTAAGCCATGGAAAGATTCTAATGTGACTTGTAAATAATTACTTATTTTTCTGCTATCGTAACTTGTAATCATATTAATTAATGGAAGACCGCTTAAACATTATGGAGAAAGAGTTACGTTATGGAATAATAATAATATAATGATTTATTTGGACTTCAAGATGTTTTTAAGTCAGTTTTCTGAAGAATATTCCTAATTAATTACAGTAAACTATTTTCCTGTTGGATAGTTTCGTGGTTTCACATCTTTATGTATTATATACGTAACACATTTCTATTTTTTACTCCAAACATAGAACAGGAAAAAAAGCGCCCAAAATATTGAATCAATTAAAGCCGTTCAATTTAGATTATTTCACCAAGAAGATCGAGGAAATTTGAATAAACAATAAAATGGGACATCATATTATATACCATCATTTTATACCCGAAGCTCCCGTCCGGTCCAATTTTAGGCTCCTGTTAATTTTACGCACGGCTATAACTAAGGACGAAGGGACCAAGATTATAATTTACCTTTCTGCCGACCACCATGTTTTATGATTCACACTCGTATGAGCAAAATTATCTCTATTCCCTCTATTATGACATTTTTGGTTATAATATATTTTAGGTTTTCAAATGGACTTGGCAGGACATTGATAGTAATTTACATCAGATTACAAGATAGGAAACGACGATTTGAGCAGCAGAATATAAGATTGCGACGGGCTTCAACATGTCTCAAAAATAAGAGACATATATATTGTTGCAGCCTATATACGTCCCACTGCAGGGCACGGTCTTCGCCTACAATCGGAAGAACGATTGAGAAGGGTTCGGCTAACAGACGTATTGCTCGAACTATTTTTTTCAAATACCTACAAGTATTATATGTTGATTTTTGGACAGGCATTTATACATATTTGTCTATGCTTCAAATTATTTCTTACTTATAAATAGGCTTAAAATCGTGTCTTTATTAGGGGTAAAAGACTAAACAACAAAAAAATATTTTTAATTTTATCAATACATTGACATAATATTCTTCACAACAACATTGAACTTTGATAACCTTACATATTGAAGCGAAAGGTCTTCTAGATAAATTAATAACGATGAACAATGCAAAAATATAAAGGAGTAAAGTACAAAAAATACATAAAAAATCATTAATTTATAAAAATAGCATAGGTCAATTACAAAATTGAAGTTTTTAAAAGAAACTCGGCGTTAAATACTACTGAAATATTTGTTAAGCTTCTGCCAGCCCTCGTTCAATTTATTTGCAAGCTTATCTACGGGCCCTGGACCTCCACAATGTCTTGGTGCCCCTGCAAACAGCACTGCTTCTCCGGGTCCAAGCTTTATGGTCTTATCTAGGCTTAAATGAGACCCAGTAGATAGTCTAGATCCAGCGGAACTGATGACAACAGTCATTTCTGCTGGAAGACCTGGGATTCT
This sequence comes from Deilephila elpenor, assembly GCA_949752805.1. Classification (NCBI taxonomy): domain Eukaryota; kingdom Metazoa; phylum Arthropoda; class Insecta; order Lepidoptera; family Sphingidae; genus Deilephila; species Deilephila elpenor. The sequence continues at coordinate 674,026 of OX457098.1, forward strand.
GGACAGCTGGACATCGGTGACGTCACGGGCCATGTTTGAGACCACAAGAAGCGACCCAGTACCTCCCCATCGTAGAACTGCCAGAGCGTCGTTTATTCGCTTTATCTAAAAAAAGAAAATGTTTTTAAAATAATGGGTCCGCTTAATGGACTGTAACGTAAATACTTTTAATGTATTGCTTGATTGAGTTTTGTAAACATTACTAAAAGTAATATTGTTGTAACCTTTTTATATAAATACTATTGAGGGGAACAATACTCTTCTCTTTATCCATCTGAGACCAGGCAAGATTATAAATCTACATTACGTGAAAGATTTTTATGCAAAGTTTCTTTCAAATTTATGTACTATTATAATGCCAAACTTAAATTACATATAATAGCTTTAAATACTTGACATCCATTGTTGTAAGTCACATCCAAATTATTCTAGACTATGTGTATTTATCTTTTATAGTTATAATTTCTCACCTCAACATGAGGTCCCATAGCAGGACTCTTCCTCATAGCAGCGGCTACCTTCACCACGCTGGCATGGCTGAAGTCATTATTGAACTCAGTTTTAGCATTAGCGTATCTATAGTTAGGTGCTAAAGGTAGCCAGGGTTCGCCAGTAGTAAATCCTGCGTTGACAGTATCATCCCAGGGGAATGGTGATGCTGACGAGACAGTAGGGTGAGGCCAGCAGTTTGACGAAGTGGCCCACTCTAGGATGGTGTCTGCGGCTCCTAGTTCGTCCCCTTGTTGGATGATTGCAGCCCCTGGTAGAATCAGAGCTAGGAGATTGATTGCATCTACCATTTCGCTGCCGTAGCGTGATGTTATGCGACTCTGATCGCTGGCACTCGTCTGTGTAGATCAAATCAATGTACTTTAATAACACCATTTATTCCTAATTTTACGATTAAACAATTTAATATACATGTGTTATTAAGCAATTATTTTAAAATTTTACCATGAACCATCACACTTAAATCTGTTTGTACCAAATTAGGTTATACTTGGTATATCTTGTGGTATATCTAGTAAATAAATAAAAAATGTAGCATTAATCATTTGATAAATATTGAAGCAATGGAAACTCTTACAATCCAAGTAGGTAGGACATCTTGAGGGGCAATTAGCATTGCGGCATGGACAGCTATGCCAAGAAATGCTGCTGAAGGTCTGTTAGGCATTGCTAAAGCAGTGCTGATAATGCTATTGGAACCCATTCCGTCTCCGTAATATATTGCAGCTATCTCAGGTTGTAGAGACGACTCTACTAAAATTGCTCTGCAAAGGAAAACATAGGAAAAAGCTTCATGAGTTACACCATATAAAAGTTCGAGTGATTCGTAGCTCTTAATTCTTATAAGAAAAAAATTGCAAGTCAACCTATTTTCATTCAAATATAGTCTCTTGTTATGTCAGGCACAAATGACAATCCCTGGTCTTAATAAATGAAATCTTCTAAAATTAACAATTAATATGGATGTTGTAAATTTCAAAATCCTTACGGCACATCAATCCCAGCGCCTCTAGCGCAACTGACAGCTTCAGCAGACAACCTCTTCAGCAAATTCTCTCCACATTTCAAGTCTTTGTAAAAGTCTGGGTTGAGAAGCACTCCGTTCACTCCTCGGCTGATCCAGGCGCATTGAGCTGATGATAGAGCAGCGGCTACGCTTTCAGAACAGAGATTTAAGAGTGCCTCTCCGTTTACTGACCTCCAGTAAGCATTGCGAGGTTCATGCCAAATCCATGCAGTGGTTTCTCCATCATTCTGAGAAAAAAATAAGATGGCAAGGTAGACAAACCACGGATTGCTTAAAGTTATAGGGCCAAGAAAAATAACTTTGGTTCTGTCTAGAGAATTGTGAATGGCAGTAACAATGTGTGAACAATAATATTATGTTATAATTCTTGACTCATTACAGAAATTAATCCAAGAAAAATGTGAAGGGCGAATCGTTTGTAAAAGAAATATTTTCACGGAAACCTGTCATGGGTGAATTAAATAACCCGAATTTTAAGTATTTCGCATCACGCAATGTTTTGTCAAATTCAATGACTTAGTACAATTGCGTTTGGTTGTAAAGTATTCCGTGACCCATAATAGTCTGTTGATTACTACCAAGTTTGCCCAAAAGATTTGTTGAATGGCAAACGTTTATTTGACATTTTATTTTGGCTTCATTTTTGGCATGACATTATCCATTATCCATTAAAAGCAAAGCCATGGATGTAGGCTGCTTCTAATTTTCAGTGTATTTGAGGTTGACGTAATCAAATCGTAGACTGCTATTTATGAATGACGAGGATAATGACAATGAAGAGCATGTATCGACAAAATATATAATATGAGAAATGCTTGATAATTAAGTTCTAATGTAGGTTTACTGGTGGCAGGTCTCTCATATTGGTGAGGCCACCTGGGTAGATACCACCGCAATGTCTATTTCTCCTGCCAAACAGCAGTGTGCATGCACTGTTGTGTTCCTATTTGAAGTTATAGCCAGAGTAATTGCTGGATATAATTAGACTTAACATCTTATGTCTCAGGATGGCGAGCGCAGTGGAATGCCAAGCATTGCTTTGTATTTCATGGTGTTGTTTGATTTTTTACTGTCCATGAGCGGTTGCATCGCTTACAATCAGGCGAATGGCATGGTAGTTGCGTAATAGTACTTACCGGTGGAGGATTATCCGGTGCGCCATCTTGCCACACAATTGTATCTTCAAACCCAGCTACGCGGTCAGCGCTTGATGCAAACCACTCAGAACCAGAACTGACAGTTTGTAATGGAATAGTGACGACTATTTTCAGTTCTGTTGGTTGAAATATAAAGGTTTAGGTTTTGGATAATTTTTCATGTGACAGGAAATTCAATTAAAAAGTGGGAACTCGAATTAAGTTATAATAAGCACTAAATAATCATACTTTAATACTAATATGCCATATAATAAATTAACCGGACTTTTCTTTCCCTTAATTTCCATACTTCAAACTCTATTGACCATTAATACGTCCGTTTCTACACAAGATCGTTTTTGAATCGAATTTTGACCCTCTTGTGGGACATTAACTATCAAAACATTTTGTGTAAACTCACCAATTTTCTTAGTCTTCTCTATCAAAGCATTAAAGATCTCGAAATTTCCATAACGCTCGTCAATAGCAATGAAGTCCATGTTACCAGGTCTGGAGCAGTCTTTACTTCTAGAAGATAATGGAGAGAGAATCACAGCATCCGCTCCTACTGCTCGCACGTAGCTTAGTTGTTTGATTGTTCCTAAAAACAATTTTATCCATCATAGGGATCCAAAAAACAAATAAATGTTTATCTGGTGATAACTAGGAATTAGTAATCACTAGAAGCCTCAAACACGTACAATATTTAAGGATTGTGGTGCTCCGATTTTGAAAATGAGTGATGGATATTTTTGGATGTTAAATAATACAAGGATCTAAAAGTGTTCATAAGCAACACATGGACATTTAGAATTAGTACAGTTAAAACACCGATAAAGAAGATCAGCTTAAATTGGTGTTGATTGAGTAGGAATTTTACTGGGTTTCATTGCAATCTATTAAATGATCTATTTATAGCCTCGTGTAAATATGGAGACGTAATTGAATATTTTTAAGAGCTATCATCACTGCACAACCCACAAAATGTCCACTTAAAGTATTTAAAGGACGTTTCAACTAAAATACATAACAATTTAACCAAAAACTTACCTTTCAAATCCCCGAGCCCGTCACCATCGCCATCTTTGAAGGAGTCCACCAGGACCCTATAGTAGACCGCATTGCTCCACCATGGCGCGTCACAAAGACCATGGGGAATCGAGTAGACGAGCATAACAGCCAGCAGCCACATCGCGAAACGCATTAATCAGATTATGGTGAATTAAATTACCATGACCTTTGAAGCAGACGACTATAATGAAGCTAGTGATGTCTTTGATTTCATTTTTTTGGGAAATATTAGAAATAGGTATTTATTTTCCAAACGAAAATGTGATTTCGGTGTACATAAGTTCACTTTAAACAATAGCCCAAAACGTAGTTACGGTGCCTATGATTCTCCTAAAGTTCTAGGAGTTATAAATAAATAATAATAAGTTTAATGTTTATACTTTATTTACCAAAAGAAAAATACGTAGTTTTACAGAGAAATGACAAAGGGTACACGTTATAGGTTGTTACAGGTAGAGTAATACCAAATGTCTTTTAGCACATCATATTGTATCTTATATCTGTCTCCCAAATTAGGAAGAACCTGCATCTTGAGAGTCAGTAATGTTTAGTCTGAAGTTAGGTGAATCGTAAGAAATCTAAACCGCTAAACGGTTTGTTTTACCCTCTACAAATTGAAGCCATTTCATCTCACTGATACAACAATATATCTACATAATATATGTTTTACATTGCCTACATGTTATGTTTCTCTCTGCGTTCAGCCACTAAAAAATAACACGTAACAAAATTGGTACACTTGATAAAAGATACAGTTATAATATAATATACTATTATACATACGTATCCAACACAATCCGAGCCCATATGCAGCAATAATTGTTAAATACAATACGTCACCTGGATTCAATTTCCATTGGTTATTTAGTTTCCCAAATGAAACAGGCACCGCTCTACTGCGGATGTGACGTAGCGCGAAACATAATTGCCGGCTGTGTGTACGCAAATTACACCGTACTGTCCGTTCATGTAACAGACGCTCCATAATTCTACATATTGGTTTCATGGCATTTATAACTTCATAAGTATCTTTGAGTATTTAATAATCAGATAGATGGTATGTTGCAAGTGTGCCTTACTAGTAGATTTTTTCCTTTAAAATTTCATAATGACATTAATGTTTATGTTTACGAATACTAATAGAACGTTGACGGCATCACATGTGTATTGGTAAATAGCGTAAAATTCCTCTTAAAAGCCGGTTTTTGTCAACGCAATTACGGTTACCTTAAGACATACTCGTAGATAGCCAGAGTAACTACTGGACATATTGAGACTTAACATCGTATTTCTCAGGATGGCGAGCGCAGTGGAATTCCAAGGATTGACTTGTAATTCATGGTGTTGTTTGGTTTTGCTACTGTCCATGAGCGGTCGTATCGCTTACCATCAGGCGAATGGCATGCTCGTCTCGCCATTCATTGCAATAAAAAAAAAAGATTTGGGAATTAAAGGTGATTCGTTGTATCAACTACATATTAATCGATACACGATAAATTAAACAACATTGATATCGTCGATCAAATATATACTCGATATAGAACACAAATTGCATTTAAATATACAATTTGACAAATTAAATTACTTTTAAATAATAATTTAATTTAAATATAATTCAATTACATTTTAATAAACAAGTTACGTGGGTGCTGATCGTAGCACCAGAGCCTCGCCGGGTTGTAGAGTTATCTCTCCCAGGGTGACCGACTCACTGGAAAAAACATATCTAATTATTTATTTGTAACATTTTTTTTGACTATTGTAGCTATCCAAGAATATCTTTTAGATTTCCTTAGACCTATTCACCTCATAATCATTATTATTTATTAAAAAACCATAGGCGGTGCTTTTATTACATGTAATTTCTGTTGTGTCTTTTGTGTACAATAAAGAATAAGTAATTATAATAAACATTTAATTAATAAATACACCCAACAGTCACACACATAGTCCTGATCCCACATTGAGATCAATTAAGTCTTGTGTCGCAGGTATTAGAACTACGAGAGACTTTTCGGTCTCACAAACACCCAGACCCGAAAGAAATATTTGTGGACCGCACAAACATTTCTCTCGGTGCGGGGATCGAACCCGCGGCCTCTCGTTTCACAGCCGGCGTTTAACCAACTTCGCCACGGAGGCTGTCAATAATAATGAAGTACTGAATTAGTTTACTACAAAAAAACACGTACCCAGTCAGTCTCCTGGAATGGACACTGGAAGTATACACAGTCAAAGGCGCTTTTAGTTGGGGTATTACAGACAGATCCACTGTGTCTTGTTGTCTGCCCACGTTGAAGACCAGGGAATAGGTGTCATGGGTGAGCAGGTGGCGCACCAAGACTAGGGTGTTCTGACTGAGGGCCTCGACGTGGTGGCTTCCATGAGAAAGGGTCGCCGCTCTTCGAAGGCTGGTTAGTTGTTGGTAAACCTGGAGAATAGGATAAATTAATTGTTTAATTTATTGATTTGATTTTTGAGTGATGTCAAGCTATCGTGTAAGTTCTATTTCTCGTCACATAATAATTATTTGTAGAATATATCAAGTTAAACCAGGAAAATTATGGTTGTATTGAGAATTCTGATTGTATTGGCCACCGCAATAATCTAATTACCTATCAAACTACATTCGAACTTATGCTAAAATTCATCAGTGTAAGGTATATGGCTCATAGCCAGCAGTAGAACGTGTATCGTCTGATGTAAAGAAATCATAGAATCATAGAATTTGAATTGAAGTAGTTAACCTGTGGTTTATAGTCAATATGAGGCCCTACTGTAACTCCATAGCAAATATACATAGGGGCTAATTTATAAATACTAACCGTATCAAAACGACACCTAAACCTGTTTATTTATCAGACGTTTTAAGATATTCCTTACCTTAAAGTGACTACGTTCAGCTTCCCTCTGAGCTTGAAGGTTGATCGTCATATAATCTTCGGCTACTGGCAACCAGGTTCTGTTACTGGTTGAGAAGCCCGCGCTGGTGGTATTGTCCCAATGGTAAGGCGTTCTTGCGGGGTCTCTAGAATACTCCAGGTAGTTCGTGGGGTCGCCCTGGTTCAGGGCTGCCACGTCCACTGTGTCATTCCAACTGACGTAGCCGTCCCTCATGCCGATCTCCTCACCCTGATATGTGATCGCAACTCCTGGTAGCAGCATGTTGAGGGCATTGAGGCCATCGACCATGTCGGTTCGGAATCTTGAAGGCATTCTGTTGTTATCGTGATTGCCGAACTGTAAGAGAAAATTGATTATACATAATATAGAGCCTTCTAGAAGCTAGTATCATTATTTCTCAGAAAAAATATTAAATCTAATGGGATTGTTAATGTATTTGTTGGATCAGTAAAAATCCAAAAATTAATATCTCCTCTATCGTATTGCTGTAAAATTCGTAATCAAATATAGATAATAGTAAAGCAGGTACTTAATCAGCTTATTCGTTTTTTTTTAAATTGCTGGGGTATGACTTCGCGTCACTAAGAAATGCTAATAACTGTACTGTACTATATCAGCCCAAATACGCGCCACTGCAGGGCACGAGCCTCCTCTACAATCGAGAGTACGATTTCTCAATCGTGTTTATGCTAATAACACCTCATATTTTAATCTACGGTATTGGTACCTTACCACCCAGTTAGCAACATTCCCACGAGGCATGTAGGTCAGCCATCGTTGAATCACATAGGCGAAATCCCTGGCGTTGGACTCTGCAGATAAGCTGGTGATGAAGTCAAAGTTGAATGGGAAGTGGGATCCTACTCGATCCCTCTCGTCGCCGTAGTACAACATCGTCATTGTCATGTTGGCGTATGCTTCTGCTAGCAGTATTCTGAAATTATACGAATCTGATTATACCTATATGGCCAATAGAACAAAAATTAGATATGTTATTGAATAATATTTTATTTAATGATTGTATTCAAATAGACTGTCGAATGAATTATTCATTAAATAATGTTAAAGCATTGGAATAGTTTCAAATATATCATGGTAAATCCTACTTAGTATCAGCTCCATTTCTCCTGTGCCAATCATCAGCAAAATCCCTCCATTCGTAAACCACGTCATAGAGCTCAATCAAATCTCTGATGTACAATTGCGTAGTATATCCAATCTGACTGGCATTCAAGAACATGTTCCCACTGAGGGGTTCGTCAGGATACACCCCGCCGTGATCATCGGGGTTCGCTTCGAAGAGGTGGGGTAAAGCGTCCAGGCGGAAACCGTCGACTCCCTTCTCGAACCAAAACCTCATGATGTTGAGCATCTCTATTCTCACTAAAGGCTCTCTGAAGTTGAAGTCGGCTTGCTCGATGGCGAACTGGTGAAGGTAGTACTGTTGGCGGACGTCGTTCCATTCCCACACGGTTCCTCCGAACTGGCTCACCTGAAGTTGTCATTATAGGATATGGTTTAGTAATTAGTGTCTCGAAATTATTAAAGTTTCCAAAGATAGTGATTTACGAAGTAATTTGAGTTCACACTTGAATTCAAGTCATTAATTTTTTTAAATAATTACAAATAATTTAAATTTTTTTGATGAAACTACAAATATTGATAAAGTTAATGTTAAATAGCTGAGTGTATTCAATTATGTAATTTTATTAGATAAAAAATACTACTCTAGGTTCTTAAAAAAACAAAGGTAGGATTATTTTCATTAAACACATCTCGCAACTTCTTACAATATTTAAAAAAAATATAATGTTCTTTTATAGTGTATTTTAAAAATAAATTACAAACCCAATTAGAAGGGACTCTTCTGCCATTAGGACTGTTAGGGTCCAGCACGGGGTCTGCCCACACGAAGTAATTCTCGTACCCCGGGTCTCTGGCCACCGATCTGATGAAGTACTCCGACTCCGTGCTGGCGTGGTTCGGCACGTAATCTAATAGCACTCTTATCCCTGAAAGTATTTCATACATATATACATAAACTCACGCCTTTATTCCCGAAGGGGTAGGCAGAAGCACCACCAGGACACCCACATTTCGCCTTGTATATTCCATCCCACAATGTGATAGGGGAATATCGCCATATCGGGCACAAATTCCTGACTGCGGACTAATAATGAATAGAAAAATCCATTATCACTTTGCCCAACCCGGGATTCGAACCCGAGACCTCAGCTTTGTAACCGTACCGTAATACAACTACACCACCGAGGCAGTCGCTCGGAAAGTATTTCAGAACTATAATATTTTTCCATTCTACTGTTTGGAATGTACACCAAGTTTCAGCTATACTTATTGGCTAATATATACCAACAATGCCATCGTTTCTTTACTATTCAAAACTTTGTATATCGATATGATTCAGCTTTCGCTCTATTACGACATTCCTTAAATGAGAATAAACTGAGATAAGCTGATTTTATATTCCTCATGACTTTTTACTATTCCTTTATAGATAATAATATGTACCTATAATTGTTTAGGTATATGAAAACAATAATATTTTTTATCGATTATGAGATTCGTATCTATTTCTTATAATCCCAATACCTTGTCTTGATGTAAAATATATTTATAACAAGAATGTTTGCGATAAGTATGTAAATGATATTTATTGTTATTTCGAATGTGTTATCGCCAAGGCTGGTGCTCTTGGTGATTTGCACTTTGTACGGCGTATATCTACTCTGCTAAATTAGTAAGAAACCAGATTTCAGAACACTAGGTCTTTGGGTTTCATAACATTGCTAAGTTCAATTCGTACCCTTTATATGATTGTATAATATACATGTATTAAGCCTTGGTTATTATCAATCATATTGACTATTCAAAACTTGATTTTTAAAACAATTATCTCAAAGATTATTTAAATAGAAAATATTTATTTTGGATTCGTTGACAAGAAAAACAATTCTACAGCGGAGAGTATATAGTAATATATAGAACTTTTAGAATCCGATCACAGCATCCATAATACAAATTTGTAGAATGCCCAAGGTCGTGAAAATACAAAGATATTGATAGATAAACTGAGCAATAGAGAAGAAACTATTTTTGACAGCTTACCAAGCTGATGAGCTCGTTCCACCAACTCCTCAAAGTCCGCCATGGTGCCGTACTCATAGTGAATGTCGTAGAAGTCGCTGATGTCGTACCCGAAGTCCACCATGGGCGATGGGAAGATTGGCGACATCCATATTGCACCGACGCCAGACTCCACGAAATGCTCCAATTCACTGGTAATTCCTGATATTCAAGACAAATTTATTGAAATATTTAGAACCATTTTCTTTTCGTTTGGAATCGGGTTTTTGAACGTAATCCTTCTTTCTACACTCGGGCGTCGAATTTCCTGTAAATTTTGCGAAAGAATTGTCCTGGGCTACTGCCAATTCTTAATCCATGCTGCTTTGGAGGAAATTGCTATCTACTTTTAAAAATGGTCTTTCACGTACGGTTTCAGATATGGTTGCGCTTTTGTAAGTTTAAATATATTATACTTCGATTACAAATTAAGCGTCGCTGAGAGTTAACGTCAAAGGTAAAAATATATTTTACTTACGCATTGTTTCAGAATTTTCATTCGGCATAAATATTCTATCTTTTCTCTGAGGTTATATTATAAGGTATAATAAGTTAATACAAGCTTATGCAATTTTTGTATATGTGGACACAATTTATTGCGATGAATGCAGCAACTCTAGAGTTATTATTTAAAGGCGACCCTAGATTTTTTTAAATACTTAAATAAGGGTAGGTCTAGTCAAGTCTATACATTACATTTTGTGAAATATTACGTTATTAAGGAGCATTACCAAAGGGAGAAAAATACATACATCCAGACGGATTTGTGCCGGCCCGCTAGTATTCGACGAAAGACGATTTTATTAAAACTTGGTTATTAGGAGGCCAAAAGTTTCGGAGCTCACTTGAATCATTAATGAAGTATTAGTAATTCCAGATCGAATTGTCAAATGGAAAAGTTTTCATTTGGTTTTAGTTTCGAATATTTTATTGGATTTTGGAAGTTGGTTTTGATGCTTTCGATGGTACTATTTAAGCTAATGGAAACTAAATTTTATAATGTATTAACCTAACCTAACTTAACTCGTAAACAGCAGCAATAATTGTGGAGATTCAAACCTTATCAGAAGACTGGATCTCCGCCAGAACCCAACAGAAACTATATTATATAACTATTAAATTAGCCAAAGAGCAATAAATTAGGTTAAAAAAATCTAAAAAACTATACAAACCTTTCAAATCCCCAACTCCGTCGCCATCACTATCTTTGAAAGAGCGGGGGTAAATCTGATAGATCACCGTGTTCTCCCACCAGTCCAGCTCCCTCAACTCTGGAGGCGAAGGGCCCCGGCTAGCCAGGACCGCCCAGACGATGCACCCCACCACGACCCCCACGACTAGGAGGACCCCCACTGCGATACCAGCCACCTTCCACAACTTAGCCATGTTGACTGTCAAATGTCTCACTAGGGGTCGTCAAAAATCGCTTATCATGCCGCAGTATCGTTGTAAACGGTTATCATAATCCATTTTTATTTGTGGAATATTGTAGAATAAGCCATATTTATTATCATGCTAGTATCTTTATTGATTTATTCGTTTATTTGTGTGATTGAAATTGTAGATTATTATATTTATATGAACGCGATATATTTGATTTATATCGCGTTCACTATGGAGTTCGCCAACATCCGCGGACTCCATACAAACATTAATGCCGTCCACCACCATCTTGAGACGGCCCGGCCTGCTTTGCTCTTCTTGACGGAGACGCAGATTCGTTGTCCGGCCGACAATTCTTACCTGATGTACCCCGGTTATTCGCTTGAAGGAAACTTCAAGCCAAAAGCCGGGGTATGCTTGTATGTTCGGTCGGACGTCTGCTGTCGCCGTCTGCGCTGCATGGAGGACCCCTCCTTCTCCGCACTGTGGGTGCACGTGGATCTTGGTTCTCTGAGCCGCATCTACGTGTGCCTCTACAGGTCACACAACGGGGACGATGAGACGACTCGGCTGTTCAGGTACCTTAGCCAGGCGGCAGATGACGCGCAGGTGCAGTTCCCGTCAGCGGAAATGGTGGTCTTGGGGGATTTCAATGCACATCATGAGTTGTGGTTGGGCTCCTCCAAGACCGATCATGCTGGCAGAGCTGCCCATGCATTCGCTCTGACACATGACTTGTCACAACTGGTGAACCAGCCCACCAGGATCCCGGATGTGGCGAGTCATGCGCCTTCTCTGCTGGACCTTCTGCTGGCGAGTCACCCGGCCGGGTATAGTGTGACCGTTAGTGCTCCTCTGGGCACTTCCGATCACTGCCTGGTTCGGTCGTCGGTACCGTTCGCTTCTCCTCCACGTCCCGTGCAGGTTAAGCGAAGGGTCTGGCATTACTCGTCGGCGGATTGGGATGGTATGCGGGAATATTTCGCATCTATCCCTTGGCGGCAGCGCTGCTTTGAGGGAAAAGATCCTTCTGCGAGTGCCAACGCTATTGCTGACGAAATCAGACTAGGAATGGAATATTATATTCCTTCCTCTGAGATCGCCAGTAAGGGCCGTGGACGCTCCTGGTTCAATCGGGCATGCGCCGATGCTGTCGGTGACAAACAGGCGGCGTATCGCGCTTGGATCAGGGGTCGCGCTAACAAGGATCCTAATATCAGTTCCCTCAAGGAAGCCTATAATCGAGCCGCCAAGGCCTGCAAGAAGGCCTACGTTAGAGCGGATGCCCAGCGCGTTTGCAGGATTGGGCGTGCGTTGGCCAATCACCCAACTAGCAGTCGTGCTTATTGGAGTTTGGCCAGGGCCGTCCAGTCTAACTTCTGCCGTCCAGCACTGCCACCGCTGAGGTACCCGGAAGGTTCGCTGGCCCACAAGCCGCAAGAGAAAGCCGCCTTACTGGCAAATCTCTTTGCGGCTAATTCCCGCCTCGAGGACTGTGGTTCCCGGCCCCCGCCGGTGCTGCCTGATTGCGGATCCTCAATGGCGGATATTCGCATCAGGCAGTGTGATGTGCGGCGTGAGCTACGGTCTCTCGATGTGCGGAAAGCCAGTGGTCCGGATGGAATACCGGCGGTGGTTTTAAGGAGTTGCGCAGCGGAGTTGTCTCCTGCACTGACACGCCTCTACCGAGTGTCCTACCGCACAGGTGTTGTGCCGGAATCTTGGAGGGAGGCCAATGTGCAACCGATCCCCAAAAAGGGTGATCGGTCAGACCCTACCAATTATCGCCCTATCGCTATCACCTCAGTGATGTGTAAGGTCATGGAGCGGATCATAAACGCTCAATTGGTCCGCTACCTGGAGGATCACTCGTTGATCAGTGACAGACAGTACGGATTCCGTCACAACCGATCAACGGGTGATCTTCTGGCGTTTGTCCTGCATCGCTGGGGTGAGGCGATAGACCGGCGTGGCGAGGCTCTTGCTGTGAGCCTCGACATAGCCAAGGCGTTTGATAGGGTCTGGCACCGTGGTCTCCTATCCAAGCTTCCGGCATACGGTCTGCCCGGCAACTTGTGTTCGTGGATTTCTGGCTTTCTGCATGGGCGTAGAATGCGTGTTGTCGTTGACGGACACGCTTCGGCGCTCATGTCGGTAAATGCCGGAGTTCCGCAGGGCTCGGTGCTGTCGCCCACCCTGTTTATTCTGCATATCAATGATATGTTGTCACTTGGCAACATTCATTGCTATGCAGATGACAGCACGGTTCATGGGCGATACTGCCATGGGTCCCCAGGTTGCCGGGTCGACACTGTGAGTGGGCGCGAGGATCTTGTCATTGAGCTCAATCGATCCTTGGATCTCATTTCTACATGGGGCTCCAGGAATATGGTTGAGTTCAATGCCAGGAAAACCCAGGTGTGTGCGTTCACGTGCAAAAAATCCCCGTTCTCTCCCCTCCCCATTCTTCAGGGTATTCCCCTCTCAATGCGGAATGACCTGAGTATCCTTGGTGTGGATATCCGTTGTGATCTTAATCCAAGGAATCACATCGAGGGCGTAATATCTGCCACTTCCCGCAGGGTTGGGGTCCTGAACAAGGTGCGTCGGTTTTTCGCGCCCGGTCAACTCTACCGCTTGTATAAAGCGCAGGTTCGGCCGGGTATGGAATACTGTTCGCACCTCTGGGATGGATCCGCCCAGTACTTACTCGATGCCTTGGATGGATTGCAGCGGCGGGCCATCCGCATTGTGAATGATGCAGACATTACGGGCAACTTAGAGTCGCTACAGTTACGGAGGGATGTCGCCTCTCTAAGCGTGTTCTACCGTCTGTATCATGGCGAATGCTCTGAGGAATTGTTCAATTTAATCCCCTCCTCTCCTTTCATTAACAGAACCACGCGTGCTGGCTTGCGGAGCCATAGCTTGACTGTTCAATCCATTTCGGCGCGAACCAAAAGGTTCTCTAATTCTTTTTTCTGCCGTACAGTCAAGCTGTGGAACGGTTTGCCATCGCACGTGTTCCCTCCTTCCTATAATCCTGGGTCCTTCCGCCGTAGCGTGAAGAGGCATCTCAGCGGGCCGGCATGATTGTATCGAATGGTATGAGACTACCGTTTGATACCATTCGATACTCTATCTGGACGGCATTAGCACTTACCATCAGGTGCAATGCAGTCACTATGCCGTGCCAGGTTAAAAAAAAAAAAAAAAAAAAAAAATATTTTTATTACTTGGTGTGAATGTATATATAGATGCTTTATTATAGAGATCCCATCTTTTTTCAGTCTAAGTAGGAAAAACTGTTTCCTTCAGAGAGTGTACGAGTATGTGTGCGTCTCATTTTTTGCAACATTGTAGTAAAGTTTAAATTAGAAAATATTTGTTTAACAATATAATGAATGAAAACTTTGAAACACGAATGTAGTTGGTTGGCACGAATAGGCTTTTATGTATCTGCGTAAGTTAATTTGTGTTCGTCTGCATAATACATACTATGGATATCATCTGGGCGACGGTTTATTAAGGCAGAATTTAAAATGTAAAAAAATATAAATCCGTTAGTTTATTAATATCGCTCCCAAAAGTTTCATTTGTTACGTAAAATGTCTTTAATTGAACTTAGCTAGTAGTTTACATCCACAAATGTAGGAGATTCTAGTATTTTCCAACTGGTGGATAATGTAATACGAGCGCCTCCCCTGGTTGCAGCGTGATGGTTCCTAACTGAATCTTGTCCCTGCAAAAAGTTGAATTATATTTTGAACGATGTCATGGCCAACTTGATCTATCAAAGATTCCAAACCATATATTTCCTGTCTTGCATTTCGTATGCGATAACGCTTAAAAAAATAGTTGTTCGTGTAATGAGAACTTCCCTATCCCTTGTATACAATACTGTTTAGGTAGGTACTATCTAGTGGTTTGTGTCAAGTATCATTACGTAAATTCTTGCGTTTTGATTTTAATAACATTGAAGCTTGTGGAAGCATTTGTGGACATACTTAATGTCGTAATAATTATATGTTTAGACTTTAGAGTAATGTTGCTTTTGTTCTCAAATTTACATCACGTAAGCAACCATCTCGAACGACCTGTTTATATCTTTACCCTTGCTAAAAAAAACTAAAAGCAATCACTTTTGAAAGTTATAAATTGTACTTACCCTACTCTTCTAGCTGAATTAACGCTCGCAATACGTACATCAAAAGGACCTTTCAGGTACCTATCTCTCCTGAGGTCTACTTCATCAGGCTCCTCTCCTACATTGAAGAGAAGGGCATACGAGCAGCAGGTGTTCAGGTATCGCACCACCAGGAGTGTGTTGTATGTGATCGCGCGGATGTGGGTGTGACCGTGGGATATAGATTCTTCTTTTCGAAGCCTTGTCATGGCGCGGTAGACCTGAATATGGGAAATAAACTTCTAGTAATATGATTTATGATGTGAGACGTAGAAGTGAATCCAAATCACACATGAATATTAGGTCTAATTATCCAAAACTGATGAAATATCTTAAATATCCCAATTACTTAATTTAGACCTTGCATCACACGAATATTATGATAAAATATTATAAGACACTTTCTACTTTACTGTAATATAAAAATTGCATTGTGTTGTATTTAGAAATAGCTTAGATTATGTTGTTTTGAATTGTGTATCCTAAAGGTGCGTATACGTATAACATTTGTATGGCAATTAAAGCTTTTTTATTCTTTCAAGATATTTTCCTCAATACCTACTTTAAAATGACTACGATCTGCTTCGATTTGAGCCTTTAGATTTATAGTTTCATAATCTTCAGCGACCGGCAGCCACGTAGTCGCATTAGTGGAAAACCCTGCACTGACGGTATCGTCCCACTGAAACGGGGCTCTGTAAGCATCCCTGGACTTGGTCAAATCTCCGGTTTCAGTCACATATACGTCTCTGCTCTGAGCCCGAGTGACAGTGGCACTTCTCATGCCGATCTCGTCTCCGTAGTACGTTACAGCGACTCCAGGAAGGATGAGGACCAGGAGATTGATGCCGTCTACCAGGCGATATCCAAGTCTGTTGGACACTCTTTGTCTTTCGTGGTTGCCCGACTGAAAAAAATATGTATTTATGTGATTGCTAAGCATCATTTCATAAACTCGTAGCGGTAAAGAGACTGGTTATATGTCTTCTATATCAGCCCATATACGTCCCACTGCAGGGCACGGGCCTACTCTACAATCGAGAGAATCGATTGAGAGTGGTTAGGCCATATAGTCCACCACGCTGGCCTAGTGCGGGTTGGCGGACTTACATACCGTAGAAATTCTTTAAAATCGCTACGGTATGCAGGTTTCCTCACGATGTTTTCCTTCACCGTTAAAGTGCGTGGTGATCGACTATCAATACACACATAACTACGAAAAGTCAGTCAGAGGTGTGCCCTGGGATTTGAACCCGCGACCACCGTGAACATGTAGGCAGCCGCGTCTGGTCCGTTACCAACAGGCCACCACGCACTTTTATGTGATTGCTAAGCATCATTTCATAAATTCGTAGCGGTAAAGAGACATGGTTACATGTGTTATCCTGCGTAAAATTATTTGTTCTTTTGAATGTTACAGTTACTTATTTCATACTACTTGCAAAAGAAAACAATTTCAATAAAATATGTTTGGGAATATTAAATAAACAAAAAAATCATACCACCCAATTAGGTACATGTCCATAAGGCAAGTATGTTAGCCATCGTTTAATGTTGTACGCGTAGTCTCTGGCGTCCGATTTAGCGTTGATCTTAAATATCAGATCAAAATTGAACGAAAAGTGAGCCCCGTTCCGACCCTGAAGACTTTCGTAACACAACATAGTCTGTTTGATGTCTCCATAGGTTTCGGAAACTAGGATCCTAAAAGACAGTAATGAAATGAATTAAGAAAATCTCATTTGTCTGACAAGTATCAGGACTATAGCACTGGGATACAGGTCTCTTCGAACTGGCTGTTGTAGAGCATAATACGACATAATATTAAATAATATCACTTGTTCCTATAGTCGTTTATTTTGTGCATTAAATTTCAATTCTTAAATCTCTAACATAAAGTATAAAGTTTTATGTACTCACTTAGTGTCAGTATCACGGTCATCCTTAAATTCATCAACGACATCCCTCCAGCTGTACAAAAGCTCATAATTCTCGGGCAAGAACATAGTGTACTTTCTGTTTAAATACGTGGGGTCCTTAGAACTGGTGAATCTTTTAGCCGAAAGTGGTTCGTCAGGGTACATTCCTCCAAAGTCCTTTGGATCAGCTTCGTAGAAGTTATCGATGGAGTCTACCCTCCATCCGTCGATATTCTTGTCCAGCCAGAATTTGAGGATCCTCAGCCGTTCATTGATGACGAAAGGCTCAGTGTTGTTGCCGTCTCCTTGTGATACGGCAAACTGGTGGAGATAGTATTGTTGTCTCTTTTCGTTCCATGTCCACATGCTTTTCCCGTATTCGCTAATCTAGAAGCCGTATAGTTAGAGAAACATAAGTACACGGTAAAAATCTCGTTAATTTTTAAAGACCAGATGATGATGGTCGGATATTCTTAACCAGCTAAATAGCAATCATGAACTGTAAAAAAACGTTTATACCTAATTGGAAGATAACTAGATAGAATGACTCAAAGCAGAGACGATAGATATGGGCTTAGGTCTTAGTCCCAAGTCCATTATCCTTAGGTCGGGTACGGCTTGGGAGACGGAGTCAGGAAGATATTTTAATTTACAGCTTACCCAATTAGACGGAGGAAGGCGGTTGCTGCTATTGCAAGGGTCTGGTCTGCC
This sequence comes from Deilephila elpenor, assembly GCA_949752805.1. Classification (NCBI taxonomy): domain Eukaryota; kingdom Metazoa; phylum Arthropoda; class Insecta; order Lepidoptera; family Sphingidae; genus Deilephila; species Deilephila elpenor. The sequence goes on from OX457098.1 coordinate 692,017, forward strand.
ATCAGCCCACACATACAAGTTCTCAAACCCTGGTTCTCGGGCTACAGATTTCTCGAAGTAAAAGGATGATGTACTGGAGTGGTTAACGACGTAATCCAGCAATATTCTTAAACCTAGTGAATTATAATTTTAATGACTATTATGTGATAAACAAATATATATTTCAAGTCAATGAGCGTCAAACCTAGGCATCAAAGTTAGAAACGCTTGACAGCTAAAAAATCAAGTACCTATACTACTAGTTCAGGAATTACGATCGGAGTTTGTTACCATCTTATATATGTTTTTGATTCATAGACATTTAACGAGTTATAACATTACCAAGCTTATGTGCTTTTTCCACGAGTTCTTCAAAGTCTTTCATGGTCCCGAACAACTGGTCTACTTTACAGAAGTCGCTGATGTCATATCCAAGGTCCAAGAACGGTGTTTCGAAGAATGGAGTGAGCCAAATAGTCTCCACACCTAGGTCCACGAAATAGTCTAGTTTGTTTATGATACCTGTAAATATAAAGATACAGTACATTTTATAGCACACGTCATTAAATTGCACCTGCCAATAAGTATCAGGCAGCTCAGGACATCAATGCACCACATCACAACTCGCAATTAATCATGCCACACAAAAAAGAAGCCTAGATTATTAAAGAATGTTTTTAAACTAGGTTTCATCAACTCTTATTCTACTATTCTCTAATTTCCCGAGCACAACTAGTGAGAAGGTATTAAAAAGAACTAAAAAGAGAGTATAAATTACCTCTTAGATCTCCAGAACCATCGCCATTGCTGTCCTTAAAAGACCTTACAATGACCTCATACACAACGGTGCGCTCCCACCAATCGAGTTTCTGCAGCTGCCGTCTCTCGCATTTCGCTTCACTCGTATTAGCACTGGCCATCCATATTCCAACAGCTAGGATGTACAGTTTCACGTAATTCCCCATCTAAATACTATATGAAACACTTATATATACACTATAATTTAGATTGATTAATTTGTCTTCGTACTTATCAACATCTAAAGTATCAACGAGTGTGAAAAGATTTTATTTTACCTGTTGACAAAAATATGCAAGCCTTTATAAAACTAGTTGATTCTTGAACACTGCATTTATTTTGGTCACTGTGGCGAGTTTAACACCTTTGTTTAATGATCACGATCTGATTGGATGCCAGCACCTAGCCATAACTATATGTTTTTTGAGAAAAAGAATTGTATTCATTGGAGTAAATGCTAATAGCGTATTCCTTATTAAAGTCACAGCACTAATTACTGTAACGTACCAGTTATGCGAGAAGTTTTGTGTAATAACAAATGTTGTATCACCTCTACGTGACCCACGTGCGAGTAACTACCAAGTCTTTGTAATACTAACTGGTTAAGTTAAATAACTTGTTTAAGTTGTTTCTTTTGATATATTAACCGATATACGTCCCATTGCAGAGCACGAGCCACCTCTACAATAGAGAGCACGATTGAGAGATTATGCCACATAGTCTACCACGTTGGCGTAGGGGGCTGGCAGCCTTTACATACCACAGAAACTTACAAATCGCTATGGTATGTAAGTTTGATGATGGTGATTGACATCAGTACACATAACTCCGAAAAGTCAGAAGGGTGCCCTGGGTTTTGAACTCGCCACCACCGCGAACACGTTGGTAGCTCTGCGTCTGTTCCGTTACCAACAGGCCACCACGAATTTGTCACATTTTAGGTCTAACCTGTATATGTTGTTACTATACAATTAAATTTTCTGCGACTTATATCGGTCGTTGCCTACACAAAATAATTAACGGAACATGTTTATTATACAAAATAATGATTAATTTGCAATACCTGCCACGAAAGCGGTTCAACCCTACCCTACCCTTATTAATTAACCCTTCGAATATGCTTACTCGTATTTAAAAGTGAATAAATTGGTGTATCATTTGCGTCGTTTCAATTTTACGTATTAAAAAGTTTCAAGATTTATGTTCTCCTGATCATTTTCATTACGAAACTCATAAAGGTTTTATAAAAATAATATTTATTATACTAATTGAACTAAGAACCTCTCAGCCTCATAAGAAACAACGATAACGTAATATCTCACACAAAATTGAAACTAACGCCATCTATGAGCACAACTAACAAACTAAATGTCCGTTAACTTGCTCTTTTGAACATAATGTTTGAAACAGCAAACTCTCAACCGTACCAGGTTGTAACGCAATTATTCCTGAGGGAACATTACCTAGACTCCTGGAGCATAGAGGTCTGAAGTTATCTACACAAAGCTAGTTAGTGTTCATGTAGGTTAGTTGGCTCTCACAAATGTAAAGGATTATAATTCAACAATGTTGTTTAAAGCTGGACTGTTGTTTGAATCTGAGCATATTAGATAGAGTGGAAGTTTGTAATTGTAATTATAAATACTAAATAGGTTGGCGTAGGGAAAGAAGATAATAGAGGCAATCAATGTGATGTTGCTGAATTTCATAGTTAACTAGTTTGCGAATACAAATAGGACACATATTAAACTGTCATAATATGCAGAATAGAACAGGAAATTATAACAACTCAATGCAACGAAATGAACGATACCTTTTTCGACTCCAAGGGTACAACGAAATTTGCACTTACTGAAGAAAAGGCAACGATAATAACAGCGATGACAAAACTTATTGATCGCTTCACTTATATATGAAACAACTGCATTTTATCAAATAAATTACAAAGCGAGTTATTTCAGGGCCGTTTCTTTATCAAACTGTAAACCGTAGAAAAGGATGTGCAGCAAGAAAAAACAAGACATTAAATAAAGGTATAAATTCTATAGACACAGACTAAATAAATAAAACACTAACTAATTAATCAACTACCATAAAAGAGTAGCTTGTACTCAATGGATACATAAAAATTAAAACGTATTGACTTAGAATAGAATAGAAAAACCATTATTTGTTTATAAAAATACACATACACTGATGTCTGATACAAAACTAAAATAACTAAATTACAAACCTACTATTACAATTTACAATGGACATCAAAATGAAAGATAAAAGAAAAATAAAATAGTAACATACCCAAAAAAGTTTTGGTAAACCTTTTTCTGCCTACAGTTATGGTTTGTATTTGATATCTAAATGGCTTGAGTAAGCATTTTACAATACTATAAATCGATCTCAAAAAGACACGGTTCTTTCAGAACCTCTCAAAACTAGTTCTGAAACGGAATTATATAAGAATACAATAACATACAATAATTATGATCCAAAATATAACTTTAATATGATTCCTAGCATCCTTTATTTGCTTAGCCAAATTGATTTCTATAAAATCCTCAGCAATCGGTAGCCAAGTCCTATTGCCTGTAGTGACTCCTGCCATGGATGAATTGTTCCAATGGTATGGTTCCAGCCGGGTTCCTGGAGTCTATATCTCAATGTCTATACATTAGGTGCCAGGGTCTTCTCGGTTGCAAACCTCCACGTCGACGGTGCCTTCCCTGCTGAGGTAGCCGTCCCTCTAACCGATCTCCTCGCCCTGGTACGTGACTGCCACTCCTGGGAGCAGAATGTTGATCATGCTGCAGGCTGTCGACCATGTCGTGACGGAAGCGAGTCGGCATTCTGTTGTTATGGTGGTTTCCTAACTAGAAATTAACCTTTCAAATCCCCAACTCTGTCGCCATCACTATCTTTGAAAGAGCGCGGATATATTTGATAGATCATCGTGTTCTGCCACCAGCCCGGCTCCCTTAATTTCAGGGGCGATGGGCCCCGGTTCGCCAGGATCGCCCAGATAATGCACCCCACCACGATCCTCACAAGTAGGAGGACCCCACTGTGACCACTTAGCCATGTTGACTGTCAATTGTCTCACTAGGACACGATCCCTAGGATCGTCAAAGATCGCTTATCATGCAGCAGTATGATTTTAAACGGTTATCACAATCCAGTTTTTGTTTGTGGAATATTGTAGAATATACCATACCGATTCTCTCGATTGTAGAGTAGGCCCGTGCCCGGCAGTGGGACGTAGGTATATGGACTGATATAGATAGATACCATGAATATTATCATGCTGTATTTTTTTATTTCAAGTGGTAGGTACACCGGAGGAAACCGAAAAGGGTATTTTAGTGTAATTGGCCTTCCAGTCTTTATTGGTATTGGGTTTACTATGGCTGAGAATATAACACGACGATTATGTTTTCTTGAGCAGCAGGTAGGAGGATCATCGCTTCACATGGTCTACGGATGGGATAAGATTTTGGGACAATAACAACACCAATGCTCAACCAATACTGCGTTTATTATAATAGAATCACAATTATATACCTACTCCCTCACATCTCCCCCTTAATCTATACATATAATAAAAATGTAAATGGTCGATGTCTGTACTTGGAAGATATTTTAACGCGAGGGGTCTTTATAACAACAACAGATGCCAAAACAATTGTTTTTAGAATAATTATTGTATGTCTGTCTGTCTGTCTGTATGTTTGCTTGCGCATCACGCAAAAACTACTGCACCAAATGGGATTCGGTTTTCACAGTGGTATTGCTACAGGTTCAACTTAAAAACTGGTATGTGTTGCATTTACATACAGGTTGTTTCTTTTTGTTTGCTTGCACATTACTCAAAAACTACCGCACCAAAGGAGATACAGTTTTCACAGTTTTATAGGTGCAAGTCCCACTTAAAAATTGGTATAGTTCTTATTTACATATGGGGTGTTTCTTTGTATTAGCTTGCACATCACGCAAAACCTACGACACGAAATGAGATGCGGTTTTCACAGTTATATAGGTGCAAGTCCAACTTAAAAATTGGTACAGTTCTTATTTACATACAGGGTGTTTCTTTGTATTATGGAAGATAAACGAGAAAAACTAATATCTGTATCAACGTAACGGAAACCACAACTATGATTTTTAGAATTTTCGTCCCGAAAAATTTAGTGCTCCTATGGGATGAGACTGTCCCGCCCTCACACCCGCCACTGCAACTCCTGTAAGCCAGGATCAACAGTGGCACGCATTTTAATGACACTGAACAGTGAAGCTCAGCGCGTCTCTGGGAATGTCTAACTTGTCTTTAACCCGCAACGAAATCAATCAAAAAAGTTAAATTAATAGGAGGAGTTGGAAATAAATTATTGTCCACTTCCCTCCCTAATAAAGCGGGTGACAAAACAATGAACTAAAGAGGTAAATAACCTCGCATAAAGACATTTACAGCCAGAGAAGCCAGCTGTAAAGCACCACGGATTAGTCATTATAACATTTAAATGGGACCTATAATGTAAGCTGTTATACTTGATTCCAATAATAGGTATGGCAAAATCGCCGGAAAGCACGGAAATTCTTCCTAGTCTCCACAAGGTCCGTGTAGTATACAACTCCAGATGTTATTTGCATACTATCTAGCATGGTTTTACGCTCATTCTGCCAAAGACTACACTCCCACAGTATATGATGCGCGGACTGCTCATATTCGCAATAAGGTGTTGAACATGAGCACGCAGGCGAATCAACGAGCTTAAATGAGTACAGTTTAGACTTAAAGTTACCATGGCCCGTAAGAAACTGTGATACGTAATAATCGATATCTAGCCAAGTCTTTGCCAACCGATCACGCACGCGTGGAAAATATTGGTATAGATGCCGACCCTTCAAAGATACATCCCATCTATTTTGCCATTCATCTATTAGTTCGTTATATACAACTGAGAGCGGCTTAAATAATCTGTCTACTTTTAAAAGTTCACGTGAATTTAAGAATCTTTTGTCCATATTCTCTCTAGTTGAGTAATACATCGCGGCGCGACGTTGTACCTCCAGGTCGACTGGAAGTACACCCGCCAGGACTGGCAAAGCTTCGGTACTAACAGTTCTATACGCCTTACACAAGAATATCAACGCCAAACGTTGGCTCTGGAGCAATTTCCGTCGCACAGCACCGATAGTGGCCCTATCAGCCCATACGGGGGATCCGTAAGTAATACATCCTAAGTAAGTCGCTCCATAGATGGTTTTTAAAGTATTGAAAGATAGCCCCCACGTTGACTTCGATATTCTTGTCAAAGCAAAAAAGTTATTTTTCGATTTTTCTCCGACTTTCTTAATATGTTCAAGAAAGGAAAAATTCCTTTCCAAAATTAGACCAAGATAACAAACTGATTCTTTTTTCTTTACGGTGATATTATTAAATTTAATTCGCGGCGGTGATTTTAAAATTCCTTTTAGAAGTAATTGGAACGTTTTATGTGGTGCGAACTGTAAGCGATTTCGATCGCCCCAATCAGATATTAATTTTAAACACGTGTCTGCCATATTTTCGAGTCCCGACCTACTGTTTGACTCAATAAGCAAGAGGCCATCGTCCGCATATCCAATCAAAGAACACCCCGACGGTAAGGGAATTGTAAGAAAATCGTCGAAGCCTAAATTCCATAAATAAGGACCCAAGACCGAGCCCTGTGGACAGCCCATCGACAGTGGCTTCGACACGGCATGGTGTCCAAGTTTAAGTTTTGTTGTTCCGTGCGAGAAATACGAGTATATAAGTGAATATATATTTTTAAAGCAACCTCGCAATTTTAACTTAAGAAGCAGCATTGGCCACCAAGCATTGTCGAAAGCACCGGAGATGTCCAGGAAAATACCGAGTACATATTTGCGTATCGATGTACTTACTCTTCTTCTAACCGAAATTGCCGCGTCAATAGTCGACCTACCCTTAGTAAAACCGAACTGTTTTTCATGGAATATTGGTCCACCTGGTAGCAATCGAGGGACGGTAAGACGTTCTAAAAGTTTACCTAGCGACGGCAAGAGTGTAATGGGTCTGTAAGACTTAGGATCTTGAGGAGATTTATCGCCACCCTTGGGTATTATCCGAATGAAACCGGTACGCCAGACTCGCGGAAATACCCCTTCAGCAATACATCGATTAAAAACAGTTAGTACTGCATTGCCGGCCGATTTACACGCTTCTTTGATCATTTTGTTGGATATTTTATCGTCACCGGAAGCCTTGTTTAGTGGCAAAGATCGAACTATTTCACTAAATTCATCAAATGATGAGAGATTTGAATCGCAAGAGTTTGGCAGTTCCGCGGCCCACATCCTAATCTGCTTGTGGTATTCTGTGTCATTCCCAACATTATCATCCGGTATTAACGATTGTAACAAAGCTTCCGTTGTCTCCTCAATGCCAGTTGTGTAGTTGTTATTAATTTTTATATTCTCAATATAAGCTAAATTGATTGACCTATTAGCTTTAAACTCATGGTATAAAGGAGACCACGGACCTTCACTATCTAACCGGGCTACAATTTTACGTAATAAATTGCCTTTAGATTTTTGGACAGCCGCTCTATAATGTGATCTGGCAACTCTCAGTTCATTAAAAGCAGATGTAATTGCTTCCCCTGTAATACGACGTTTTTTAAGCCCGTTGAACCGCCTACGCGCTCTGCGAAAAGTTCGACGTAGTTGGACTAGTAAGTCATTCCACCAATCACACCTCCGAGTCTTTGTGATGGGACCTCGACCAATGGTAACGTCCGCGCAATACGTAAACGTGTCCGACATAATCTCGGCACAAGTCTCAGCTGACAGATCATCGCGAGTGAAGTCCCTGGCATGCTGAGCAAATAAAGAGCTAAATAAATCCCAGTTGGCACCTATGGATTTATATCTAAAATTACAATTATTATGTACCGGACTCTGTGTCACTCTAGGCAAGAACTCGTACACAATCAGGCGATGGTCACTACACGACGCGTCCGGCAGGACGCGCCACCTATCAATACGGACGTCTCCACTAGAAAGTGTGACGTCAATAGAAGATTCGCCCATAGGGCAGCTGTAAGTAGGTGGTGCATCGGGGGTGTTATGTACTTCGAGGTTCATCTCTGCAATGAAATCTTCTACAGCGCAACGTCGCTCGGTATCGGTGGAGCGATATTTGCCATACCAAAGGATTGATGACGCATTAACGTCAGCACCTATAATAATTTTATGTCCAGCGAGGGACCGCAAGACATAGCGGAGGTGATGCAAGTGGGGACCCACAGGGTCAGAGTATTGAAAATAACAGCTCACAAGAAAAACCTTACAGATCGGACTCGACACCTCCGCGACAGCACAGTGTGACGTCATAAGATTACGTACTGAGGTAACGGTAAGATTTGAACCCGACACGAAAATACCTGCTCGTGAGTTGTTATCGAGTTGTATCACCCTACTACGTAATCGCGCATGTTGGTATTGCTCTTGAACCAGCACGACATTCAGCTTATAATCGCGAATTAACATGTCTAATTCTGACGTCGCTACCCTATCGTTATGAAGATTTAACTGACCGATTGCAAAGTTATCCATATTTATTTAATATTGGGTCGACAAAACTAATTGCTCGAGCTTATTCTTGTATGTTGGGCATTCCTGAGACCCACAACGATGATCGTGTGTTTTTTTAAATCGTTTACAAGGCGCACATACAGGCTTAAACTCCGGGTTCGATTTTTGCGGGCACGCCTTAGTTTCGTGTGACTCATGGGATGAGGAATTCCGATATATCTTTTATTTTTTTATACTCTAAATGCTAGGATGGAACTGCATTACATGCCTTGAGTGAGAATGAGACAGGGCGGGCGGGATATAACGGGATGGGACGGCTGGGATGGGAAAGTCCAAATAAGGTAAATTGCAAATAAAGTTAATCACGCAGACGAAGTTTGAGGGCAGAAGCTAGTACTAAAATTAAATAAAGTTTACATTTATTTTATTATTATTTATTTTAGTTCAAGTGGATCATCGTTACCACGAGTACGCTACGCTTTTTCCACGAGTTCCTCAAAGTGTTTCATGGTTCCGAACAACTGGTCTACTTCATAGAAGTTGCTGATGTCATATCCCAGGTCCAAGAACGGTGTTTCGAAGAATGGAGTGAGCCAAGTAGTCTCCACACCTAGGTCCACGAAATAGTCTAGTTTGTTTATGATACCTGTAAACATAAAAATACAGTACATTTTATAGCACATACCAGTGGTTACATTGCACCTGACAAAGCGAACATCGAAGTTTAGGGCATCGATGCACCACCTCACAAATAGCAATTAATCATGCTACACATTAAAGAAGCCCAGATTACTCTTATTCTACTATTATCTCATTACCCGAGAACGATTAGTTAGAAGGTATTAAAAATAAGTAAAACCTGATTATAAATTACCTCTTAGATCTCCAGAACCATTGCCATTGGTATCTTTAAAAGACCTCACAATGACCTCATACACAACTATGCGCTCCCACCAATCGAGTTCCTTTAGCTGCCGCTTCCTGCATTTCGCTTCACTCGTACCAACATTGGTCAGCGATATTCCATCAGTTGGGGTGAATGGTTTCACGTAATTCCCCATCTAAATAAAACACTTTTATAATTTAGATTCATTAATTTTTCTTCGTACTTAGCAACATAGAGTATCGACGAGTGCGAAAAGACTTTATTCTACCTGTTGACAAAGATATGCAAGCTTTTTTGAAACTAGTTGATTCTTGAACACTACATTTGTTTTGGTGACTGTGGCGTCGTTTTAATTTTACGGTGTCGTATTAAAAATTTAATAGTCCAAGATTTATGTACTGAACATTTTTATTACGACATTCATAAAGATTTTAGAAAAATAAGATTTTCCTTGTACACATACTCATAGATTTAAACTACTTCTTGACCTAGGAGTCGAACTTAGAGCCTCTCAGCCTTATAAATAAAATCCAGTCCCACACAAAACTGAATCTAACGCCATCTATGAGCACATCTAACAAACTAAATGTCCGTTAACTTGCTCTTTTGAACAGAATGTTTGAAACAGCAAACTCTCAACCGTACCAGGTTGTAACGCAATTATTCCTGTGGGAACATTACCTAGACTCCTGGAGCATAGAGGTCTGAAGTTATCTACACAAAGCTAGTTAATGTTAATGTAGGTTAGTTGGCTCTCACAAATGTAAAGTATTTAAATTCAACAATTTGTGAGTATGCATGGACGATGTTTGTTTGTTGTCATAACGAAAAATTTAATAAAAAAATATAAAATTATAATGCAATGCGACGAAATGAACGATACCTTGCTTGACTCCAAGGATCCAACGAAATTTGCACTTACTGAAGAAAAGGTAAAGGTAATAACAGCGATGACAATATATAACACTTATTGTTCGCATCATTTATATATGAAATAACTGCATATTGCCAATTAAATTACTAAGAGAGTTATTTCAAGGCCGTTTCTTTAACCCTCCGTGTAACAGGCGGGGTATGTCACACCCCAACTGGTGAATTAGCGTAAAATAAATGTAAACAATAAAAACGTCATAGCTCCGTATTTTAGCACCTGCAAAATATAGAATTATGATGCTCCAATCACTGCTGTAAATTGCATTAAAAACACTGTTACGTGAGTTACATGAGAATAAAGTGCGCTGGGGTATCTCACACCCGACCTTGTATTGCACGTAGTTATAAAGCGACCTTTATCTTTTTTTTTTGTTTTAATTCATTCTTTACCAATTTTTATCTCTATTGTTAAAATATTTATTTATTATAATCATTTCGTATTACGTTTATGCCTCAGTTTAAAATACATTTATTTTCAAATAAACCCATTTATTGTTAGTTACTAAAATATGTTTCCACTTATATTTAAAGTGGATGTTACTTATAGATTTTACCTAGATTTATTTTGGGTTATATCATACCCCACCTTATAGGGACGGGAATTTTAGTCACCTGCTACACAGAAGGTTAACAGACTGTAAAATGTAGAAAAGGATGTGTAGAACCAGATATTTATAAAGTTATAAATTCTAATACTGAGGCTAATACTTATAATCGTGGAGACACGGGAATAAATAAGACTGCATAGTTAATCAACTTCCATAAAAAAGTAGCTTGTACACAATACATACAATTAAAAAAATAGTGCATAGACATATCCAAACGTGTTTTAGTAATCCTATTTCTGTCAATAGTTTATTGGTACATGCGATAAAATTATATACGCGAGCGTATGCCACAATACGCCACAATTCGACATGATTAGATCAGTTTTTTTACATTAAAATTTCATAAAAATATTAATTTACTAATAACCATAAGGTTTTCGAAAGTTGAGGATGTCTACGAAACCGGACCAAATCTGCGCGGTGGATTAAGATATATGATCTTAAACCTTTTCATTGCTGAAATAGACCGCGCTCCGTAATGAGATGGCATCATCAATAGTAGATTTATTTTCTTATAAAGCCATAAGAAAGTATGGTTTGTATCGAACACCCATTATTCTTATGTATTTTAACATACTAAATTTAAGTCCAAATCCAAAAATGCATTTGATCAAACTATTTTTCAAATGACCAAGACCCCACCTAAATTCCCGTTGCGAACGCAGTCTATTTGACTTAAACAATAATACGTAATTGTATGTGAGATTCATCAATACGTGACCTGGAACACAGCGGTAACTTTAACTGCATAGTTGATACTTTTAATATTAAATCAGAGACTTCAAAAACAAAGCACCAATAGCAGACAATCTTACTTCTCATAACTGATAGTGGTGACCATTACAAGACCCTATCACAAATCTACACGAGACATCATAACTGGCGCGATATATACGATGGCCTGGCATTGCGACGCAGCGGTCAGCCGCAGGCGTCCCGTGCCAAATTCCACCATTCCGTGCCAAATTGACGGTTATCAGTGCTGTAATGTTTGCAATAAAGTTAACTTGCTGCCTGGACCTTTTATCTGGCATGTTCTGGCAGGAATAGTGCTTTGTTCAAGTTCTCCGTGGGTATTTATTGTTACCTAAGGCTCTTAAGAAATTATCGCGGAAAACCTAATCAGTAATAGACAGATGGGTAGTACAAATTCCAATATGTAATCATTTTTCATTTCTAAAATAAATTTGTAATAAAAGTACAATTAAAATTTAATGTAACATACACTTTAATTATAATTTATCGATAACAAAATAAATAAGCATAAATATATTTACAAATTATACTATTTACAATCAATTGTATTCAATTATATAGGTTCCGACCGCAGTACCAACGCCTCACCAGCTTGCAGAGTTATTCGGTTGTCTCGGATTGTGGTTCTGGAAACAAAAGCAAAATTATAAATACCATGGAATCCACGTGTTAATATTAGTAGATTCACCTAAATTTTCTCCTCAGTTCTATCAAAAATGGCATACTCTTTATTTATTAAGGTCTTATTGGATCGACCATTATAACAAGGAACTTGTTCAAATTTCATGTTAGCGTAAAAGACAACGATAACACAAACGTATAGGCCAAAATAAAATCACATCGATATAGACAAACATCCGAATTAAAAGTTATTATTTAAGAACATACCCAGGCAATCTTGCGGAGTGAATACTAGACACCCTCACAGTAGCTGGGAACGTGAGGTGAGGCACTCTGTTCAAGTCGATAGTGTCTGAGCCCTCGCTGACGTTGAACAGGAGAACGAAGGTGTCGTAGGTCCTCAAACTCCTGACCAGGTAGAAGGTCCTGTCGGAGAGCGCCCTGATGTCGTACTCGCCATGAGACAGGGTCTCTTCTTTACGCAGGGTAGTTAAAGCTTGGTAGTTCTGGAATGAGTTGATAAAGCTTAGAAACTGAATTTAGATAGATAACGATTTCAAAACTGAAATATCAAATTCTCACAATAACTATATCATGAATGTTTTGTAATACACGTGTTGTTGTATGGAATAGATTGCATCATTTAAGATTTTAGCATTTATTTTAATAATTTATTTGAACAATTCAAGATGACATAATTACTTCAGAATCTCTTTAAATTAAGTTTTGGGGCCAAATTAACAACCTAAAATAATTCTTATACCTTAAAATGACTCCTAGCATCCTCCATCTGTTTAGCTAAATTGATTTCCATGTAATCTTCAGCGACTGGTAGCCAAGTCCTATTCCCTGTAGTGAATCCTGCCATGGAAGAATTGTTCCAATGGTATGGTGTTCTAGCAGGGTCCCTAGAGTATAGATGGTAGGTGTCAGGATCTCCTCGGTTGCAAGCCTCCACATCGACGGTGTCTTCCCAGCTGACGTAGCCGTCCCTCATGCCGATTTCCTCGCCCTGGTACGTAACTGCCACTCCTGGGAGCAGCATGTTGATCATGTTCAGGCCGTCGACCATGTCGTGTCGGAAGCGAGTCGGCATACGGTTGTTGTCGTGGTTTCCGAACTAGAAATTGATGGAAATATTTATTATTTAACTGTGTTGGTTATGGGATATAAGGGTGTAAAAGAGACCTTCATTTGTTTATGTTAAAGTCAATATCTTTATACAGTTTTCCATGAATTTACTTCACTCATTATGGTAGTAAATAAGTTTTAGGCAAACAAAATTAAATTAAACTTAATTTAAATGTTCCGTTATTTTTTATGAATAGTTGACCTTGTTCTATTAATATGTAGGATTCTTAGCTTGGAAAAAAGACAAAGAGTTCTAATAACATTAACATTATTTGTTTTATCCATTTCGTACTATGAGATACATGCATAAAAACACATTAAGAGTGTTTTATTCTTCATTCTATAAGGTATGTTTGTTATGTTAGAAATTCTGACAAACTGAGAAAACTTCTCGCGAATTGTGTAGACTGTAGCCCATGCGTTGGAAATTACGATTAAACATACATAGAGTAACTACGTACCACCCAGTTAGGCACTCCGCCGTAGGGCATGTAGGTGAGCCACCTCAGGATGATGTAGACGAAGTCTCTGGCGTTGGAGCGGGCGGACAGATCCGTGATGAAGTCGAAGTTGAAGGGGAAGTGCGCTCCTATTTCTCCGTCCTCGTTGCCGTAGTATAGCATCGTCATGGTCACATTAGCGTAGCCCTCGGAGAAGAGCACCCTGAATTGGAAAAAAGGATATATTTAACCCTGCAGGATATATTGATTTTCATAAGATATATTTTTTAGTAGACCAGTAATTATATTCCATGGCAAGAAATTTAAAAAAATCTAGTATTACTCCAGTTAACATTTTGAAAAAAAAAATATTTTTTAATTGTGTAGGTATACATATGTGATTATGTTTTTACCTGGTATCACCTTCATTATCCTTATTATATTTGTCAATGAATTCCCTCCACTCATACACTATATCATACAGCTCTATCAGATCTTTGGTGTACAGCGGTATGGTATAACCTAGCTGATGGGGTTCAAATTGAATAAGACCACTGAGAGGGTCATCAGGGTATCTTCCATTGTGATCAGCTGGATCTGCCTCGATCATGTATGGGAGGGCATCTAGTCTGAATCCATCAGCTCCCTTGTCCAGCCAGAACTTCATGATGTTGAACATCTCTTCCTGGACCCTTGGGTTGCGGAAGTTAAAGTCCGCTTGCTGGATCGCAAATTGGTGAAGGTAGTACTGCTGACGCGCTTCACTCCATTCCCATGCCGAGCCGCCGAATTGACTGACCTGGTGGAAGTGTCATAGTTCAATTTAAGAAAAGAAACAGTAGCAGGCCCTTTTTGAACTGAACTTCAACAAGGTGCGATGAAAATTATTTATTTAACTAACGTCCCCTACTTGATATAATTATTTCTTAACATTAAACAATATATTATATCAAACGTGCAAGTCAATCAAAAAATAACCTTTAATTACCACACCTGGCCGACCTAAATTTAGTTAGTAACAACAGCTCTAACTCACCCAGTTTGAAGGTGGTCTTCTGTTGGTGGCATTGTTAGGGTCTGGCAGAGGATCGGCCCACACAAAGAAGTCATCGTAGAACGGATCTCTAGCCTCTGATTTGATGAAGTATTCCGACTCGTTACTGGCGTGGTTAGGCACGAAGTCCAATAACACCTTCAGTCCTTAAGGCAATATAAAAACATATTAGAACAACTAAGGTACGACAGCCTCCGTGGCGCAGTTGGTAAGTCGCCGCCTATGAATCGAGAGGCCGCGGGTTCGATCCCCGCACCGAGACAAATGTTTGTCAGAACCACAAGTATTTGTTTCGGGTCTGGGTGTTTGTGAGACCGAAAAGTCTCTCGTAGTTCCTGATACCCACGACACAAGACTCGATCTTGGGACTATCTATGTGACAGTTGGGTGTATTTATTTATTTATTTATTTATAATTGTTTATGTGACCAAGTAATACTTCTTTGGGTTTCTTCTTCGAACATATGGATTCAAGTCGTTGTAGGTTGTGAGACCTATAGCATAAATTGGCCATTTATTTTTAGGTAACTTGTATCCGAAAAACCATTAATTTGGCCTTCAAACACAAGACCATAAGTTTGCACTCATATCACCTAATCGACATTGTTGTACCTAATCTGCACCGATTGTCAAAGTAGCAATTTCAGGTGGCCGTCACTTTTCAAAAATAAACACCGTATTATTAATTATTTTCATTTCGGCATAATAAGTTTGCCAAATCTTATCAAATCATGCTAATACCTCAAAGATAACAATAAAAATATTAATTTCCTTTTTATCGCAAAACAACAAGGCGATTTAATTTCCTTATTAGCTGTTGTCAGTGGATATCAGTGGCGAAGGGTGACATTTTTTAAAAGGGAAGCCGAAGCTCAAAACACAAAATATGTTTATTTTCTTTATCCTGTTACTAGCTTCTGCCCGCAAACTTCGTCTGCGTGGTTAATTTTATTTGAAATCTCCCATCCCGTCCCGTCCCATCCCGTTATATCCCGCCCGCCCCGTCTCATTCTAACTAATGAAATGTTATCCAGTCCCATCCCATCTTTTTGAGTATGAAAAAGTAGCAAATATATCGGAATTCCTTCGTCATCCCACGGGAACACTATTTTTTTCGGAATAAAAAGTAGTCTATGTTACTTCTAATACCTCCAAGAATATGTGTACAAAGTTTCATGATGATCGGTTGAGTAGTTTTTGCGTGCAAGCGTAACAAACAAACTAACATTCACATTTATAATATTAGAAGGGCTAAGGGATTACGAAATGACTACAATGCGACTAGTACTAAGTAATCTGTGAATGCGACTGATAGTAAGCGTAGTGCAGTCCGAATAGAGATTAAAAATTTACTGTGTGATGTTTCACAGAATGAACGCAAAACGCGACACACTTATGCACGTGTGTCCTTATATTCGGACCTTTGCGAATATCCTCCCACCAGCAAATTATTGCTTCGAGAATCTTACTCACCAAACTAAAATAATGGGTTTCATTTGGTAAGTGATATTGTGGCATCTGCCTATTGCGGCCGTCAATTAAATTTTAATATTTTCGTTACCTATGTACTTATACAATATTTACAATGTCCATGAAATAAAAAGTAAACCATGCTTACATAATGAGAAAAATAAAAAAGTATATTTCTAAACTGCACGTGAATATAAGATTAATATAAAAGAAATAAAAACCTAGACTCAATATGTTAACAAGTACGATAGCCCCGCATTTATCAGTTGTAACATTAGTAAGACAATGTATTCCTCAGGCGAGGATCGAGCACGTCCTAAAATCTAAACACTAACTTTATTTGTAAAATCGACAACCTAAACATATTAGTACGCTCCTAACGATTAGTAATTTCCATTAAAACCATAATATTAATATTACACATTTTGTAATTAAAAACATTTAAAACTAATTGCATGAACCATGAATATATTGTAAAAATGTAAATACAACACTTATAAATAAACTCCGCATTTCGCTATTGTAATAAGTAATATCTATACCTAAACACACGAAATGCCGGAAAAGCTGCGGCTTGCCTCTTGCTTTTTTAGCGTAAATTGAACCTTAAATCATTATCAATTTAAGGTACAATTTTGCGTGGTTTGTTGCATACTATACAATGCGTAACGGGCGGCGCGGCGGCGGCGCGGTGGCGGCGGGGCGGGCGGCGGGCGGCGGCGCACGGGCCGCGCTAGTGTTATTGAATAAGCCGAACAATTTTACAGGAATTCGCCAGAGGTCGCACCGCGTCGCAATAAAAAGGGCTTACTGTGCCGCTTCCTAGTAATGTTTACGTATCTGGCCGACAGATGTCGTTGAATGTAAAAAATAATAATTGAGTTTTGATATTAAATAAATAAGTTTGAATAATTTGCTTGTTTATAGTGTAATGATAAATTACAAAAGGGAAGCCGGTAGGAACTGGCTTCTAAGGAGCCTTCGCCACTAGTGGATATAATTGTGATCAAACTGGCATGGTTTTATAAATTTTAGAATGTAATCATCATGTCGATTATTTTCTACCTGTATTTTGGCACCATCAATAATTTAAGTAACTTTCAACATTCCTTATGCAACTTTCAACATACATTTTTTTCATTCCTAGGTATTTAATATCAACGACTTTACAAAGTTAATTCTAAAACCTTTTCAACAGACTTCCATATAGACCTATTAGAAGCTGTTTGCTTTTAGCCATACTTATTATCTCATCCACCCCTGTGCAATAGGATTTTAATTCTTACCCAGTTCGTGAGCCCTATCCAGCAACTCCTCAAAGTCTTCCATGGTGCCATACTCGTAGTGTATCTCGTAGAAGTTGCTGATATCATATCCAAAGTCCACCATGGGAGATTCGAAGATCGGCGACATCCATATCGCGTCCACTCCTGCCTCTACGAAGTGTTCCAACTCGCTTATTATACCTGGAATTATTGAATGATTGTTAAAATTTATTACTGTGTTTTTATTATCTGATACGTGACTTGTATCCACGCGGGGATCTTGTTTATTTACAACATTATTAATATCTTAATTATGAAAATACTTTGTAATTCTGTTTATATTATTAATTAGTTGATTATTGTGAGCTTAGTAACTTCTTTTTAAATACCACTGGAATGATAAAGATTCATATAGAAATTTAAAAATGATCTCGTTTAAAGATCAAATGTGTTTTTGTCAGGAGAAGAAGAAGCTATCGTTTCCCATTTCGGTATTTGTTTTGGCTTACATTTTTTACCTTCATTTTAATAAAATTCTCTCTCTATAGTACATGTCTGCTAAAATACAGCCTAAGTTCATCGAGCTGCAAAATGTATAAGAGTTTTAATGGATGGAATTTGAATGATCGTCTAAAAATTTGAATGTTTCAATCATCAGCATCATCCATCCAAACGTGAAATCGTTATTTTAGTAGGCACAATAATTACTGGTGTAAAACATGTTTTTATGTATCCAAATTACATGATTGTGAATAATATCGCAGGAAGTGGCGACGATTGCGTTTTAACTATATAATAATTGTCATCAAGCCGGAAAATGCAATTGGGATTTCTTTTGCGTAGAGTTCCGTGTGAAATATTGGATTCCGTGATTGTTTCACGATACTTTGTAAAATATAATGAGGATATCGCTAAATTGTTCGTACAGCAATTTAAATAATTAGTTATTTCAATTTGTAGGTCTGCGTCTAATAATACTGCTTGGTGTAATCTCAACATATTTTTCGGCTAAAATCCAGTGACACTGTCAATAAAATAATACTTGGTAATAGTTTTTCCTTTACCAATACGGATCACTAAACTGACAATAGAATCAAGGTCACACATGACGTTGAAAATGACCGAGTCATTATTTTGTCAGTTATTCCTGTATCGAACATACAATGCTTTGATGGTAATTACGAAACATTAGTAATTCCAAGCTATTTGTATGTCAATAGGAATATTTAATACAGAAATACAAAAGATAGAATTATTTATTGGTCTAATGGTAACATATTTAGATATCTATGAACCTTGAAAAATTGGGGTAGAACATTTTTGTTACGAATTCATTTTTTTCGGCTGTCTGTCTGTTTGGTTCGATTAGGTCCGAAATTGGCAACCAGGACTAAAGAAACCAATGTTTTACAGAAAACCGAATTTTCGGTACAGCTGTGGTGTACCGTTCAATTGGGTATTTGACTCATTTTTTTTTATTATATTCGTCAAAAAGTATCCATAACCAAAATCTAACAAACAAAGAATTTTGTAAATCCATTCAGAATTTAAAAAGTTAGAAACGTTTTAAATCTTGTAGTGGGGGTAAAAGAAAAGGGATGCAAAACAAAATTAGTGACGTCACTATTCTTAATATGCATTATAGTGTGCGGGTGTGAAAGAGACGGCAAGATGTCCCCACTACGTCCCCACTCTTTCATTTAAAATACTAATATTTGCCTCATGTTAGAAGCTACTTTATCACTGTTTTCACAAAAATGTTTTGTTTCAATGGCACTTCTGCTTGTCTGCAAAATAATACAAAAATTCGATGATAGTCAAATACCCAATTCAGGCAACGAGTTTTTCGAAATTTCAATACCCTTCGCTTCCCGCCGCTTATCCTTTATCTTTCATCATCATAATTAAATTCAGCCATATGAAGTTCACTGCTGACTATAATTCTCGGAAGTCCCGTGGTTTATAATCCCATTTCGTCCAAATTTAAGAATTATATTGTAACTACCTCTCAAATCCCCGATGCCGTCACCATCACTGTCCTTGAAGGAGCGAGGGTAGATCTGGTACAACACGCAGTGCTTCCACCAGTCTAGGGGAATCACTTCTGGTGGCGGCAGGGGTTCCACGCCCTGGTTCGAAAGCACGGCCCATGTTATGAACCCTGAAAGAAAATAATAGTACTATTTTATTGTGAGTACTCTTGATACTTAGTTTATAGTGTTTTTAAAGGCATGAGTAGTGCAAAAATAATTGACAAGGCATGCTGGCAACTTAAAAATACTTGATAAATTCCTGAATTGAGTTCTTCTGTGTTGCATTGATCAAGATTTCTGTTTTAAACATCGTTGTTTTATTTCTGGATGTATGAGGTTTTAATATATCCAATATTTTTCTGGGTCTAGCATGGCTTGATTTTGCATTTTTAATGTATTATATTTGTAAACGCACCTACGATACAGAAAAAAAATATTTAAAAATTATAATATTTAATCTTAAATCTTCATAAATGTAAATAATATCAACGTGTTATCTGACTACACTGGTATTATAAGTATTATCTTGCTAAATTCGCAACAAGTCGAATGAGATAATTAATTAGTGGCGTGCGCTACTTTGGCTTATACTCGTATTTGTTTATAATATGTTTAAATTCTAAATGCCTAATTCATAAACTGATTTAAAATCTATTTTAGTTATCAAGTGTTTTGTCTCTTTCTAGCGACTTTAGGATTCAGTTTGAGCGAAGAAGAGAACACATTTGATAACTAAAATAGGTTTGAAATCTGTCTATGAATAAGGCCGTAAGCCAGATGTGGAATATTTGTTTCCGCTTAGATAACGATCACCATAATAAAATAGTACAAACTGGTATCAAAAAGACTGAGATGATCTAAGAGACAATATTTTAGCATCGTTAGCTTCATGATAATGTGGGCTATATGAAAAGCTGACATTCTTATGTCGAAAGACAATCGTTTACAACTCAGAAGTCTATCTGGACTCCAATGATCTACCTAGAGTGGTCAACAGCGTATAAAAAATATTACCTGCAACCAATCCAAGGACGGCGACGCTGCCCACCGCCACGAGTACCACCGTGAGAGTCTTCATGATGAATGGCGGGTGGTCACCACTGTCGACCACGGGTGATAATCAGCGGCTTACCATCCTATCATGATCGATGATTTGTATATCGAATTGCCGTCAGCAATTGTTTTTAAACAGCCGAGTATTATGGCTCTTGTTGTTTTATTCTATCTTTGAATTTAGAATAAAAATTGCGATTATTTTGAATTATCTAAGTATACCTAGTTATGCGACCTGCCACCTTATACCCTATATTAAACCCTCAAGGTTAATGGGTCAATAAGGAGTTGTGTAGCTGCTTCATCTGAACTGACTTAATGTATTCGATGTACCAGAGGCGAATACCAAGAGTATCAAGTAGACGGTTCTCACAAGAGAATAGTATATAAGCCATGGACATCGCAACGTCAGTTGACTTTGCTTCAAACCATCATAACTAACACAAGTCTTTGTCTTTGTTAGAATTTATCATTTGTGAATTATTTGAAATAAATTATTTTTATTTACAAATACGCTCGAGATAATTTGACTGGCGCAGTCGGGTCGGATTTAATATCGCGTTAAAAGTAGGTTCGGAAGGGACACAAAAATAGGTCGCCGAATTGTACTACCAACGCTAAAGATAAATAATCCGCGAACCACAAAAATATAAATTAGTCAAGTACGTAACAAGTGATAAAGAAGCAATTTCCAGCATGGGAAGAAAGAGCAAGTGAGTAAATCCTTTCATTCCTTCCTATCGCTTTCCTTCCTTTTTAATTGGACTGAAAATCGCCAATTTTTAAAAAGGCGTGTTTTTCCTTTCATTAGGAAATCCACAAAATAGCGCCGTAATCTTGGACTAACATTGCCAATTTTACGTAGAAAAATAATTTGAATTAATTATTTTTGCCTTTGATATCATTGTGTTTTTGTGTTGTATGTGCATTATTTATTAAAACAATGAATCAAATACAGCTAATCCCACGGGAGATAATCGAAATCATCCCTAGATATGACGGCGACGAACGGTTGCTTAGTCTATTTTTAAATAAATGTGAGTACGTTATCAGAAGCTTTAGAGGCGATAACAGTGTAGCTCAGCAAACATATGTGTTTCACAGTGTTACAAGTAGACTGACGGGAAAGGCCGCAGTATTACTCAGTGAAAGACAGAATGTAGCATCTTGGGATTTATTAAGGGAACTATTAGTTCAGCATTTTGGTGACAGTAGGTCAGAAGAATGTATAGCCATGGAGCTAGAAAGCATTAAAATAAATTTAAACGAATCGTTTATCGAATTGTGTCACAGAATCCAAAATGTTAGGAGTTCTTTGATAGCAAAAGTAAATCTTTTGACGGACGAAGGTATTAAGGCGTCAAAAATGATAATATATAATAACTTAGCACATAAAGTTTTTATATACAACTTGCCTGAGAACTTAATCCAATTTGTGAGATTAAGTAAGTCCACAAATCTGGAGGATACATTATCTATCGTAATGGAAGAAGTTAATTTCCAAAAGGAATTTAAAAATAAATGTGTAAAGCCACAAGCACCTAAAAATTGTGTAACAACTGAATATAATAAAACACAATTTAAGGAGCATAATAATATTTTGCCGAAACCTCAAGTTAAATTTGGAGGGCAAAATCAAAAGCCACAGGGCTTTCAATTCAAAAATCCTGTAAATTTCCAACCAAGACCGCAACAGTTTCCACAATATGTGAATAACTATAAAAGGTCTGGATTTTTCAAGAAAAATCCGCAACAGCAATTTAAGTTTGGCATCCCACAGTCGCAAAATCAGGTACAAGACGTATCAATGCGAACTGTGAGGAATAATAAGCTAGTAGGAAATTTTATAAAGGGAGCCTCAGACAGCCCACCAGGATAGATTATAATAATGTTGATAACATGATAAAACTACCGTATATTAATATACCAAAGTTAGGTAAATTCATGATTGATACGGGTAGTTCTCGCTCATTCTTAAGCCCAAACAAGGCGTTTAAATACTTTCGTAAGTATTTATACAACGAACCATTCGAAGTAATTAGTACTCATGGTCGTAGCGAGCATGATACGGTGGCTCAGATTCCGCTTCCAGTGATTTTTAATACGAACTTGATACACAAGTTTTATATTTATCAAGTAGATAAGAAATACGATGGATTATTAGGCTCAGACTTGTTACAAGACCTAAAGGCAAATGTTGATTTTAACAACAAGGTGTTAAAAGTAAAAAATGCGAATATACCAATGGTATATAATGTTGTATCGCAAATAGGGAATAACTCTATAGAATTTATGGATATAGATCCAACTATAGATGAGTTGTTGGAAGTAAATCTTTCAAAACTTAGACTAGGTCATTTAAATAATGAGGTAAAATGTCAGGTAGAAAAATTATGTTTTGAGTATAAAGACATTTTTCAAAATGATGGCATTCCATTAAGTTTTACAAGTCAGGTAAAACATAGTATACGGACTACCAATGAGGATCCCGTATATATCCGTCCTTATAGGCATTCTCATAAGGAGAATGAGGAAATAGAGAGACAGGTTAGGAACTTGTTACAGAACAATGTTATTAAGGAATCGCACTCACCGTGGAGCGCACCTGTCCATTTGGTTCCGAAAAAACTAGATGCTTCCGGAGAAGAAAAGTATAGGATGGTCATAGACTATAGGCGTCTTAACGAAAAGACGATAGACGACAAATATCCCATACCAAATATTTCAGATTTATTCGATAAGTTCGGTAATGCGAAATATTTCTCCACAATCGATCTAGCTAGCGGTTACCACCAAATAGAAGTCCAAAAACAGGACCAACCAAAAACAGCGTTCACGACACAGTCGGGACACTACGAATTCATACGAATGCCATTCGGTTTAAAAACGGCACCCGCCACATTCCAGAGAACAATGGATAATGTGTTGCGTGGTTTAATAGGTGTCGATTGCTTAGTTTATTTAGATGATATTATAGTATATTCGTCAAACTTGCAGGAACATTTTTGCAAACTGCAGAGAATATTTGACAGACTTAGAGAGATGAATCTAAAAGTAACTTTAGACAAATGTGACTTTTTAAAAACAGAAGTTTTATATTTAGGTCACACAATATCAAAAAATGGTCTTCAACCAAATGATGATAAAATCAAGGCAGTCTTAAAATTTCCTTTGCCTAAGACACCAACGGAAATAAAAAGTTTCCTTGGACTAGTAGGTTACTATCGTAAGTTTATAAAAGATTTCTCAAAAATCACTCAACCTCTTACGAATTGTTTGAAAAAGAGAAATAAAGTGATCATAACCCAGCAGTATATAAATGCATTTGAGAAATGTAAAGAGTTGCTTACTAATGCACCTTTACTTCAATTTCCAGATTTCTCAAAGCCATTCCTATTAACTACGGACGCCTCTAATTTTGCGTTAGGTGCAGTTTTGTCACAGGGTCCGATAGGAAGTGATAAGCCTATTGCATTCGCGAGTAGGACTTTAAATAGTGCAGAAACCCGCTACAGTGCTATAGAAAAGGAACTATTAGCAGTAGTATGGGCATGCAGGCATTTTAGGCCATATTTATATGGGAAGAAATTCACTGTTATAAGTGACCATAGGCCGTTAGTATGGGTAAATTCATTAAAAGAACCAGGATGTAGGCTAACTCGTTGGAAGTTGAGATTAGCAGAATATGACTTTGACATAAAGCATAAGCCTGGCAAACAAAATAGTAACGCAGATGCGTTATCGCGTATAAAAATTAACGCAATTGATAATGATAGTCAATCTATGTTAGTTAATACGGACGATGATCCGAGAATAAAGGCGGTGATTCAAGAAATTGAACACGAATATAATAGAATGAATAGGGAAAGACAAAATAGTAACTCTCCCGTAATAATATCATCAGATGATGATGATGAAGATAGGATGAATAGGATAAATAGGATTAATGAATTAGAAAAATCCGTATTTACATATCCTGTACCATCGCTAAATAGCAGCGAATCCAAGAAGTCGTCTGATATTGTAACAATACATTCAGAGGTCAATATGGACTCAGCCGACATTCCTATATTAAATGAGGCGATAGATACTAAGCCTAACCAGATTTTAATATACACGTGGAATAGGAATAGTTACGTCGTAAAAGATTTATCACGAGATAAACAAAAGGTACTAGAAGTTCATATGCCTATAAACAGTGAAGAGTTAGTTAAGACCTTCTTAAAGAATTACATACGTCCTAATATTAAATATTACATATACTTTGAGGATACGGAGCATCGAAAGCTATTCTCGAAAGTTATAACAAATCTTTTCAGAAAAGATTCTATTAAAATTGTAGAATGTACGCTAAGAGTAGTATACATTGAGGACGAAAATGAGCAGAGAAATATCGTAGAAAAATACCACATTGGTAAAACGTGCCATAGGGGTATTAGGGAAACGGTAGCTCACATTAAGAGGTCGTACTATTGGAAAAAATTAGAGGAAACAGTTTCCAGTATTATTAATTCATGTGAACTGTGTAATAAAATGAAGTATGATAGGAAACCGTTAAAGCCTGAACTTCAATTAACACAAACTCAAACTAAACCGTTTCAGGAAATATTTATGGATATATTTTCCATTGAAGGAGTACATTATTTAACTCTAGTAGACGCATTTAGCAAGTTAGGTCAAGCGTTAGAAATATCTAATAGGACCACGCCAGAGGTTATAAGGGCGTTATTAAAGTACTTTTCATATTACGGAGTACCGAATAAAATTAGTTCAGACTCAGGTTCTGAATTCAATAACAATCTTTTAAAAGAAATGTTATCGTTATATAAAATAGAGTTACACATAGGAACTCCTCATAATCCGAACTCAGTAGGAATAGTAGAAAGATTCCACTCTACTATTATAGAGATATATAGACTCGCAAAGTACGAGCGAAAAATTACTGATCCTGTATCAGTTATGACATATGCGATTATGTCATATAATCATTCCATACATACATCAACTGGCCTTACACCATTTGAAGTTGTATTTGGACACACTGAGTCGAATAGTAGTTTTGATGTAGATTTCAATAGAATGTATACACAACAGTTGGTACGTGAGCATTCTAAGAGGACAAAATATTTGTATAATTACTTAACAGATAGAATGTTAGGGATTAAAGAAAAGATTATTGAAAAGCGGGGCGGCGAAAAAGAATTCGACGTTAAACCCGGCGATACAGTTTTCATAAAAGGAGTAAATATAAGGCGTAGCAAGGATAAACCTCGCTATCAAAAGGCCAAAATAACAGAAAATATAATTAGAAATACTGTTATGGTCCAAGCTAAAGATAGAGATAAAAGGGTACCTATTAAAGATATAAAACGTCCTCCACAGGTACATCCTTCTCTTAATCATCCAAGCAGTCCAAAACCTGGCACTTCAACTTCAGCAAATTGAAGCCAACCCAGGTATACTTCCAGTAAAAGAAGGTCGTGCTTACCTTAGTTTATATAACTGGGAAATAGTTAAGATTTTAGATCTACAATTAATATATGAAAACTTGGAATATAATTTTATTAAATATGGAGAAGTAAATTCATATTTAGATAAAAACTTAGATATTCATATTTTAGATGGTAGCATTGTAGACATTAAACTACAAGCAGAATATATAAGAAATATAACTGTAGAAAAGTATGAGCAGTTAATTCCGAATATTAGGGTTAAAAGAGGAATACTTAATCCTTTAGGAACAATTATTAAAGCTATCACAGGAAATATGGATAATGATGACGCAATTAGATATGAACAAATTTTGAGTAAAGTTCAATCTGAGCAAAATGCTATCTCCAATAAAATGACTATTGTCTCTGAAATAGTGGATTCATTAGTTAACTTAACAAATTCTAGTAGGAATAATTTTATTATGTTGGAGAAAAATATGGATGAAATTGAATTATATTTAAATAAAACATATTTTCAACGAAGTAAAGAATTCGTTATAAATACTTTTAATATACTCATCCATAATTTTCAGTTGTTACTTACAAGATTAAGTGAAATTGAAACTATAATAGCATTTAGTAGAATTAATATCGTTCATCAGTCACTATTAAATATTAGTGAATTATATTATATATTGAGAGATGTAGAAAAGGTAGATAAATTAATATTACCTGTTACTGTAGAGAATCTTGCAAATATTGAAAGATGTATAGATATTAAGGCTTACATCAAAGGCAAACAAATAATTTTTATATTATCAATTCCTACGGTTCAATTAAAAGTGTATAACTATTACCAACTACATCCCTTTCCTATGTTCAATCCAATCCGGAATAACACATTCCTCATTATTCCGAAACATTCCTTTATCCTTATGGAAGGGTTGAAAGCATTAGAGCTCAAGGAGTCATGCAGAGAAATAGATGAACAGATATACTTGTGCTACGAGAGCAACGTGTCGCCTAGTAATGACGACGCATGTATAGCAGATTTAATGAAGTTTTCTACTAATATAACTTCATGTTTGCAATTGCCAGTGAAAGCTAGCAAACTTAAAATTAAAACCATACAAACAGATGTGTGGATAGTATATTCCGAAATTGAAATGTTCATTATGGAATATTGTGATGACAATATAAGCCAGTATAAAATACTGGGCACGTATATTATTACGCTAAACACAAACTGTGAGGTAAAAATTGGAGAAATGACGTTGAGGAAACGTCATATTAATGGAAACCAGATCACACTTCACAGGATGCCTGTTATTCACCTACCGAGTGTTGCTGAGCATCCAGAGTTCCAGAGGACTTCCGTCAACCTGGACAACTATAATATGGAAGATCTACGGGTGTTGTCTCGTGTTCTACAAAGTGATAGTGAAGTGATAAAAGACGAAGGGCAAATGCCACCAGTGAATATACACAGTGTTAGCATAGGAACTATTGTACTTTACCTCATATTGATTTTTGTATTGTTGTATTTTGTGTTTAGTAATAGAAAATTTATATTGTCAAAATGTGTCCGAAATCATCATCCGAAAAGTGTTTCAGGAAATGATTTCGTACTTAAGGAGGGAGGAGTTATGCGACCTGCCACCTTATACCCTATATTAAACCCTCAAGGTTAATGGGTCAATAAGGAGTTGTGTAGCTGCTTCATCTGAACTGACTTAATGTATTCGATGTACCAGAGGCGAATACCAAGAGTATCAAGTAGACGGTTCTCACAAGAGAATAGTATATAAGCCATGGACATCGCAACGTCAGTTGACTTTGCTTCAAACCATCATAACTAACACAAGTCTTTGTCTTTGTTAGAATTTATCATTTGTGAATTATTTGAAATAAATTATTTTTATTTACAAATACGCTCGAGATAATTTGACTACCTAGTCGTAGTTTTAAATTTTGTTTTTCATTGAGATATTGAATAATAAGTGGTGGAAAAATGAAGTCTATGGATTTAAATTATTTCTCAAAGATTTTTTGGTCGTAACTCGACTCGTAAGTTGAGTGGCAGTGTGAGTGAGAACTGTGATATCTCGAGTTTCATTCTTACGTTGGGCAATTTATTATGCCTGATATTTTTCATAATTTGTTCGTGTATTAGCAAGCTAAAATAGTGAGCACACACTCCATAGTGTGAATAACTAATAGTTTCAGAAAGGCCTAGAATACATGCCACTTTTAACAGATTATTTGGCAATTCTTGGGGAAGGTCTATGTTCAACAAAAGACTTACTGTGGATGATAAAATTAATAGTTAAGAAATAGTTGAGTAATTTGAGTAAACAATTTGAATAACACATAAATATTTGTAGTCTATCGTAATACCTTTTTATAGATGTAGATGATATATAAATTAAGGAAAACGTAAATTTTATCACAATTAGTGTCGTATAAAATATAATAGGATTGTTAACTACGTGTGTGGTTAGTGGTACAATCATTATCAATGTTATCAGTCCCGGCGATCTCCACCAGGCCAGCTCTAGATGGACTTCATCGATTAGTAGTATCAATAGGTGGGTAATTACGAGACAAATGAATTTTCAGTACATTCATAAACTCGCACTTTAACTAAAGGGGTAGATAGATGTGCTACTATAGCGTTTAGTGTATCGTCTTTATATCTCTGGATAATACTGGGCAACTCAACTGAGATTTTACAAATCTAAATTTTGGCGTAAAATAAAACCTGGGAATCAACCTAGGACCTCACGATTTACAGTTCACACACGCTGCTGTTGGAGCGTTAGTTGAGTAATAATAGGCTTCAAATGGGAAATAGACAGAAAAGAGGCTGGAAGACGCGGCAGTATTATGGTCTTCAGAAAACCTACTCACCGATGGAAATACGACAGCAAAACCTTCACGAACTTCTCAAAAAGTATTTTAAAACAGGCAGTGATTTGAATTATCTTATAGTCAAAGTTCGGTTCATAAGCAGTGTCACTTGATTATGTGTGTTGCTTTTCGGTCGTACATTCATACGATTTTGCGCTGTATTCTGCAAATATAAATTTTCCTTATTTACCAAAACTTAACATATTTTCTTACATCTACTATACGCTCTTCCAAAATTACATATTTGGTGAATAAATTAATTGGCAGTTAGCGACAATAGTGCAGTTGGTAGGAAACAATGTCTCAGGTTGTAAATTTTCACTGATGTTCTGGTTGCTATACGAACGGATACGGGTTTTTTTTTTACCAGCATTCATATATTCAAGTATTTTCCTTCTAAAGCTAAAAATATATGTTTCGATCGATCATTGTTAATTGATAAAATGAAAATAATCCCCACAGACTTATTGTCCGCTACTTAACATTAATGAATAAAAACTAAGCTCTTAAATATGTTTTGATTCTTTGTCTTGATTTAGAATTAAAATATTAGCAATTTCATTGATAAATAAAGCATAAATTACTATCTCTGTGGGTCCATGCAAGCCGCATGGGGTTGTCCTTATACTAGTTGGTCGAAGGCTGAATTACTTTAGATTAACAAGACTAGCTTAAAACTTCTCCATTTTTTCAGTGTTTTAAGCCGCCGCACCCATGCCGTTCCTCGCGTAGTTTTGCTACCACTACCAAATACCCATAAATATATGCATGTATAGGTTGTGTTATTCTGAAGCCAGCTGATAGTGGTTTTAAACATGTTTGCATTAATGTTTCTACGAGCGATTGGATATCTATGCCGGTAGCTGAGATAAAAGAGAATTCCGATCTCACAAATCAGACGCATTGTAGATACAATATCTATACCTAATCGTTAAATAATATAGTATAGACAGAAAATCAAATATGTAGTAACAATACACACACATATAACATCAGAACGCTACGCCTTTGCGTCACTATAGCAGTTTTTGCATTTTTTACTAGTAACAATGATCGCTACCCAAGCAGATGTGAATATCTTACCACAATCAAAGCATAAATTATTGTTAGAACTCAAACAAATAAATACACCCAACAATCAAGTACATAGTCCTGACCCCACACTAAGATCGAGTCTTGTGTTGTGGGTATCTGAAGCTACGAGAGTCTTTTCGGTCTCAAACACCCATACCCGAAACAAATAACTGTGGTTCGCACAAATATTTGTTTCGGTGCGGGGATCGAACTCGAAACTTACTCACCGTTTTGAATATCTCTCCTCAATTTTTCCTCAAATTTTCCTCACACTGCACACGTACTCTTTTGATGGCTGTCTGTTGAACACGGTACAATGGTATTCACTTACAAAGACAATACGCATAACACATTGTACGATTTGTGTGTGCATGACCCCCTTTTGAATAATAAGAAGAGTATTTTATTATATGAGATCGGCTTGCGAATTCATTTAGTAGTATATCCGTTTTCGCTCGAATTGTAATTACCATAATATATATTGTATCAGGCCATATACGTGCCATTGCAAGGCACGGGCTTGCTCTACAATCGAGAGAATCGATTGAGAGTGGTAAGGCCATATAGTCCACCACGCTGGCCTAGTGCGGGTTGACGGACTTTACATACATACCATAACTCTTATAAATTGCTACGGTATGCAGGTTTCTTCACGATGTTTTCCTTCATTGTTATAGTGGAACGTTAATAAGACGTACAACGTTGTACAATTAAATGATGAATGATGATGATAATGATGGTATACAAGAGATATAAAGCACCACACATATAATATCCAATATTCATGTAATGACATTCCATTTTCATTGTTCGTCTCTCAAGCCCAATCAATCAGCCCACATTTTAATTATTTTTATCTGCCGGCACCTCGTTGTTTCCAAATTGATTTGGGCCGTGTTATTTTTTGAGCGCAACACATTACCACCCCGTCTCTGTCCTCCCCTAGTTAATTAATCACGGAGGGCTGTCGATAGCAATGCGCGACGCCCCTACCCTTGTACAAAAATAGTTTCGGATTAGTTTGGAGGTATCTGTAGGTTGATCGGTGGTTAAGTTTATAAGAAGGGGTGGTATATTTTGAAAATTAAGAATATTATAAATGAATCGTGGTAAATTTCGATTTTATAACGGTTACAACCAGTTCGATTTCCGACAGATTTCATATTTACATACCAAAATTATATCATCGCTGTAGCGGGCCTGACAGTATTGCAAACAATATCCAAAAACCAAGCTTTGGGTTTACGCCCATCTTACTCGACGAACCAAACACATCAGCAAAGTTGTTATCATTAGGTACTTTGTCGTTACATTACCGTGCTATTATAAAATAATATTTTTTCCATGACGCACGCCCAGCAATCGACCTCTATCATTACATATACATACACATGTACATATACACAAAAACGTTGGCCATCTCAAAAATATGTAACACAACTCACGATGCAGAGAAATTAACCGAGATCAATTCATAATCGAAAATTGAGCTCGTTTGGAGTCGATCCGCAATTTGTACGTGAGGGAAATAAATTGGCGGCGTGACGTGACCTCCTTACTTCTTATTTAGGGAGGATGCTTACACACACTTTATTGGAGGGACTCGCGCCTCGTTTGATTAAGACTAATGCATTTTATAACAATGTGCTTAAAGTCGCCACTTAGAAGGTGTCGCTGGGGAAATTCTTAGATGTAGACCTCTTGAATGTACATACAAATGTTACAGGTTTAGTAGAGTTCACATGTATGTTAATGATATTTATCATCATGTTAAAGCAGTGTTTCAGTCGAATAGCGAGCGATAATTATAAGATCTATTATTTATTTGGATGCCACTACATTTACCATGTTTGTTATCACATTGCCAAGCCAATACAGAAAATAATGAGATTATTTTAAAGGTTCAATGGCACCATACATGGTTTATGTCCTTTGGGTTTCTGATTACGATTTCCAGCTCGGGATGCTTTGTTTTTCAATTTGAATAACGACCACGATTTGAATAATCTCCCAAATGATTTTAAATCATAACTTACATCCTTCTCAACAAAAAGTCTATATTCTTCTAGATCACCTTGAGACCTTATAAGTATTCTTGTGGGATATGGCATGTAAAAGTAAAATGACACGCGGTGCTCGGATTACATAGCACAAGGTACAGGTATCGCAATATGCGCCGGGATGTGTCCGGATCTACGGGAATTCCTTCTTTGTGCTCTAGCCGACTTACGCAATGTGAAAATAGCTCGTACGTGGAATTGGTTTAAGGTTTCACTACTTGGTAGGTTTTGGAAAATAACGTAATTCGAAATGTGAATTAATTTTACGACTTGTCTTCTGCCGGTACAGAATAACTGTTTATCGAAATAGTATTGATACAATGTTTTATAGGTTCGTTCTTTGCAATAATTCAGTTAAAAGTTAGTATTAGAACCATATGGAGAATCGTGAAATTGTCTTTAAAGTACACATAAATTATCCATGTGGATTTAAATACTCGGCTTAGATATTTTTAATATTAATAATAGTATACCTGGTGAGGAAGGAATATTCACCTTTTAACATTATATAACTCAATGTTAAATGTTACAAAAATACTAGCAATTAAAACTTTCAACATCCGGTATTAGAATAGCAACCAATCTTTCTACAACCGATAGCAATTATCAAAAAGGGTCAACAAGCTCATCGAAACAGGTAAAAACACGAACGTTTTCAACCACATACAGTTATTTTTCACTGCAGATTCATTCGCGTCAATCCAACGCAATGGGATAAAAAAAAACACGTGCAAAAGTGAAAACGCAGCACCTACAAGCTCCAGCTTTTTATTCAAAGTGGAGTGACTTCCGCGCCAGCATAAAAAATGACTGGTATCTGTCGCTTTTATTTCGGTGCTTACAAATATCTGTGTGTCGTATTGCCCTATGTTTTAAAGTGTGTCGAGTTGTACATAAAATACGTAGTATTCCCAAAAATAATGTCTTTGAAAATTTATGAAGAATGTTATATTATTAATTGGTTGAACAGTCTTCGTTCTGAATATGTCCTCAAAATATTTCTGCTTCACATAAAAAAACCTGATACAAATGTAATAACATTTTCAGGTACATCTTTCATAACATTGCAAAACTGTACAATCCATTATTAAGAAATATTATCCCAGCGTACCTTCGACTTGTCTCTCCCAAACATTTCCGACATTAAAGATATCTTTCCGCTAAAATAAATAAAAGCATTTATTGAAAACGGTTTTTTCATCGGGAACGAATAACAAAAAGGAAAACGACTAAAATCTCTAATATCTACATTGTTCCTGTTAAAGTAAATAAGACTCCAATATAAGGACTATTTCTTCCTTGTTTCGGGAACTCTACGAGCTTTGCCGCTACGGAGCTACGGCGCTACGGAGCTACGCGGGGCGCGGGGTGAACGACCGCGCGGTAATGGCGGGTCGATAGCCTCGCGCCCCCTTCCCCTGTGGCCTCGCCCGGCCTCTCCCGCCCCTTATACGGGGTGTGCTTACTTCGTTTAGGATGAGTGGAAGGCAGACGTTATGCGATAGTCTACGTAAAAGGTTTTTTAATGCCTTCTCGCGGTAAATATTTTGATGTACTCAGTGCAAGCTCATTTTGTTGATGGTCAAATTTACTTTGCGCGCTTCGTTCGTCATTTTTCACATCTTTTGGTGCGGTTAGAGGATATTTAATTTGGTTTTTATAATTTACTGGGACGTAATTTAAAAAATCTTGCAATAATTTCTCATTTCAGAACGAGGACAGAAACATCTGTATATTGAAATGAATGTTCCATAATTATTATTAAACATAATCGCGCCGTACATGGAAATCGATATTGAGGGCAGTCGTAACGTAACCTTACATTTTGAGAATCGGGACGCGGCGGATTTCGTAGATCCAATTAAATGAATATTATCAATATTGACTATTGGTATTTAACTAATGTAACTTATTACTTCAATTGTGGATGTCTAGTCTTTATGTATTAAAATGCATTGTGAAATACACATAGGGGCGATTATTTGAATTATGTAATCAGATATATTTTTCGGTTTTGCTAAACGACCCTTCGTGATAAACATTACTTTGGGAAGTAAAATAGCAAATCCAATTAAAACATGAAGCTTTAGAGTTTTGTACTTATTTAACTTACACTTTCGACACTGATATTATAGAGGAACTGAAATTCGTACAGAGTATCCACACAAATACAAGATTTTCCTGCAGAACGTCCGGCAGGAGCTGTAGCTCTAGAATTTGATAATACAGCCTCGAAAACAAACGTTCATCCACATGACAACGTTTAAATCGTTTGAAATAGATGCATGAGGCCAATGGTGATGCTCCGCACTATATAGCGAGCCTGCTCTAATATATTAAAAAAATATTAAAAAAGAGTCATGTAAATTGAGCTATACGTTCTCGAGGTATAAGAGTAGAACCATAATAGAGACACACGATAAAAGAGAACGAAGATAGAAAGAAAGCGAGCACAGTAATGTTATACGTAAGGAATGAGTGTTAAATAACAAAACTTCATACGTTGCGAAACGTATAATTTGCGAGCTCAAAACAATGCTACAAGCAATATTATAAACGTTTTTATTGGCAATAAAGCAGCTCCGTGCTCCGCCATTAACAATTTTCAATTACACAAATTGAACTTTATTGTTGTGAACGCGAATTTGGGCTCGTTTTGGAATTGTCATCGCGCTGACAAATTGTTTTGTTATTTTGCTTTCTATTTCGAATGCCTACATTTAATTGAATACGAGTAGATGAACATAGTTTCGAGTTAAGAATAGCAACATATTTTTGGTGATTTTGAGGTTTGTCTCCCAGAGACCATGTTAGGACTTGGGTCTTGGTTGTTGCATTTGAAAATAATGTTATCATAAAACTACGTAATAAATTCTACTTAGAACGATGCAGCAACATTTTAGTATGATATTTCTATCCCTCTCCAGGGAACAATCCAAAACAAATATTAATTTCAGAATCTTGTGATTGTTTTTTCAATCTTAATGAAAAGAAAGGGTCCATTAAATAAAATGTATTATTATTTAGTTTCTCAACACATTTATTTTATATTTAAAAATTGGGGTGTTAATTCTCGTTCTACCCTATTGTGTCTTATGTAGAAAGGAACTTCTTTTTTTGCCTTTCTTAGGCTCTTTAGCCGCGCCATAAGAAACTAAGGCTTTGGGAATTCCATTTGGGATATAATAGGACATTTTATGTTTGAGGGAAACCAATTGGGTGTATTAAGGACTGTTTGTCGTATTAAATATATTTCAAATTTTCGTTGCCATTATTACTAGAATTATTATTTACAATAAAGGAAACCAATATACTCGTAGAATTAAAAGAATACTAAGAAATAAAAAATATTTGGTAGCACTTGTGGTAGGTCTTTCTTAAGTGAGAGGCCGCCTGGGTAGGTACTAGGTACAACCGCCATGTCTATTTGTCCCGCCAAACAGCAGTGTAAATGCACTGTTGTGTTCCGGTTTGAAGGACATTGTAGTCAGAGCAACTGTGGTGGCGGGCGCAGTGGAATGCCAAACATTGCTTTGTAATTCTTGGTGTTGTTTGGTTTTGCCACTGTCCATGATCGGTCATATAGCTTACCACCAGGCGAATGGCATGCCTGTCTCGCCATTCATTGCAATAAAATAAAAAAAAATGAAAATTTGCAATTGTATTATTAAGGAAAAGTTAATTAAAGATATACGCCTAGTATATCAACCAGTATTAGGCCATCGTGCTGGACTTTGGCCTAAACTGTAACAAACGAATTAATAGGCCCATATACTTGCCTCGACTGATGAGAAATAGTTAAATGTTTCTTAATTCGCATTGCACTTATCGTCGGGTATCGGTGCGGCCATTTTTTCGTGCCGGTGTAAAAAGCACACTCAATCGTAAATCAGGGTTTTACCCAGCATTAGGGCATATGTATATGGACTGACTCATTTATTACAAAGTCGTAATTCTATTCACTATGTAACAGTACAGATAATCCTACAATAGATTCTCCTCCTTATTTAAAAAATCCATTGAAATTACAAAAATGAATGAAATCTAAAAACGGCGAGTCGTGACAATGGCCGTGTTATACAATTTAAAAAAGGAATATATTTTTGTTTAATCTATGCCAGCGGCGATCCCCCCGCGCGGGGTGCGACGCAGGGGCAGGGAGGAGGAGAAGGGTAGGAGGCAGGGGAGGGGAGGGGGCTGTAATCCAGGCCAGTGTGTCAGCGGCGTACATGGTCAGCGTGTATCACGGTATGTAGATACAGAGGTAGAAGTTGCAGGAAGTTGGTAATACTTTTTTAAACGAAACCCCGTGGTGAAATTATTTTCTGTGAAGTGGATGCTTTTGAAAGGCAATTTTTACGTGCACTAACTATGCCAGATAGATATCTGTTGGCTACAGTCAATACGGATGTTCATCGTCATAGCAGAACGCGACGCGAAATCTTTCCTATTTCTTCGTCCATCAGTTATGTTCTATGTTGTATAAATGTAATGTAACTTATAGGTTGACTGTCGAGTTTAGAGTGATGTGTTTCAACCTTACCGTTGCTCTTTTAGTTTGGCAAGGCGTTCACGGTTAGAATTTAATTTTGAGATTGATTATACCCGCCATGCAACCAACACATGATGTAGTGTCTCTTCTAGTGGTATTTATTTCCGAGAGTCTTGGAATTAGGCGAACGGCCAATCGTAAAATGACCAACCAAATTCATCAAAATAATATGAATTGGGAATTGTCTATTTGGATTGTGCCGCACCTACCACTGCCAGTTTCAAAAGAACATTAATATTTGAAACAAAAGAATCATGTTTTAAATTTCATACTGATAAAAAGAAAAAACAAATCGAATTTTCGTACCTCGTAAGCATAAGTTACTACATAACAAGGGTGGTTCCGCGCCCTTAACACTCCATAGTGTATGGGCAATTAACGCGGAGACGGCAGATATCGCCGTCTCGCTCGCTCCATTTCCCCCGCCTGTTTGTGACGGACACGAGCAGATTACAGCGGGCTGCCTACTCAGGGTTTTCGTTGATTAGTGGAAATATTTTGGAAGACTTTTGGGCAATGCGGTAAATGGTATTAGGTGTTGCGTTTCGTTCTGGAAGATGCTGAAGAATATACCTTCGTATACGATGAAGAAAATCCCGTCCCGTGTGTGGCATTTTGGTTGCAGTGTGTGCTGCATACACAATATGTCGATCGATGAGAAATAACTACTTTTATCATCAGGTTTTTATTCCAAAATTGGACTTTGTATGTCAGTTGGTAAATTGCTCTAATATTGTGTGGTTCCGAGTCCGAAATTCTAGAATTAGGTTTAGTTCTCAGGCCATTGTCCTCCATCAAAAGTCAAACTTTAAATTAATTTTAATAGCTTGCCTTTCAGTTTTGCACAGTGCTGCCCTCTGCAGACACTAGATAGTAGTTATCGGAGTACTAATCTGACTTTATCGTGCCAGACCTTTTATTACAAACGATTAAATTCATTATTTTTAGTTAAATAGCAAGCTGAGTGAAGATCCAAGGCGATTAACCTCTTAAAATGTTAATTACGAATGTTAATATATTTGTTTCATACTGAAACGTTTTAATCATAACATTCTCTATTTAAGTAGATTTTTAAAAGGCCTATAAATAGTTAATAATGTTCCACCACTTCAGAACGTGTTATGTAATAATGCTGTAATAGAAACAAAAAAAACTCCTTGATCTGCCTTCCTTTTTCTTCCTTTTCTAGTGCTTTTTTTCGTGGTGGAACAAGTGTTGTTTTACGATCGGGAGGTGTAAGTTTAATCCACCACGCTACGCTGGTATTTATTGATGTATTTCACGTAACGGACCATTTTATATCTCTTTTAGAAGTCGCAATGAAATGTTTATATGTTTATTTAATTTATATTTATTAGAAAACCAACAGCAAATAAAAATCATATTAGTAAATCATCTTACCAGTCAATCTTCTATGTGTATAATGAAACTAAAGAAAGTTTCCAGTACTTTCTCTAACGCCTGCATCCTTCTTTTACCATAGCCTTTGGAATTGTGCATTCGTTAAGACAGTATCAAAACATTTACTATAGCAAAAATTGATTTTTTTTAATAATACGATTACCTCTTTATCTATTACATAAACCAGCTTTACAAAAGTAATGTTAATCCACTTTTATATATATCAACTAAATATTTCCAACTTATCTTGCAATAGATAAGCTTTGCATAGGTAAATATATTAATATAATCGGATCATAAATTGAGTCAACATTTTAGATTTTAGGATTATTGAAATATATGAACCCCCGTTGAATTAAGCCCAAGGATTCCCGATACCGATAGTATATCTTTCAATGTCTAGGTATTGTATAACATTGGCATTATCTGTAGTTGCCGACAGATATTTGTTAGTGTATTTTGAGTGCCATTTGACAGCCTCCCTGGCGCAGTTGGTTAGACGCCGGCTGTGAAACCGGAGGCTGCGGGTTGGATCCGCACCAAGACAAATATTTGTGTGTTCCACATATATTTGTCTCGAGTCTGGGTGTTTGTGAGACCAAAACGTCTCTCGTATGAATAACTACAAATAAATTATCTTAGCGTCATCGTTATAAATTTATAATATAAACGTTATTGAAAAAATATTACGTAAATATATTTTTCGTATTTTTCTGATAATATTGCTGGGTCGTGGGAGGCACTATTTCTTAGTCAATATAAATAAGTAATAAGCGATACTAATTTATTAAAAATATAAAAAGAAACAACACCAAATAATTCAATAATAAGCAATGACTCATTAAATTATATATTATTAAAACTAACTTACTATACTTGGTAATTTATAAGTTGGTGTAAGTACATATAAACATATATAAAAAAAAAAATTGTAAATCTGTTGCTCCAGAGGGTTTATTTATTTATGCCGGATTGTGCAGTATATTATCAACAATTTCGACACGCGATGGTATACGTTACACAGCATATTCCATCGGTTCTAATTTTTCTAATAAATTATTGATACCAAATAATACATACTCATACTATTTCTTTTGTAAAACGGTAGAGCAGTATTACAGCTTTTTTGTGTCTAAAGATTGTCTTTAGCAAAAACGTTAGTTGAAAACATAAAATTTTTATTTGTAAAATCGTCCATAAAACGTTATGACATCTTTTATATCTTCTCTGTATAGCCTTAAAGTACAATACAATCGTAAATATTTAAAATAATGATAACAATTAATAACAAACAAACGCTATATACACTTAAGCCTCATTTACACGGGGACAGTTTCTCGCCTCGAAGATGCGATCATCGTAAGTATATAAAAAAGTTGCATCGTGTTAACATTTGTCAGAACACGATAATCTATGGTGGTTATGTCATGCGATAATCCCTTACGATTCTCGCCGCGAGAAACTCTCCCCGTTTAAATGGTTTAATACGTATCTTAACAACAACTAATTTTTATACAACACAATTCTATAATTACATGATACAAATGTGTCGCCCCCATAATCATTGTAGGAATCGCAACAAAGAAGCTGTTCGTATCAGATTCCATGAGGTAGCGGTATCGAGAATAATTTAATAACATAGCGCTTTACTTTCCAAGGACTCCCAAGTCACAAAAGTTTAAGAACATTATCTACCGGCTCTCAATGATTTTCTATCGCATTGAGATCTCAAGTATCCACCATACTTTGTACCTAACTTCACAAACAATAAATTGTTCAAGATCAAAAATTATTCGCGCTAAACTTCACCTCTAGTTCGTAAACACTTCAATATTCCCGTTACTGTCTGTATGAACATTGATCACTAGCTGTAGGGCTCCCGTCCCAACACCAGTGCCAGCTAACACGCTCAAAGGCACCTCCAGGCCTGTGGTGATCCCTGATACCAAGGTGTTTAGGATCCGAGGAGTTGGGATAGCAGAGCTGGCCATGATGAGGAGTGATAGCGTCAGTAGGATTCCGTAGCTCGACCTGAAATGTTTCATCATTATCATCAATGGCTATAGGAAGTTTGCTGCTGAACATAGGTTTTTTCAGAGATTTCTACGGTCTTCTAGTTTAGGCGCTTAGGCTATTACTTATAGTTTAAATACTAGTTCACTTTACTTAGTAGTAAAACGAACGTTGACTGACTTATACCATGTCTTTATCAATAGTTCATACTCTGTACATGAGAGATTAAAAGACTTTTTTATTAACATTAACTGACAGCCTTATTATACTTTGTATACAAAAGTTTATAATACAAAAAGTGAATATAATTCCCGAGGCGGTTAGAGGATGAAGGTATGACGAACTGCCGTCATGTTAAAAGTTTCAAAAGTAGAATTGGGTGTACATCATTCTTCTAAGATGTCACCGATGGGAATTCTCGCAGGGCACAGACTAAGAAATGTTTTTTTAAGGCAAGACTTTTTTCATTTTCTTCGTCACTTTATTATTGTTTTAAATATTTATCTTTAATTTAAATCTTGACTTAAATTAAACGAAATATTTTAAATCCTTTAGTAAAGATATGATAATAGTCGCGTCTTAAGTGATCTTGGATATACAAGGAAAAATTCCTAAAAATATGTATATACCTATTTATATGATAAACAAATATTTGATACCTTCTTTCACTAAGTAGTTTTATCTGTAGATGAAAATCCAGTATTTCGGATAATATATTGGAAATTCACAATTTCATTTCGCCACCGTCAAATTTATTATTTTTCGTTATGATAATAGATAATGACTCATTGAAAAAAACAAAATGATTGATGTCTCACAATAACACCTTATTAGCAATACAATTATATTATAAACTATGATTTCGGAGACCTAAAGTTTTGTTTAACAAACATATTTTATCACCATGGCACATTTAAAATCTAGTGTTATTAAATTGTTGTCCTCTTAGAAACGGACATCCATTAAAAACCGTTAAATCTTAATTATAGTTAAGAGAATCAACAA
Source organism: Deilephila elpenor (assembly GCA_949752805.1). Lineage (NCBI taxonomy): Eukaryota > Metazoa > Arthropoda > Insecta > Lepidoptera > Sphingidae > Deilephila > Deilephila elpenor. The sequence continues at coordinate 733,080 of OX457098.1, forward strand.
TAAACACTAAATAAATAAGAGGAAATTACTTACATGATGCTCACAAGCCGAACCACAATATCACAAACGGGCAGACAGCAAGTAACTACGACTGGATGCGCAGATAACCCCAGATCCGATAGCGTATCAGCATCCGATACGAGATCCTAAACTTACCGATAGCGATACGATCCTAGTGCATACTCGTGTGAAAGTGAACAGATAACAGATACTCGTTTCGCAATTTCCTTTCCTGATATGGTTAATTGGAACATTTCTGAGTAAATAGTTGTGTACTTTTTAAAATCAATTTTCTGAACAACTAATTTATTTCGTCGCTTTTGACTTCCTGCTGGCTTCTCAATGTGATGTCTTTTTTGGACTATGGTGTTGTATGTGGGTTACTATCTAGGTGGACACGAATATCTGCTAATTGTACCAATTATGTTCAGTAAAATTCTTCTTATAGTTGGCATCATCGGTTCGGAACTTTATTGGGTTCAACCATTTTCCTCTTTTCTTCAACCTTTTGATTTATATTAAAGAAATTCACCTCATTGGTTTAGTTATAGTTTCTTTAGGCCGTTAAACCCCTGAGGTTTAAGAAACCATACGACAATTACAAACTACGTACATTAATGTTTACACGAAGTTGATGATTATTCCACTTTAAAAGCAATACTACTTTACGAATCTTTCTTACGGCTGTAGAAACTAACTTTTACTTTCCCTTGTCCGCAGATTATATGGACTCACTATGCAAGGACCACTTTCTGCAGCGGCAGTACCGCAAGCTGGATGGCGGCGTGCTGTGGTCCCGCAACGAGCGCAATCTCGACTGCACCGTCACTTTCCAGACGCACAGCATCTTGCAGCGCTTCATGCTGCACTTCGAGCTGCTACAGCTCGACTGCAACGACCACCTATATGTCTACGACGGGGCACACGCCACCGCCCCGCCGAGGGTATGTATCAGTTTTATTTTTATATCATAGGGAATAAGGGATTCCAAGAATATAGCGTATGATTTTTATTGACGTATAGCATAAAAAGCTAAGAATTTCAAAAGAACTTATACCTACCTTAAATTCATAGTCACAGTTCAGAGGATTTATGGACTAATAATGTGATTATCCTGAACAGTAAAAATAAGGTGGTACATGAAAGTGGATGAACCGAAAGGGGCACGTTAGGATCGGGCTAGGTAGAGATTCATATTCTCTGTCCGTTAATGGAATACACTTCTACGGTCATGATGCGCATGTATTTGTGATTTGTAGGTAATGTTTTATGTTTATATGATGGAATTAAGGACTGTAAGTAACTGAAAGACAACGTAAGCATGTGCTTAGAACACGAAATCTGCTGTTAAACCACTGTACTAATATCATGGTAAATGTGAAAGCTAAAGAATCAAGGATGCTAATACGAGTATATGGGTGAAATGACACAGATTGAACAAAAACGCTAACTTTACCACCGAGATAACGCTAGGTACGAAGACAAACTATCTTAAAGCTAATTAGGAGAGCCAGGAGAATCCATAACTTGGCGAACTTCACAAGAGCAAAAACTAAAAGGCGAAAGATTGCATTTAACTCGTTCGTTTGAACAGGAAAGTATGAAACTCGCCTCCACTTATCTCAACCAACATTAATATCATATTTAATTTGGGCGCGCTCCAAGTTCCCGAGTGAAATTATTCCGGAATTTTCCCTCTGTTCCCCATTGTTCCCCAACTGAGGCATTCCTTGTGAAAATTACTGGAGCTCCTATTGACAGACGCCGTCTGAAAATGCATCTGTTTAACTGCTTTATAGATAATTATGGGATTTGTGCTCTTTGCCAAAGGATAGTCTGGTGATTAAATTATCCAGATTTTCTTCATTTGGTTTATTGGTAATACTCGTAATAGTATTATCGTAAGTATTGTATTGAAAAGGAACTCACAAATATTTCTACGAGTTTTATACAAAAAATCATTATCGTGTCGTACCTCGCCGCGTCGAGTCGATGTCGTGTCGGAATCGGTTTAATTTATTACAGACGGAATACTAATGGCGTCGAGGGAGATATTGCCTCCTCTCCACAATTCTTCGCTAATCCGCCATCATTTCGATAATCAGACACCTTGAGGCGAAAGAAATTAAATAAATGATGGTAGAATCAATTAATTTCAGGTTATTTGAGATGTTTTAGATAGATGGGATTGCGTCAGACTGATTTAGTAAAGGAGACAAAACATATTTAATACTCATGGCTATGGCCTATTTCATTTTAGTCACAGAGAACCTCTACCAAGCAATGGAAAAAGTTTGTCCCATTGCTTGGCAGTCTATGTAAGTACATATATACTATGCGTCTGGATATGAACAAAATTGTAGAAACATTTCAACAATTTTAGCTAATTGGTATAACAGTATCTATGAAGATCTTTGAGTCAGTAATATTCCATTTCGTCATCTTTACTACTAAAACCAATGGCGATGTGAGGTATCCCTTATGCGTGTATTTCCTTGTTATAATTCCCTGTTTAATAAAACACGATATAAAACAAGACTTCAAAAGCTGTGCAGTACATTATACGGAAGTAACAACAACAATTAATAGCAGACTTGCGTGTTCATCATTTACATTTAAATTGCTTTAATTTCTTTAGTGCAGCATCTCGTTTACTTCTGGTAGCGGAACAATATCTAAAAAACACAATTTTAATATGCAAATGAATTTACTGGGAAAAGTAAAGTGAAAAACTTAAGCAATCTCATTCCATGTTTTATGAAGCTGCTTTTCAGTATTGTAGGTCCAACTTGTAATGCTAAGGAATTTGTATCAATTAAGTAATTTTTATAATATATCTAATAAAACACGAATTATTTGATAAGTTGTTAGATATCGTTTTGACTTAAATCTATAGCATGTCGTTAAACTATTACATCTTTTAAAGCAGAGTAAGATACTATAATGTATAAAGTTTTTATAGCAGATAAATTGCTTTGAAATTATTGCTTTTTTAAAGTATCATTAACTGAATTCTGGCTACATCCACACATTTGTTAGAGTAAATTTATATAAAAAAAATTTGAACATTCCGTTAAAATTTACAATAGTATATAACGCAGCTTGAACATCCAAAGAAATTTGGAAACCGCCGCAGCATAAAACCGAAGCCAAACATTCAGAAACAGCGTCAAATAACTTCATCTTAAAGCGGAGTTGCCGCAGTAGTCAGGTGTCAGGGCGTCTTACAAATAATTAACACCGAACTGAGGGAAAGTTTTGTGAATTTTAAATTCAAATGGCGGCAGTTGGCGACAGGATTAGCAACAAGACGTGAGAGTTCCGGCGGCAAGTTCCTTTCCGTTGTTCTGTCTTTGTTTTGGCGCTGTATAATTCAGTTATTTGTGTTGGATTTTGTTTGAGACGGCCTGTGTTTAAGCTTCTTATTCACGCTCTTGTATTGAGTATGCAACTAACGTTTGATGTGTTTCGAGATGATGTAGATTTATTTGATTACTAACTTTGTTGAAGCATCTTCAACTTTGCAAGTTGCAACATCTTCTTTTGTCTACCTTCGTCTTACAGTTGTTTATAAATTATAATTTACTGAGATTTTATTTTACGCTATTATAGATTAACATTCGTATCTAATGCTTGTATTCACGTCTTTGTTCCTTCAAGGAAATCATGTTTGGTTTATAATTTGATTTAACCAATTTCTCCAATATTTTTAACGCATAATTTAAAAAAAAGTCTAACATCCGTTGCTCCTACACTAAAATAATAAAATATTCGTCAGCTACGATATGTATGACGATCACAAGCCTTAACAAGTCAATGTTTCTATTTTCTATTTAAAGATAAGTCCATCTTATCAGTCGAAAATTACCCTCAATTTTTTCCGCACCCCACATACTCAATCTCTGCAGTCAATTAATCATCTCCAACCCCCAAGTGTTTGCTAATGACGTCATCATGGTAATTGCACGTCACAAACACGTCATAAGCACTCCCTTATCACTTTTCACATTTCTGATAAGACCGTGAAGTATTCATATTCTCATGCACGTTGTTTAGATTACTGGTCTAGTTTTGATAGACTATAGTCTAGCTGGACATTCTATTTTATCTGGAAGGCGAAGTGACAAAAAACCGCGAGTATGGTCTTTTTTATGTATCTATCAGCCCGTATACGTCCCGCTGCTGGGCACGCGCCTACTCAACAATCGAGAAAATCGATTGAGAGTGGTTAGGTAGTATGGTCTTTACTCCAAGATAATTTTTACCTACTTTTTCCGGGACTTACGGGTACATAAGATGTAGAAACCTAGCAAAATAAATTCATGACCAAAAAGCATATAACCGTATTCGAAAAGTGACGAAAGAGAAGAAACATATTCGTGTGGTATAAAGTACGTCGACTGGTAAGAGATAACAACTTGCCATATGTCGATACACCATTTGGATACCACAGGGCTCAACAACTTGTAAGATACTGGTTTTGAAAGGAACAACACTAGAGTTTCTTGCCCGTTATTTTCTAGTGAAAACTGCTTTCCGAACCAGGTGTTACAACAAAAAATAAATTTAAATTTGTTGAACATTTTATGGAGTCAATAAATTATTTTCCATTTTCAACATTAGACTGTTGTCACTACAGTCCCAGTAAAATTAACAATATCATCTGACGTCCGAAGGTTGCGATCATAAGGGGATCAATAATCTCTCTGACTACAGCTTCAACATGGTTAATAGTTCTTACACCAGCCTAGCAAAATAAAAAGAGCACACACCAAGTTAGAAACACAAGAGTGCTGTTATTATTATTGCCCGTGTTAGGGGAACTTATGATGCCTCTTTTACCGGCTATCTGGAGTTATTCGCAAACTTCCCGTGTAATCCCACGCAAGCTGTATTACTTTTATTGCTCGAATACTTTCCCAAGCATTGCTGTTACGTGACTTGTAATTTTGGTAACACAACTGGCAACGTTTTTATTTTATGCTTTTATGTACAATTCACAGCTAGTGTTCGGCTGAAGTTGTTTCAAATAATTTCGGATACCAGCCGTGGTACATACTACATACGTATGTATTGTATATATGAGGAATATATGTATAATAATCTGTAGTATTTTTTGGTTCCTATATATTTTTTGTAAGCTTTTTGTCGAGACAGCAGATCGCTCGCATGATAGTAAGACTGCGCTTGTCATTTCGATAAATTACGTATTAAGTATAATATTTTTTAAATATGAAATGTAAAATAATATTTCTTTGTTGTTAATATTCGGGTAATAAAACAGTTTGTACAATAAAATCATAAAAAACTACCATATTAGAATCACTTTATTTTGTACCAAGACCCAATTAACTTAAACTTACACAGCGCGCGAATAGTTTGTAACTAAATACCAAACGATCCAAGAATTTATATTACAAACTAAAATATTCATAACAATTTCAAGAACTTCAACCATTCGCATTCCACGCAGCCATTTAATTGTTGTGGTTTAAAGTCTCAGTGTAAAACTAACAAATTTTTCATTGTCCGAGCTTCCACAACGCCGCGGTACGTCCGACAAACAATCGTCGAGTTAAATTGAATAAATTTCAACTGCCGTTTGCGTACAAAGGGAAAGTTAGAGACCTGTGTAGCACTGCCTCACTTGCAGTGTAACAAAGCATTAAAAATAAAGTATTGTTAAACTTCGTCGTTGGTTTTCATCGTGTAGCTTGCATAACTAGGAGTTCTTTGCAAGAATTACTAAGGTTGGAAAGTTTACCAACTGTATTTAGCTAACATGGTAGACTTAAAATACTACCTACGAAAGAATTCATCTTAGATAGTCTGCCGGTTGTCCAATTATAGGGTAACGAGCAAGGCTAACTGCTATCAGCTATTAACAAAAGAAACTGGGTCTGTTACGTAGCTTCATTTCCCGGAGCGGAAACGTGACCGCGCCGTACTAATATCTTTACTAATACAGGGTTAACATAAATCTTTAAGTAATTTCAGTCGTATGTCGCCGTATGAAATCAGTCACATGACAATAACTGAAGTAAACTGTGTGCTGGCATGACGGTGGCGAGCCAAACTCCGCGGTTTTACCCTCGCAGAGTTGCCATGTTTGCTTTGCAACACTTAGTTGTTTGTCATTAAAGGACTGAGCGATCCCTTTTGTTTTGTTCAGTTTGTTTTGAAGGTAACGTCTCGTGTGGTCGCTTTGAAGACGCCACGAATTTGAGCACACTTCCTTGAAACTTATCCTAACCTTTAGAGTGGAGACGTGCCTTAATTACTTCTGCTGCTGAAAGTAGCTTAACCATGGCGTATTTCTATTACATAGCAAACAAACGTTGAATAACTTTAGGTTAATTTACGTCAAATCAACCATATTAGAAGACCGAATAATTTATCCAAATTTTTTTTATTTCGTCATCATCAACATCATTTGTTATTACAGGTATAAGGCCTTACTTGGGCACTCTTTTACAATAATGGTTATTATACTTTTCAGCCACTTCAAAGCTACTGTTGATCAAAATCCTCTTCCACAGATTTACATAGTGAACTGTAGCAATCCAGTTACAAAACAAATCATAGCAGACAATAACTCTACCATACAAATATTAATATATACAAGTCTAGGGACAAAATTAAGAGCATGTTCATCCGACACGAATATATTTGATGCACTTTACAAAACACTTCCAGAGATGAATAATAATGCAATTGTGTTGCAAACTGCTACAATTTAAACACAACACTGTTTTATGTCGTTTGTCTTGGGTATAACACATTTATTACGTGCAGTAACTGTGATTGCATTTCCTAAACGTTGAGCAAGGAGCTGCCGTCCAAGTGGAAGTGAATCACATCTAAATTCAACTGTAGAATTTAATTTGGGAAAATCAGTTAAGCTTTGTAAGGTATTTCAATCAAATGGGGAGGATTTACGTATTCGTCTAGTCACGGTTAAATAGCTACGTTTATTATTGAAGTAATTGTCTCTATGTTGAATTGTTGATCTGTCTTTTCTTGGTTCATTGTACTTCATTCTCGGTATTTCCGGGTGCGTTTTATTTTGATATTCAAATGTATTATACCAAGATCTAATTATTTTCGGCATTTTTGTATTTTTGGATATTTTATTACAGCTAAATACGGTAGAGTAAATTTAAAAAAAAAACATTTCATCTGTCAGGACTGACAGAGTATGAGCAATCTCCGGACTAGCTCCTATTTATTTGCAAACCGAAAATTGAGTTATACTAGGTACTTTTTCAGTAATAAAGACATCTGAAAGGATAATTACAGACATAACCACTTGAAATAGCTGCTTACTGCTATGGTAAGGAAATATACTCTAGCTATTGCAATATTCTACGTCTTTTCAAAATAATGATTAATACTTCAACACTCAGTATCAGTAGTTATTTTACACCGAAGAATATAAGCTGTATTCCGAATCCGAAATTGAAAAAGAATCGCTAGATATTGGTTCACGAGACTGTGTTGAATAGGCGAGGAAATAAGACGGATTGTTCGGACCGAGCCACTGCTGGGTATTATTTTCACCCGAACACAATAGAAAGATGGCACAAGCGAAAGATAGATACAGCCAATATTCTATTTTAATCTTTTATTTTTTATCGCTCGCAAAAGATATCTGGGATTTGTAATTTACACTGGGCACGTGGTTGAGATGTTACGAGGTTGAAAAAGATTGGAACTTAATATTATTATTTATTGAAGCAATACTTACTCTTTTTTATTCGATTATTGAGTACGTATTTCCTGTACGAATGAAAGAAAGGATTGTGAGGAAACCTGCATTTCAAAATTTTAAAGATATATTAACGTCTACTAATTCACAATAGACAGGTATGGTGGACTAAGACCTCCCCTCCCTTAATTGTAAAATTCAGAACTTTTTTAAAGTATTATGTAATTATTACATAGTAATATTTCTAGAGCTATATTGTATTTCTAAGTATAAACCGCAGTTGACACAATGCGGAAACATATTATATGTGTGTATGTATAATTAGAATTTTACCTACAAATGTTTAAATTATTAGTATTGTATATATGGAGTACTCACTATAGTAATTAATATAATTATGTATATCAAAGAAGAAATTACAAACATATTAAGGCAAACGTTCATTATCAAGACAGGTAGCTGAAAATTCATTTAACACAATATTATCACATGAAATTCGAAAACAGACCTCGCTTTACGCTACGCCAAACACGGCACAAATTGCAAAACATATCCAAACTCAATTCTACAAAACTATCTCGCTTAACAACCGGAATCTATTTAATTAAATTAAAACACAAATCACGAGAAGTTACGCTTTAATTTCGCTGTTTAATTAAATTCATATTTCAACCAACAGCGCAATAGGAAGGCTTAGACGTCTAACTCCTTGGTAATCTACGTTTTATACTGAAGAATTTTTAATATCGCTGGGGGGTGTCTTTATTAAGGGGCCGTGTGAAGTAACTTAAAGTCCAGTAGCGTTTTCTGGATTGAACGGAGGTCGCCGGGCACGTACTAAGGCTCTCGCTCGGGCCCTATTTTGCATTTTAAAGCGTTTTTATGATGATGAATAGTTGGATTTGCGACGGCACGTGCTGTGCTTTATCGTCTAATCAGAACATTATTCAGGGATTTTGTAGTGTCTGCGTGTTAATTTTGTCTTTTTACAAGTATGCATCTTTGAAAGTGTAATGAACTGCGTTCGTGGAATATTTATGCTGGTTCTGGTTATTTAGTTTATTCGTGTTGCAATGGTTTGTAGCAATGCGTTTTGTAGATTGGGATGGGGACTTTATTTCAAAATGCCAGTTGTGAATGTTTTGTGATTGTAAGGATTTCGAGAGCTGACATTTTGGAAACATTTTACGATATTATGTCCGTATGGAACAAATTGGTAATAAGACATGTGTTAGGGATTATTTAGATGGTTAAAAGTTTAATTATATTTATTCGATAGTCTTAATAATTGCTTGTCCATCAAGGCACAATGAGTATTCAGTTAATTTTTTCTAAACATACAAACATTGTTCTTGTAATAAATATTGTTTTAATGCCTTTTATAGTTTAACAATAAATGCTTTATTAAGATTAATTATTCCAATTTCATAATGTGTAATATCAACAAATTAACACTAAGCAGTAAATTTTATCAAAGTTTGATTTACGACAACAGATCAATTAGTCTCACACATTCTTAGATCCCGCACGTGGGTCATACCCACGCCGTACCCTACTCCATACTCTCCATCCGGCCCTGGCAGGGCGGCACAGGACCCGCGTCACGTCCTGCCGATCGTTCTCACTGAGTTATGACGGGGACGTAAAGCGGACATCGTTCACTAAGCCCACTCGATGACGGAAATATTGGGCGGGCCTGACCGATCGTGCACTATATTTCTTAAATGGATACTCTGCGTTTATGCCCAACAGTTTTATTACTTTTAGGTCAAGCGGAGTTTTCAGTTATAATTCTTTGAGGGAGCAATCAATAATACTATGAAGCAGTTGGAATGCTACGAAACGTGTAGTTATATTTATTCAAAAATTGGTTGAATATACCTACATATTATAAAAGACTTTATGAAAATTTACCTGTTTTGTTTCCTCTTCGGCTGTATTTCTTTGTATATTACACGACGGTGTTGTTAAATAAATAAACTGAATAGAATTTATATTAATTTTAAATCATGTATCGGAGAAATAGATTTTATTTCTACCTCTCCTTATAGGTACTTTATTATTCTACGAATAATAGTGGTAGTTATACAATTCAAACGAGCGTTATAATTATAGTAATTTCGTGTGTAAAGCTTCCCTTTTCGGAGGGTCTACGTTTAGTGTAATACCCAAGTCGATGAATAAATTATTATCAAACTCCGCATGAATGCCTTTGGCATAATAAATTATTTACGGCTGAAACTATCGCGGCGTTTACAACTCAACAATTGCTAGATAAATAATTTTAGTAAATAGCGCTACACTGTCGAAGAAGTTCCTAACTTTTAGAAAGCACTTCGTTAGTGTTATAAAACTGTTTAAATAGAAACAGTAAGTTGTGTTATAAATTTATTTTGTATACGGCGTGTTAAGAAAGATTTTAACACTTATTTACATAATTATTTTTACTATAATATCTACATTGTTAACTTTACTGGAAACAGCAATCGAATAATATGAAAATAATCTATTGATGTCTCTTAGTCTTTGGTCGTAGAAAATCTTATATTAGTTCCCCGTGACTGAAAATGATGCAGGGCATGGAAATTGCCAGAAGGCATAACGTAAGAATCATATATTTGCGACGGATATCCGCTTCGCAAACGGTGGATGGCACTAAACCTTCTAAGATTCCATGTTGAGCCTATGAATATGTTGTAAATTGGCTAAATATACTAAATTTTACCATGATCGTTTTCAGCCCAGACTTCTACAGCGATTAGCTTAAACGTATCTGCATCCAGCGACGTCTTAACATTACCACATACCGTACTAATGAAATTCTGGTTATTTGTTTCAGGCTGACCTGTCATGCCGCAACACCAAGCAGCAGGTCGGCGCGCTGTTCACGCGCTCCAACTTCGTGACGCTCAAGTACGTCACCGACAACTGGGGCACCGACGCCAACGGCTTCAGACTCATCATCACCGCCGTCAAGGACCCCAGTGAGTAGCTTAGCTGACGTATCATTACAGATAACGTACACTGCACTTTCATCACTGTCCCTCCCTTTTTTGTCTTGCTCTTCAGAATCAAGTTTACTGCTAACATAAGCCCATAGATTTCCGGTGACTTTCTGCAACTTTCATTATCATTTCTAGAAGTTTCCTTTGTCTGAGCTTATCCCATGCTTTCATGGGGTTTGCATGTGGTTTAACTCTTGCTTCAGAATGATTTAACTTATAATTTTGGGATCATCACCATGTCTGGCATCTATATTTTTAAAAATAAGCCTACAAGATAACCTGACATGATTGATAGACCTCACAATTCTACATCTCACATTTGAAATAAACAACAACAAATTTTGCTTGTTTTATTTTTTACATCGAAGAGTATTAACACTCAGCTTAGCTATCTAAGCCAAGATCTTTAAAACAGGAAAAATATTCCATACATAAGCCCCGATAAAGGGATAATTTGAAGAATAGTAATGATCCGATGTTGTTTAATTAATACAACATTAATTATAACATTGTTGTCAAAGATAAGCGATTTAATTTTAAAGTGACACGGTTAATGAACTTGGAGAAACTTATCTAATGAAAAATATATATTCAAAATGTATATAATTTTAATACTAAACACATGAGCCCTCCTAGGTCCTAATGGCTCAGTAAATTTATCTCTGATGAAGGCTTTTTCTTTTCTCCAAAAAAAAAAGAGCGTCAATGATTAATGCAAGCTAGTAAGCTTTCGTTAAAGAAATGATCAGTCAGATTCAGGTCAGATTTCTCAAATTAATCATGAAACTTCTAATAGAAAGAGAAGCCAATTTAAATTGCTTCAAGTATAAAAAATATTGTTTTTGATAGGGCTCTATTATCTAACACAAGAAACTAATAAACGCAGGCCTTCTCAAATATTGCAATAGTGACCTTTAGCTGTCTTGCAGTCATCCTGATATTACGAAATTGTAAATCTATAAAGAAATAAATTAAGTTATTACCAGCTGGAGTAATTAACATTTAATGTATCAATTAATGTTGTGATTTATTTTATCTTATCTACTGATAAAATTAAATCGATTTGTGTTTGTAATCAAACTGCGCGAAAATTAAATAAATTGAATTTCGTTAATCGCAATGCTGAGCTCCGCTATTATAGATGAGAAAAAAATTATTACAATATTTATGAGACACATAATTTCATAATAATTTTCGATTTAGGTGTCGCCCGGATTTTAAATTCTATGCAAAAAAAATCGACTATTTGCTTCCATCATCACCGGTGTAGCCATTATGTTTGTCGAGTGATCTACAGATAATACTTACAATAATCTCAAAACTTTTAACGTAAGCAAAACGCGTAACCTGCCTCTAAATGAAGTTTATCCTCCTACATATTTCGAAAAGATTTAGGACAATGTTTTTTTTTATATTTCGAACATTTATGTAATGCACCTTTAATTAACGTTTTTAAGCTACAGTGACCAGTATTTTTTTTAAACAAGGTGATATAGGTACTTGGCTTGTTTTTTGTTGACAGTGTATATTATTATGTTATGTTTTACAAACGATACGTTCAATTATGAAAAGTAATTAATCCAAAACATATCATTTTCTATGAAATCTCCAATAACGAACCACAAAGTGAAAGACAAACATTAAACTAGAGAAAAAAACTTAAAACAAAATACGACGCAAAAAGAATAACGCTATTAAAACTAGAAATACAAAACGGAAATTACATCCAACAAAAAACAATATCCACGTGTAATAAAAACGAAGTGTTAGATAACAAAGCAATAGCGTTAGTAAAAAGGTCGAGAAATGTCGGAGAGTTTCATCCCCTGTCCTCTTCACGCCTCACCCCTTGCCCCACCCCCGCCCTGTTTAATTTTCCCCAATGTTTATTTATCTAGTGGCACGGTCGACAGGACGTTTCGTTTACACATTCCTCCCTCGTTTTTATATGTTTTATTGGCGTAACCGCGGCGGCGTACGCTTGATTCATCGTAACCTGTTGCCAACTTATTGGTAAACGTGTGTAGTTTTATTGGCATTTGATGTATTCCGCTTGTATTCACTTCATTGAGTTTAACCTACGATGTCAACGTTGTAAAAATGAAAGTGTCTTCTTACGATCACTTATATCAATTTCTATATCATTTCTAATATTTCACGTGAATTTTAATTAACATTTGTCTTGAAAATATTGAAGTTGGAAAGTAGCTAGACAAAATTAGTTACTATTAGGAATAGTAGAGATTGTGGTCGTCAAGTATTAAATGACAAATAAAAATAATAATTTCATGAACCCAACAACCATCTTGCTCATTTTGTAATCAGTAGAATGGCGAGGGACTCCATACGTGCTACCGCTAGACCACAGATTTAATTATTTAAAACCTATTGATGTTAAAATATTAAAAATGTCAAAACATTACGCGACAGCGACAAAGAAGAGAAAATTAATACAAGAACTGATTAACACCAGCACCACAAACTTGTTCCGTACTATTTAATTACACTTCAGTCCATAACAAGTACATGTATTACAAAATAACAACTCACAAAGAAAGCAATTACATAGAGGCAGCACAAAGCGAAACAATTCATTCACACGCCGTTCGCTTGCGGAACTCTGCGGAACCCTTCCGCCTCGCCGACCTGGATATATTCCGACCTATTTGAACTCCAACAAAGTAACTAAGCTATTTGAAACATTTTCTTTGTTGCTAAAAGGATGTTGAAGATTGATTCTGTTGGTGAAAACAACGCCTCGAACAAGACTTCTCCATTTGGTTCTTTGCTGTAAATTGTTTTGACGATCTGTAACTCGGTAGGTGTTTTAATTTCTTTCATCTCTGGATAGAGCCTAGATCAACATTTCTTTAGTAGGTTTTTCTTTTATATTCCTTTAGTTGCCATACCAGCGATCTTGCACCTAAACGTATTTTGTAATTTATGATATCGTCGTGTTTCGAAGACTATGCCTTTTTAGTGTATGGATTTAAAAAAAATCCACATAAATCTACGTGTTTAGAATAATTTTGATATCTTCACAAGAGTGAAACTCTGCGTTTTCTTTACGAGTATCGATGGGCAGTAATCGTGGCGGTAAATCTGGGTCGTTGACGGCTCGCGGGATGAGAGCTGTAAAAGTAAGATCTGTGCGCGCTGTAACTCTGCAAATATCATGTGTTTCAACAGGTTATATTATATCAGTGTTTGGATTAAATATAATTTTAATGTTCCTTGCTAACGCTTAGGTGAGTACACCACACTTAATTCATATCGGCATCCATTAAACATTAGAAGAACAACATACATAATTATGTTTCAGTGTGAATTAGCTTAGAATTATAGGAAAAGCTCCACGTCAAGCATATAGAAATACGTAAGTCTTTGTCTTGTGGTCTCATCAGGTCTCAGCTTGTTGGTGTTAGCTTAACTCTAGTTGCTAATAACGGAAAAAGATAATGTTAGTTACAAGTTTTTATATATAATTAGAAGCAACAGCGTGGGTAATATTTTACGAAGAAATCGAAATACATTCAATCAAATCGGCTTAAGCACTGCGACTACATCAAGGAATTACAAAACCATCGTAACACCGTAGTAGTTATAAAAATACTGCGAACACTTCAACAGTCACATGAAATAAATACTAAGCCTATAAACCCTGCCAACATGAAAGACCTATCGAGAACACATAGTACATAAAATAAAACCCCGCAGTCTCTTGCAAGTTGCAAGTGTGTTAAAGTTAGAAAGATGTTGGAGCGTAGTTTTCACTTCCTAGTGCATCCAGAGGTTTCTGTAATGAAGCCGCTGCAAGTTGTCCCATTATGGGATAGTTTGCCGACCGCACACACCGCGCCAGTTCCGCCCTGCCACATACTTCCCCAAGATTTTACTTTACTACGCTTTAGTTTTGCTTCTGAACATTTGCTCTTAGTGTTTTGCAAGGAGTGTTGAAGTTCTATAATTATTACAATGTTTTAATATCTTCACATGTTTTTTTGGTCCTTTCGGTTTTAAGGAGCTGTTATATTTTTTGGATTCACATTGACAAGGTTCCTTGTTTTATCTCGTGTTCTAGCTATTCAAGATTTTTGTATGTAAGAATTTTAATGAATATGGTTTCTGTACTAATTATAAAAATCATTAGGAGACTCCTCTTCTTCTTCTACCTGTCGTTATCCCGGCCGGTGCCAGGGTGCCAGGGTAAATCTCCTCTATTTCGCCCGTTCTTCGCCAAAACAGTTGTTTTAAACAAGGAGTATAAAAAATACGGACAATGCCAAAATTGTCTAAATTTCAGACATTAAGCACTCCGTAATCAAGACAGTCTATTCTAGTCTAGCGCAGAGAATAACTAACGATTCCTAATTCTATAGCACTGTCCGCTACAGCGTGTCCTCAGCGCAAAATTATATTAAATCTTGAAGCTGTGCTAATGGATCTGCCATTAGTCACTTTAGAGAATTCGCCACCACTCCGCCCCCAAAATCAGGCACTAAACGCTGTCAGCACTAAACCTGTTACTGAAATTTAGTAATATCACCTCTTATAATTTTAAGCGCTGAAGCATTTTGCTGGATTAATAGGTCATACCTGGTATGTTACAATAAATTGTGGAACTTAATTTGCAACGTTTGGCAGTAATTCTTGTTACGTGTAAAGTATCGTATTTTAGCATGATTTTATGATCATGGTAGATTTAGAACTACCCTTTCAAATAAATGCATTAATGTCAGTACTTCAACCTCCATATTTTATGATTATTACTGAGACATCATCATCATTTTCTACTAAAAATATATGATCGAGATTCCGTACTCCAACACAAAATTCCATGATCCTTAAAGCCGGATTAAACGCCAACAATTCTCACACCCCAACCCCTTTCCAAACCATCACCAGCTGTAAATATCAAAGACATTATGCAGAGATTCTCTTTTGAACAATGCTTTCACAAGCGCCGATGTTGCTAATTTAAAAAATTCCCGGCGAGAGGGAGCGACGCATTGTATGCACGAGCCGCTCTGTATGAAAATTTGAACAATGCACGCGCCGCGCCCAAGAAGCTTTTCATGTGGCGTGTGCTTGGTGATTAAATGGGTTTGTGAGTTGCTCGGATATCAGTGGAGTTTGGAGTACTGGGATATTGTGTGAGCCTTTGGATAGTTATTTGTTTAAGAATTGAAGCAATTGCTACAAGTAGGTGGGCGCACTTGCTTTTAAACTTCGTAGAGATTCAGTCCAATCAACCAGTGTCATGTATAGAATCAGATTAACTTTATTAATTTCAATTATACTATACGACACAGAAATAAACAGTTCACAAATTTTTGATATCCTCCACCACTATTGACACCACTTCTATAAATAGTGCAATGTTATTTGACGCTTACACGAGTATTTGAAATGAAAAATGCAGAGTTGTCGCATCGTGGACGTGTTGTCGGGCTGTTTCCACAGAGATGAGTGGCCAATTTCACCGCCGCTGAGTCAGCAGTTTGCTTCAAGCAGCATAATATTTTTCGAGGCTTGTCGGAATAGCGTGGTGTTTTTGAACGCCGCTCTAATTTGTTTTCGAGGTTTAAAGTTTGTAATACTTCTATCAGCAGTTTCTTTACTGTGCTTTTGTTTTTTGTGAGCTTGTGGATCGAAGGAATTAATAGCATCGCTTGATTCGCCGTAGATACCTTTAAGAATATTGGCAAAATAAATCTTCAATGTGCAAGTTTTCATTGACGCTTGCGGAGTTTTTATTGTCTATGTAGTTCCTCGTAACGTACGTACGTAGTAATTTAATAGGCTCTGCAATAGTAAACTTAATTAAGACTTCACAAATACGGGCTGACATTAAAAGGTATATTGAAATTATGATGTACATTTACAACGCATTGGTAAAAATTAAACTAGTTATGTATAGCTTATAAGTTTCTGCTTTTGGGTCACATTATTTGCTTCTTACTATCAACTCTCTTAACCGCTTTGGCTTTAATGGTTTCATTATACTGAATTCATCCACGTTTACAAACTCTTAGCAGTTCATAAACGTAGAGCATCATTATCCCTAAAACACCCAAACATCCTTTACCATAACTTTGGGCATTGCTGATTAACCCTTCCTCCATCTCACCACATTCACCTACCACACACATCTCACCACATGGTGTGCGAGTGGGACAGGTGTCGTACCTTACGAGATTCCCGTGCGGTTCCAGAGCATGGGTGCAAGGAGTTCCGGTGCAAGCAGCGCGAGTTCTGCGTCAGCGCGGATCTCATGTGCGACGGCGTCGACCACTGCGCCGACGGCTCCGATGAAGACACTGCGGTCCTCTGCCCCGGTAACTTATGATACTTCTTCCACTTCCTAAACAGATATAGACTTTATTTTGGAGAAAGCAAATCTGTTAAGCTGGGTCTACCAGTACCTCGGAGTATACCGAAAGGGGCAATCGGAGTCTCCGGCATTCTAGCCCGACATGCCTCAGATATTAGGACTGGGCCGGATACACTGGGCTTCTTCCAGGTATTTCCACAGCTATTGGAAGTGTACTTTTTGCTATCTTTACTGTGTCTGTCCGCTTTATGGATGGAAGACGACAGCACCAGCCTTGTCTTCTACTTAGAAATGATTCATCTGATGGTAAATGCTAATAATCAAGGAAAATTTGAGTGATCTAAGTGAGAGTGCCGAACACCAAATGAAGATTTTGGAGGAAAGCGTATTCTGGCACCGGTCAGGGGACAAGGATGGGGAAAGAAGGAAAGGTAAGTGCATAGTCGTCTAAACAATTATACTGCGGTGCTCTCGATATACAAAGGTTTAGCCCGAAATGCGACTTATTGACGCACCTCTGTGGATAATATAATACACCCAACATAACATACAAAGTTCTTACCCCACTATAAGATCAATTAAGTCTTGGGTCGAGGGTATCAAATCTACGAGAGACTTTTCAGTCTTACAAAATACCCGAGGCAAATATCTGTGGGCCTCACAAACATTTGTCTCAGTGCAGGGATCGTTCCCGCGGCCTCTCGTTTCACAGCCGGGGCTAATTAATCTAAGTTAATTGATATGATGAATTATAAATGGATAGATGTGTATACGTGTGTTGTCTGGTGGCGGCAGAGAGCGGTGGCAGTGGCGCAGGCAGTGCGTGGGTGGTGGTAGCGGGCGCGGGCGCGTCGCTGGTGGGCGTGGTGGCCGCGGGCGCCGCGTGCTGCCTGTGCCGCCGCCGCGCCGCGCCGCGCACGCACCTGCACTGTGAGTGTCCCGCCGCGTGGCGCCGCCTGTGCCCGCACTACTCGCGCACGCACCGCGACACACTCCATGTGCACTACACTCGCGCGTAGTGCCACTCTCTAGCATATTATAATGTTCACTTGTTCATGTAAATTGTAAAGATTTATTATAATCTAAATGTTGTGATATTAACTATGTAACGTTACTATGTAAGATTGTCGCATTATGGCTTCTTTTATTTTTCTCCCCCCTTCTCTTCTCTTCTCTTCTGTGTGACACGAGCGAGGTGGATAGTGCGACCGCTCTGACCCGGGCGTGTGGTTACAGTACAACAGATGGCCAGCAGCAACGGCGCCGGCGCGGTGGCGGCTGGCGCCGACGCGGCCGGTGACGGCAGTGGTGAGCCGCCGGGCGGCACGCGGCTGCCGGGAAACTGGGCGCTCCCTGCGGGCCCGCGCGGGTACACTTGGGCGCGCCCGGGCCGCCTCCGGGCGCGGGCGGCGCGCTGAGCGCGCTCGCGCACAAGGACGAGTGGTTCGTGTGACCACGCGGCCCGGCCGGGCCCGCAGGGCGGGGGCGCCGTACCGGCCCCCATGCCGCCGGCGATCTATCCGACGCCGCTCTATCTATGTATGTCCTACCTGATTTAGCGACCGTTTTTTTAGGTGAATTTTTACTCGTTTAGTGGAGGCGCGCGCGCGTCCTGGGTGTCCAGTTTTTGGTGTTAACGATTAACGCAATGTAAATTTATCGATATGACATTAAACATTTTTGGCTTATTGTTCGTATGTTATTGCGTTATTATTTCGCACCTCCATCATCCCTACCCGATCCTCAGTCTAAAACGATAACTACCGCCAGTACCTTTTTTTAAATAAACAATTTCATCATGGAAATTATGCACGAAGTTGAATCATTTCATATTGAGTACACATTCGTTACTGCATTGATTATACATAAGTAATCTTTAGATATATCCACAAAATATTTCACAACAAACAACATTAATAAAACACAAAATGAACCTGCCGTGAACAATCCAGGTGGAAGGGTAGAAAATAATAATTTCAAACAAAAGATCTAAATAATAAATGAAAACCATTTCCTGTAATTAAAACGTCGCCTTTGATTAAAATCTGACAGAAACGAAGCTTAATTGTTTTACTGCCGGGAGACCGTCGAGGACAAGGCATTGTTCTTTTATGACGACGGCATTTACTAATAAATTACACCTTGATCTAGTCTATATTTGCAAAAGACAAAGCATAAATAACTCGTTGTATAACAAATGCAACATGATTTGCTTTTCTGAGTAATCTCAATTGAGCTGCACAGAAATAACTGAATAGTAGGTAATGAACACTTGCCACTTGGTAATGAACGACTTTATTTATTTATTTATTTTATATACACTTTATTGCACACACACAAAAAAATACAAATAAAAAGAAAATCACATACATAAAAAGTACAATTGGCGGTCTTATCGCTCAAAGGCAATATTAACTTTGCTAAACCTCTGGCTTTATTGATGGGAAACCAATTACTGCCAGATGGGTCGTCAGCATATGGTGATACCGTCGTTGTCAAACCAATATCTGCTTACTGCTTTGTCAACTTTTTTGAGCCTTTAACATTTTGATCATAACGATTAGTTTGTTAGCCAAACTTTTATTTCTTTTGAAAATCGCATACTTGACAGCTTAGAAAAGGAATTTTGGCGGTATATGAAGGCTAGGTTTCAACCCTTATTGGAGAACACCGGACTAACGCCCGAATACTCAAACGCCACTTAAATATTATGTTACACTTACCTACGCAAGTCCCGCTTAAATGTACTGACTAATTGGGACGTGGACCTAATATTGAAATGGCGTTTGAGTATTTGGGCGTAGGACCCAATATGTTCTAATACTAAAAAGGGCACATGCACTTATCCAAACAAAGTATAGTATTTTGAAAAAGCTGATATACAACAATAAATCAGTAATTAAACATACCACTGATTAGCATGATTGGAAGGGAGTTAGGCATTAGCCACCCTCGCTAGCATTGCGCGGATTCGAGGACTGATTATACCCACGGATTTCTCGTGATCTTCATTAATTTTGATACCTATTATTAAAGTGAATGTTACGAACTAAGGACACAGATGTAACTTGGAACAATCAATAGTTCATGCCTTGGGCTCGAGCTTCTTATTTATCCAACCTGACGGAATAGTAAATTAGATAATCGCTCTCAAGAAGTCTAGTAATCGTTGAATAACTGACTTTAAAATGAGCTGAAATAATTATGTAAAAGTAACTTCTGCCGATCTGCCCTGTGCCAAGCCTAGGAAAACATAGGTTGCCGCTAGCTGTTTGTGAAGGAGAGCTGCGGAGGAAAATATAAGTCATTTCAGGGTATCCAGACATTCCTGATTCCTCTGCCGTAGAAAATGTTATAGTGAAGCTGTTATTTCACGTTGGGACCCTGCGATATAGTAGGTAGTCCTGCTCAGATGAACAGTCTAATGAAGGCATAGTACTCGTATAACAATGATTTGTCATTTGACAACAGGTAAAAGTTCTCAATCATATATTTTAAAATGAAAGCCAACTGCAATGCAATATAGTTATAAATTATTAGAGGTCTGAAGTTCCGAAATTTGTTCAACATATGTAAATCGTATGTAAATCCTAGTAGGATAAATAAATGTTACGAACACAATGGTATAGTTTTTTACTTAATCCTTACCTATCTGATTTATTAAATTTTATAGCTCTTTAAAATATGGGGCAGCAGAATTCAGTTATAGTATAAGAAATAAATACACATAAATTTATCATTAACATTATCACAATAATAAAATAAGCAGTATAATATACCTAAAATCATGTAACGAAAACGAACGAATCAAATTTTAAACAATATTTTTTAACTCAAGCTTTAGAATTAAATTGATTGGCGCCATCTACCGTCTAGTAGCGGAACGACGTGTACATGAAGCCAGCTTGCTATAAAACAACACGAATTCGAACTTTTAAGCTCCGGAGCTTTATGTAAATAAGTTTCGTAGTTATTATTTATAATTTATGATAAGAATAATTTAATATTAAGACATTAAAAAAATGTTTTTTTTTACAAAAATAAAGGTAGTAATCAAGGCTGTACGCTGGGGTTGCTTTTTCCGGGAGCAACAGGATTGTTGGCCGGTAACCCACTGGAGTCTGGACTCGCTTCTAGCCAGTTGATTGCTGACCGTTGCGCGGGAACGTGCGTCGCGTTTCATATCCGAAAACTTTTTCGCGCGTATTTATACGTGAAAGTTTAAAACTTTAACAATCTATTTATTTAAGTGTATAATTTTGTACTTAACCTAAAAATATAGTGTTAAAAACTGTTTTCCTAGGTTTTGGTCAGTGCTATTTGTCTAAGCGTCTGGTGTTTTTGAAAAGTATTATTTTGTTTCGCGTGTGTATTGTTCAGTTATGGTGTGTTACGGTGTGACGGTGTACTAAAATGCGCTGGTGGTGGCTTTGCTGTGTCCTGCTGGTGACCAGCGTCTCCGGCAAGGCCAGAAAGCATCGGCATCAGAAACCTGGTAAGATCCCATTTTGTTAATTACCTATTGGTATGGGGGTATATTTGTATTTGAAATGAATTGTAACTTTTCAGTGACTATTAATCGGCCATCAGCCATGTTAATTCATTTTAGAGCTTTTTTTATATCTGACTTTAACAGCAACAGTAGAACATATCTTATAGTCTTTCGAGTGGATTACTGATGCGAGTAAATAAAACAATACAATTGTGAATTCTGAGACTTAACATATTTCCCAGGCTTGCGAGCGCAGTGGAATGCCAAGCATTGCTTTGTAATTCATTATTTTTGGTTTTGCTGGTTTCCATGAGCGGTTGTATCGCTTACCAGGAGAATGGCATGCTCGTCTCGCCATTCATTGCAATAAAAAAACTTTTAAAATACTACAAAGTATTAATTTTCTCTTTCCTATAAAAAAGAGGCGTTAAAATTTGAATAGATTCTGCACTATACAAAACATATTTTACTACCTATTTTTCTGTTGCATCGGTGTAATAACATTGCACGATAAAACTTCTTTACGGGATAATAAATATTTTAAGCGAGCGACAAATCAAAACAGAATAGTTACATAATTAGGTACATAGATTTGTAGCGTAATTGCGTATCTTGTGATTATTATTGTTTACGTAAATCCATTCCAAACGCTTACAAAAGTAGTCAATTTAGTTCTAAATATAGTTTGTTTTGTATAAATATTTTATACACTACTGATATTTATTTATTTATCGTCAAAACCACAAAATAAAGGTTAATAATTTTTTTTTATTATTTATTTATTTATTAGAATCTCCAACGAACATAACACATAGCATATATATATAACTACATAATATTTATCCTTCTGCGTGCATCTTCAATTACAGGAGAGTACAGCTTGCAACATATTGTTAACTTCAGTATACCTTTATCTTTCTTCTACCTGCACATATTAAATCTTATTGAAAGTATGAATAGTCCACACATCCTATTCCTTGGAAGCGTAGCTACTCTTCAGCACTATAAGTGTAATATCATTTAAGATAGTACGCAAATAATATTTAAATAGTATTGAGTTTTAAATAGACTTTGTAGAGACTAGGCGGAATTTCGGTGCTATCCGACATTTTTGCCATATTATGACATTGAAATGAAGTGTACTTGCCGCTTATTATAGTACTAGCCAAATAATTCGACTAACTAAACACATTTATACGTCGCCATTCGTCATCTGTCTAAGCCATATACGTCCCATTGCAGGGCACGGGCCTCCTCTACAATCGAGAGTACGATTGAGAGGGATTAGTGAGTCACTAATCCCTAATCATTAGTCCATATAGTCCACCACGCTGGCCTAGTGCCGATTGGCCGCATAATATATGTAGTTGATTTAGCCGTGGAGATTTACACTCCTGATTTTTCAAGCTTTAATTCTTGCTAAGAAGAGGTTTGGACGATTATTTTTTTCTATTCTCCCGTTCGGTTTTTAATTAATAGATTTTAGGGATAAAGACAACTTCGACATTTCCAAAGAGTCGCCGGCTTTGGGGCTCGGTGTAAATAAAATGCTGTGTCGTTTCTGACTTACATGACTAGCATTTACAAGTGGTTCCAGTTATAAGGATGTATAAAAATCTACAGTAAATACTGGTTTACTATATCTCTTATTTCCATTAATTTCACTCAAAGTTTTTGAATAGAACCTCTGGATCAAGAAAATAGATCTGCCAACATTGGACCAATATTTTTTAGATTCGTCCAGGCGAAACTATGGTGATACAGGCTACTCATACTCATGGTGGACAAGAAAATACAGTATTGTTTTAAAACTAAATTAATTACAATAGCGGCGTTGGGTTAAAACTAGCACCGTAGTTTCGGGTTAATCTCACTGCGGTGTGATCGTGATATTTATCTTAACCCTGTCGCCGCTTCCGAGAACGGATCGATTAGGGCTGCCGGACCACCGTGATTCCCGGTACGTATTAAATACCGAAATGTAACATTTCTTTGAAAGAAATAATTTTATAATTTTTTTCAACGAAATATTCGGGTTATTTATGTTGAGGTATGCTTGTTATGTTATTTTGTATAATGTAACGGTATTTTACTTGCCTGTAAAAGTATTTAGAAAACCTCTTTCTGCTTGTTTCTATGACTTATCCCACACTTTCATGGATATACTGCAGACATGATTTTTTAATGTTGTTGCATGATTTGGCTAATGATCTTACAGCCGGTTGTCAGTCTGACATTGATATTTCGGTTATAAATATGTGTATATTCGAAGTTCTTGAACATAACTATTTTATGTCATGATGTATTCCTTAGTAGCAACACAAAACGACTAAATACTGAAATTTATTTTTTTATTAAAATTCGAGCAATACCAAAGTCTTCAAGATAAACTCATCAATATACCTAGAAGTCTAGACAGCTGTTATCAGTAAAGGACGTGGCAACATCCAACTTCCAGCGTTCATACACGCGAGATAATTTGCAAAACAATGTATTTATAACTCACATCGATATCCTGGCAGACGAATTGCTAAATCAATATTGTTTATACAAGCAATGAAATTCACATAGTTAATAATAATAAATACAACGAACACACTCCCAATACACAGTAAAAAAATGTGCCGTGCTTCAAGAGTGTTTAAAGCTAAGCAACTTTTCGGTGTTACAATACTCCGATTACAAACATTAGACTAGTTATCATGTATCTATAATAATATTACTATTGGGAATTTCACGTATATTTACATAAAAACCGGTTCTATCAACCCTGCGACCAATTGCAATTTTAGTCACCGCAGCCTGTCTTATTACTTACGCGGTTGATTAGACCGGCTCGGTTTATCAGACGATAATACTCAATCTGTGTAAATCTAGATCGAGTATCGACTTATATCTTTATGCCTCGTAAATCACTTACAATATTATGTAATACTGATAGGACATTCGTATACACTATAGAAACATTAGGCATAAGGCGTTTAACCCGTAATGTTGACCCACAGATGTGAGATTTATTTATAAATATTAATTGTTTCGATTAGTGAGTTGTACACAGTGTCCCGGGCTAAACTAGTATGCATATAATTTTCACAACCCACCAAATTTCAGCATTCATCAATAAAAAGAACAATTATTCTCGATTCATCAATAGTCCGTAATACTGGCATTCTTTTCTGTAAGTTGTTAATTCTTACAAAACCAAAATAAACTACACTTAATATGTAATCCAAAATAAATTCCAAACCTCAGTTTAAGGTTCACCCGAGAATAATTCCGGAACCCGCAACCCTGTGAACGCGAATAGTGCGCGTCACGGGACTCCGCCCGTTAATAACAACCTCGGGTTACAACCAACACTTGCTTTCCGATAATTGAATTGACCTGCGGTCACTGAACGGCGACCTTGACCTCGCTGGATAAAGTTCTCAGTTCCTCATTATTGGTAAACTTTGTTTGAAGAGCATCTAATATTACAGCCGCCATTTTGAACTTTTAATTAATCGATTCAATTGCTGTTATATTCTTACATTTAAAGATTTACCGTTGAATTTCGGCTGTTGGGCGACCACTGTCTGGATATATTACATCTGATATTTAATCCTTAATGAACGCCCATCGTTATGGATTAAATATCAATTTAACGGTCCACAACCGGAATAATCCCGGTACCCGCAACCCTGGAATGCGGGTAGTACAGCGTCACCGGACTCTCCCGGGGAGCGGACGGGATAATTACACCACGCTCGGGTTACCACCAACTCAATTGTTTGTCGATAATTGAATTGACCCGCGGTCACTGAACGCCGACCTTGGCCCCGGAGAAAGTAATTGTTATGTAACTTTTATTATGTTTTGAAAGCATCATTTATGACGATGCATCATCTAGGACACACAGGAGTATTTTTATTGTTGTTTTTTTTTTTAAATAAAGATGGAGCAATTTGGGGCGGTCCTTAAAACAGTTGTTTATTTAACGAATATAGGAATAAACACATACTATTTTCAGTTGGTGTTTTCAAGTTTAATATAATGTAATTTCAGATAATTACTCTTTTATCACACCCATGTTATTCTTAAGAAATAAGAAAATCATTTTAAACACAATTGAGCATGGTAACTAAGAGTAAGGCAGTCGCCCTGTAAGACTCATAAAACTGACACAACTTCCCTCATGTTTTCTTCAACTTTAAGTTATTTCGTAACAAAACGTCTGATCAAAAACATGGACAGGGTATCCTACCTGTTTACTAATCCTGTCCAATAAACATCCAGGTTATAGTAATACTTAGTCGCTAGTATTTCAGCTCGCAGCCGAACTGTAATTGATTCGACAACTTTCTACACCTCTGTGCTCTGCTCAACATGTTTATGTCTGTCACTCATTACCTGTCCATTTCTATGAAAAGTAAACTTTATGATGAAGACTTAGGTCTTATTTTGCAGTAGGAATATTTTATTTTGCGCAGTAATAAATGCTTTAACATGACACGTGAAATTAGAAAATAATATTTGTGTTTTGTGGAATATTGTTTTGTTTGTATTTTAGTATGAATCATTTACTAAGTTGAATGCTGCTTGGTGATGTATAGATTTTATCGGAATATTTACCAGTTCAGTGCCTGGGTTTAGGCGCGGAAGCGGCAAGTGAACGATTTAGGTGATGGAATAGAAATAAGTGCGTTTTTGGTCTTTGAGAAAGTCAAAGAAAGTCACTTCATTTGTACTAACGAGTCCTTAAAGACTGATGACTTGTGATCAGATAATCAACCCTTTGTAAACCTGAGTGTCCTGACTACAATTCCAAACAAATTGATTTCATAATCCCGAATACTTTTAATTTGCCTTGTCTATTCATTACCGTACACAATTTCCAAACACACTGCAGTATAATTTTACCTATCTGCTCGTGTATGATCTCATACATCTAGATATGTCTGTCGCGGGCCGCGCCGTCTCGCCTCCCGCTCTATCAATACACCTAGCTGAAAATATCAGGTAACTAGAGCAATTAGGTCGTAAATAGCCGTCGCGCGTGCGCCCGTGCCTACTACCCGCGTTTGTCACTGTGTGCTATATATAGCGCGCACGCTGGGAGACGCGACAGACACCCGCTCTCATTGTTATTGCATTATTAATAACTCGGTATTAATTGATTAATAGTACCAGACAGTCATACTTGTAAGGTCTCTGTCTAGGTAGAACTAGGCATGTTCGGTTGATATTTCGGATGTAAGGAAAATTTTACCTTTCACAACAGTGTGAACTAAAACATCAGACATGGATCTAAGAGTTACACAATTGACAGGTGGTTTATTTTATGCAAAAGTTCTATTTCTACCACTTCATTAAACAACACATTGTTATAAAATACATTGTGGATGGATATTCTCATTGCGACAGGGGAGTAAGGATTACTCACAAATATAACTTGATTCAGGAAGGCAGCAAACCAAATTATCTCCACAGACGGTCTAGAACCAGATTAAAGTAAAAGTTAATACTTCGTTATTGCTCCAGACTTGTACTAACAGTGAAAAGGTAGGTAAACAAAAACAGTACTACAAGTGCCAAACCCTCAATTAAAGTGAAGATAACGGCATGACCACTGGACAAGTTGGAGAATGACGCGACAAAACCCATTGTTAGTTAGCAGGTAGATAGATTCGGGGAAGGTGCAATTGTCTCACCCTATAAACAACCCTCGAGTCGAGAGGGTGTTTAATAGTTTGAGCGGTGATTTTTAAGGTTATTTTCGCAGTATTTTTTTAATTATGTTCTGTCATTTAAGATTGACAGAAAACTGTAAAATAATAGGTTTGCTGTCGCATTTTTAGTCAAATGGGTTAAAAGTTAAAACCGAATAACAATAATAATGTTGCATAACTTAATACCTCATTAAAATGACTGCATATGGCCTATTTCCTCATATGACTACCATTTTGTACCTACTTAAAAAAGCTTTGTAATTAGGTATGTATTTTGTTCTCATAAAACTTTAACTAAGATATTTCACCGCTACCAATAAATGAAGCAACCACGAACACGTCACAGCCTCGTGTTACTCGCTCAAAAGGGTGGTAAGTGGCAATTGAGTGCTCTCAGGGGTGTCTTTGTTCAACCCTATCTGTCTAGACTTGTAAAGGGCGTGTGTGTTTGAACCAGTTGATTGAATGCGTGTTTCTCGCTTAGTTGAAATGCTAGGAACTGAAAATAAAATGTCAGTAATTACAACGTCGCTTCAAATCTTTTTTCTGCTTCATTCACAGAAAGTTTACTCTTTATTATAGGTGTCCCCCAAATATTCCACAGCTACCTGTTGGTAGCGGTCTGCGTCCAGCGAGTTTTTGCAATCATTATTACGTCGTCCGCCTCTGAATTCTTTAACCATAATTAATTGTGTCGAGTAGGAAAAGGTAATTGTCTACCGCTAATCTTTAACCTATCTACATACATGTACATATGCATAAACTCACGCTTTTTCCCAGAAGGGATAGACAGATGTGCTACCAAGACATCCACGTTTCGCCTGTGTTTGGTCCCGCGATGTGATAGGGGGCGAGCCTATCGCCATATCGGGCATAAATTCCTAACTCCGATTGATTATAATTATTTAATATAAAAATCCAATATAACTTTGCCCGTACTGGGATTCGAACCCGAGACTACAGCAAGACCTATACTCTATCTGGATGGTAATATTTACTTTTCATAAGGTACAAGGTACAGGCTGGTAATTTTTTTCTTTATATTTTATGTGGATTTTACTGCACTTTTCATCAGATGCATAATGGACTCTTTGTCAGTATAAAATAAGCACAAACATCCCAACTAGATCCATTACAACTCACAATACACTGAAGCTTCATTCGATCCGTACAATTAAATCCATTTCACGAGCCTGTCAATGCGCACGTTGCTGACTGCTGTCAACTTGTCAGGGTTAATGGACATCTCAAATGCGGTAATGGACGACGCATGGAAATCAACCTTTAAATTTTGAAACTGCCAAAGGTCTCGATTATGAGGTGTTTATACTTTTTTTTTGTGGTATGCTATAATACAACAGGTATAATTGTGAACGCGGGTGAGAATTCATACATTATTATCTCATGTATAAACAAAGTAGTGAAGATTTGATATCATACTCTGTTGAAACAACATTGCGTTTATATTCATTTGTTATAAATACCTGTTAAGAATTGTTATCTGTCGCCGAATGACACAATACCATCTTGCTCGGAATCGCACATTGCCTGAAATCGAAAGTGAAACACGTGTGGCTAACTATGTCGGAATTTCCACGGTTATGTACGGTAGTCGCTATGCTAAAAATCAAAATATTGTTTATCCAAATAGTCTTTTATAAGCTATGCTACCACCGCTTCGGAACCTGTTGT
Organism: Deilephila elpenor; assembly: GCA_949752805.1. NCBI lineage: Eukaryota > Metazoa > Arthropoda > Insecta > Lepidoptera > Sphingidae > Deilephila > Deilephila elpenor. The sequence continues at coordinate 762,019 of OX457098.1, forward strand.
ACCTGTAAAGAAGAAACGGCGCAAGAAACTCCCTCAGCAATACGAACTGTCTTCTTTTAAAAGCCATTTATAATTACAATGGCTTATGTCGCTGCTAGGTGGCCTAACATTTATTGGCGGGAGTCACAAGTGCATTTATCCCTATCGCAAATATTTTAAACTCCTATCCGACAATGAGGGCCTGTGTTTAAAGAAAGTCCTTATACATTCTAACAAGGATGCATAAAGAAAGTCTATTAAACAGCGTGGGATATCTAAAAGTACATTTTAAATGTAACAGTAAATCAGTTGAAGTTTCATCGCGTCTGCGCTGTGTTAGTGACGGCATCTGCCCCAACATAGACGCCCTTTCATATAACATGAGGCTAAGGATCAGCACTGTCCCTTCATTCATGGCTAAAAGGATTTACTACTTGTTGTTCTTGTAATAGATTTGTTAGTTTATTGAAAGACCTCCTTGGTGATAGATTCTGTGTTATAAGTCTTGATTTGTTGAAGAGTCTCGGGTTTGAAATGAATAATATGAGTTGATGATATTGTATCCATCTGGGTAGCGATCATTGGGCGATTCCGATGATCGCATTGGCCCAAGCAAGTCTGTCGCATTTCAAGTTCAGCTGTATACTTTAAGCAGGTATGCACACTTGTGTCGACAACCCCGTAACTTCTCACATGTGCATAATCCATTTGGATTGCAGTTACCGTCCGTAGTGATCATTTTGTCAGTTAGTTTTGACATGAACTATAAAGTATGTTAAGGAGATGTTAGAGTTCTCGTGTATCGCTTTACTTTTAAAAACACTTTTATATTGAATTCTAATATTACACAAAACTTTAAGGATGTGTTAGCATAAACTTTCATATTATGAATCAACATACAAACATTAGGCTTTACAAATATTTACCTACCTAGACATCAAACTTGCATCCCGTTGTACAAAATATCAATTCCGTAATTGCTTATATCTGTCGTCACAATTGACAGAACAATAATTCACAATAATGCGATAAATACAGATATGATAAATATTTACGTGTTCGAGTTCCAGTTTTGTTTGCACATCCGCGGTTTAAAATCACAAAGACACAGTTTGAGTTGGTGAATCAATCAGCCGGAAGCGACTCAGACGTTTCCCTGAATAGTCAGGAAGAACACCCGTTGAGTTATGATTTCCCTTCAGATTTGCTCAATGAGCTGCTAAAAGTAGGGGGAGCGGAATAAATAGTACCAGTTGGAGGGGCGCTACCGATATAGTCACGCGAAAGCTCCCTCCACACAATCGTATCTGCAACCCATTGTTGTTGGATTATCAGCTTTATTTATATTATTTAGAGTGCAAATTCATTTGCGTTTGCTAGTTTTTGTGACGTTCCTGGTTTGGACTGGACGTTGAATCACCGGTCACTTACCCTCGCGACGATAGAAAATAATTTTCAGATAAAATTCACTTGTTTGTTTTACTATTGTATGCCTGATTTATGGTTATAAAGTGTTTAGTTTATGGTTTTTATTGAGTCAGACTCGGTTTTATTAATATGTATCGTGGATATCGGGTTTTTTAATGGAATATTCAGAATGACTTCAAAACCGGATATCTTTAGCGTAGTATACGTTGGTGATTTATTAAAAGTTAATAGATAGCTGTCTTAAGATAATAAAGAACGGACTTTCATGGAATATGTTATTAAGGCAAAATATAAATCAAATATACATTGAAAAAATACCTTAAATCTATTTCCTTGAAGGGATAGGCAGGAATTTTATCAGCGTCACCCACAGCTTGCTTATTACATCCGTCGCACAAAGTAATAAGTTGTACGGCATTCGTCATCAGCTTTATTATCTTCAGGCATATGAAGTTCACTGTTGAACAAAGGTCTTCTTCAATTATTCCTGTAGCTTTAAATTCTAGTACCACATAAGTAATTTAAGATTTAGTATATCGAAATCCACAAAGTATCTGACCGGGAATTTTCACTCACGATTCTCAGCCCATATACGGACACTCCCACGAGACTAATGAAGGAATAAGTTTCATCCACAATGTCAATAGAATGCTGACTTGAAGACAATGCATTCTACACCAGTAAGGCATAGAAACAATTATCTACAATAACTTACAATTGAACATAATTAAGCACTTCTTTATTTCTCAAACAAGGAAAACTTACTATGTAGTTGCCAGTTGCCTGGAACTGTTATATTTTACCTGACTCATGTCGATAAGCTGATGTTATCATATCCTAGACGAAAGTACGCAGAACTTAATTTGGCTAGCATTTAGCGTTTCCTCTATATGTAGAAACTAAACCTTCCGTGAAACTGGTATAGTTAAGCTTGAACAAAAATTTACGTCACGAGGTCACTGAAAAGACCACGAAAGCTGTAAAGCAATCGAGACGTCGCAAAGTTGGAAATTAAAATAACTCAACACATACCTATGAGTAACAAATAATTATAAAAACATTTAATTACAGTTCACCTAAGCTAAAATTTGAAATATATGTATGCACTACTTAAAAGACAATCAAATTATTGGAATAATGTACAATTATTATTATTTTTGGAGTCGGTGTCAGCCAAGTTTTATGAGTTAGTAACTACATAAACGTCAGATATTATATTTTATTGAATTAAGGTTAATAAACAATAAATCAAAACTAACCGCGCCTCTACGCGGCCCACATAATAGTATAAGAGGATATTCGTATAAAATAGATTTCATAAAGTTGTTGTCATTTAATATTGTCAGGTATCTTTGGCTGACACCGACTCCAAAAATAATAATAATTGTACATTATTCTAATAATTTGATTGTCTTTTAAGTAGTGCATACATATATTTCAAATTTTAGCTTAGGTGAACTGTAATTAAATGTTTTTATAATTATTTGTTACTCATAGGTATGTGTTGAGTTACAATAAAGTTTAACTGGATACATAATATATGTGTATAAATACAATTTTGCGTGAAAAACACGCAATTATTTTTTTACTTTTTAGTGCATTTTAGTTTTTCATAAGTCAGATTTTTTTTCTTTTTTTAGAATTTTATTTTTAATAGGATTTTATGTCAGTTTTTTGAAGTCGGTTATTTTTTTTTGTTAAAATTTTGGTTTATTTTTTCATTTTTAGTGACTTAAATGTTCGATAGTAAAATTTTACGTACACAGCTTCTGGTAGCTTAAATAAATTAATCTTAGGTTCTCATAAGAGACAATAGACCGTAATTTTTTGTACATCATGGTACTTTTTTTAACCGACTTCAAAAAAAGGAGGAGGTTCTCAATTCGACTGTATGTTGCTTTTTTTTTTCTCAATCGGCAGCAAGAAAATACTGTGTAGCGTTTTGCCAAAAATTTGACGAGCAGCAACCCCGGTTAGCGACTGGACTTCCACAAATTTAGGCTTCGTTAGGTATATCTATTGTTGGTGCGTAACAACGTTTGATATGCTCCGCGATTAATTTTAGCAGAAATGATTTACCATTACCTGCACCACCCGTGACAAAGTAACAGCTGACTTTCTCGTCCTTGCAAATTGAGTTTGATTGCCGTTAAGACTTTCTGAAACACATTCTTTTGTTGGATATTTAATCCTCGAATGCTTCTTAGGAACAATTCATCCGACATGACGGCTCGTTCTTCCATGTTTTCACAAAAGTTATCATCGTCATGTACAATTTGTTCACCAACACATAACAATCGGCAATGGATTTCATTACGGAATGGTATATGGCATACTATTAAACTGTAATAATATGATTCTTTGTCACTATTACAATTTACAACAGATCTTCATGATTTATTGGTATAGTCGCCGAAGATATTGACTATTTACATGTTTGTTCTTTTTATCAACCGCCCCCCTCGCCCCTACCCCTACTTTCATCCACCACTGTAACTTTACTTTTATACTGAATCCAATGCAAAAAGAACCATTGGAATCGTACTCAATTTTGAGGAGTTCTACTCTCCAGGACCGAATATATTCATCAGATTTTCATGATTTATTGGTGAGATCAAAGTGTTAATACGTTTGTTCTGATGCAAAAGAAATCACCAAAATCAGTTAAAAGCTGCCGAAGATATTGACTATTTACATGTTTCTTAATTTTCTCACCCCCCCCCTCGCCCCTACCCCTACTTTCTTCCACCACTGTAATTTTGCTTTTATACTTAATTCAATGAAAGAAGAACCATTGGAATCCTACTTTATTTTAAGGAGTTCCCCTCTCCAGGTCCGAAGATATTCATCAGATCGTCACCATATTTTTATGGGACCAAATGACAAGCACCAGCTTTCAATTAAAGAAAGAATTATCGAAATCGGTTTACCCAGTACAGAGAAATGAGGTAACAAACATAAAAAAAAAAAAAAAAAAAAGCAACATACAGTCGAATTGAGAACCTCCTCCTTTTTTTGAAGTCGGTTAACAAAAAATCAAATCTGCGATAAAATCCGGTAAAATTGATTATATTTCAATGTAGAACATTCGCGTATAGCTAAGAAACCATTACATATAAGGTCATTGTGATCCACAATGTGTAATTTAATTTATTTGTTGGGTAAAAGGTTAGTCATGGATCATTGTCATTCTATTAAGCGTAACTTTATCACGAAAAGTATAATTTTGCGACATCCAAATATATGGGTCAAATCTATTCTTAATTCTGTAATGGGGACAGCATCTACAAACATAATGGACTGTTTCTAGTAGCCACTTGTTATCTTAACATATCTTTAATAGCATCGGCAAGTGCTTTAAAGCGGTAATGAGGTTTATGACATTATACTTTGTAGTCATGTTGTTGTGGATTCTAATATAAATGGAAGCAATAGATTTTTAACATAATCATTTTAAATAATTGTCGGGGAATACTCTCACGTTGTTAAACGTGTTTGCTTGGTTTTCATATAAAATTATAAGCGATAGTAATGAATAAATGAAAGCAAAAAATTGTGAAACCTATAAACAAAATACAGCAGCCCGATAAGATTGTTGGTAGCGAATATGTGCCATTTGCCAATGTGTATCAGTCTGGAGAGCGAATATCGTACATGAATTTCGTTATGAGGGGATAGTATAGGGACTAGGGACTAAGTACCCACTCAAGTGTAACAAACAATTGACCATTGACAGCCTCCGTGGCGCAGTTGGTTAGACGCCGGCTGTCAAACGAGAGGACGCGGATTCGATACCCGCACCTAAACAAAAATTTGTGTGATCCACAGGTATTTGTTTCGGGTCTGGGTGTTTGTAAGACCGAAAAAGTCTGTCGTAGTTTCTGATACCCACGACAAAAGACCCGATCTTAGTGTAGTGTCAGGACTATGTATGTTATTTTTCACCAGTCGATACTCTATCAGGGCACACCACTAACCAGCAATTTCACTTAGTCATGCCACCACAAAAAAGCCATAAAGACTTAAATACACACGTCATTGTCAAGCATCAATTCTGTTATCAATATAAATCGATCGTACAATCGATGTTAAGTTCTCCTACGCTCGTGTATTCTATTTGTTCGCAATACGTCTCGTTGTGTCGTATATTTTTAAACGTGTGGCAGCGCGTGAATCAGCCACTGGCGCCCACTTGGTACGATGTAGTTGTCATTTTTGTTGGATCGCCTGTGTAACAATAAGCTGGCGATCGATCAAGTAGTGTAAACCCAAGTGTGTTTGTAAAATCAAAGTTATAGCAGAAGGCAGAAGAGCCTTCGTACCACGTTTTATCGAGATTGTATTCGTCCTTTGAAGTGATAGGGGACAAGCCATTTGCCATACCGGGTATAAATTTAGATTCTGAAATATTCAGGGTGGAGTGCTTAATGTGGGTATCGAACCCAGGGCCTCACGGGATACAGCTCATATGCGTTGCCACTAGATCTATGCGGCGAAATATCAATTAAATAGTAACCTGCTGAGGAAACTTTACCAAACAACATGATTTATTTACATGTCCGTAAATTCGTGAATTCGAAAAAGACAAATAACTCAAGTCGTCCTTCTATTTCTTAAATATTTGAACTGAAGATCGGTTGTTACAAGCTATCAATTGATCCCCATAGGTATTAAAATACATTTTATACCAGTACAATTTCGACAGATTCGAACACCGAGCATTCGATGTAACATCTTTATTACACACAATTCAACAAACGTATAATATTACGTAAACCGCGGCCTGCTCCGCATCCTACGGCTAAGCAGGCGGCTTCAAACCGGTCCTGGGCCAATTACCCCCCAACCCCGCGACCCCCCGACCCCCCGGACCTCCCGCCCCGCTGACCCCCCACTCCCGCGGGCTAATTGGCCCATGCGATGCCCATCAACGCGGTTCACAGATGTTTAAAAACTAGTTGTAAGTTGTGATTTTATTAAGTTTTTAGGATTTTTGCTGGTATAGTAGATCTCCGAATTGTATGTGGGGTTTGATTCTCGGGAAGGGTGACTTATTAAATGAAAACGTGGAAAGAGAACACTGAGATGAATCGACGACTTTTCTTTTGTGGGTTATTCGCTAAGTGAGATTGCTGGAGGTCGAACACCCTTCTCCACCTCGCATTTGATTTTCTTACTTTTCTCCCCAATTTGAGAAACCGGCTATGCACCCACAAGTCAAATGTAGATAGGTTGTCTGTTTATCAGTAACCTGACAATTAGGCGAGCCGTTTGATCGATGTATGGAATACCAGAAACAGAGGGTTGTTTTACCTAGGAATGTTACATAACGGCTTTAACTTAAAAGTCTTCGAAACTACCACTGAAATACATCATAAAGTCGAAATGAACGTGTCCACTGGCCTATAGCAGTTGTTAATGCAATTTGGTGTAACTATTCGGGCCGTATAGAGAGCACACGAGTTTCGGGTGTCGAATGCCCTGTGATTGCTCACCGCATACCAGAGCCGGCCGGTTACGGGGCGCAAGTTGTAAACTCAAGCGGTTGGTATGACAGTTTGAAACCAACACTTATTCTTCTATACGACAAGACAAAGTTAAGACAACGCACTTATTTTTGACCGACTTCAAAAGAGGAGGTAATCAATTCGACTGAATTTTTTTTTTTTTTTGTTGTATGTTTGTTACTCGATTACGCTGGTATTTGGGATCCGATTTTAAAAATTTCATTTTTGTCGGAAAGCATGATATACTAGGTTGGTACCATAAAAAATTGGTGAAGACCTGATGAATATCTTTGGTCCTGAAGACCAGAATTCCTCAAAATTGAACGGTACAGCAATAATTCTTTTTGCACCTGGTTCAGTATAAGTGTATTACTACAAAGGGGGGGGGGGGGGGGGGGGTTAAAAGGGGAAAGGGGTGTATGGGGGGGGGAGAAAATAGATACTAATGTAAATACTCAATATCTGTGGCAGTACTTAAACGATTAAAAAAATAATAATTTTGTCGACAAGTATGATATGTTAGATTAGTGTCATTAAAAAATGGTGATGACCTGATGAATATCTTCGGACCTGAAGAACAGAACTCCTCAAAATTGAACGGTACGGCAATAATTCTTTTTGCACCTGGTTCAGTATAAGTGTATTACTACAAAGGGGGGGTTAAAAGGGGAAAGGCGTGTAGGGGGGGGGGTAGGTAAAAGATACAATTAATTTTCGTTTTCAATATAAAAGTTTTACTATAAACAGTAGGTGAAGAAGAGGGAGAGTGAGAGAAATAGATACGTAAATTACCGACGTAAACTAAGAGAATCCGACCTGGTCAGTGTCTAACAATAGCGGATATCATGATTATAATGACTTACAATCTTCTCATAATTTCACAGCAATAATATCATGTTTGGTCTGAAGGATTCGTAAATTTTAAAGACTACGTTTTGATTATATTATGATCACCTTTCTCATCATTACGATGCCTATGAAAACTAAAAAGGGACAAATAATATAATTTTTAATAAAAAATAAAAACCGACTTCAAAGTGCTACTACAAAGTAACAAATAATATATATTTCATCGTGCTAGTACACAATGATTAATGTTCTTATTGACTTGACTAGCTAACAAATCTTAAATACGTAATATTTTGAAGGCGGGTCGCTAAATAACAAACACGTATAAATTTAAGCAAATGTTACACCATTTGATATTACATGTAGATCCTGCAATGTTGGCTCAGAAAGGCACGTAAGTAAATTAAACAAAAATGAATATAATGTGCTAATCCAACGTGTAAATTTATTGAAGTTTTGATAGAATTTCTATGTGTCTTATATGTGTGTGGTAGCCTGTTGATAATTATCTAGATATGATCCACGAGACGGTTGACCACCGTCTCGGTTATAATTCCAGGGTATACACCTCCGGAATTATCGGAGTCACTTGTGTGTTGATGATATTCAATTACCAAACTCTTTAATAGTGATATATTTAAATCATAGTCAGGAAACCTGCATGACATAAAGGCATTTAAGTACAAGAAAGGGTATGTTGTGGCCCATGCTCAACAGTGGACGATTACGGCCTGATATATTAAGACAAATTAATATTCCGTGTAAATCTTGCGTGTTTTTCGCTAGAATTTCTTTAACAAATTAATGTTAAGCGTAAGGCGTAGGTACATGTTCGGCACTTAGCGACCCGCCTTCAAAATATTACGTTATTTAAGATTTGTTAGCTAGTCAAGTCAATAAGAACATTAATCATTGTGTACTAGCACGATGAAATATATATTATTTGTTACTTTGTAGTAGCACTTTGAAGTCGGTTTTTATTTTTTATTAAAAATTATATTATTAATTTAATAATCATCCAGCCACGCAGGACACGGTTCTCGTCTATAGTCAATTCGATTGAGAGAGGTTAGGCTATAGTCAGTGTAGTGCGATCAAATTATTTCATAGTATTAAACGATGAGAAATTGTTAAATAATATGTACTTGTATCATGATTTTTTGGCCGTTCGGCACAATTATTACCGGCCTACTCGAAATCTAATATAGACAGGCGATCACGAAACGCGACATACTGGTGGTATGTCTTTCATATGTGAGAGACCGCCTAGGTAGGTACCACCGCAATGTCTATTTTTCCCGCTAAACAGCCGGGTAAATGCATTGTAGTGTGCCGGTTTGAAGGACATTGTAGCCAGAGTAACTACTGGACATAATGAGACTTAACATCTTATGTCTCAGGGTGGTGAGCTCAGTGAATTAATACCAAGAATTTCTTTGTAAATCATAGTGTTGTTTGATTTTGGTACTGTCCATGAGCGGTCGTATCGCTTACGACCAGGCGCGTGGCATGGTCGTCTCGCCATTTACTGCAATAAAAATAAATATACTTGCGTGTGAAATCTTTGTATTTTACCATCGTGTTCGGTGGTGAATATCTACGTAGAAATGATTACGTTCTGCTGTATTACATAGTACGAGTGAGATAGAGGAGTAAAGGTGATGTACCGCACTCGCTCATCGCCTAGACCGCAGTTATGAATGTTGTCCAATATTTGCTGGACAAACAGACAGATGCGCCCTTCGCGAGTTTGACGATCGATCTCGACCGATTAACGATGCGTGTGGTCACCCATTCACGGAAATTAACCGATCTTACAATTGAGTGAATGCTATGATAATTAAAAGCATTTTTGGTTTAAAAACAAAACATAGAATATAATATAATCGTCATTTTTACCCATAGGAAGTTCACTGCATAGGTCAATCTCTTTGCATTTACTCATAGGACGTCTAACGCTCGATTTAGCTACAACTAAAAAAATCTGTAAGTATACATTCTGAAATATAGCACTCCCTCAAATCAAATCAAATCAAATCAACATATTCTTTATTCAAGTAGTCTTTTACAAGATCTTTTGAATCGTTAATTTCTGCTACCACCGCTTCGGAACGTGTTGTAGCTGTGAAGAAGAAACGGCGCAAGAAACTCCCTCAGCAACACGAACTGTCTTCTTTTTTTTCCTCTCTTTTCTTTTCTTTCTTTTTTTTTTTTTAAAGGCCAGTTTAAAATACAAACGTTGATTTATATAACAGGTTTATGTCACAATTTTCTCTGTATATATAATTTTATTATGTCAATTGTCTTAATTTTAATAGAAATTGAGCAATTTATTCCCAAGCAGTTTTGTCTTCCAAATAGTCAGAAATACTATAATATGCCTTTTTACAGAGTTTTACTTTAATTATATTTTTAAACTTGTTAATTGGAAGTTCTCTAATACCATTGGGAAGTTTGTTAAAGAAGCGTACACTTTGACCCATAAAAGAACTATTTATCTTGTGGAGACGAGTAACATGGGAGGCAAGATTATGTTTGTTCCTAGTATTCTTACTATGAAAGTCACAATTACGCTTAAATTGAGTTATATTTTTACGCACATACAATAAATTTTCATAAATATATTGAGATGTTACAGTAAGAATATCTACCTCTTTAAACTTTTCTCTTAGGGACACTCTGGGACCAAGTTTGTAAATGGCTCTAACAGCTCTTTTTTGTAATATAAAAATACTATTAATATCCGCAGCATTTCCCCAGAGAAGAATCCCATAAGACATTATACTATGAAAATAACTGAAGTAAACAATTCTTGCTGTTACCTCATCCGTTAAACGCCTAATGGTTTTAACTGCGTATGCCGCTGAACTTAATCTACCAGATAATTTGTTAATATGCGGTCCCCACTGGAGTTTTGCGTCTACCGTAATGCCTAGAAACGTCGTAGACGCAACAGGGTCCAATTCTTCGCCGTTAATTTGTACAGTGGTAGATAATTGCCTAACATTGGGCAGTGTGAATTTAATACATTTAGTTTTCTTAGCATTAAGCAATAAATTATTAATTTTAAACCAGTGTACAACTTCACGAAGAGCACTGTTTACTTCATCAAGATTTAATTGTTGTCTTTTAATTTTAAATGTCAATGACGTATCATCCGCAAACAATACAACTTCGTGTTTATTCCCGACGTGATAAGGTAAATCATTTATGTAGACGAGGAAAAGAAAAGGTCCCAGAATTGAACCCTGCGGTACTCCCATAGTGACCGCAGATCCTCGAGAAAGTTTTCCATTAATATCAACCCTCTGTACTCTATTGTTCAAATAGGAGGACAAAAGATTGAGAGCCTGATTCCTGATACCGTAGTGGTGTAATTTCCTGACCAGAGTGTCGTGCTCTACGCAATCAAAAGCTTTAGATAAGTCACAAAATACACCAAGGGCATCCTGTGACTCCTCCCAAGCCTCATAAATTTGTTTTAGGAGATCTACTCCTGCGTCAATTGTTGATCGACCTCTCGTAAATCCAAACTGTTTCCTGTGTAGCAAGTTATTGGTGTTGAAATGGGTTAATAATTGAGACAGAATTATTTTCTCAAATAACTTGCTAAGCGTTGGTAGAATTGAAACAGGTCGGAAATTGGTCGGATCTGAGCTGTCACCGGATTTAAAAAGAGGCACCACCTTGCTCTGTTTCATCAGGTCAGGAAATACGCCAGACACCACGCAGCGGTTGAATATATCAGCTAAGTGGGGTGCTAGATACTCAATGATTAAAGCCATATTGATAACAGAAATCCCCCACAAGTCCCCGGTCTTCTTTAAACTAATTTCTTTAAAAGTTTTTAACATATGCTGCGGCCCAATTTGCGAGAATTCAAACGCCACGTCACATTTAGGTACAAGTTTTTCAAGTATCGACAGTGCAGACCTCGAAGATGACTGAAGATGTTGAGTGGTATTTTTGGGAATATCAGTAAAAAATCTTTCAAATTCAGTTGCTACTTCCAGATCTGCTGTAACATTTTTATTATTTATTTTAAGATTAAATTCATTGTCGCGTACAGAGTTTCTACCAGATTCAATATTAATAATATTCCAAGTAGTTTTAATTTTATTTTTAGACATTATAATTTTGTTTCTTAAATATAACGATTTAGCTATGGAACAGGCTCGTTTGAAAACTTTCGAGTAAGATTTTACATATTGCTTAAAGGTCGGATTGTGGTTATACATTCTTTCATTATATAGATCATATAATTGATTTCGACTTTTGTATAAACCAGTGGTTGCCCACTCACTAAATGTTAGTCTCTTATTTACCGTAATAGTTTTAGATTTATATATTTTTCTAAATTCACCTTTTATAAGTTCAAATAATGAATTATACAGTTTGTCTGGGTCTTGGTGAGGGGGCAGCGTTGGTAGATTGTTTTGGATATTTATTCTAAATTTTTCCTTGCGATATATATTATTAGGAACAAACTTAATACTTTTTCTTTGTACTTTACTTTTAGTGCTAGGCAATGAAACAAACTGACCACAATGATCAGAGTCTAACACATTAATAACCGACTTTTCATCAATTGAGAAATTTATAAAAATATTATCAATACATGTAGCACTAGTGGCAGTTATTCTAGTTGGTTCGAAAAATACATTTTGTAAGTTATAGGATTTAAATAGATTGATGAAGCTGCAAGCTATAGAAGATTCATCTAAAATATTAATATTAAAGTCTCCACAGACAACAATTCTCTTGTGTGAAACACATACCTTGTGCAAAGCATCTTCCAGAATATCAAAAAACGAATTTTGTGGTGCACAAGGGGGCCTGTATACACTTAATACAATATACTGCTCAATTTCTATACAAGCTATTTCCATAACTCGTTCAACAGACAGGCTCACAATGTCAAGTCTTTCCTTATATTTAATAAAATTATTTATAATTATTAAAGAGCCTCCATGTAAAATATGTTTTCTGCTGAACGAGCTTGCAACTTGGTGATTATTGAAATTAAAAATGAACTGATGGCTTTTCAGCCAGTGTTCAGTAATACATAAAATATCAATTTTGTTACAGTTCATGAACAACTCAATTTCTAGATTTTTATTTCTTATTCCTTGTATATTTTGATGCACCAAGTTAAAAGCTTGTTTATTATTATCACAACATTGTATAATAAATTTATTTTCATTAGCAGAGCCAGAGTTTATCTCTATTGTCCCTAAATCTAATTTAAAAAATTGCTTGATGTCAATTGTTTCAGATTACTATAATCTGAGTCAACATTTATTTGCTCAATAGAGCTAAGTCGGTTAGCCAAGTTCTTGGCTGTTATATAAAAATAATATGATAGCGCATCAGCTATCTGTCTCTTTATAAAATGAGAAAGATAAACTTTATCTCTTGTCTTATTAAATATCTTATTACTATAAAAATTGTTTATATCAATTAAATGGAAATTGTTATTGCACGACAGAGTGTGCATTGTCAAATTTAAGCTATGTCTAATGCTATTTTCTTCCGCTGGCAAGTTGAAGTTGTAGGGTAATGTAAACATTACAATTTCCTTTAAATTTAAATTATTCAGACTGTCATAGAATTGCAATAATTCTTTTTTGTTTAAATTACCCCTATTTCCAACAAATACAATTAATTTTGTATCCGGTGATAAATTACTGCCCAAAATGCTCTTCATAACATCAGAATAGGAGGCATTAGGCATACAGTAATTCAGAATCTGTCCCTTCTCCAGACTTACCAACCTTCCCATGTCCCTACCTATGTCATCGCTGTACATTATTACATTTTGACCCATGTGATTTTTATTACATTTTATATGGTTGAGAGGGAGCAAATTATTGATATTGTTATTGTTGTTAAGTTCTAAGCTGTCACACAAAGATGATCTATAATTAGATGATGTTGAAGGTACACACATTGGCTGTGAGTCAGTGAGCGACCTATCTGTAAAAGTACCCATATTGTTCTGTAAAGATTCAAAGCGCTCAGTATTATATTTACATAACTCAATCAAGTCTGTCATAGCCGATGAATGTTCCTCTATTTCTTTCTGAGCATTGTCATATTTTTTTGTCATTAGCTGCAAAGAAGTATGTAATTTTTCAATATCTGCATTTAATATTTGTGTGTCAGCTTCATACCTAAGCCTATTCTGTTCTAATTGATAGGCATATAAATCAACAGTATTTTTTAATGCTACTTTGTCTTTTAAAACATTAATAGATTTCTTATGCACCTTATTTTTAAATAATAATCTCTGAGTTTTCTTTATATACCTATTTACATTTATGTATTGTTTAAGTTTATTTTTGCTGCACCCAGCCATTGACACTTTGGTGGTACATTGAAAGGTGTCATCCCCTGTCAGATCTATAGTAGTGGGGGTAACATTGCTGGATGCAGCTGAAGCAAGAATGGAATCAGTTTTGATTAACTCATCAAATAGGGATTGAGTTTTATGTTCATTAGCAGTGAGGTTGGCCATCTCCAGCTGAGAGATGTGGTGTTGAGCCTCGCAGAGTTCTTGTTGGAGAATCGTGACTTTGTGCAGCGCCGCCTCATATTCTTGAGAACATTGTTCGAACCCATCCACTATTGATTTGTACTGATCCCGCTCTTCACTAACTAATTCTAGCTGGCTATGAAGGCTTGTTAAATCCCTACGTAACTGAGAATTCTTATCTAATAATTGCATTAACTCTCTTTCATTGTCGTCCCTCTCACGATCAAGCTGATCACACCTTTCCCTTGCAATCTTTACTTCTTGCAGCGCCAGTTGGAGTTTGGAGTCCTCCTGACGCGACAAAGCTCTGCGAGTCATCATGATGGTGTTCGTATCTAGTGTCTTAGTTTCAAATAATAAAACTAAGGCTAGATATAGTGCAAATCAAATGATTGGCAAGGAAAAGGTTGACAAGTTTAAATAATTAACACGTTCGCGCGCGGTACGTCGGTGGGCGATAGAAGATAAAAAACTAACGCGACACTACGTCGACAGTCGTTCAAGTTTGAAATCTAGTAATCCACCGTACGTCGACGGGCGGTATTGTTTCCTATTAAATATTAGCGGGAAATTTTTTATGTCCCCGTACGAACCCTCAGAAATTTGCTAGTGTCACATTGAATGGTAAAAACTTACTAGAAAGGGACAGCCATATCTCCACTACATTGACAATTGTAATACACACTGCACACAGATTATTTATTTTACTTTTATTATTGAACGCCTCAAAACGTTAAGGGGCAGAACACCTACATGATAGAAAGAAATCTGCCAGAACGCCCTAGGACTTGCGACGCCTGAAGACGTTCTGTCATTTGGTATGGTATTGGTAACGGACCTACGCAAGTACGCCTATGGACTTAGTATGGAAAAAACGTGTGTCAAAATGCCAAAATTTGTCATGCATTACAGCGCGCGAACGTGTTAATTAATTGGGTAACTGTACAGTTCACAATGTACTACTTACGACAGTTAACACTAAGAAAACTGGAATAATACTACATGTAAACCGACACTCACCCAATTTCTTAGAAAAACATAGATTTTAGACTAAAACTGGCGAAAATATTTAAAAGTTTTACCAACTGTCACTTTGAGTCTGCAATGTATTACAATTCACAGCACTAGCGGCGACACTGGGAGTGACACTATGTTTATATTTCCCTAATTAATGTTTCTAATTGTTTATATGGAGTAATTACATTGAATAAGATAATAATTAAATTAATTTATAAAAAAGACGGGGAAAGGTTAGTTGCCTGTACCAATGTTGCCAGCGAAAAAAAAAATCAAAATGTAAAGAGCGCTGTAGCGCCTTTTATCCACCGAATGTCTGTGATCTTTGACAGGCTATCGTTAAAAATAATACAAACTTAATAAAAATATCAGAAAAAGCTTTCGAATGCAACTAAAATAATTTTTGAATTGAATTAAATCCATGGTTTTGATACATTATTCATATTGATACGGTATGAATGGAGACATAAAAAGTTGTAGCTTATCAAAATGAGATCTAGGGTATTAGTCAATAATACTTTGAATTTGTTTGGTTGATGCTTAATATCGAAGTTTTAAAGTAATAAATCTTTTAATATTTACTTTCTTTACCAATCTTTATTTTATTTTGGGATGTAGGCAGTAGATCTCACTCCTAGATGTCTGTTAATATTCGTCAAGTTCTAGATATTTCTGTTTATTTATTATTGTAATATAATTTTATTGCTATATTACTTCCATCAACATTAGTCAATAAATATACCATTAATTTTTTTACTAGGGGTAATATTCATAACTTACATAACCGAAAACTTTCGACTAAGCTGCAAAATTCACAATCCGTTGGCAAAAAGCAGGTTGTTACTTCGTTTCCCAACACTTGCCTCCCAAATAGGCATCCTCTAATTAGAAGTGATTTAAAAAACATAATGCTTTAATTTGTTTATAACGTCGGCTCACCTCATTCCTGGTTTTGAAATTGGTAACAACATTATTTTAAGTAAAGGGAATGTATTTTAAATGCGCAAAGGCTATGGTTTATTTGCCTGTTAGATAACTACCATCATGTCTATCATGTAATTAAGTTATAATAGTAACACAATATTTTATTATTTTATAAAATACTACTCTCTTGAATACCACACGAGCAATGAATGGTACAACCAGCCCCGTTTCCATTCACAACATGGCACTAAAGAAAGTAACTGCGCTATTTTTTGCATTAACACGCAAATCCGGCTAATCCGTTCAACAATGACCGATTAGTCGGCAACACCGTCCAATCCGGCGGAGGTGTCACATCTCTACACAATGAATTTTGATCGATTGTAAGAGGATTACAAAGGCTCACTACGACTTATAGAGAGCTTAAAGCGAGCGTCAACAAAAGCGTTCAATTCACAGTTTCGTGTGTGTGTTTGTTGTCGATATTTGTAGAACGGAAGTGACGCTGCGAATACCCGGAGTATAAGGTTATCTTTGCTATCGAATAGTTGTAAACGTCGACAGTCGTCATGTCAGTTTGTTTGCAAATTATTAGTTCCGCCCATGTCGGAGACGTCGACACGTGTCTGAACGAATATGCTTATATACATTTTTATTGGGACTGTAATATGTGGTGGGGATGGCGATAGGGTTGCTATATCGTAGGATGTAAACAAGATCAGTAAGGTACGGCACTAGTGGCACCTCTGGTCACCTTTCCAGGGATATCGGCATGGGTTTAGGTATTACATAATATGTATAATTTTAAACTCATTCCATCCTTGTACATCAATTCAAATATTAATTCAATTTTGGATTCATTACATGAAATATTTATGTTGGTTCAGCGCATCTAAACATTTTAACGCCAAAATACTCAAACCCCACTTAAATATTAGATTGCACTTCACTACGCATATCCCACTTAATCAGTACATTTAAGCGGGACTTGCGTACTTAAGTGTAACCTAATTTTTAAGTGTTGTTTGAGTATTCGGGCGTAAGTAACTGAATTATGTTGTGGCTTAATAACTACCGCTATTAGAAAAATTTAACTACACCTAAACATTTGTTATAACTTACCATTATTCTAGACACGTCACTAACCTTTACAGTTCAGTAGGATTCGTATCAAAATGGTCGTGATCTATTCCCAAAGTGAGTGACAAGGGTATACATAAACTGGAAACAGACATCAATAACACCGCCTTTTTATGGTTTATTTAAAACATTCGAGTGATATTGATTTAAAGCTAAAAATCCCCTTCATTCACGGGACACACGGGCACGTAATCATAATATTTGATGGGGGGCAAATATTAAAAAACGATTTAAAAAGTGATTGATGTGGGCTATTGTTTGTAATGAAACGTGATATTTACATTGAAGGTTTGTCTTTGTGTTGAAATCATATTGAATAACCCCTTTTGTTGACTAATATTACCCGAGTTACCGCTATATCCATATCTTTGATCTCTGTAGATGTATCCCATAACATTCACCGTCAATGATAACTCTTGCCACCACCATCAAGCCAAATCTATTCGTTAGTTCCTACGCAATTAAGACATTTTTAATGATACAAAACAAAAAAGATTCATGGCTGTAACACCGCGTGTATACTAAGTAATTATTTTTTAAATCACAAATTAAAAAAGCGTTCATAAGGGCTCGGCCCACGTGACCCCCCGTCGAGTACACGCCAGTCCATCACTCAAGATCGACATTTCTTCACAAATGTAGACCATAAAACTGCTCGTAAACTTGTAGATACAAAGAAATGGTCTGTGATGTAACAGCTTCGTGTCCTGTGCGGGGCCCAAATTGTACCTCCATTAACAAAATACTTAACAGCACTCCATAACTTTTTAGTGACTACAAAATAACTACACAGAATTGATAGCTCCGTTGGACTGTCAAACTAGGAATCTCGAGTTCAACATATAGCATAAATACCAAGACATGGACTAATATTAAAGTAGTTGTATAAATAACACTAAATGTGATAATTGGTTATTAATAATAACTGTTCACTATTATTTATTTATGTTGTTAATAAGTAATTAACAACGTCAATAAGATAAGTTAATGAATGAGTAGTAAGGCTATGTAATGCTCGTGTTGGACACGTCAATGAGTTTAGTTGCAGCGCGACGCCGCGTGTTATGAGCCTGCAGTGATGGAGACCGACTGCCGCACTGATAAACAAACAGATGAGACACTACTTCTTTATGACAGCCTCCGTTTCGCAGTTGGTTCGACGCTGGCTGTGAAACGAGAGACCGCGGGTTCGATCACCGCACCGAGACCAATGTTTGTGTTGCCCACAAATATTTATTTCGAGTCTGGGTGTTTGTGAGACCGAAAAGTCTCTCGTAGTTCTGATACCTGCGACACAAGACTTAATTGATTTTAATGTGGGGTTAGGACTTTGTATGTGACTATTGGGTGTATTTATTTATGAAGGCTTTGATATTAGCACGGAAATAACCAACATTCAGTGGTCGATATTACTCGGATTGCATTGAACTTACCATCAAGTGCCTTGAAGATGCTTTGTCGTATCAGTGTATTAAAAAGAGCAATATTTATTTGCTTAATCACGCTATGGCGACAGGACTAAGGATTATTGGAAGGAGGAACAATTTGGTCCACATCATCGTCGGCTAAGTGGGACGCAAGTGCAATGCTGGCACGCTTGTGTCTCGCAATATGGGTTCAGCCTGTGTTAATCAGGATAAGGGTAAGCTGGAATAATTATATCAACCGGCGAAGATTGTAACCTACATCTACTACATCTAATATCAGATACAATGGTTACTATCGTACCCGTAAAAAAGCGTACATTTTCATTAATCACATGTAAAATCTTCCATCGCCACATCTCCTTTTCCACGATACCACAAACGCTCTGAAACCAGATAATTGCCTCTAAGAGACGTCATGCTGTTAGGTTAGTCGCGATAAGCAAATCTTTGCAAATAAGGTATCGTGGTTTCAACAGCTTGGAAACTGGTCGGGTGGAACAAGATCTATATCATAGGAATTATTCAACGTAATCGTTATTAATACGATAGCGCGGCTATAACTATAGTAGGAGAGATGGCAACAATTTTTGGTTAGGTATGTAAGCTGAAAACTTGTTTCATACCTCCCCTATTATACCTTAACTCGGAGCTGCAAACGTAACTGGTTAGCGGCGCGGGCTAAATATTTAGGGGTAGTTTTAAAAATATGTTTTTTTTTAAATATTTTATTCTTATTAAACTACAACATATAAAAAAAAATCATATTGCCTCTAACACATTTTTGGAAATAAAAATATTTTAAAACTTCCCCTAAATATTAAGCCTGCGCTGCTTACCAGCAAGGTTTGCAGCTCCGAGTTAGGGTATAATAGGAGACGCATGGGTCAAGTTTTCAGCTTGCCTCAAATACCTACCCAAATATGGTGCCAGCTCTTGTACTACTAGTATGATTGAACGGTGTAGATGCTAATGGAATGAGAGTGTGTATACGGAACAAGATCTGTTTATAAATGTATTTGATTTGCTGGTTGATTAAAATTGGATGGTTGAGTGGTGAATGCTGTGAACCGTGAGGTCCTGGGTTTGATTCCTCGGCTAGGTAATTTATTTCTGTGTCTTAATTTGGTCGAAAATGGAAAACAATATAGGCTGTGTAATCGAGTGGAGCTGATATTGCTTTTTTTAAATATTTCAATTTGTAATTATAGTATTAAGTATAGGTATATTTTTAAAGATTAATTAATATTGATTAAAATAAAAGAAAGTTGTATTTAAAGTGCTTACCAGAATGAAGTAATGGAAGATGTAATAAACTCATTAAAATCTTTATTATTTATTGACCCCGCGCTTCCGTTATTATATTGGACTCGTATGCGCTCTATAAAGCCAGGGAGACCACACGTCGAGACATTGTAGGAATATTACAATATTATTAAATATCTAATAAACAAAAAATACGAAACGTTTTTCAAGGCAATTGCTTCAACAAGGCTATTGCTGTGAATTTTATATAAGTATAATTCGTGAAGTCATAAAGTTATTATTAAAGGCTAGCTTTTAAATTGTTTCGAAAGAAAAGAATATTATGATAGCAATTTTCTATTTATTTTTCAGTACACAAATATAATTATGGCGTTCACAATAGAAAACTTTTTTACTCCAAAGTATCATACTAGCACCAGGAAATAGTCAATTTGTAATTCTAGTAGATGCAATGCTCTAGAATGGCATTAACAAGAGAATAATAGTTTTTTGGAAGTCTAAATGCATTTTCTTGGCACCATTCTTAGTCTTTTAGAGGGAACCATAGCAGGTAATACTGAGTTCTATACTTCAAATAGGAATATCCGTAATTAATTACTGAATCACAGTGACCCTACGCCACACAACGTCTCGTATTATTTTTTTATTTAAAACACAACACATCCTGCCCGGTCCTGTTTATCAATTGTGTGGGAATGAATGTGGGGGACTTGCCCATTAGTGGGCCGTCTGTCAGCGCAGTGGGACAAAAAGCCCACATTATAACCTCGTTAATAGAACCATGTGTGCCTTTGAATATCATTGAGTTTTGTCTTTTGTTTTATTTACTGAAATTGTGTGTAAAATGAATAATATTTAATAGTGACGTAGTAAGTTTCGTTGATTGTGTTGAGGTTGCGCGTCTGGACTGGGTTGGCGAGGTCCGGAGCTTGAATCCTGGTAATTCAATTTTGGGATTTACGTTACCAAAGTTGCCCGGGAATATAATTTGCGTCCGGTATCGCTATGGACTGCCGCTTTATCACATCCAGGGATGATACAGCAAGATTTCAAACAGTACTTTATACTTCTTACATATTCGGACAAAAGATAATCCATATAATGGAACCCGAATCGGTATGATTACAGTCGCCAAAGGTTCACAATTAAAACTCTTCAAATGGACAATAATGGTCGCCGTCCATACATATGGTGGAATCATGTTGAATAGCGCCCGAGCCTTGTACGGGACGCGCATGCCATCTCGTTACGGAGCCCGTATTTGGCGCCGGTAGCGGGTTCGGAACCCGCGTCACCATTAATGAGATGTTTATTGTGATGCGTTGGCCGCCATGTACGGATGTTTTTGGGTTTTTGGATGCGTTTTGTTATGTTGTTAGTGGTTTATTTTAGGAGGGCTGAATTGATAAGTCATGACTTACTACATATATGTAGATGTGCTATAATATAATATATAACATAGTTTTTATATAGGTTTGATGCGTGTTAAGTTATTCCTTAAAATATTGTGAAACTATTATTAAATTCTGTTTTTTATAGCGTACAAATTCATATGAACTAAATAAATAAACTTGAGTCGGGATAAAACAACAAGGTTCACAGTATCCTCTTATCAAATCTTTTGAGAAATTATCTCATCTTAGCCATGTTTAGGTCTGGTTGGGTACCTTCGTTAAGGTATTAATCAACGGAGTACCCAAAGGAAAGCTGAACAAGTTTAACTCTTTTTTAAATGCAGTTCATAGTCTAGTTTGCCAGACTTCAGATACCTGCGAAATATAGATTCCTCAGAAATGATAAGTATAAAGCATTTGCTAGGTATTAATAATAAAGTATAGACAGTAATTAATCATGTATTAATATTTAATGTCGTGTTGCGGTGTTGTGTTGCCGCGGTTCATTACAGCTATTGTTGTCATTTACATATTCGTAGGAAACAATTTGCAAATTGTGATTTATTATTCTGCAAGAGATTAATTAATTTTATTAGACCCAAAGTCTTGATGGAATGGGTGGTCTCACATATGTAAAACAGCAGCTTTCCTGCTGGATCCCGTTTGGTTAATAACGTTTCCGAAGCCCTAATAATCCTAGCGAATTCGCTGTATCCGCGCCATGTCGAAACATTTCCATCGATCGAGCTGTTTATTTGAAAAACACGGTTGAAAATAATGAAATATTAAAACTAGTTCAGTCCACTATGTAAACGTAATACGAATTTAAAGACTTTACATATCGTTGAAATCCACGTGGAAATCTCTCAGGTAAGCTAGTTTCTTTAAGTTTTCTTCACCGTTAAAGTAAGATATTATAATACAAATCTTAGTATTAAAAGTCGAAGATTAAAAGGTTATAAATTACTCTAATGCTTCTGACAAAATACCTACCTTGTTGTCAGAGGCATAATGAAGTGAGCGATTTGACGATCAAAATTACATTATTATGTGCATTACACGCATGTTGCGTTACAAATGGGCCCGAACACGGAAGCATAGTGTTCCTCTCATTACACTAATCCGTACAGGTTTTTTATGTCGCTGTCAGTTTATTTATCATCTATTTTGAAAAATGTCTGCTATGTGTTTAAGTTAGCGTATAGTAGGTATTGTTGTTTTTGTTATACTGGTATGATAAAACGACTATAATGCACCTGATGGTCCCTAAGTGAATTCAATGCAAAGAGAGTGTCTCCACTGTCCACACAATTATGCTAGCCGGCTCGAAACCAAATATGTAAAACATTCTGAATTTAAACGTAAACGGCCACTATTTACCACTGTGTATCGTAGTCGCTATCCAGACGAATCCGAGTATCCCACCATCAGCATCCGCAAAGATGTACTCTACCATCGACCAACGGATGCAAATTTGTCACTAGCCGTACGTACACACTGTCTAATATTTTTTGTAAAAAATGTTTTATCTTATAGACATGCAACGTCGTCCTCTATTCTCGGACATCAAATTTTAAACTACTTTTAAAGAAGGTAGACATTTTACAAAACACCAGATTTCACGCTTCCACGTCGCTTTACAAATAGCCGAAGGACGTAACTCACGATTAAGGAACAATTGCTTTTGACAACGGCACTCAATTTTATTGCGCTCGCACTGAAGTTTCTACCGCTAACAATATTTACGAGAGAATAAAACCTGACGCTAATAGTTGGAATGCATGCGGCTGCTCTTAAGGTAGTAGTAGAGACTCGAGGACTATAACGGTGAGGGAAAACATCGTGAGGAAACCTTCATACTGTAGCGGCTTGAAATAAAAAGTCTGTAAAGTGCGACATACGACCTAACCCCCGAGTGTAGAGGAGGCCCGTGCCCTGGAGTGGGACGTATATGGGCTGATAGAGTAAAGTACTGGGTTAAGTCATGATGTAACCAGCCTAAGGTGGATAGGTGAGTAAGATATTTTTTACCACCGGCTTGCTATCTAAACTCTATACACTGTAGAGAAATGACTTGGGTTTACAAGAAGAACCCAATTTCAGCAATTTGAGTTAAGATCCATAGTCCATCACGCGGATCTATTGTGGATCGGCGAACTTTTCATACCTATCATATTTTTTGGTTCACGATACCCAAGTATTTCAGTCACCGTTGAAAGACAAAACTATCAAAAATAATTCCTCATAAACAAACACAGACTTCAATCTCATAATTTTATGAAGCCATTAAGAGCGCGGGTGGTGCGTCGTGGGAACATCTATCCGCTGCATTGGTTATTTATCGGCACAATTAAGACGTGTTAATTGTTGCTTGTAACTGGTTTTGTCGGCCGAACGCTCGGAACTAGTTCTACATACTATTGTAATTAAAACTTATTGGTTCGTGTTTGTGTTTTGTCTTGTTTCAATCGAATCTCGTTTCGTAATCGGTTATTGGCGTTTTGAATGTAAATATTGTGAGTTTTACTTTGTGTATAGAATTATAGATATATTTATTGTTACTTGTATTACATATTATTTGAGGATTATTTTGATAGAAGCAATAATTGAGTGAAATCCAAAGAGTATTTAGTATAATTCGCCGAGAGATGGCTAGTCATCATAGTAAAATACAAACAAACCAGGCTGCTAGAAAACGGATATTATCGACTGAACTATGCCATGTTTTCCATAATCACGTTAAGAAGTAGCCATCCAAGCGGTTTCGAATATGAAGGACATTCATATTTTACGTCGGATTTATTGAACCAGTAGATTTAATAAACAGTAATGAACATTAATTTATTTGTTAAGATTTATTAAAGGTGAAATACAACGCGAATACTGTATGGTTATCCATTAATTAACACGTGCTGTAGTCATTATTTTATTGATAAATCCACAAGACACATTTATGATATTGCAACAGCTTCTTGCAAATCCAGTATTGTATTCGAACCATAATGATATAACTTTATTATTTGAGTGTTATCTCGGTACTGGGAGCAGTAGAATCATAAAATAACTGACGTATTATAATAGACTGGACACAACGTACAAACGTTTGTAGTACTAAGGTCCACAAAATACTATATAGGTACGTATTCCTTAAAGCTTTACGCAATGTTTTACCGTGACTTCGCTAGTACCTAGAATAATAGGACAGAAAGGCTCCTAATCCGAGAAACTTTTACATTTTAATGATACAAAAATAAGAATATGCTAAACCTCGTGGTTCTATTAGGAAGACTGCTGGTAATATTAAATAGTCATTGCAGTACTCAATAGGTCATATGTCTCTACGATGAAAACATACGTCTTAGTTCAGATATAAAACTGTCCTACCAGACCCACACCGCAATCGACATTAATAAAATAAATTCCAACAATTAAAACTTGTACAGAACATTTACTACGACCATACGCGTTGGTCTGTGGTAGCACAAAAGGCCCGGTGGTCGTAAATAGTTAATGAAGTGGCCGTTAAACACCTCTGTGCCGCCGCCCTGCCAGCGGGGGGTAGGCTGGACAGTTACTGTCCCGTTTGGTTTAACAATCCGACTGGACTTTATGGTTTCGCATGGATTGAAGTTACGTCATTGGTGAGACAATCGATTTAGTGGTATCCAGGTATGAGACGTCACTTAGCTGAGAGACACATTAGTACAATTTGTAAAAGTAAATATTTCTCTCTGTCTCTCATTTTGTGTATTATAGTTGATTATAAAAATGGTAGAATTTATCAGTAACGGAGCTTCGCTATAGTAAGTGTGAACAGTTAAGGCAGGTTAAACATTAACGGATACTCGTTGAGCTTCAATGCTTGGTGTAATTAAAATTCGTGCCACTGTTGATCCTGGCTTACAGGAGTTGCAGTGTGAGAGCGGGACTGTCGCCCGCTAAGTGTAGACAGTATGATAGGGCTGATATGACCATTGAGTAATAAAAGAGAGACTTGAAGGAGCATTTGCCATTACACATTTTTTAAGTATGAGTGAGATCCCAAATTCTTTTTTTCCCTTCGCCAGTTTTTATGAAAAGCTAACGCAACTACGATCTCCTAATATTGTTCTAATATTGAACCCTTCTCGTTTATGTCACTAATTCAATCAACTAAGAATGATACTTTAAATGCCTGAAATATTATCACATTACTTATAATTAACATCTTAATTAGCCGACGTTACATGAACTGGTATCCACAACAAACCAGACAGTAATTACTATAAGCAACGATCCTCTAATAACGTAGATAATCTCAATAAAAACAGATAAAACAATACATGTGTAGAATTAATGTGTTTTCGAATGGTGTACAATGGATCGGTTCTCATTAATATTTCTCATTAGGAAAACATGTATCGATGATAACAATTGCGTTAACAGATCCTATGATACTATGATACCAACTTTCACCAGTTGATGGCGTAACAAAGTGATAAGTATTTCTTTTAAATATGTGTCCGTGACCCGCACATACCATTATAGTGCCAGATTTTGAAATCACCTTTAAAGAACTTATAGATTTTTGTTATCAAATGCAGTAGCGGAACATGTTCGATTTGGGTACACGTTCTCTTCTCTATATCATGTTTCTGTGTGTATTTCTCGCAAAATTCATTATGAACATTTTAAAATTAAGCGCCTATAATATTTTCACCTTCACCCCCATCTATCACTTCTTTATATCACCGAACCATTCTTCCATCCTCAACATTGTTCAACAAAACAGCATCCGCATTGTTTACACCATCGTCAATAACAATATCTTTCATTCCATCAAATATTTTAACTCCTACAAAGGCGTTTTCTTCACACTTATTCCCTATCCCGTCACGGTGCTAGAGTGCTTTTTGTGCTCCCACTGAGTCCCGACAATGGATCCCATAAATCGTGCTTACAATGAACAGGCCCTTATCAAAGGTCCGAGTGCCGACGGCGCCGGCGCCCGCGGCCGTCTCAATACCGGACCTTATCAACTCAAATGTGTTCTTAAATTGTTCGCATTTTACGGATACCTGTCGACGTGTGTGGTTCGCGAAAAAAAAGAGTGTTTAATTTATTTAGATTGGTTTAGAATGGCTATGGCCAGCAGTAAGCGTAATTTGTGGGATATCACGATTATCTTTATTAGCACCAAGTATACTGCAGGACGCCCGTCTCTGTATGTCCTCGGCAATAGCTTGAGGATGTAATGTACATTTTTCTAGATAAACTAGACGCAAAACTCAGCTAAAGTATATTTTTTAGCCTTCGTAAGCAATCACCAAATGCATTTTAAAGTCCATCATGACGAGTAAATAGTGAAATTCATAGGAGACATTCTAAAAGTTGCACTAAATCCACGGGTATCAATTACAAAATAATTCACAGTGTATTTTTCTACATTCCTCCCTGATATTATATCACGAGGCGGTAGTAAAAGCCGTAGTAGGTTTCCATATACGCTGTTTGAGCTGGCTCGGACTGTTATGGCACTAGATCTAAAACAGGATAACTGGCATACGTTGATCTTTGCGTTTACAAATTATAGGGATGTGCGGTTTGTGCTATTGCATTTGGAAATCGATTTTGCTCTTTACTTTGTGGTAGTTTGTTTAGGACTTATAAGGTATAGTGGGTGGGTTCGTTGATTCCTAAAAAGCTTAGCCTCAGGTCATCGGTCATTGAATGGTAAGTTATTTTTTTAAAACAATGGTGTGGCAAACGCATATTGAACTCGCCAATCGGCATACAAATTGATATCACCAGCGTTTCACTCATGAATGATCCCGACTCTAGTAAAATCGTAGAAAATCATAAAAGAGGTAATTCTTGAAGATTTCGAGAAGTTGGGTATGGTTTATTCCCCTTTAAGCTTCCTTTTTAAGGAGATACGGTGCAACCCCCATTCAGGATACGTAAGGGCCTAGAAACACAATCATGCAATGCAAATAATAATATTGTCTTACAGTACATGTACTAGAAGTATTAAACATAAAAGAAGCTTTATGTTTAATGCCCAGTACATGTATTATAAGATAGAAACCTCCAAGTACCATTTGAAATTACTTCCCGTCCTCAGCCCTGGCACAATCAGTGAGTGAATTCCACCGCCTGCAGTTTATTGCATTCTCGTTGGAGGTGCTTCGGCGCGTAACGTACGGCCCGTGCTGGTAAGCGGCGGCTATCTGCATTCGCGATATTCCTGCGATATTGCGATATACTGTGCGTCATCCACTATCTCGAATCATATATAAGACGAGGATCTAACCGAAAGCTTAAAGTGTTATTATATATGGAGCAAGAGGAACAACTGCTGTTCATTACAGTTCGTAGTCGTTCTTATACCTCTTTTCTCATTAACAGGTCGACACTCCAAAGCCCAAATTAATTTCACAGCACCCACCATCAGGTGCTATGTAATTACTTTTCTGTGCCTGTTTAAACCGTAGTTGCTAAATAAAACTCCCTTTCTTTTAGAAATTTGTTATACATTACTAATAATCCGCAAAAGACCGTAATACCCACTGCTAAACAAAGTCCTACTCCAAGAATTTCTATCCCAAACTTTTGTGACGATAAATTTTGTTCTCCTGCAGATGTCTTAATCTAACTTTATCTCGTAAAAATACAGATCATAACAAAAAATGAAAAGTGGAAAAGACCTGATAAAATTGTGTCTTACGCGCAGCCCTGGTAATCAGTCAGGCCGGGAGCGATTTTATTGCGTTGCCTTTCGAAGCTGTGGCGTTAGGTACGGAGGGCTACTACTCCGATAATGCTGCTATCTCTGACGAGCCGCGGTACCGTTCTGTTTGCTTATGGAAAGTTGCCTTCAGTCTGTTGGACTGTATATTGTTCCTTGGGATTATTCTTAAATCTGGAGATGTATCGATTCGATAGATTTTTCTGTACCTAACCTCTTCGGTTATTGTTAGATAATATTTCCGAAATTCCTCTAGTGTTAGGGTGTTAGTCGCAGGTGGTTATTTTTATAGTAGTCATAATCTTTGACAGTTTGATGGCTTGCAATTTTTATGGTATAGTTAAATTAAGACAGTTTCAATAGTAATGACACGTCAAGGTATATTCAATTTAAAATGGTTTCTTCCAGAAATACTAAAAAATACCGACTATTACTTATCTGGAATTTCAAAGAAACAACCAGTTGCTATGAAGAAATCAGTGGAAAACGACCACAAACAAGTGGTTTTTCTCACAATTATTTAGTTGCACGTATAAGGAAGTTAAGCGGGACTAGTTCGCTTTAATAAATCTGCCATAGCACGTCAAAGCAAAAAATAATAATCGATGAACGATAGAATCGGTTTAATACCGTCACTCGGCTCGGCGAGGCAAAAACCACCGCTCCCGGCCATATTTGGCCAGGACTAATGAGGCTAATGGGCCCTCTGGTATAATGGGAGGACGGCGCTCCCACGACGCGCGACGCTTTTTACGCTTCTTTTCGGAGGACTAAGCATTCCCCGCTCAAGGTTGAAGGAGATTTTTCAAATACTTTTCCCCCTTGGCTTAGAAATTTTTGCGACATATTTTCACGCTTTTAGAACAGTTTAGAAGAAAAATGTAGAGCTATTTGTATCGTAGTAATAATATTATCTTCTAAATAAGTAAATGCTAAGGAGCAGTGGAAGATAGTAAGTACGCAATGAAATATAACTATTAATGTCCCAAAATTTATTAGGACGATCCCGACCTGACAGTAGAACCCTGTACACCACGATTCATACTCCATGCCAGGCGAACAATATGTCTAATTAATTATCATTTAGACAATTACTTATTCTGAATAGTATAACTTAAGATTTTACAACTAACTTGAATAGTGTCTCATGAAAATAGACAATAGCCGCACATTACACGGTGAATCACTCTCGGGATGCGAGTGCACGCACCGGAACAAAGGATGCCGTTGCCAATAAAACCACCTGGTACTTGTGTATGGTAGGGGGTACTTATGTGTATATAAAAAGGGTGAGCTCAGGCATGAGTGATGAGAGCTATTGGTGTTGTCTATAGGATTACATAATGATTTTAATGTAGACAACAGATGAAAAAGTACATACATACATACATAAACTCACTCCTTTATCCCCGAAGGGGTAGGCAGAGGCGCCACTAGGACACCCACATTTCGCCTTGCATGTTCCGTCCCACGATGTGATAGGGGGCGAGCCTATAGCCATATCGGGCACAAATTCCTGACTACGGGCTGATAATGAATAGAAAAATCCAATATCACCCGACCCGGGATTCGAACCCGAGACATCAGCTTTGTAACCGTACCGTAATACAACTACGCCATCGAGTCGGTCACCGAGCAGATGAAAAAGTATGCAATTTAAAACTATGATAGATGAAGGCTGAAATTGTCAATGAATGTAGTAAATTTATTATTATATCTATGTTGTTGTTACTCTTGTTAATATTTGCTATAGTTTACTATCTAATCCCCCGTTCAAATCGTATCTTTCCAATCAAAAACCCACACAAATTGACTTACTCAAATCGAAAAATCAAACAGAACTTAGTACACAATGCCACTGCAACAAAGCATTTCATCTCGTATAACCAGTGCCTCAACAATCCCGGCATTAGTCGCGAGTTGTATTTGAATAAGCGATGCCAATCTGGCGGTGGAGCAGCGTCATTTTGTTCACCTGATGCCATCGCGCCACCGCAGCCGCTCGCTTAATTTAACTCCTGTGACTCATTGCGACGGATTGTGCTGGTGTCATTGTGAGAATGCTCACTTTTCTGCTTCTTTTTTATGCTGAACCTTTAAGCCAAAGATTGAAGTTCTAGATATGTAAACACACGTAATTTTATGCATTTCTAATAAATAGAGAACTCCTTGTTAAAGTTCATTCATACGTAATGTACAATTGATGATGATTTAGTCAGTTCAGCGTACACCTGACCTGACTAAATCCTCTGATTTTCAATTATGCTTATAAAAAAAAAGTTGTATTGAAATAAAATGATTTTTTACGGATTTTGTCGCGATTTGGTTTAATTTTTACATTTTTTAACTTCCCTGTGGCGTTTCAATTTCTATACAGCTTTCGTGTTCACCATCAGCGGGTGATAAAAAATGTAGCCACATCTTTGGATGGAAATAAGTACAGCGAATTGTAAAAGGCATTAGTGACACCTCTGCTTATTTCCCAGTATTTACTCATAAGCTTACGTTTTAATTGTCTTTTCTTACAATGCAGTAAATTACACTCCACTCAACATGTACAAGCAACATAATACCACTTACATCTTTTTGTACTAATACAATTACGTAACCGCACCGCCACATCCTGTCCCAGGTTCAAAGCCCAGGCCGAGTGCGTGAAGTTCACGTGTCGTGTGTCGTGTCGGACCACACGCGAGGCGATAGACAGATAGTTCGCTCCGTTGGAACAGGACCTGTTCCGTTGATGTATTGATCGAATTGTTGTGTAGTTTGTGGTGTTGGCGTTGGATTTGTTTTCTGAAGGCGATTTGTTCAGAAAATGGTAAAAATTGTTATATTTATATTTCAAGTATAAAATTTAAAAAACAAAGAATGATCCCATGTTCAGACGAAAAAAATTATGAGTGTCCATTTAATTAAACGTTTTTAAACATCAATTTTTGAAAATGGCATTACATATGGACTTCAAATATGAAACAAAAAAAAAACAAAACCAGTCCTATATTTAACATCTAGGAAATGCTTGGTAACTGATTGTTCATTATTACTTGCACCCATACTCGCAAACAAATCGGCTAACAGTTACCGTCCAGAAGTTCAAAGCACGTAAACACAAGCAACAATAGTTTAAAATAGGCAGCGGTTGTTCGGTAAACAGCGCTTATTTTAACTTATAAGGAAGCGTCGCGCGTGCGGCGTGACGTACGCAGGCGCACACAACTCGCCCCACAGTTTACACAGGCCGCTATGTTAAAAGAGACGAAACATGTGTGGTGCGCTGTTTTATACTTAGTTTCCCTGAAAGTTTTGTACTTGGGTAATACAGGATTCTTGTACTGAGCTATGTAAGCTTCGGTTTGACTCTAGACTTCATTTCTGTTAGGTTAACATCACACGTCCAATTTTTCAAATGGTTATTCGTAGTTAAATCCTCACATGCTTAGGCATTAGTGGCGAAGGCTCCATAGAAGTCAATTCCTACCGGCTTCCCTTTTGTAATTTATCATTACACTATAAACAAGCAAATTATTCCAATCTATTTATTTATTATCAAAACTCAATTATTATGTTTTACATTCAACGACATCTGCCGGCCAGATACGTAAATATGACTAGGAATTCCGATATATTTCTACTTTTTCATACTCAAAAAGATGGGATGGGACTGGATTACATTCCATTAGTGAGAATAAGACGGGGCGGGCGGGATATAACGGGATGGGATGGGAGATTTCAAATAAAATTAACCACGCAGACGACGTTTGCGGGCAGAAGCTAGTAACAGGGTAAAGAAAATAAACATATTTTGTGTTTTGAGCTTCGGCTTCCCTTTTAAAAAATGTCACCCTTCGCCACTGTTAGGCATGCCTTCTGAATGATATTTATCTGTGCGGAATTGAACCCACAACCCGCTTCACCGTTTCGCTAACGGATCTTCAAATTTTAAAACCAATATCCAAACATAGTCTACTTCTAAAGCAGGGTTTGGTATTTTCGTCACATCATTATTCCTCATTAGGTTGGTCATTATTGCTGATGATGGATTTAAATGTTTAAAAATGCAGTTATAGAGTAAATATATTATGGGGTTTTAATTATATTGCGTTTTCGATATTTTTTATATCCAGTTTAGAGCACAAAGGTTTAGTAATGTCAACGGAGGCAGTGCGAACAACTCTTCTTCCACCGACACTTCGACATAAGACCTTTTACCACCGCTGTCCAGGTGCAATATAGTCGATTTCCATACCAGAATTTTATTTCCAACTCCTTCTAATCATTTTATTAAATAAATATACAAGGTATATCAAGACCGCGACTGAAAGTGATATCAAACACAAGGCAAGTAAAAATTTTACAAATTTTTTTTTCTTAAAATACTATCTTTTCCCTCTTTAATGATGTACACCTTTTTATTTTTAAAGACGCAATGGTACGTAAGGGTTTAAATAATTATTTTCGCAAAAACTAAGAATTTACCACGTAAAAAGATGATTTTTAAAAATTTCAAATAATAATCTGTCGCTTATTTTGGGAAATTTTTAGTTGCATTGTGTCTATAACCACTAATGGCCATGATTAATAAACGATCTTCGTTTCTATCTAAAGATCGATCGTGAAAATAAACCAATGGGCTCAAGGTATTGCCGACACGCTCACATTTGATTTGTTCTGATTGGTCTATTTTCCGGATCGATCCTTAGATAGGGATTGGGATTGCTTATTAATTTTGGGTGTAAAACTACCACCCGGCTTCGTTTTCGGTCGCGGTCTTGATATACCCGGTATACATCCAACAGTCAGATAGTCCTGACCCCACACTAAGATCGAGTCTTGTGTCGTGGGTATCAGAAACTACGAGAGACTTTTCGGTCTCACAAACACCCAGACTCGAAACAAACACCTCTGGATTACACAAACAGTTGTTTCGATGTGGGGATAGAATCCGCGGCCTTTCGTTTCACAGCCGGTGTCTAACCAACTGCGCCACGAAGGCTGTCAAATTATTTGATTAATTTCATTGAGTATTATAGACAACTAAGGGATTCCCAGTCTCGTTTAGCTTCACTGATGTATATAACAAGCGCACTGCGTCGATCCTGGCTTAGGGGAAGCAGTGACGTGTACGAGGGCAGGATATTTTTTACTAAACTAGTATACAAAGAAGCATTTGTTAGGGACTGGCCTGGTCGCAATATCTCAGGCGTGCTGAGTTGGAAGGCCAGTGACACTTGCATCCTCCTTTTGGCCTCCCCCGAGACACCGGGAAGGGAGCTTAACAGTTCGCAACACAAAAAAAAACAGTATACAAAGAAGAAGAGTGAAGGAAACAAGACTGACACGGAAATGCAAATTACTTTTGTTAGTAATAGGGGATCCTTAATAATGGTTTACGCACAGCAATTTACTAAGATTGCGCACTCGTGAGCAGAAATGCTTGCTGTACACTAATTGTATGTATTAGGTAATAGGTGAGCGTGTTTACAAATGGTCGGAGAATTGTAGAATGTAGACGTCTATACAGTACAAACCATCGGAAATAGTTTATTCTTGAAATAACAAGTCTGCCTGCAGTTATCCCGTATATTTTTGGAATCATTGAAACTTTTAAGTACTTTGTGAATATTATATATGTCTTGTGATATAAATTTATAGATACTTACAATACAGGTAACATGTGTACATACAGTACAGTTTTAGGAAATTACCAAAATCCGAGTTATCTTTTCGGAACTAAATCTCACACACCTGGGCATCACAGCCATAAAACCAATAGGCGATAAATACAAATGTGTTGGCTGATATTCCAACATATTTATTCATTACTTGAGATTATCATAAGCCTAATGAAGTTCCCATGCGTATGACGATCGACCAATTACACGGCGCGTCTTGACTGTTAGCTAAATGGTTTTAATGCAACTGTCGTCGCATAACTCCAAGCGCGGGATTAACTTAATTATTTGGAATTTTTTAATAATATATTAGCGGTAAAATAGCAATCGTATTGCTGAATAATTTTAAGTGCGTTACTATCGTAGAAGAATGTAATAGAAATTGTAAGCCAGGAACCGGGAAACCTAGATTGCATTTCAAGAAACATTGCCAAAGACAATATATTACAAAATTTACATGTGAAGTCTTTTTCGGTTGTGGTTAAAACTTCTAAAAGACCGCGATAAGAGAACGATGGAAGGGGAGGCCTTTGAGTAGAAATGGGTCACATTAAAGCTAAAAAAAATGTGTTAATTAGTGTGGAGCGGGCTGTAATAATTGCACCCAAACGAAGCTGGGTTGGCCCGTATATATAGGTATATACTATATATGTATACATTAGTCTTAGTATCCTAAAATCAATCCGCTGTACGACAGTTAATATAAGTGTGGGTACTTACAAGGTAGTTCAGTGAAGGTATCCGTTTGGGTAAACAGGAAGCGCATTGTGCGTGTGTTTGACTCGCCATCACACGCCACGAGCGTCTACTTAGTCAAACCAACAGACATTGTACTGCAGGGGGGGATTTGGGTTAACAGTGGGACTCTTTTTAAAGAAATTGAAATACATGATGGTAGTGTAGTCACAAAAAATGTGTTGCTTGTTACTTAGCCATAAAAATATGCCAAAGTTAAATCATGGTTTGAGATTTTAAAAATTCTTACAAATGGATCGAAACAAGATCTTTACTTTTTACAATCTCTGAATACTGCCTTACATAAACTAAGATTTCTTTAAAAATACAAATCAAAGTTTTTCATATTAAAGTGAAAAAGTAATTTGTGGCTTGATTTATAAATCAAACTCATAATGTTAAAACTTACAATTAACCTGAGTAATCTGCAAAAATATAGATAAAAGATATGTAAAAGGTTCTCATAAAATAAAATTAAAATTTTACGATTTACTCTTTCCGGTAATAAACTAAAAGCAATTTGTACATATTTAACATGTGATCTTGTTTTATTTAAATTCATTTAATGGCCAACTTTTCTGGCTGATAAAAAACGGATTCCTGTGGCTAATATCGACAAGACACCTTAAATATCTTGTCAAACGCAGGTATAAAAGGACAATGATTTAATAGACAAAAATGTTATTTATTACAACTTTGGAATTTAAGGAGATGGTATTTAAAGAATGCATACAAAAAGCTAATTTATACTTTGGTATAAAAACAATAATAAATGACACATTCTCATAGACCTTTTGCTCTTGTTCGTTCTATGACGTAATGTTTGAGATGCTTCACTTTCAATACTCCCATTAATTTAATTACATGCAAGTTGCTCTACCAACTGAGTGTATTAAAGTGAGATTCGATCGTAAACACATTGATAAACTAGCTTTATACTTCTTGTGGCTTGCATTAGATTTGACTGGTTAAAGCCATCTTGGTACAGTATCTTAGTACAGCTAATACAATACAAAATAATACGTTAGAATAAATAATTCTTGCACCATCAGTATCAGAATGCATGATGATGTCAACTGCTCAAAATCTTTTTCAAATTACAAACTTTAACTTTTTGTAAAAATCTGGGGGCACGGTCCCCTGAAATCTCCCTGACTACACACCTGTAATCACAGTTTGTAGTCCAACACACGGGTCCATTGCATCGGCCTGTTAATTGAACACATCTTAGGAATTATGGGAGCGGAAGTGACATTAAAACATTCTTTTAATTTTGGGTAAATGTACACGGGTAAATACTACGGCTTTTCGGCGAAGAAACGTTGTAGACCGAGTCAATAGTCTTGTTATGACGTAGAAAGTTCTTGGAACGAGTCTGGATTCCTCGAATAGGTCGAGGAAAAGTGAGTAGGTCAAGTAAATTGTGCGTTTTATTTTATGAATGCTCTTCTGTTAAGAATGAAGATTGAAGGTGATATTTAGAAGTGTAATGACACTCTTGAACATTAGGTTTAGATCAATTATGGTATATTAAGATTTAGGAGTTACGGTTTCTTAAGTGTATGACTGGGGCGCAACAATAAACACAGATGACTTTAAATGAGGCTGAACTCTGAAACTCATGAGACAAGACCGATCACATCTGAAACAAACACTTGCTGTTAAACGTAGATTTGATTAACGGAAAAGTCACTTAATTCAAACCGGTTATATTTTCATATCCCACGATTACACGTGCATGAACCCCAGTCCCCAGTCCATTCATTTCTGTACCGACTACTTGAACCACGTTGGTCGTCAAATATTTTATGTCTTTATAGCGCTCGGTATCGCTAAGCGTACTCAAGTGCTGTGATAAATTAGATAACCAGCTGCATTGGAATTCATATTATTCATGTAACTTTTGAAATAGTTCATAATTTTATTATCCAATGGAAATGCGGTTATATTCTCATAAAATTTTAGGACTGCCTCGGTGGCGTAGTTGTACTACAGTACGATTACAAAGCTGTGATTTCGGGTTCGAATCCAGGGTCAGGCAAAGTGATTTTTTCTGTTCATTAACAGCTCAGAGTCAGGAATTTGTGCCCGATATGGCGGTAGACTCGCCCCCTATCACATCGTGGGTCGGAATATAAAAGGCGAATTGTGGGTGTCCTGGGAGCGCCTCTGCCTATCCCTTCTGGGATAAAGCCAAGAGTTTATGTATGTAAAATTTTAAGTGTTTTTATTTTATAGGTAACCTGTAGTTTCGATAGAAGTTTTGTGGATTGCAATCGTGGTGTTATAACATATTTTTTCCATGAATATTTTAATGTTCACGATTTTGAATATGTGCTATTTTGACTCCATACACAGACTACATTAGTAGTAATAGTATTGTACTATTTTCGCTTTTACTTTTACATCTATAAGACTGGCAATGCAATGATTGCGCACTCAAACGTCATGTGACTAACCAGAAGCCATTTAGTATATTCCTTGATGGTTAGCGACGCTCATGCTATAAAAAACGTAACAGGTGCATCCATACTTCGATGTTTTGATGATGTCATAGAAAGCGAGCGTATTGTAACAGTCCCGTGGGTGCATGTTGAATACGGTCTAAAGTATATTTTTCTCCAGTAATAAATAAACTCTAAGGAAATCAGTTTGAAGAATCAGAACTTATCTATTAGGTAATTGATTCCGTTGCTACTAGAGTCCTAGCCTAAAAAACCCATACTTACTAATTATTATCTTTACTTATACTTTTGCCAGCGTTCGTGGCGCATGTGGTAAGACGCCCGCTATTAAAGGATAGGCCGCGGGATCGACTTCGCACTGAGACAAATATGGGTGTTTGTGAGACCGAAAAGTCTCTCGTAGTTTCTGATACCCACGAAACAAAATTAATTTATTTTTGTGTGAAGTCAGGACTATGTGTGTGAATGTTGGGTGTATTTATTATTTTATACTTATAATTTCATTGCGAAATATTATGAAATTGAGTATTTATTAGTAAAAATTGATTAACAAACGAAACGAAAATGATAAATATACAAATAAGGGTGTCACACCCAGGAGCTCCAAGATGACACTTAGTACGCATATACCTAAAACACAAACAGTAATCAAAACATTCAAATTACCAATATTTATTGAACATATAAAATGAATCATTGGCAACATCTTTAATGTTGCTCGCCATAAATCAAGCTCATATCTCAACCGTTTAGCTGAAATTTATCTCACTTTAACAACCGCCACGTTAATTAATCAAATAACTTCATCAACACACTTCCTATTGGTCAGCTTGCGAGGCAACAAACTTGCAAAACATTAATAGGTTTGTATGTTTGTTTATATAGTAGAAATTTATTAGAAGTGGCTTTATGATCAATCATTGTAATGAATTTATATAATTATGCTGATGCTAATAGCTGGGCATTTCGTTTTTATTTCTGCTTTGTAGTGATGCAATGATTGATGAAATGAATAGTGTGACGATGTAATATTTCATTTAGTTGGGGGAAAACCCCGTCTGGGGACTATGAGATTCAGCGTAAAAAAATATCTCGTCTATCGTGTGGTCTGGGCATCGTGTATTTAATAGCCACAATCATAAAACCATAGCATAAAATTAATACACATTTTATTAATAATATCCACACTGGCGCATCGGTTTTGATTCCTTTTATTTCCTCTTTTAATAAGAAACCCACCTCCGGGCTACGAATGAATTTTACTTCTAAACATTCGCACATCCGGCGAAGAGTCCCAAGTATATAGTACACAGAAATACCCGCAGTCGGTGCCGCGGCCGACATAATGTTTGCAATTTATGCGCTGTTATGTCATCGGGAACGCTCGCGGCCCGTTTGCCATTTCATACGTAAATGGATTTCGTCTGTGCAACTTATATGAATATTCTTAGTTCATACGTTAAGTTTATGTGTATGTTCCTTTGTAATCTGACTTGTCAGTGTGGTGACCCATTGCTGGGTAACACTTCCTATTGTTTATAAATATACTATTTTCTGGGCCATTATATTAAATTTACTATAAGAAAGGACCAATAATTTTGCTATATGTATTTAAACAATTAACAGCATAGATAATGCACTATATTGGTAAGTTAAGACTATTCACGAAACGATTTATTGTCTAAAAAAATCTAGAGAAATATATTTCATCCGTTTTATAAAGACCGTTTATTAAACAAAAAACACATTGGTGGTAATCTACAAGCTAAGTTTTTTTTTTTTTTTTTTTTTTTTTCATTTATTTATTAACAACAAAGGTACAATAATTATTGTTAGTATATGCATTAAAAACCACTGAGGTTTATCCAAATGCTATATAAATTTACAAGTTCGCATCAGGCCAACAATATAATAGGTTAGTCTAAATTACATTATTTTACATTAAAATAAGTAATTACGTTAATTAGATATAAGTGCACCGTACGAGAAACTAGGCAAGCGCAACATTAATCTATTTATTATTGTTCCCTTTAATCGTTTTAAAATAATATTCCTTTAATTTTGTTTTTATATTAATTGGTGTAATACAGTCTCGTACGTTGGTAGGTAGGTCATTTAATAATCGTGGAATCAAGTAGGAGGTAGTTCGTTCACCGTACACATTGTAAGCGCTAGTTGTACAAAGCCGATTACTTGCAACTGCGCGTGTATACAAAGGATGTTTAATTTCGTGTTGGAGTGTTTTATTAAAGAATTGTTCTTTAAGTAGCATGTAATTAAATTTGGTATGTATCGGTAGGATTTTACAATGATCAAACAGTGCCAAAGGGTCATTATGAAAACGGAGATAAATTTTTTTTGACACTATGTTTTTTATAATTTTTAATTGGAGTTTTTGTATTTGATTTAAATACGTTTTGAATGTTCTTCCATAGCTGGTTAGGCCATATTGTATATAGGAATCAGCCAATGAGTAATATAACATTAATTTTACATTAAAAGGAATGCGGTCTTTTAGTACAGTAATATTCGCTAAAAATTGTCTGAGTTTGTTACAAATATTTTCAATGTGATAACTCCAGTTAAGTTTATTGTCAATTATTAAGCCTAGGTAAGTGTGCTTATTAACAAGTTCGATACTAGCGCAGTTACAAGTGAAAAAGCTTTGAGTATGCAAGCAGTGGTGATCATGTGCCACAATATTTGCTTTGGTAGATCGTTTTAGATGTGGCGATTTAATAGTGAGTAGTTTAGTTTTCTCAGCATTTAAAACTAACCCCGCGTCATGGCACCATTTATTTAAATTATTAAAATCATCCTGCAACAAGGCGCTAGCCTTTAGTGGATCATCATCAGCTACTATAATACACGTATCGTCTGCAAACTGGAAACATGTGCTGTGTTTCAAACAGTTACACATATCATTTACATATGTTAGGAAATGTAATGGGCCTAGGACTGAGCCTTGTGCCGTACCTTCCGTGACGTTTATAGGCCTACTATGTATGTTATTAATTTTTACTGTATAAATTCGGTTTTTCTGGTAATTCGCACACCATCTAAGTAATGGACCACGCACTCCACAATTTTCCAATTTGTCTATTAATTGTTTATGATCTAAGGTATCAAAAGCACGAGAGAAGTCAATAAATAAGGCTAGTACTACTTTTTTTTAATTTAAGTTTTCATTTACTATGTCACTAAATTTAGATAACAGGTCACACGACCCTTTCCCTTTTTGAAAACCATATTGGTTAGAGGTAATAACATTATGTTTATTATAGAAGTCATGAATTTGTTCGCAGATATATCTTTCCACTATTTTATCGATTGACGGAAGTAATGTAATTGGTCTATAATTCGCGTAGTCGTCATGTTTCCCTTTTTTGTATATAGGTCTGACACATCCTACTTTTAGCAGGTCGGGATATACCCCTGATTTAACGCTACAATTTATTAAATGAGAGATAGCCGATGATAGCTTTTTACCTCCTAATTTAATCCCTGAAACTGTCACATTATCGGCTCCAGGGGCTTTCCTAGAATTAAGTTTTTGTATAATTCTGTGTACTTTATTGACACAGGCTTTTTGGAAGAATATACTTGATTCCGTTTGTTTGTGGCAGTTATCGAAATCAACCAACTTAATTGCACATTTTGGGACAATATCCTTCACTGCTCTGTCAAAGCTTGAGGCAAAATTATCTGCAATAGTTTTAACACCGAGTCCTTGCTTATCAAACGATTTTAATATTGTATCATCAAGAGATAATGATAGACGTCCTAACATTCTATTAACTATTTGGTAGATTTTCTTTGTGTTTTTAAAGTTGTCATTTATTTCATTTAAATAGTATGTATTTCTTTTGTACTCCAATATTTTATGTATTTTATTCCGAGTTTTGTTGTAGTATAGTCTAAGTTTAAAATTATTTGTATTTTTTCTCCACAGGCTAAATAATTTATCACGTTTTTTACATAATTTGGAAACTTGTTCGTCTACCCATGGTACCTTAGTTTCACTATTTTTCGTTACTTTATATATTTTAGTTTTGGTTGCCAACTTATTAGCGTTATTAAAAGCATTGTCGATAAAGTTATAAATGTTTACAGGGCAATTTGCTTTCATAATATCTTTCCAGTTCACTTTTGATAGTTCCTGGTACAATATTTTGTAATCGATTATTTGTTTTGAAACACGCTGTGCAAGCATTCGGCTTGGTGTGTCATTACTAACGCAGGTAAACATAATTGCTCGGTGGTCTGCCAGTACAACATCCAGCACCGCTGAGTATTGATAGTGCGTAGGGAAGCGCGCAAAAATATGGTCTATACAAGTTTTAGTGACGACGTTAAGTCTTGTTTCGATTCTAGTAAAGTCGGATATACCACACGTGAACCCGCGTTCACTCAGTGTGTCTAGATATAGGTCTTTGTATGTTGAGATGGATTTCAGGTCTATGTTCGTGTCACCAATTAAAATTAGATTGGACTTAGAATCAAATAAGGAGGTGTGCTTGCCTAGCTCCGTAATAAAACTATGTTTATTTGTTGATGGTGGTCTATAAACGGCTAATAGGGTTACATCACAGGTACTAAATTTCAATTTTCCGGTCAAACTTTCAAATGTGGTTGTTTCGTATTGTAGTGTAGTAAATTTAATATGATTTTTAACATAAATAACAATACCACCTCCCCGTCTATGAGAGCGGAGTTTGGAATACATATTATAACCAGGTATTGTGTATAGATGTGCAGTACTGCTAAAAATCCCTACTTCAGTGATTATAATTACATCAAGTGAAAATACACAGTTATGGATTATTTCTAGTAGCTTAACAAAATTTTTTTTTAACGATCGTATGTTAAAATGTAAGTAAGACATATTCAGGTTACATCTATTTGGTATTTGTTTTAGAAAACATTTTATAGAGGTACAATTAAATAATTCTGTAATTTGATTATCCATATTTATATTAAATATAATATATATTGAAGGGTAAAAAATAGGCATTTAATTTATAATGGAGTAGAAGTAAGGGTTTTGTTCTGCAGTTCTTTAATATCTTGGACATTGTGAATATAATAAATTTTACTAGTGCCGTTTTTTCTAACGCAGATTTTGCCATTTTTACACCAAATAAATTCAAAGGACTTACGCAGGGTAGATTTAGTGTTGAACAATAGCGTTTTTAAGGTTTTTGTTAGGGCTTCTCTAATGAATATACGATTTTCGATATATTCCTTAGTTGCGTTTGGTAGTATTTGTCCCACGGTGAGACATTTCTCTTTTCCAGCAGTAATCCATTGGTCTCGAGCAGATTTCGTTTTCATCTCCACAAGAATTGTAGTTGATTTATCCTTCGGTCCGGGTAAGCGTTTTGATGACTGGACGTCTTCTATATTCATATCAAGCGTTAGAGCTACTGACCTTAGAAATGTTTCTAGTTCTTTAGGGGGAATCTCGGGCAAGCCAGCTACCTCCATTGAAGTGGATAAGGACTTCTGCTCCATGCTTTCTGCCCCTCGTTCCAGGACACTAACTCTCAGTTCTAGGTTCTTATTTTTGTTAAGTAGGTCTAAATTTTTCCTTTCAAGGTCTCTAATGATATTTTCGTGACTCTTTATTGATTGTCCCATTGAACAAACTTGATCACTTAGAAACTGAAGCGAGGACTCGAGGTGTCCTATCTCCTCTCGAAAGGTTTTTTTGATTTCTCGACTGATGTCCTGTACGAGTTTTCGAGAATCTACAGTTTGGATGTTAGCATTGGTACCAATCTCGAATTCTTCTTCATCCTCTTCGTCCGGGATAACAAACGAAGTCCTGCGGTTGATGTTTTTTAGACATTCTTCACAGCTCCATTCAATGCCCGGAGAATTACGAAGAGTATTTAATTGCTTATTGGAGAGTTTAGCACACACTGGATCCGCGTGAACTATTCTTTCACACCTGCTACACTCTAGGCCGGGTGTTTTCTTGGTAATATTCTTGTTACAATTTGCACATTTCTTAAGAGCCATAGTGGGTAGTATTATTTTTTTTTTTTTTACTTTTTGAGTAACTTAAACACAACCTGCTTATACGATAGTCTGACGTGAACTGAAGTAAGTGTGAAAATTAACAATTTGTTTGAAAAATATATAGATAAAACTACTTACTAGTGTTGTAGATGCGTTCACCGACATATCATAAAAAATATCCCAAAATACAATATTCTCGACTAAATGGACAACACTTTATCATATGAACAATTACAACCATATAAAAGGAATTATTCCTCACTCCCACAACACTTGAGCTATCGCGCGGCCATGATCACACGATTATCTCCGCACATAAACTCGAGTATTGTATGCGATGCGCGCCATCTGCCGGGTACCGCGATAACCACACTCCGCCGTATCGCTATTGAGTTAGTTTACTCGGC
Source organism: Deilephila elpenor (assembly GCA_949752805.1). NCBI lineage: Eukaryota > Metazoa > Arthropoda > Insecta > Lepidoptera > Sphingidae > Deilephila > Deilephila elpenor. The sequence continues at coordinate 805,515 of OX457098.1, forward strand.
TGAGGGTACTTTGGTTCTCATGGGTTGATAGTGTTCGGTTATAAGATAAAGCTGTTATTTTGTTAATAAAATACATTAAAAACTATATCTAGTGTTGAGTTATAGTTAAAATAAATTCTGGTAAGGACAGAGTAGTTAGTAGAACACATAAAAATTATGTAAGCCCGGAGTGTCGTATGCGGTATGTCCATGTTTTGATTTGAATGTTAAATGTCACAATATCCTTTTATTTCTTCACTCCTTTTTACTTTCCGTTTTGAAACCGGCAAGACATCTACTATTCATTGTTCTAGATGCCCACAGCCGACGGATCACTAATCATTTCCAATAAGATAATCCATTTCTTCATGGGCTGGAGTTATCCAATAAAAAGCAGTAATGCTTACATACCGAGAATACGAACCAAAACTCCTTCTATTTTGTTTTTCAGTGTCTATTTTAAAAATCTTTTTTGTCCCCAGGCCGAGCGCTCCTAGACCGCCTAACGAGTACGACAGTAAGCGAGGTGACGGTAGCGAGCGAAGCGGGAAGTATACTCCTGCCTGCTCCGCTAGATGTCGCTGTTTACTCGTCGGTGACGGCGAATGCCACGTGCGGCGTACTTGGCGCCGAGGAGTACTGCCGGGACACTCCGGGAAAGTAAGCTTTGTTTAATACAAGAAGTTTTAGCAAGATTAGTAGGGAATTGTGATGTACTGTAGCTGGCAAAAAAAACCAAATAATTTGTGATTTCGTCCAGTGAATGCATAATTTAATATTTATGATTTTTGGCTCTGGTGACAACCTTGAAAACAAATGATACAGGAAAGGCTTGAAATACTTGCTTTGATCTGTGACTTTGATTTAACGACTTATACATATATTTTGATTTATTAATTTTTGTTTGTGATTCACAACAAAATTCATTTTTATTGTTTCCAATTGACGGTAGATTTTACCAAATAAAATTCTAACCTCATCAAAACATTTTGTTTAGACGTGGTGTAGTATGCGACGTGTGCGAAGGCCCCGATGGGTCCCCGTCGCGGCGGCATCCTCCGGCGCACGCGGTGGACGGCGACCCCTCCACGTGGTGGCAGAGTCCCATCCTGGCCGTGGGACACGAGTACAGGCACGTCGAGTTCGTCGCCACGCTGCCTGATGTGAGTAATTTTATTTTACAATATTTGCTTAACATTTGCAACAAGGGGAATCTCAGTAGATCTACATAATATACGTAAATGAAAAATAAAAAGAAAACTGTTTTTTGTTGCGCGGCTTTAATCTTGTTCACCGCGGTATATTCTAAATTAGTTAATAGCGCTACTTATTCGGTCCTCAGATTTTTGTTACCATGATTCCCATATTTACTTGTATGGTACATTAAATTCAATAAATCCAAAAATTTATTGGAATACACAATGTAAATTGTGGATAAACAAATTCACGCAACAGGTCACTCGCATTGTCCAGTTCGAACCCACTGGAAGCATGAAATTCAAATTGTTTAAAAGCTTTGAGCATGTTTAGGGATGTAATGTAATGTCATGTAAGGATACCCAAATACAAATATCGCGTGGCTAGCGTAAGTGCAGGTGTTGGTCGTTGGTCGCCCGCGGTCGATGGTCGTCGGTCGCCGCCGCAGACGCGCCCACGCCGCGACCTCCGCCCGGGCAGCTCTAATGTACTGCACTAACAAACACGTTCTTTTGTTTTGTGTGCTAGTCCAGGGCTGCCAGTTGCTGGGGACTATTAAAATTTTTATTACAAAGATTCAGGATAAATTATATTTCCTATACTCGTTAGAAGTTTTATTATATCTACGGTTATTTTTAAAAACTTAATTTTAGGGTTAAACACTGAGTCTATAATTTTTTTTTATAGGTCCAAGAATGTTATTAAGTACAAACAGTATTTCATATTTGATACACTTCCCCTAACTCGCAAGTGATTTGCAGCTTTTAGATTTCCACATCGCGTACAAATACTACATAGAGCCTGACCCATTAGTCCACTATTTTCCTACAGGACTCCAAGTAATATCTAAGTTGTAGTATTCTATTATTCACAAATGTCCAGACCACAGCAACATTTTCTCATTGGGGAGCAAATCATTTACCATGCAAATATTGAAGTTATTGTCATTGGTTATTTCAATTCACGGCTATCGAGTTTGGAACTTTTATTTCTCCTTGACTTGTGAGTCAAGGAGAAATAATCCTTGCTTACTTAATAATATGTATTATACATTAATATTGAAACCATTTATTAGCAATAAACTATTTATAAAAAAATGTTAAAATAAATTTTAAAACGTTTGCCATCCCTAGATGCGCTGGACAATTGTACAAGTGCCTAGTTAGGGATTTTTATTGTAACTGTCAACTACGACTATTTTAACCATCGCTTATTGCCCATAAAAAAAAAGTAAACGCTATTGAGTTCGAAAATAGTTCGTAATATGGTCTAACTCATGAATATTGTTCGACGAAAACTTATTGTGGACTTCGAAATATTTGCACCTACATTTTATGTTAATTTGGAATAAACACTAAATAGTTGTTGTAGAACAATGAATAAATAAATACTTAATTGTTCACTTTTAGTATTATTCTAGTTTTGCTATTCGACGAAAGATGGCGCTATTGCACAATATACAAATGTGTCAAAAGAATTAATATGTTTTTAATTAAGTTACACAAATTGAAGATAGGGATAAAATAACATTTCTTTTATAATATTTTATTATAAAAGCTTCGTGAAGGATATTTACATAATTAGGTACAGCTATAATTATCTCAAGACTTGAAAAGTTAATATGCCATCTTAATCAAGCAATAAAAACATCCAAAAACGAATAAAATATAAAACAGATATATAACCCAAATACGCAGGCCGCCACTCGGCCACAGGAAACAGTAAAAGTTTAATCAGTGTGGAAGTTATCAACAGCTGTCGATGTTTACGCACCAGTTATGGACCTTAAAATCTCAATAATCTGCTCATAATACTCTGTGTGTGGGCTCACGGCGTCTTGGAATGAGTAGGGGCTTGTTAAAAGTCAAGAACGTTTAGTTGTCTAGGCTTCCAATTTGGACTAGAGTCTAAAGTTCCGTGAGATATTTTATTTTTTGTTTTAACTGCTTTTTAGGCTGAGCTATGGGTTGTTTTCCTGATTCATTTCCCTCAATCATCGCGATCCCCATCATTTTCTATGGTTGCAGAAATCAGACCTTCTGTTACTATAAGCGACCACCAGCGTTGAATATGGTGGCCAGAACATGATTGAAATTGATTGTAACTTAATTAAAATACTAATCTTATTAAAAAGTCCCTCAGTAGAACAAAAGATTGGCATAATTATATCGAATAGCGGGAGATAACCGTCAGTAGCCACTTGATATTCTGCCTGAAGAGCTCTACACTTGCCATCAAGTACCATAGTTATGTATAGGCACTATCCCTTAACTTGTCAGGCTGGAAGGCCAGTGACAGCAGCATACACCTTTCGACTACCCCCGAGGTACCGAGAGGTGAAACCTGTCACTGCTACTCCTACACGTCGGGATTAACAGTAGCATTAAAGCTCAGCGACTCTTAGGAAGGGGGGTTTAACAGCTTGCCCTTCGTCAAAAATGGGCCCTTAAAGTACTTCTGTGCCAGTATTTAAAAAATGCCTTTTTTCCCACAAAACACAATTGATCACCTTTAGCTCCGTGACGCAATCGGTCGGCAAGGTTCATTCACAATGGTGATCAGTAGTATCTGGTGGAGCTATTAGGGCGCGATAAGGGGACAAAAGGGCGCTTCCATCGCGTTTATTGCGAGCCTTATCTGCGAGGGAGCGATAAATAGCGCGCTGTGCTGGGCTGCGCCCGCGCGCGTGCGGTGACTATACCGCAAGCGGGAAATTTAGGACAAGTCGCTTAGGAGTAAGTTGAGTATATAGGTTTGCAAACAATGTTCGTTTATTTAAATATAAGGTGAATTTATTTCGTCTTTTACTAAACTTGATATACCTATGTGCCTGCAATTTTATATTGTACACATATATGTAAATCAACAATAAATGTGTTTAGTGTCAATTTATATATTATATCGTATTGAACGCACGCATATTTGATAATCAATCTTTTATTGACACTCACCCGCTCAGTAGCTACACGACACACGTGTACACCGACTTAAAACTGATACCCATGTAAGTGTTTTTTACAAACTATAATACGTATGTTGCAACCCTTATCATGGCTATTTCGCACACACAAGCACAAGATAATTTATATTAAATATACTTAATGTTAAAATTGCTATGAGCAGTCAAGTTCTGCGAGACAGCACAATAATACATACATAAACTCACGCCTTTGCCCCAGAAGGGGTAGGCAGACGCGCCACCAGGACACCCACATTTCGCCTTGCATGTTCCGTCCCATGATGTGATAGGGGGCATGTATGATAGCACAATAATATCAATAACATATTCGGCCTTATTCATATTTAATAGACAGTTTTAAAACCTATGTTAGCTATCGAAGTTTTTTCCCTTTCGAACGACTTATGAAATTTGAGCGATGCATAAGGCCGTTAGTGTATCTCCCACAAACTAAACACGAATTGCAAACGCAACATTGACTCACTTACCACAAGATAACCAAAAATATAAAAATTAAAAAATATCCGCCCAGAATAGAACCAATAGCGTTATCAGGCACCTGCCGTCCCGACATTAATAACAAGTTCCAATTTAGATAAGCATCGCGCGCGTGGCAGTTTTTCAGCCGCCGCAACGGACGGGGCGCCCGCTGACTCCACTTACCACTATCTTCTACTTATTAGTGACGCTGTGTATGTGCAGATGGAGTCTTCGGTGCGTGCGAGTTAGTGTGGATGGGACAAGGATATTTTGACATCGTTTTTGTACTAGGTTTTATACTGTAGGTACCGCTGGAAGCTGCAAACGCAAATTTTTAGACATATTTTTCGTATGTCTATATTTAAAAATATTGTATAATTGTAGGCAGAGTGTTTGTGTCTTAATAACTTTTAATATCGCGCGCTCCATACCATAATATTTATGTACTTTATTGATTATAATCTATTAGTAGAGTAATGGGAAATTTCATTAAGGGTACTCAATATTTAAAACACAAATTAGATACCAATAAAATGTATAATATATTATAATCTAACCACATCCATGCTAACACATCTTGTAGACACAATAGCGCGGTACAAGGAGGCAAATACGTATCTGTAATGGCGAGCGATATGCGTGCGATACCATCTGCGCCATTATGTCGAATGGTGGACGTAATAGAGCCGCGGGGCGCCCTCGTGAATCATTGGCGCGGTGACCATGCTGGCCACTTTCAATTAATATGGCTTTTAATAGCGTGAAATTTCTAGTACGGCATTTATAGAAAAATGTCTTTATGCGAGGTTATTTACCTCTTTAGTTCATTGTTTTGTCACCCGCTTTATTAGGGAGGGAAGTGAACAATAATTTATTTCCAACTCCTGCTATTAATTTAACTTTTTGATTGATTTCGTTGCGGGTTAAAGACAAGTTAGACATTCCCGGAGACTCGCTGAGCTTCAATGCTCAGTGTCATTAAAATGCGTGCCACTGTTGATCCTGGCTTACAGGAGTTGCAGTGGCGGGTGTGAGGGCGGGACAGTCACCATTTATAGAAAAAAAAAAAACGATGGTAACATTAAAAACCTTAATCGATCTTAATGTGGGATCTTACTGACATATTTTATAGTTGACAAACGAGCATGCGGTTGATCTCATAGTAAGTGATTACCGCCGCACTTAAACATCTGCAATACCATAGGGGTCATAGGGCATAGAGATGCGTTGCCAACCTTTAAGGTGGGAATACGCTCTTTTTTGAAGGTCATAGTTATCCGGAAATGCTGCTGTTGACAATTGGTTCCAACGATTTGTAGTATGTGAAAGAAAATGTCGGGAGAAACATACTGTGGTGGATTTCCAACCTCCGAGGTGATGTGGATGGTATTTGGAGGTTTGCCGCGGTGTACGGTGACGGAACTCAGCAGCAGGTATGAGTCCGAACAATTATACAGAGGAGTCCTTTAATTACCTACATCTTACTTCCCAAAGTCTATACAGAAAATTCCAAAGTAATAATAATTATTGTTTGTTTGTAATAGAGGCTTATCATAATGGAATGCATTATTTTTTGTAATAAAGCAGATGGTGTTATTAACTGTTGGAACTTTGTATTTTAAGAGCACTTGTGGTTAGATTATGCAGAGTGGCTGATACGCTATCACGCTCTTACGTAAGGGTACTGAGCAGTGTTCATGGCTACGTCATATGCCACTTATTGATTTCAAATTTTAATAAAGTCATGTGGTTTAAATGTTGTGACATGCTCATTAAGTACGTCATAATATTATATGTTTTGTTTTTTCTACGCTGCATTTTATGTGCCCAGATAAGCATGAAATAGAATGTCTGGCGAAGGTCAGTAAATGGGCAAAGTTATTCAGTTTTATAAAATCCTTTATCGGATATTTACCTTTGCAAATCGCGTTCTGCCTGGCGAGTAATTGTTGGACGACTCGTAATTCTTTTTTTCCATTTATAATATTTGAAAGCAGATATTAAATGTGAATGAAATTATCAACCTTTGGGTGTTACTTTATCAAGACAGCTCGCAGCTATCTTGTGCATAATATGTCAGTAATAAATAAAGCTGGCTTAACCATTCATTTTATTGTGTAAAACATGGCTTTACGTGTTCAGTTTCAATTTATGATAAAATATTGTTCTAAAATACAGTAGGTAATTGCATTTTGATGGTACTTTATAAAATCACGTTGAAAAATCCTTCTATTTCTTATTGGACACCGCGGAATCTGGGCAACTTTAATTTTCATATTAATGAGGTATAGCGTCACGTTTTATTCTTTCATTGCGTTGTTGTTAGACTTCACATACCTTAAAAACTCCTGTGAGATCGCAAAAATGCATTTTTTTCAATATTTTACCTTATTGTCAATAATGTAATTGCGATACAAGTTTCAGTATTCCACACGCCCAACCAGGCCATATTCCCGTAAATTGAACAGTAAATTGGCTGTTAAAACACATGTTTATGTTGTAAAATAATGTGGTGCGTTTAAGCTCATTAGTTCATCCCAGACCTCACAACTCGGCCAAATTACTTAATATTTCACCGCACGAAAACGGATAAAATGAGAGATGTTATCGGGGACTAAGTGATTCACGTGGATACTCTCGAAATGTGTTTAAGTTTTATTGGATCATTGCAGTTACGGACATCTACGCACAAGCTGATCATACGAAGCAAGCTACTATGTAAATGTCCTTGAGAGAGCTTCCTGTGGTTGAAGACGATGACTTTACTTACTTGACCCTTTTACACCTGGTATTTTGAACAGCACTGGGGGCATCTCTGCCTATTCCTTGATAAATTGTGTCGATAATCGTTGTTTATGTAAACTAGTGTACCTATGTACTATAGATCTCTATATTGTACTCCCTCTCATAATGTTCATTCTAAATGTATGAGTCTTTGCGATACATTCCGTGTACTGGTGGAATTTCTTGTTTAATTTCATCCTCGCAGTTGTGTCACCGTCCGAAGCGATGGTAGTATTGGACGTTGGTACTTGTTGCTCCAAAAGAGTTGGTAAGAAAGTGATTAAAGCGAGTCAGTTGCCCAAACTGTACACACAAGTTAATTACTTATAAGAAATGTGTATGCTCGCGCGCGTCCCGACTGCCAACCCAAGTAATTGCGCCATACATTCGCAAATTTACAGCGATGCCGCAGATCGTATCTTAATCGCCGAATGTTCGCTAAATGTCAATGTATGAACACGTGAGAAATCTTCTTTAACTAAAATAATTATTTAACTTCGAGATATGTCACAATTTTAAAGGTTTTTTAAATACTCGACAGAGCGGTAGTGCGGCGAGTCAAAGTTATTTTGCGAAATCGCCATTGTGAACAACCATGTCACTAAACCTAAGGATTCCTAGTCTCATCGTAAACATTAAAGTAATATAAGTATAGTATGTTTATTATAAGTATAATGGAGTTGAAATATTTGTCATAGTGCTGTTGAACCTGCTCTACCATTCACAATCTGCTTCTTAGTTAAGTCTCCATCTCATCAAGTGTCGAAGTCACCGAGTCACGAAAACGACTATGTAGTATGTATGTATACCGGGTATATCAAGACTGCGACCGAAAACGAAGACAGGTGGTAGCTGTAGTGGATACAGACACGATGCAATTAAAAATTTCACCAAAACAGCGACAAATATTCCTTTAGATTTTTTTAAAAATCGTCTTGCTTGGGTGGTAAATACCCCGTTTTTGCGAAAATAGTAATTTAAACCCGTACATACCATTGAGTGTTTAAAAATAAAGAGGTCCACATAAATATTTTAGGAAATTATGTATTTGTCACCCAAATACGACGATAAGTAAAAAAATACAAAAAAAAGTTGATGATTTTTTTGCGAACTTTTTACTTGCATTTTGTCTGAAGTCACTAATACCTGTCACTAGTCACCTGGCTTCGTTTTCGGTCGCGGTCTTGATATACCCTGTATATGTAAATATAATATTTGACACATTTATATCACTTATCGCGTCTACGTGCAATTATAAATGGATTAAGGGCTTTTGATTTTTTAATCTCTTATGACGAGCGATCACAATGTGCCTGATAAGTGCAGTGGCTAGTGACATAGTTTCTACGCTGCATTGACCCTAATATAAGGTTTAGGTATTACGTATATTTTAGGGGACTTTTATTTCTAGGACGTTTTAACATCACAATAAAAACCGAAACAAATATTGGTGATATGAAACAGTTTCTTTCTATATATTGGCACAACAAAAAGATGTGCTAATAATTTATATCGCGCGGTAACTCAGTTTTGCCAGAGTTTTGAAACGGGACAAACACAGACCGAAACAAACAGACCATTTACTTTGCATGAGGTTTTCCACCCTCGTGTATGGTGGCCATCCAAACAGATGTGAATATCTTACCACCAACTCAAATCGCTTGCAACAAGAAGCTATGGAGGTCCTTATATGTGTAGCAAACTTACTGTGGGTGAACACCTAAAATTGAGGAAAATCAATATATCCGCCATGTATTTTCCCTGTGACATGAATTTAGGTTTAATAAACAAAGCGCTAGTTTATCTAGGTTCTTATCGAAGTGTTTTCAACGCGGCTGCCTGAAATGTCGGCGCTGAGCTGCTTATCTGTGAATATCTTTGACTGTATGAACACATCAGATGATAAACGGAAATTCTGAGTAACCTAATTTATTTGATTATATTTTCAATACTCGTATTAACTTCGTAACTAATTTTGACAGACATTGTGGCGCAGTTGGTTAGACGCCGGCTGTGAAACGAAAGTCCGCGGGTTTGATCACCGCTCCGAGGCAAACGTTTGTGTGATCCAGAGATTTGTTTCGCGTCTGGGTGTTTGTGAGACCTCAAAGTCTCACGTAGTTCCTGATACCCACGACACAAGACTACATCTTAGTGTGGGGTCAGGACTATGTATGTAAATGTTGGGTTTGTTTATTTGTTTTTATTTATTAACTGTTCGTCACGTAATAAAAGATATCTAATAGTAATTGAACAATTTTATTATAAAAATTACACAGCCTTAAAAGGCTTACATAAAACAAGCAAGCAATAAGATTCTTCCACATCCATGAAAAAAACAATATTTACAAGTAACATTTGGATTTGTAATAAAACGACAAAATACGAAATACATGATGTAAACATACTTATTTGAAAAAAAAAAAAACCAACGTAAGCACTTTTAATTTTTAACAATAATACTTTACGTCTTGCAAATTTGGCCAAATATTAAGCACGAAACGTCCAATTGACGTAGACTTTATACAATTCCGAAACTAAAATAGCCGTTCAGTTATCCTAAATTATATAATTTTATCTACACTCTACCAGTATATATAATTAGTTTGATATATATGATAAATATTAAATATATAAATTACAGAGAAAATATTACAACATTCCATACATTATATAACTATTATAATGCTGATGTGTAACATTTACTAACCAAGACAACTATACTAAGATATAGATATTGTGTACTTATTAAATAATAGACTATTTATAGGTGTTCATAACCTTCAGTCATATGGCATTAAACATACTAAAAAAAATCGCCCATCCTTAACAAATAGTTTTCATGAAAACATCAACAAAGGAACAGATACGATGTAAATTCCGTTTTTTAAAGATGTTAGGTCAGTTCGGCGACATTATCCCCCTTAGGTCTTGTTAAAATACTACAGTAGATAGAATTAAATACATAACTATTAAGAATATTGACCAGAAAATCTATCGAAACGCGGTTGTAATGGTAACGCTTATGTTAATTATTTGTAACTTAACCACACAATAATTAAACCCTAACTTAAAAAAAAACCTTATGAAATGACTACTAGTTGCCAACCATGCGACAGCAATGTCGCAAAAACTACGTCACTCATTTTCCGCGCCTTTATTTGACTCTAAATATATGTAGATTATAGCAGGGCTTGATAAACTTATTTGTACTGTGACGCCCTTGACAAATTGCAATTTTTAACAACGCCTTCAGACCAGACCTGCCTCAGTGACCAGAAGCCCCTGGGACAATGCTGCGACGCGTCAGGGTATCGCGACGCACCGTTTGGGAAGTTTTGGGAAGCCCTGTATTTTAGAGTATGTACTGTGAATTTGTCAGACGAAACTGTCGTCAAATTGTGATAAAGCGTAAATCTGTATTTAGTTCCTATCCTATCCCCTAGTTGTCTCACTTTTGGTCAGACAATCCCTATGTCTGTTTCAACACATTCTTATTTCTTCTGTTATACATTTATCGCTATACGTTCATCAATGAACATACAAATCCAATATGGCGGCAGTCATACGCCATATTGAAACTTAAATTTTTACGCACTCCGTTCAAATTCTAACTAAGCTTAATCCAATTCATAACAAATAAGGATATTTACCTCCTTACAACTAAAAAGGACTACTAAATCAATCTATTTATAGAACTATTCACTGAGGCTTAGTCAGGGGCAGAAGATCTGAAGATTCCTCCGATGCCGGTATCGGAGTTAGTTTTTAAGGCCATGGTGACGGCTAGGCCGATGACTGCGCCGATTAATAGTCCAACTGCTGCTGCCAGGAGCCGTTGTGTGAAGGGCCACCGGGAACACACGCAGTATTGCTCCCGTATCACACTAAAAAGGTAAATATAGGTTATTAAACAAAAATCTCACCCAAAACAGACTTCAGTGGTGAATGGTTTTGATCATGACGTCATATTAAATGTAAATGTATTTTTCAATAAATGAGTGCTTTCTGTCAGACATCCCTATCTCAACGACTCCTCTCCTGTACGAACTGACTCAATAATGCAGTAGTTTTATCATCTCAGCAAGACTAACATTTAGTTTAAATAAATTTTGTAGAAAGTACGATACTCTACAATTGGGAACGTCGGGGATAGTACTGCATTTCTGATCAGAAGCAGGTACTGCTGCAGCATAAAAACCTTTGAAATGTGTACACAATTGGACTTGTAATTAAAAGACCCTAAAGAAAAAAGATTTAAAGCAAAGGGTAGCGGCATAAAAATCAATCCATCAGAAACATCCTTCATAATTTACTTTAGTAATTCATATATTACTCAAAGCATCGTAAATTATACCGATGGCCTGAGACCACAACCTGAGATAAATTTAGAACAAAATAAAGTATTTTTTTGGTGATACGAAATGTAGTACTATCGATTTTAGTTAATAAAATGTGACGTGTCCTACAGAAATAAATAAAAACGTTGACAAAGCCGATAATGGCATGAATCAGTGCCTATATTTACGCTGCATTTACTAAGGTTTGAGTTAACCACACAATAGATTAGGAGTGATAATCCCCGAGGATTTATCAACCGTATGAGTGTTTTTGTTGTTGTTATTATCTAACTCTGTATATCTTTTACTTTTCGATTCAATGAATAAAGACAGATAATTTAGCCCATAACACTGGTCAACAAAATTTTGTAACAAGAAAGGTGCTTGCTAATTTTAAATTACCTACCTATCCTCATTTTATTACCATATTTATTTTGATTCCATTAGGTCTAGTTTTCGTGTTACAGGTACTAACCACAAAATAAAAAATTGACCGTTTTTGTTTCACTTTCGCATTCAGAGAGTTTGTTTATTTGAAGAACGTAGTGTTGTGTTCTTGTGTCAAGAAAGTGTCAAAATGATCCTGACAAGTTTTGTTACATTTGTGGTGACAATACTTTCAAAACTCAGCGAAGGAAATTAACCATTACTATCTAAGTTATATGAACAGTATGTTGGCTTCGCCATCGAATAACAAGACAAAACGTGGGTTCCACACGTCTGTTGTGTTACCCGTGTGGGTCTCCTCACTGGATGGTCGAGAAGAATTCTATCTATACCTTTTGCAATCCCTATGATTTGGACGGAACCAACGAACCACTCATCTGATTGTTTTTTTGTCTTACTGATACAAAAGGTATTACAATTAATCCTGACCTGCCATCAGCTAAAAGAACGATCCCTCATAGTGAAGATCTACCGGTATCAGAACCACAAAGTGAAAGCTATGGACAACAGGGGTGACAGCTTTTTATACTTGAAAGAAAAAAAATCCTAAGCTAAGTAGAGCAAAAATTAAAGAGGGCATATTTGTTAGCCCTCAAATCAGGCAATTGATGAAAGCTGATGTATTTAAAGAAAAGCTTATAATTTAGAAAAATCAGCTTGGAAATCTTTCATGAAAGTAACTTCCAATTTTCTAGGAAATCACCGATCAAGTGACTATAAATGTATTATCGCGAAGCTTTTATGTACTTAAAAGGCTTTGGGCTCTAATATCTCGTTGAAAATACATTTTCTTAATACACATTTAGACTTCTTTCCTGAAAATTTGGGCGCCGTCAGCGATGATCACGATGAAAGATTCCATCAATACATTTCTACCATACAAAAACGATATGAGGGCAAGTGGAGCCCACGTATGTTAGCAGATTACAGTTGGACATTAAAACGAGATGTTCCTGAAGCAAAATACAGGCGAAAATCGTAAAAGAAAATTCATATTAATGTTGCAATAAATCGAAATAACTTCTTTTTGTTGATAAAAATTGAAAAATTTCAAAATGTTACAAAATGGTATTACGAAAAAACTATTCGTATTTGAAGCATTTTAATTTTATTTCTAGTATCCTTATCCTTGTCCTAAACATAACTAGATAAAAGTTTTCATGTTACATGCAAAAGTTGTTTTTTTGTTGACCAGTGTAATCAGCCAGTGTATAGTATGTCACAAACAGACAAAAAATTTAAAAATCCTTGTTTTGGGTTAGAACCCTGTATTAACGTAATAGATTACGTTAATACAGACTCCCAATATTAGTTTTTCTCATTTATCTTCCATGTACAAACATCGGTCGGTTACAAATTTATTATATGTACTATAGAAGGTATAGATTGAAGCTATGAAGGATTAATCAATACCACTATAACCAGACTATAATGAATCAGAACCTATGCAATTAAAATAACAGATAAGTTACATGTAATAGTAAAATATCTAATCAATTATAATGATATTACGATCTAACGTTCAAGGATTGATAAGCGGTGATGACAAGCCACTATGGGGTCATTAACAAGGCTCAGAGAATACATTAGTAGTTTATATACGATAAAGCATTCTTTTACGGAAAATCCGATGACTTGGTCAATTGTTCTAGGTTGTCGATATGCAATGTGACATCACCTCATGGCTACACGGAAGACCAGCGCTGGAAACACCAGCAACTGCTGAGTGTGGTTCGTTCTTGTGACAAGCACTATTTGTACCTTTGCTTGTTACATTACTTTATTGCTGCTTGTTACAAATAAATAATTTTATTTCTTTCGTTCAATGGTCCGTCTGGGTAGATACCGCTTATCCTCTTGACGAGACCAGACTCAGTTCCCGTCTGTTCTGAGTGGTTTTACTGTCTACAGCGTATTAAGGGAGCGACCTAACTGTCTCACTGAATTTCACTTATAAAACAGTTAGTCTAGTATATTTTTTTCACTCAGCGGTTGACCAACACCTATCTTCGAGAAAAGGTACCTACGATATTTTATTTAGAAGATTCATATTATACATTCTTTATAAAAAGTGGCAAAATGAGATACGAGCAATTGTTTAACTCTATTTTATCAAAACAATATTTATTTTTCGGCATTTTTAATGATAAGCGAGGCTTTGTGATAAGCGACGTTAGGGTATTCCGCGTTATTTTTAGTCAGATAACACAAGACGGCGTATCAACCAACTTCACTATGATAGGAACTGTGTGTGATGTCGGCGCTGTTGTTACACGGCTGTGTTAGAGTATCGATAGAATTTGCCAGAAGTACATACAGACATCATAGATTAAATCAAAATAATCTTTGTTGAATGTTGAGATGTATGGTATGTGGAGTCCACTAATCTGCAGTAGACCTGTGTTGTGGACTAAAGCCTAAGCCCTTTCAATCAAATTCTAGTTTGTAGAGAAATTCCTTGAAGTAGTCGGTGAATAGGGGTTCACATAGTACTTTTTTTAATATTTCTCTTTGGTTTATCACAAACAATAAATACTTTATAGGTGTAAATAAAAACCGGCATAAAAAATTCCTTAGCGATACTGTATTGTACTTTTGACAACAAATCATTACTTTATAATATTACATAGTGATACAAGAAAATGCAATAATATATACATTTGGCGTACGTTGTTTGAACTACCTACAGTAAGAAGAAAAATGATTAGAATATTCCCATAAAATAAGAGATTAAGCTGTTCATTTAGTTACGGAATAGTATTAACGCAGTGCGATTTCCTCGTTGAACCAAATGGTATCTACTAACCGTGACATACATATTTTGACCAGGTAGACATTATCTTTATTGATACCATAGCTGATACTATATCATAACATAGCATTGCACTCAACATCATATGCACTGAAGGAACTTTGCTTTGTCGACAAAAATGAGTAGTTTACCAAGTTGTCGTCACTGTACCATAAAACTTTATCAAGAAAAAATCTTAAGCAAGTAAATAAATAAGATTATTAATGGTATGCCTTATGCTACTTGTAATTGTCGTAAAACAAGCATTAGAAGTGAAGATAACAATTATTAATGTTGTAATTCTACCGGTAATAGAACTTTTTGTTATTGGATGCCTCTTATGCGATTGTAGTCAGATTATTTTCAACGAAAATAGAATTGATACATTGTTACAACTTAGGTTTTTAAATTGAATTAATGAAAATTATAAAATATTATTTTGAATTACTGTAAAGTATCTAATGTACGTAAGTGAAAAAGTCTGTATTCAGAAGCCAAATTATTCTAACAGCTAGTTGTCGGCAAACTGATGCGATTTAGAAGGGCAGAACGCAGACTTTGTTGAAGACATGACAAAACGTTACCACTGTCGTACAGAAATTACACAACTAGTTTACTAAGTACGTAGGTATTATTTTTATAATGTTGTACGTTTTGTTGCGACAATCCGATGTACCTCACTGTATCTTGTTATTTACATTATTAGTTTGTAATATAATCATACCACAGATAGCTTTGCAATTTCCAAGGAATATTTAGTTTGCCAACCCGCACAAGACCTCTATGATGAATTATGGTCCAAGTCCTCTCAATCGAACTCTCGATTGCAGAGGAGTTCTCAGTTCTGTTCTCATATCGGACGATTATACAGTTTAGTATTGTAATATTTCAATATTGCTTAGCGTACAAAATGTTTCAGATTACGTAAAACACGGTGCGGATTGTGATAACATTTTACACTCCGGAGTTCATATCTGCGATTACCGCGCGTACTCAATATTTATGTAACGGATTTGGTCATAATTCTTTGATCAATCGGAAAATTAAAGTGTCAATAATACTTTCTTATCTTAATCGTACACGTCACTATATTTGTCTTCTACATTGTGGACAGACGACCTTGCTAAGGTCGGAGAGCTATTGGTTGCAGTTTGATTTCTTTAATTAATATTTGGAGGAGGTCTATGATCAGTCATAAATTTTCTGAAGACCTTGGGAATAAATATTAGTAATCTAGGTAATTTCTTTTCAAACAAGATCAGCCATTGTTAAAAGATAAAGGCTTTTCTGATCTAGATGATCCCGTGTAACTAATTTTTGTTGTCTATATTGTACATATTTTTTTTCGCGGTTTTTGCTTTTTGTCCAAGACCCTAGGGCCGCTAAATTAACTTTAACAAAGGAGAAATTTTGAAGTTTAGTACTTGATGCCAACTATTAAACAGGGTATATTTCTTGAATTTACGCATGGTGTTAAGACACCACATATAACATATCTGTTATACACAGCCATGAAATAATACCCTAAAAATCTTGATTAAATTGGGACTTGCTATTATGAAACCTTGTATATGCTTTAAGTATTCTTTAAATAAAAGAAATACTGATATAAAGCCACAAAGAAATGCGGTTCACATCGCTATCAGGGATTGTTTTCACAATGTTTGTGCTAGTAATTTTCTTAGAAATGGGTGTTGGTTGGAGTTACCAGCATTTGGTATATGATTGACAGGAGTGTATCGAATTCGTAAATAAGTCAAACTTATAAATGCAATATGTTATAATCTGAATTGATGTATTAGCTATTTTCTTTTATCCCAAAAATGGTTGTTGTGAAGATCAAAGATTAAAATATCATTAACACTTCTGTCTTATAGGAGTCCGACAGGAGTTTATCATTTGTAACGGGACGAATTCAAGCCAGCATACTGCTTGGCTTAATAATGAATTTCGTTCTTCTAAGATTACTTTTGAATACTAGGCCTTGGTAATCAATGCCAGCTTGTAGTAAATAGTTATTATAACAGATTGATATGATGTTACAGATGAAAATGTACATCAACGGACAAAGACATAAAATTGCATAGATAAATAATCCGTCTTTGTTTTAAAATCATAAGTGAATCATAAAATGAATTAAATGATGTAGAAAGTACTTGTTATAATAAACACGAGAAAATCAAAAACGAAACTAATCACTTTTACGGTGAGGTAAATACATTTTCCCTTACATACGTGGAACGACCTTTGCACATATTTTTATCTTGATTAAAAGATAACATTAACGAAACGCAATTCGATAATTTCTGCGAACATTATAATGTGATGATATATGTTTTAAAAATGTAGAAGTACAAACCTGGTAGGTGGCTCTTGAATCCTGGTGTTTACACTATCCACACTGCCGACATAAGCCGGGTTCACATATGAGAAATTCTCCGAGCTCTTGGGCCTCGCGGAGTACACTGGGGGCGCGTCCCTGGCGTCGACCCTGACTTCGTGGAGGTCCATAGCGTTCTTCTCCATCTCACATGACCGCCACGGGCAGCTCTCCGAGAAACACTGCTGCGCGCTGTCGAGCCTGATAACACCTGATATGTCAGGTGCTTATCGCTTATTGTTTAGATTGTGTAGGTTTTGTTTTTGTGATCGATTAAATTAAACACATTTTTATATATACAGATAGGTGGTGTGTATTTTTGTGGAGTAAAATGGTTTAGAATAGAATGTTAAGATGATAGACACAAAATCTAATGTTAACACGAAGCGAATGTGCATGGAAAAGTCAGTAAGAGTCGATCTCAACGGACCTACGCCTGCAAATTCGGCCAAGCTAGACAAGGGCGGGATCATAAGTTCCCTAAATCTACAAGTAGCAAGAGGAGGTTTACTTCAATTTATCTTAATTGAAGTAAATAAAACAAAAATTAAAATCGAGTTAAGAAGAGATCCATCGTATCTTCCTAACATTACGATACCGTATGGTACTCACTGAGTAATTAATTTTTGTTTTACTCAGATGTTACTACCTGTATACACAGGAGTGACGGTTATGTAAAGAAAACGAGTGTATAACCGTAGGTGTCAACATATGCCAACACCCTTTTCATCTTTCCATCCTTTTTACCTTCGGCTCTCTTATCAGTTTGATGGGCCGGCGACACATACATGATCCAGCGTTGTGGATGTTCATGGGCGGCAGGTATCACTTACCATCAGCTGACCTGTTTGCACCTTTGCAGGACTCTTGCAATAAATAAAAAACATAGATGGGCCAAGACCCTGAGGGTTGTGGCTGACAAAAAAGTACCTACCTGCCTTGTGCCATCACGGGTTTTTTTTGTTAGATTTAAGAGTCATCAGGATTGGTAAAGACCGGAATATACAAAATTTTGCAGGAAAGTGGAAACTAGCACCTACCGCGATAACAAACGTGAAACGATAAGAGAAGAAAAAAGTTTGAAACGAAATAATCCTCTTAATAGCTGTCTTAAACCCAAGAACCAACGATTCTTAGACCATTACCTGATAACATTAGAACAATAAGACCAGTTTTGATAAAAAATTAAGGTAAATGAAATCATGTAGAAATAAATAATCATCAGAGCGGGTCATTGTGTTCTAGAATGAATACGCCAAATACTTTATTTTACCATTTCGATACAATCTATTTCCATTATATTTTTTCATTTCTTATCGTGAGTTTTAGATTGTTGTCAATTCGGCAAAGAGCATTAAATGATAAGCGAGATAAATATACAGGGTGCACAAGAGAATGGCGCAGTAGCTAAGTTGGGTGCAAGGGCATAATGTTCATATGATAATAAAAGAATAATATTTGGAAAATACTTATCCGTTTTGGAGTTATGACCGTTTAAAGTTTTGAGTATAATCATCACATTTTCGCAAAAAAATAATTGAAATGGGTAAAGAACAAGATTTTAACATATACGTATTTTTTCGTTTCGTTGTTAATTAAATGGTTAACGAAATATACCACGAAACCATTTTTTCTCAACAACAAAAATTTCATAGACTTCGCCTTAACATATTTTATAAATAGGCCAGGTCATTAACTCTCAGCTGTATACTTTATCCTTCTCTAATTTTACAAAAATGATTTTTTTGTTTCATTTCAAAGAAATAAAACCGTTAAACAGGGGCGTCCTTAGATTTATAGCGTCAACAAATTCACAACATAATAACTAGGTAGGTATAGTTGCATCGAGCATGGATCGAGTGTTTTGTCATTATTTTCCTTAAGGTGTCACAAATCTAAACTCTAAGATACCAATAAATCACGCTGGTCCTCGGTTAAACCATGTTGTACCATGCAAATTTATTAATTACTAACGTTTTAGTAATACATAACATTTAAATTATCTAAGTATAATTACTTAGATAATTCATTAAATATTCATTAAAATTTCTTTTTACGCAATTACACTGATAAATAAAAAATAAGATATTAAAATGATTGCAGAATTCGGCCCATTTCTTAAATAAAGCCGAAGGTCACTGTGTACTCGTCGGAACTTTGTCGGAACTAGCGCGGCTCGATTATTCTTCCTTTGAGCTCGCCGCTTCCGAGTGTGAGTGACACTAATACCATTGGCGGTGTTTGGGTGCGTTACTCAAAGGATGACCGCCACGTTAGGGTGTGTTCACACTTCACACTTAGTACAACTTAATTTGGTTAGGTACTTGGATAATTAGAGTTACGTAAAAACGGAAGATCATAATGGATTGATAAAATGATCGTTACTCTCCCCAGAGATATTAATCTTATTTAAATGTGTTAAAATAGTTACATCATTTGATCCATTCAGTTACAAGACTGCCTTTGCTTATGATTTAATTAATATTAATAATGATGTTGCTTTAAAGTGATAAAAATGTACTAAAATCTCATACTACAAGCGAAATTTAAAAAATCTTTGTAGCCGAATAAATAGTGTTTACTTAAGAAATAGCATATTATGATATTAAATTAGTGATAACAGTAAAAACGTGTATCAATTTTAGAAAAAAAATATTATGAACTGACATAGGTGTCTAATGTGAACAAGCCTTTATCTTTCGTTTTTCGAAATAAATATTTATCTTTTATTAGTTGAATTCGGACTACGTTCGGGTGTACATGTATTTGTCGTGTACATATTTTGTAATATTAACTCGTTTCCAGTTACTTTGATTGAATTTTATCAATTTTGACGTAGGTACGGAATATCCCATGGTATTTATTGTGAAGTGTTAGATTAATATCTAAGTGTATTTCGGGCATTGCAATGATCATGGGTTCGTGGCTAAAACGGTAGAATACTTTAGTAAGTTGTGCATTATTACGCGAAGTTGAATCAAACACGTTGCATCGGAAGACCGAGCGACGGCTCTATGTACACATAGTACATTTTACGTGTCTAATGAAGTGAATTATAAACGTAAAAGTGTTGTATATTATCAAATTGTGGCAGTGCTTTCGTGCTGGATTTTGGCAGGTCCAGCACTTACCTCCTTACCTAAGGTACCTATTTACGGCTTAAATTATAGGGTTAGTTATTATTTATTTTATGATTATTAGCGGCACTTAAGCAGTACGCTTGAATTATTGTAGGTCTTCTGCCCATGTTCTCTAGATACCATATTCTACGGTTCGTTCAATGCTAAATTCTTATTGCCTAACTATGTACACTAAGTGGCGTGGCAATCATGTAGTTTTAATCACCTATTATGGAGAAGTATTCCTACTTATCTGTTGTGGAGCGACCCGTTCAGTTGTAAGGTTCAATCACTTTGGCGTAATATGTTAAGGGGAAGCACGTGTGATGGTAATTCTTGATTTCTCGGCATCTTTGTTATTATCAGAGAACGCTACGAAAATGCATCATAATCTAGACGTAATCACGATTTACTAAAATGTATATAAGCAGGTGCGCCATTCTCTTGTACACCCTGTATTTTACGTGAATATCATTATCAACATAGTGTTGCGAAAATTCTTCTCAGATATGGTAAAGGCCAGAGAAAATAAAAATGTAGGACATAGTACGCGGGTTTCCTTGACACTCTTGTAATATAAATAATTCATGGTTTTATGAACAAGGTGTAAAGATTTCATATACATGTAGCAAGTGTGTACGTCGTCTGTGATGATACGGGGCAAGTTTAAAACTGACAGACACTGTGCAAAATATGTTTCATGAAATAATGGAAAATTCATACATACATCAAACTGGAAATAAAAATGCATATTTTGACTGGCATAGCAACATTCCGGTACAAAGCTTTAAAATGATGATCTAGCGAAAGTTAGAAAATTCACAAATAATTTGATGGTGACAATGAACTTGGGTTCGCCTGACAGAGACATACAGCCAGTGTTTTATATTATTTTTGTAAGTTCTCAATAAAGTCAAGAAACTAGAAATACGCTGGAAAAGCGGCACTCTTACAAAAAATCGACGTACAGCAATAGCTATATCGCCGTGTCTTATTTTGGTCCAGTATAATTACCGAGGCTCCAAAATCTATTCTATTTTCACCCTTTATCCGACGAACTCGTTGCGTATATTCGACAACAAACAAAAGTAAGTTCAATGCAACATTATTAAAATGTGTTTTCTATTAATCGCGCACGGCATTACCTTAACCGCGAAAATATAATTAAAACGCGTACAACGCGATAACTCCGGCGCTTATCGAATCTGACACGAAAATAGATTGCAACGTCACGCAGTTTACATTATTTTATGCTTGCACAGAGCGGGCGGTTTTTCGATACTGTTTTTTTTTTATATATTTTATGGCTGAATTTTTAATAGAAAAATCAAATATAAATGTAATCGTAAAAATGCATTCAGAATTATTTAGAAACATTTCAAATCTGGTAGTGGGTTAAATATACGCTAACTTGGTATATTGACGTCGTTACTCTTGGGCCCGATATGGCGATAGGCTCGCCCCCTATCACATCATGGGCCGCAACATAAAAGGCGAAATGTGGGTGTCCTGGTGGCGCCTCTGCCTACCCCTTCTAAAATAAAGGCGTGAGTTTATGTATGTATGTACTCTTTGGTCGTTCGGGTTTGCGAAATAGGTAGATTACGGTCATTTGTACTACGCATGTGCATGTTCTGAAATGAGCTCCCTACTGAGGTATTTTCTGAATACTTTACTTCTTAAAAGGAGCTTAAAACTTGACTCTGTATTTCCATTTGCATTGCGTAAACCCAACAGTCCGATCAGGTCACATGCTTACTAGCGGTAAGTCTCTCAGATGTGAGAGTCCGCCTGCGTAGGAACCACCCCAATGTCTATTTCTCCCTCCAGATAGCAGTGTAATTGCACTGTTGTGTTCCGGTTTGAAGGAAATTGTAGCCAGAGTAAATACTGGACATAATGAGACTTTCCCATCTTACGTCTTAGGATAGCGAGCGCAATTGTTCAATCAACGTCTCGCCATTAATCGCAATAAAAATGCATGCTCCTCTACAAACACCGCTGTATAAATAAATACATAGATAATTTTAAAAAGCCGCCGAATGCAAGCCGCTGTGGAAATCCTTGGCCTGTATCCAGCAGTGGACGAAATGTGGCTAAAGGATAAGAAGATGGTTTAAAACTTTGTAAACCTCATTAGAATCTTTCCAAACATTGTTCAATTTAAACATCCATACGTGACATAGCATTTAACATCGTTCCTACTTCCTATGCATTTATAATTAAGCTCTAATTAACACCATTACGTATGGAGTCTTTACACACCATAAACAACTCCATTACGGTAGTTTCATTAGGAGTCCCGTGGGAACGTTAGCTGGCTCCGAGATTGTGTCACTGTATATTTGGACCTCACTTGTCTTTAAACTTGGAGATATCATAGAGAGCTGATATTACGCTTTTCAAAGTTGAATGTAGCAAGTTACACATTGCACCACATGGCTATCAACTCAGATCAAAGCAAAATGTTAGCGTAAGCCCCTCCGCTCCCCCCCCCCCCACAAACACCTTTTACAGAATCATTTATTAATTTAATGTGGTAGTGACGTCACAAAGCGATTAACCCGAAGGCTGTTCACACCAAATTAATGATAAGCCAAAACTCATACTTATCGCGTATTACGTCACTGACAACACCGAATAATCGAATTTCTGGCGTGCGACGATGATCCATATCATAACTTATTTTTATTATACCTGGCAATTGATAGGCGTAAAATAAATATTATACCCCACATTAGGATCCAATAAGTCTTGTGTCGTGTATGAGAAACTAAGATATTTTTTTCCGTCTTACAATCCAAATAAATATTTGGGTACTCAACATTTGGCTCATTTGGGGATCGATCCCGCAGTCTCTCGTTTCACAGCCAGCGTCCAACCAACTGCGCCATGGAGGCTGTCTAAAAGAACAAATTTGCCGTCGGATGCGTTTCAGATTTGATCCATTATTTTACCATTTCAATGATACTGATTCTTTTTATAATAGCTGTATACACGGATTGACTTCGTGATTTTCCCGCCGCTGGTCATGTTCGGTGCTATTTGCCTGCTGCATGTGCTCAAAATCATAATATATTATAAATCAGGACAGGATTACCCAACTAATACTCCAGGCCGGGAATGTGTGGATGTATGGCAAGCAAATCCCTCAGTATAAAGCACAGGCAGCAAACTTGCATCCACCACGCAGTCCTGCCCATCAAAGATAAAATAATTTAAATACATTTTTACGATATTTTTTGTAATCAGTGACTACTATCACCGTTTCGGAGTAACACTTTTAACGAGATGCGGCGCGAGTTGGTAAAAAGGTTAATTAACCTTAATTTTAACAGTTATATCTTTTACGCTACTACTGGCCTTTTGCCACACTTATGTAGCGTCCTCATGTCCAAATGTTAAATTACTTAAAAACATTCCAGAAAAATACACTTAAAAGAATTGCTAATTTTGATGTTGAATCTGCGGAGCATGTAAATTAAGCATGTAAATTAATAGATTAACCTAAGAGCAAAGTGAACTAACAATTAAATAAATCAGCTCATTTAGTACGTCCCACTGCAGCAGTGGCGAAGGGTCCTTACAAGCCGATTCCTAGCAGCACGCCTTATAATTTAAAGGAAATTATTAATTATTTACATTTTTTAAACAAGTTATATGAAGAAAATAATCAAATAATAAACAATATTAAAATAAATATAAACAAATGTTATTCGATATTAATAAACAAAATATTATCGATCAATTAATAACACAACGACAAACGCATTGCGCGATGTTCAACGTAAGTACATGCATACGAAACACGCGGCCGCCTAGATCCCGATGACGTCACGTCAGGCTACAAGGACACAGCACGAGTTCCCGTTGCTCTCGCGCTCATTTCCAACGCATTATTTGCCATCTCTGTTACACGTTTGTTGCTCAGAACTGCATGCAAAATTGCACCTTAAAACCTTTAGCTTTTAAGGTCTAAATTTATTTGTAGAAATACGACGGTATTCGCTTGTGAATATGCCGGTGGGCCTACGGCTTATAAAGTAATTTGCCAGTTCGCGCCTCTTTTATTTCGTGTTTATAATTAGAAAATATTATTTACTACTGTGTTGTTTCAGTGTATATGTATAATGCGGTGTCTATTTTTAGGTTTGTATATAATTAGTGGGTAATTTATGAAATTTTACTGGTTTCGAAGTGCAAACAGATCTATCTATTTAGCAAAACTTTAATGATGAATGAAACTTGATAATGTCGTATGTATCGTTTTATCTCATGAATTGCATTATTATGAGGTAATTTTTAAAATGCTGCATTTATGTAATTAAAAAACGCACTGGAAATTATATTAAATTTGATAATACATTTAAGTACCAGAGAAAGAACGGCAACTGACAAGTTTTAATTATTTAATAAATATTGTAATGCCGTATTTTTGTTAGCGTTGATTCAAAATAGGACATACAAACATAACCCACGCCTGCATCTCATGTGGGTTGCCAGATTCGATAGATCTCGAGTTAGCTCTATACTGGCATCGTTTTACTTTCGTCCACTTACATCAATCTCTTCATCTTTTTTTTATATATAAGGAACGTTTGAATTTTTTTTGTCGATCAATTTCAAAACAGGCTAATGTTGTCTTTTGCATTGAATCGAAATTTACTTTAAAAACGTTAAAAAAAGCACCTAACGGGCACAGTGCTATTCCGTGCAAGTGTTGTATGAAAATATAATAAGTATTACTAAGCAAATATGTCGCTCAATATCTTACGTACATAACGGAGTAAAAATATAAGTATGAGTACTTGTTAATTTAATAAAACTAGTCACCAGAAGTATCGGCTTCCCTTTTGAAAAAAGTCACCCTTCGCCACTGCACTGCAGAGCACAACCCTCGTCTACAATTAAGTGACCTTAGGTTATGGGTTCACCACGGGGGTCTATTGCGATTTAGCGAACTTTACATATCATCGACATTCTTGTACAGGTCTCTATACTAAGCACGTTTCATCACAATGTTTCTCTTCACTGTTAAACTGCGCCGTAATTAACACTATACACGTGACTCCAAAATGGCAAACGTGCTTTGAAAATCGAACCAATTAAGCCACTCACAACATTTTAATATCCAAAACATTTCCAACAGATTATGTCATTACAAAATTCTAACAAAACATTAGACAGACATCCCGGGCCTTATTAACTGGCATTTAAAGTAATGACAGCAGCCATAAAGGTCAGTTTACAATGGAAAAAGTGGCCGAAACGGGGCTGGATGTTCGACATTCTGGTTCATTAGGCGGCCCATACATGGCCGCGTCGAGTCGTTGTCATGGCCCCTTATATTGTTCGTGTCTGCAACCTTTGGGAGAAAGGTGAACTGCAATGGATTCTTGCTAAATTTAACTTGGCTTGTTTGTTTCCTTGAGATGTGGAAGGCAAACTGGGACTGATGTTTTGTTATTGATTTATACATTTTGATTTGTTGATGCCACTTCTAAATGTCGTCACTAATTCGATAAGCCATTAAACTTAAATTAAAATTAAAATATTGTCAGAGCTAGGTAGTAGGTACCATTATACAATGCAGTTAACATACCAGACATTTCGAGAGCATGCGGGTTAATTTATTATGTAGACACAGGGCAAAAAATTAAGCCTTGCTGGCTAAACCGCCTACAAATGTGGTGTATATGGTCAAAACACACACCAAAATAATACTTAATGATTGTGATTACTAGTTTTATAAGAAATTTGTGATTTTATTTAAGATTTTATATTTTGTTATTCTCCTTAGCAATTAGTCTTTTAATATTTAGAATGTAAGTACTTTGGATTAAGTCTGTAAACTTGCATTTTATGAATAAATAAATAAATAAATTATCAATGAACAAAACCATGATTGTGTATCGTCCGATTGCTGATTAGGAAAATCCATAACACTGTTGTTAAGCGATATTTTCGCTACCACAAGAGTCGCAAGAGGAAAACTTTTTTTTTATGTAAATATGCTGTTAGGCCATGGTAACAAGTCATGGTACCCCATTCATGTTTTAGGCAATGTTTGAATTTGTATCTTATTAGTCTATTTTCATATTATTAAAAATATTCTTGTTAACAGGATAACAAATTACAAAGAGCTTTGTATTCAGCCCTTTCTAATTTATTGTAATCTATAAACGCCTTGCTCGTATCTGAAATTGGATTATTTATAGTTAAAGCTAATTGGTGGTAATTTTTACCATACTTGTCATTGTAACTCGTTTTAAATAACTAATTTATTGTTTGCAGAAAATGGAGCTCCTCCACGTAATAATAAAATCAGGACCGTCCCCTCGGCCCCTGGCGTGGTCGCTGGACATCTCCACGTCAGAGAGCGGCGAGGACTGGCGCATGATCAGGGCGTTCGGAGACAGGGACCACTGTAGAAGGCTGTGGGACCTTCGACCTGAGAGGCGGAGGAGGAAAGCCAGGGCAGTCAGGAGAGTCAACCGAGCTGAGAAAATTAGTTGTTCTACGCAGTTCGTCAGCCCTAAGCCGCTGGAGAATGGGGAAGTTAGTGCTTTGTATACTGTAACAGTTTTTGGGTTTTGCATAGAAAAGCCGGTGACATCACTCATAAGCACCGGTAATAGGTACTAACGTAACGCAAATCGAAAACTGTTTTGCCGCTCCTGTATCAGTGAAAAGTCCCGTCTACTTAACAATATTTAATCTTGTAAACCTAGTAAACCTGCCTGTAATATCTGAAAGCGTGAGTGTCTGGTAAGCCGATGACGCTGGTCTCGCTCGTTGTACCGGTAGCGGACCGTACTGCTTTCCTTTCATATTATGTAAAATGAAAGATGACTATGACTCTTGCAGTGTAGTAATTGTGTTTCAGATGCACGTAGCCATCGGCGAGGGCGTGTCGGCGCGGCGAGTGCGCGTGTCGCTCCGCGCGCCGCATCCCGCCGCGCCCAGCCACCAGTACTACACCATGCGGGCTCTTACTCTCGCCGCTAGATGTCTCTGTCACGGACACGCCAACAAATGCACTGTTGATTTTAAGGTATGTCCTGGACATTAAAAGATACACCTTAGTATAAAAAAATACTTATTATCGACAGCTATCTTTTTCTCCATACAAATGTAGACATTGGGAATGATTAGTTTTTGCGATGTTTCCAAACCATTATGACATACCCTTTTTGAAAGATTTTTTTATTGCAAACTGACCAATAGCTCACCTGATAGTAATTGAATTCCACCGCCCGTGATCATCTACAATATTCCAATTATCTGAGTGGAAACGAAAGTCAAATGACGGGAAGATAAAACGGGGAATTGGGTATTGTCCATTTCTACAGTATCTCACGGTAACTACAGTGTGGATCCACTAATTCTCGCCAGGGTGCAAAATGCGAGTGCTTGCACGATACTTGTGGCTCGCACTGCCACCGCTGCTGCACGGGCGGGCCCTGGCAGCCGCACCAACCGTGCGGGGAGGCGCCGGACTGCTCGTGCGGCGAGCGCGGCGCCTGCTCCTACGACGACACCGGCGCCATACTCTGCGTCAACTGCACCGTGAGTCACGTGGCTATAACAAAACTAACAAATTACTGCGGGGTAGATAGTGAAAGTAGATAGTGTGAACTCCCTCTCTCTCTCTTTGTCTCGGTCACTGCTAAATACAGACTTCCCCATGCATTTCCATAAAAACCTGTTGAAAACATCCTGCATCCACTACAACGTAACATAATGGTGCAGGACAGATTTGATTAGAGAGTAGCTCTCACTTGTCAACTTCTAAACATAGGCGTCCCCAAGCATTTCCATGGCGACTTAAAGCGGCATCCAGAAACTTCCTGGCTTAGCTAGGTTAGTTGACCACATTGTCGTTGGACTTTCACCATTGTCGTTGGACGCCCGACGCTATGGATAACTAAAAATAAACATATGCTTATCGTAAAGCTGCTTGACCTAGGTCAATAGCATGACTGTATCACAGATGTGAATGTATTTGCCATTGATATAATGGTCATGTTATTTAGTAATTGTGATAGTGATAAAAATGAGTCATTCTTACACTACAATTTGATATAGTATGTTGCATGAAAAGTGGATATCAACTGTCGAAGCTGTGCTTACCCGCTAAGGCATATAGGTGTGAAGTCGTGTACGTATCAATGGTATTAAGGTTGGAAATTGAAATTATTAACAAATTCTACAAATAAACTAGATAATACACCTTATCTTAGTATTAGTCAACTGAGCGTAACAATAGTAGTTATAAGTACATTAATATAGATAAAACACTATTTTTATCATGTTTTAGGAGAATCGTGCGGGACCGCTGTGCGATCGATGTTTGTTTGGCTACTACAACGCGGTTCCCGATGGAGCCTGCATGCCTTGTGACTGCGATCCTGAAGGATCTGATGGTAATTACAAATTCCTCTACATATTTTAGCGCTATAATACGTTTTTTCATCATTATTGTCTTATAAATTTTAGCTACATACATATTCAATCCTTAAAAAGACCAAGATAATGCAGATATTAAAACGCAGCATAGTGGAACAATTTATTTAATAATCATGGGCGATATAGCCTTACCCGTATAAGATTTGGTGCTACCGGCAACCTGGGTAAGATTGCTTTAATATAATAGTTTAGCAAAAGAAAATAATAAAAAATAACCTTAACACTAGAGGCCGCTTATACGAGTAATTATTAACAGAACGAGTATTCATTATTAACTGTCCTGCGCTAAGCTAGGCTTGTATTGCAGATTATAGCAGACTGTCCCGCCCTCACAGCCGCCACTGCAACTCCTGTAAGCCAGGATCAACAGTGGCACGCATTTTAATGACACCGAGCTTTGAAGCTCAGCGAGTCTCCGGGAATGTCTAACTTGTATTTAAATCACAACGAAATCAATCAAAAAGTAAAATTAATAGGTGTTGGAAATAAATTATTGTCCACTGTATTGCAGATTATTATTGCATTAATTTTCTACATGACATCTTAAAATATGCAATAAAAAAACAAAATTAGGCCTGAGCCCCCTTTAATTTCTGGTACCCTGGGCATTCGTATAACCACGTCATAAAACCGCTACTGCGATGACGAATAATATTTATCTTCGATATCAATAGAACAATTTCTCGTCAAATAGATAATATTTAGTAGATATGTAGTCGTGACTCACCGATGTAACTTATAATGTGTTTTATCAAAATGCTGTGATTCACGCTTATGTCACAGCGAGGATTAACGGCAGTCATTCATAAATTGATTTCTGTGGTGAGATCAATATGACTAATGCAGTTAATTTTTGCGCCTGTACTTTTATCAGCCAAAATACGTCCCACTGCAGGGCACGAGTCTCGCCTACAATCAATTATTCTGTCGGTATAATAATTCAGTTAGAACGTTCTAGAATCTAGTCTATTAATAATCAGCCCTGAGTGAAAATTTTGTGCCCGATATGGCGATAGGCTCGCCCCCTATCACATCGTGGGAACGGAACACACAAAAAACGTGGGTACCTCTGCCTACCCTTTCTGCAAAAATGTCTGAGTTTATGTATACCCAGGGTCATGCACATGGGACAAGAAGCAGCACCAGGCGGTGTGCTCGTGCCTAGAAGGTTTCACGGGCGCGCTGTGCGACGCGTGCGAGGAGCTCGGCGCCGTGTTCCCGCAGTGCCAGCGCGCCGCCGCCTGCCGCTGCGACCCCCGGGGGATCGTGGACCCCGCCAGGGTCTGCGACGACGTGTGCGGGTGTAAAGTAAGGAACAATATTATTTAACTCTTAACAATGCATATTTTATACGAAATGCGTGAATTTAATGATCATAACGCTAGGAAACTAAAGTTTGCTATAGTTTACGGCTACAAAGCGATGCAATAGTGGATATACTTGAATATATTAGCATGAATACGCTAAATAGACCAGGACTTTACCTGGAAAAGCTTTACTTATTATAGAAACCTGGTACCCAGCCTCACAAAAACTTGATAAACTGCATTGTTAACTTATCTTCTCTAGCCCTTCTATTTTCCGGCTACCTAAAATTTTCAGGTTTTGCATTGTTGATAATTAATTATAATCAGTAAACGTAGAATCTAACTACAAATACACATCAATTTATTGAACACCACATAACATAGAAAATACAATCAGAGGAACCTTACAAATTAGAAGACATTTGCGAGTCTTATCACTATGTGTGATCTCTTCCAAAAATAAAACAATACCGTGGATCGTAAAGAAGAATAAGTTGATAAAATGTAAAAATATCATATCAATCCTGAGAAAGTCGAATAAACTGTAATATGTTTATCGTTCTATGGTTATGCTTTGTTTCAGAAAGACCTTACTTACTCGTTTACCTGCTAACGAAATATATTTTCATTTTACTAAAGAACACAGAAATTAAAATTGGTTGCTTTGTGTGTAAACAATTACAATTTTCCTTGGTAATGAAACCTTATCAAATTATTATCAATTAAATTGGTCGTAGATTTTTAGCAGACACTTCGTCATTGTGGTCAATATTATCGGCTTTCGAAAAATTATCTACAACGTGCACTTGCATTGGAATGCGATAAACACCGGAAATCAGATAAACACCGGAAATCAGATAAACACGTACTTCTAAAATGAACGTCTTATGATACGTACATACAGTTTATCTGGTTAATACATACACCTAATTGCTGCCAGCAATAATCCTTTGGTATGGAGGTCTTTGGAGGAAGCCTTTGTGCAACAGTGGACTTTCTATGGCTGAAGAGAGAGAAATAGAGAGAGAGAGAATTATCCCCAGCAGTAATACGCATAAGACTTATACCCGAAACTTTGGTAATTACTACTATGAATATTAGTGACTTTTAGCCAGTTTAGACATTTAGACCGTACTGTGTTGCTGTGCTATTTAATTCTTTCAATTTTTAAGGACCGGCTTTCATGACCGGCCGTCGCGATGAGCGCTTTGGAACCCGGCAATTAATTAATTAATTAATTTATTTATTTATTTATTTGTTATTTGGGAAACAAACAAAGAAATTCACATATAAATATCAGAAGAATGTGTTACAGAATCCAGTAAAGTTTCCACTAATAAATAGATTGACTTGACTAGACGTTGGCTTGTTTATCTAGGTTTTTATTTGTTATGCATAAGCCTATACTTTAACAAAACAATGAATCACAATAATATATCTTGACACATACTCCTCGTGGTTAAATAATGTAATGTCATGGATATCAGGCACTACGGGAGACTTTTCGTCTCACAAACACCCAGATCCAAGACAATTATTTTGGGCCTTACAAACTTTTCAGCGACCCGCAGCCTCTCGTTTTACAGCCGGTGTCTATCCAACTGCGCCACGGAGGCTGCCAAATATGTTTAAAATCGGCCGATTGGACGACGCGATATAACAGACAATTGGCTTAATTTCAGCCGAACGTGGTAGGCGATCGCTGTGACGCCTGCGCGCCAGGACATTTCGGCTTGAGTGAAGATCTGCCTGAAGGCTGCAAGCCTTGCTACTGCTCCCACATCACCGACTCCTGCACGCTCGCTGAGCTGACACACGAGTCACCTAGAGATGTATGTATGATCACTATATATCAACAATAATTATGTGAAGTATGTTAAGCTTGTCTTTACACCGTGTCATCTTATGTTTCTCTCTTGAATATCGATTTTTGTGCCATAGAATCATATGATATTTAGGATTAGACATTAGCTAGTCTAGTCTGGCTTGGATGTGGATGAAGTGTACTGTGTGTTTCAAATTATGCTTCGTAAACTTCCCAATGAAATCAGCTAGCATCAATGGTATGTTTGAACCAATATGCGTTATCATTTATGCAGATTTGTAATCGAAACTTATTGTGGTATTTCCAGATGATTCTGCCGCTTGGTGAGGCTTGGCTGATCAGCGACGTAGACGCTAACGAGACGGTGGAGCCCTCTGTAGACGATCAAGGGAAACCTTTTGTCATCAATTACGAGGTGAGATGTGGATATGACTTGTTCTAGCAGAGTACATCCAAGCATTACTTAGCGTCAGAGCATTTCTGTAGCGTTCGCCGTTGTTGATCATATTTTCCTTATTGACGTAGATCCTATAGAAAAACAATCATTTTGTTGCTCAAACTAAATTACAGCAAACAGAAACACCAAAAAAGTAATGGAATAAAAACCATCTCTGTCTACCCCTTCTGGGATGCAAGTGTGTTTATGGATAAGATTACCATCCTTATAAAAGGTGTAAAACATACCGGCGTCTCCTCAGGTAGAAGGCTGGGAGAATTTCTACTGGCTGAGCCGTTCATTCAACGGAGAGCAGCTGTCCGCGTATGGAGGGGAGATAAGGGCCTCGCTGTTCTGGGGCATCGTAAGGGGGGACACTGGAGGGAATCCAACTGTTGGCCCGGATTTTATACTTATTGCTGCAGGTAAATCTTTTGAAATCATATCTATTTCTGAGTTAAAAAAAATTTGATTCGGAAATCTTATAGTGTGGGGTTTGGATGCAGACTGATTTTAACAGCTCACCTTGGAAATCTTTGGGGTAGTTTTAGCCAATAAACTTTAATATTGGAACTGCATAATTTGGAAAGAACCCTCAAGTACTTGGCTGAAATTCCCAAGTAAATGTCTGTATGTTTTTAAGTGAATTGTTTTACACCACGGAACAAAACATGGTTGGAAAGAAAATTAAAAAAAGAAATAATGTAATAGTTGGGGATCGGTACACTCCGAACGAATTGAAATATTAACAAAATCTTAAAATCAATTTATTTTTTGTATATTTTAGACGGCACCCGAGTAGCCTCGGCTAATACTAGCCACGAGACGCCCGGCGAGCTGGAGGTGTCAGTGTCACTACTGGAGAGGTCGTGGTACACGCTGGGGGAAGACGCGGAGGCGTGCACGCGATCGCAACTGCTTGATGTACTGAGGGATCTGCGGGCAATCATGATTCGAGCGCACTATCATTATGATCAGGATGAGGTGTGGGGATTTTTTTGTTTTTGTAAGAGAGTGGTTTGGCCTGTGTTGAATATAGTCCGAGACAAGATGGTGTGTAATCGAAAATTGTCGAATAAAGTACCTTTCCTTTCAAGACATGTCCTTACAAGAAAATGAGTATAAAGTAAAGAACAATCGCTGTTGCGTTTCATATGCTTAATGCTATTGCCAGATATCAAATAGCCCCTGTGATTTGCCTTGCTTACAACTTTGGGCCCCAATAACAAACTTGTAATATGCAAACATGTAAGATTGTGTTCAATAAGTTTTAGCTCCAAGGTTTTAACAGCTTATAGCATTATGGTTTTATAACTTATTGTCCCTGGGTTTCAGCAGTTTATGGCCCTGGGTATCAGGTTAGGAGTGGCTTGCGTTGTGCAGGTGCGGCTGGAGAGCGTGCAGGCGCTGGCGCCGCGCGTGGCGCAGAGCGAGCGGTGCGCGTGCCCGGCGGGGTACGCGGGCGCGCAGTGCTCGGCGTGCGCGTGGACGCACGCGCGCGTGCTGCACGCGCCGGCCGCCACGCCGCGCTTCGAGTGCGTGCCGTGCGCCTGCAACTACCACGCCTCGTGCCAGACGGGTACACGTGCTCAAATATCCTACTTACATAAAGCTGTCGCACTATTGCCTATTTACCTTTCAATGCAAAAAATTAGTCTTATAAGATTAAAGTTTGCTTCCGTGAGTATCTTCGGCATTATAGATAATCGGCCAAACGATTAGATACACGTAGATTTATATTTTTTAAGAAACTACTTTGAAGATAGTTATGAGTTATCAAGGAAATTCGACAGTTAATAGCTAACTTCATCATGTCTATGTCGGTGTGCGATCGCATCTTAAAAACATTACCGTCATTAATTTTTAAACGTCCCAAAAGAAGCATAACTACAAAAATAACGGCAGATAGTTATCTGTCCTTAAAAATAAACAGTACCGCACTTACTATTTGGATGTATTTATTTATTTGTGCAGTTGAGGGTCCCTGTGGACAGTGTCACCACAATACAACGGGCGCGCACTGCGAGCGCTGCCTCCCTGGACATTTCGGAAATCCAGTGCAGGTAATCAATTATGTATACAAATATAAATAAGATGTAAGTTTATTTAAAACATTTATTTAGACACGCGATAGTTCACGTTACGTAATTAAAAACACTGTGATAGCAATTTATTTAAATTTACACAAACACCCACTTAAACGGTGAAGACAAATACTGTGCAGAAACCCGTATCTCATAGAAAACTTTCCAAAAATTATGTGTTACCTGAACTCTTCCAACTCGCAATAGACCAGCACGATGGGCCGCCCTTTCATTTAAATTCTGGATTGTAGCGGAATCCCACGCTCGGCGGTTGGTCATTATATGCTGATAGAGTAGAGTATGAAGTATAAAATGCATATGTCCGCAGGGCGGGTGCAAGCCGTGCGCGTGTCCGCTGTACGTGGCGTCCAACAACTTCAGCCCCAACTGCGCGCTGGCCGCGGCGTCGGGCGACGAGCACGTGTGCACGCAGTGCCCCGACGGATACTCCGGCGACCACTGCGAGAAGTACGACTTCAGTTTTTATACATTTAGTGGTTTGCTAAATTTCTAATAGCGTTTCTTTTGGACAAACTCTGAGAAGATTAAAATATAGGTTTACTTTGAAAATGTTTCATTTAGCGAAATGTGACTAATCAAGACGATATACTGGAGTATGGCTAAATAAATTATTTTATCAAGGGATAAAGAATAACTTTTATTTTATTAGCAGTCGATGTTGTACTAAAACTAGTTAAACATATTTTATTCAACCTCCTTATCGGTCTTTATTATTATTATAATAGCATTGCTAAGTGATGAGCCGTACAGAATGGTGATAGACAATAATGAAGTTGTTATTGTGATAGCTGTGACTTCGGCTACTGGGGCGCTCCGACCACAGTAGGTGGTTCATGCCAGCCATGCGCTTGCGGCGGCTCTCCGTGCCACCCCGCCACGGGCGCGTGTCTCACGTGCCCACCGCACACAGAGGGCGCGCGCTGCGATCTCTGTCAGGTGACTTTGTTTTCTATTTCATACATTTGTATTTTGTAATCTCCAAATAACCCGAATTTCAAAATGTAGAACTCAAGATCTAAGCCATAAATCTTATTAAAGTTTTTGTTGTTTATTGTAAGTCACGTTATCACAGCAGATTTTAAAAATATATTTCAGCATATTCATAATTTAAAGACGAGGTGTAACGATGAGTAATAATACCATTTTTTTCCTTATAAACTGCACCACCTCAAGTTCAATTTGTTGAAAAAATTTATCAGACAAAAATGAATGTAAATAAATTAAAAATAATAAGTGCCCCCTACCCTACCCAGGAGGGCTACTGGTTCGGTCCGGCGGGTGACAGCAGTAGCAGCGTGGTTACGTGCATCTCGTGCGCGTGCGGCGCGGGCGCGTTGTCGGCGGCGTGCGACGCGCGCTCGGGGCGCTGCGCGTGTCGCGCCGGCTGGACGGGACGCGCCTGCGACACGTGCGCGCCCGGACACGGAGGTGAGTACCACTAGCTTAACAACCTTCGTGGCGCAGTTGGTTCGACACAGATTGTGGAACAAGAGACCACGGATTTCATCCCCGCACCAAGATAAATGTTTGTGCGATCCATAGATATTTGTTTCGATTCTGGGTGTTTGAGACCGAAAAGACTTAATTGATTTTAATGTGGAGTCAAGACTGTATATGTAGCTGTTGAGTGTATTTATAGGTATTTATTTATTACTCGTATTGCTAGTTGTCACTCTATTTCAGGGAATTAGGAAGCCTAATGCGGAATGTAGGATTCTCACAAAGATTTCTAAGATATGTGTGTTTTCAAGAGAGAAATAATAAAGGTAAATTAATGGAGAGTCGATAATTGTTGCTGATGGTTGCTGAATGGAATTACTACTACTAATAAATGGGCTCTTCATAACGCTTTGGGCTTTGTAATCTCTGGACCCAGTTGAATATATACCTTGCGAGTATAGACCATTAATTGACCGTAACAAGTCATTGGACCTAAGTAATAGTTTCAACCTATCTATCTCTTTGTATCCTAGGGTTACAAAAACAGCTTTCCTCTTCCAAAAATAAAACTAAAACACTGAAAAATCCTGGAAGAAATAGAAGAATTTGTGTAAAACTGCCCTTTCTTTAGATAAACCCAGGAAGTAGTTTAGCCTTGGGCGGTCTAAATTCAGTACCTAAGGATAACAAAGCTAATTTATTAAATCTTCATATAGGTCTGTCAGCCGGCTGCCCCGCGTGTCGTTGCGGGCTCGCCTCCATAGACAACGTGTGCGACGCCGTAAGTGGCGAGTGCCGCTGCGGGGAAGGCGCAGCGCCGCCATCTTGCGACACGTGTCTCGATGAATACTACGGGATCAACGCTACTGGCTGTCTGGGTGAGTCTGTAGTTACTAGCTTGAACGATAGATGGCGCTGTTCTGAAGTTGTGTTTTAGGTGGATGTTACTTACTCCTTTAGAAACCCTGGCAGTATTTGAAGCATTACAATGTGTTTTTTGTGTTTTTTTTTTTCATGTTTAGAATTGTAAGTCAAACAATTATCGCCCTGTCGTATGACAGGGCGAATAATAGTATTATTAAAAAAATAATTGAGTAATGTTATAGTCTAATTAATAAAGATAAAGTACTAAAAATATCTTGAAATGAAACTTGGGTCCTATTTATATTTGTTGCAGATATTTAAACAAAATATATAAAATGTGTTGTAAAGTATAAAATATAAATTACTGATGCGCATATATTATGTATATTTCGTTCAATTAACGGTTACAAAAATCAGAAACCATTAAGCATCTTGGCGCCTTTTAAGTGGCTCTTGATTCTAGATTCTTAAGCTTATCCTAGCTTACCTAGAGATAATTATCTCTCTTTTTATTGCAAAGTGCTTACAAACCATTATGTTATATTGGAGTGGATATCAGTCCGCCCCGTGACCACGAAAGCTGAAAAGCAATCGAAACGTCGGGAAGTTAAAAAATGTAAAAATTAAACCAAATCGCGATGAAATCCGTAAAAATAGTTTTATTTCAACGTATAAAAATTTATAAAAAAATATTATCGAGTCAGTATTGTTTGACGGCGGGTATGTACAATATATATTAGCTAAGCCTATAGTCTGTACTCTGTAGTGAGCAAAGTGCCCCATGGTAGTGGCAGTAATTCGCATTTCCTCACCGTGCATTACACTACACTATAAAACTGTTTCATGTGCATTTCTAAACACGTCATGCGCCACAGGGTTACCAATCGGCAGTGTGACTTCATGTCTCAACCTTACGACATAAAACTTGAATCTTTCTGTGATTGTTGAATGTTTTTGCATCATTTTTAATACATCGAACTTACCTCAACCAAATTGATGGCATTTTTTACGCAAGGATCAGATTAAAAGTACTCTGAACGGACTAGAATGCATGAATAGATTAATAAAAGTGAACGAAGGGAAAGTAGCATGTCAAGATCGAGCAATGTAGAGATCTATAGTCTGTGCCTGTGGGATACAGGTGTGACGTTTATGTATGTACACAATAAGTCCGACAAACGACTAAATATCACGTTACACGTAAAGCCTCCAAGTTCCAACGCTTGACTATATCTAAAAGCATATTCCCCTGTAAAGCAGGATCAAAGGCACGCAAGCAGCGAGTATCTTAAAAACACTAGCTCATTTTTAATCCGCAAAGAAATCAATCATAAAAAACAAATATGACTTTAAAATAAGTCCTTGTTCACTTGCCTCTACACCAAAGTAGAACATACAATAGTGAGAATATATACATACACCTGAAGAAGTCTGGTGAAAAGCATTATAAAAACTACATTTGACACTACCATTCACCATCACCACTTTCACAATATTTACAACTAAAGCAACCATAGTAGTCGGTAAGAGATGGCCTCGAGCGATACGACCGACATTTGTACTTCATTAAATATTCGTTTAGTTATTAACATTTTATTAGTGTACAAAAAAAAATAATAATAATAAACCATAGAGATATATCGACACAGCATTAGTGGACCGCAGCAACCCTGACTGCACCCAAGGCGGGTGTTTGGTGCGCCGCAATTTGTGTAATATACGATGTTGTTTAATTTGAAAAGTGCCCGGACCCACCGCGCGCACTCGCCATTTACGCCTAGTCTCTATTCACTCACTGTGCCTGCTGTCTTAAAGTACTGCTTTAAATTTTTACACTAGATTGAGCGAAACTTTCTGAAGGTTTCTAGCGTTTTGGCTTCATAGGTATTGTGAAGTTTGTCGCGGTTTTAGGTCACAATAGAATTTTTGTGTTTCTTTTGCATATTCCTTGGGTATTTTAAAATGTTTCAATGTATGGCCATTTATTTTATTTATTTATTTATTTATTTTATTTTATTACGTCTTTATTAAACCTGAAAACTGACTAGACACCCATTTATCTTCAAATGCAAATCGTGTTTGGTTTTGATAACGTATCCACCATTGTGAAAGGTGGTAAGGAAGTACGGTGTAAAAGAGCTTGTTGTAGACCTTATGTAACAGACAATATTGCCTTTTTGAAATTCAATGTTTACAAGATAAAAATCCAGGTGTTTTAGTGACCTGTACTTACAATCACACGCCTAGAGTCAAATGACCGTAATTACAGAACTTAAAGTGTAGTTTGAGTCAATTCCAAAGGCTTACTTAATATGTTTAAGTTACTACAATTTACGTTTATTGACACAAATAGGCAAGGCTAGTCTTTATTAGATAGTGCTGGTTGGATTTCACCTATATAATTTTTTGTAAATTCATCTCCTTCATGTGTCTGCCTGGTAATTGGCATAGATCATGGCTCCGAGTGTGAGGTGTGCCCTAGGATTCGAATAATTGATCACAGCACCAACCGCGTCCATTTATGATTTCCTATACATTATACGGCGATTTAAAGACAGTCTGCATCCATGTTTACCATAGAAATTGCTAAACGAATAATATTAGTT
Organism: Deilephila elpenor; assembly: GCA_949752805.1. NCBI lineage: Eukaryota > Metazoa > Arthropoda > Insecta > Lepidoptera > Sphingidae > Deilephila > Deilephila elpenor. The sequence goes on from OX457098.1 coordinate 845,043, forward strand.
TAGCCTGACGGATCGATTATCTCTATACTGGGAGTAGACTGTAGAGTGCTCAAGGCAGTGCATATTCTGAACCCGCGCTACTTATTGTTAACAATATCCCGCGGGAGAGCGGCTATTGAATTATGACATCACAGCGCTCGTGTACACATCTCGACAGATTGAAGGGTGCGGGACACGCGAGCAGACAATTGCCTTCTTTCGATAACTTGAATGACGTGTGTTTTGTTTAGAAGGCTGTATTTTATTAACATTGATAAAAAGTTTCTTTGGCAAATGAATATTGTACAAATGACTCCGGAAATTCTATGATTCTCACAGTTATGGTAGCTCAAGATTCTTTTTTTGACTCATCACAGTTAATCTTACTACTAGCAGATCACTGTTAAAATTACATTTGGTTAGATGGACTATATACCTATTATAATATTTGGTTCGTGCTTATCCCTTAAATTTTGTCTCAGTTTAGACTAGAAAGTCCAGATCATAAACATGTTAATAACTCACTTTACATATTTAAATATCTCGGTTAGAATTCATATGAAAAAACTAAAGACCCCAAATACCAGACGCGATGACCCAAAAATCTGTGCAATACAAAAACAATTGCTTACACAATTTGGCCCAATATTGGCCATATGGAAAACCGATAAAGAATAACAAACACATTACCAGAAGAGATAGTTGAACATTGCGAAACTGTTGATCAGTACTCAGTGCAATCAAAGGGAGCACAAAAACTGGGCGATGTTTGGTGCAGCGCGGCCGGCGGGCCATGAATCACTCAGCAGCTTCACTGTACTGTAGGGCATGTTGGGTAGGGGAGAGTGGGGATGCAGTGGCATCTAAAAGACTTGACTAATCGCTGATTTTATCTTGTTTTGAATCGCAATGTGTGTTATTTCTTAATAAATGTCAACATAGCTCTCCGGAAATCCTGGAGGAAGGCCTATCTTTGGCATAAATATATTTGCATAGCAAAGTTGAATTTCTGGTGAAAAACTAATACGATTCTCGCTCACAAGTCTACACAATTAGGTCAACCTGTCCAAAGTCGAGTAAATACAAGCTGATCTCAGAATTGGACAGGCATACGTGGCTCATTGTGGTGGGCATCACACCGTGAATGTGGTGGTCACTATCCTGGCGTATGCGAATGAGCAACCACAGTTTATTGGTTTATGCGAAATCACTAATATAAACAACTTATTGCATTGGCCACGTCTTGCACATAATGCGAGCATCCAAGCAGCCCCATTGTCCTCGGTGCAGCTCACATAAAGTGCGAAGTGCTCGCGAGTCGCGCGCGCCAATAAACATACCGGCAACTGTATCGAACGCTCTGAATTCAACGCCCTCCCGGCTTATAAATAAAGACTATATTTGTGGCCAAGATATTGGGCACATCTCTTTTGAAATATTTAATCAGTCAATAATCTTCTTCAGCTATTAGTTGCTAGTGTTCTTCTTGTAGGCGAATGCCTCTCCCCTTACTCCCCAGTTCGTGAGAAACTTGAACAATTTCATCTCTATCACCTTTCCAAATCCCTTCCATCCTTTATTCTAAACATCTAGGTCGCTAAGAATGTCCCTTACAACAAGCAGCTCATAGTAGAAAATAATAGAAAAATGTTTTGTGGTAGGGAGATATTTTAAAACGCATATTTAACATTTTACCGCTCTTATTTTCAAACATCTTGCGTCTTCATCACGAATCAAATTCTATTCATATGGTCCGCATTTTAAAAATACACATCGCATTAAAAGTAACATAAAAATTGCATCATAAATTGTATCTATCATACACCACACATCAAATGGTGAAATTAATACTTTAATGAAATAATTGATGTGTACACTGTACATTGCGCATTGGCCCGCCTTGTATAAAAAGTAGTGTCCGACCGAAAGTTCGGTTTCGGTTTCGGTTTCGGCCGAGTTTCGGCCAAAAATCAAGTTTCGGCGGCAGTTTCGGTTTCGGCCAAAATAGGCCGAAACTTTTGCCGAAACCGAAACTGATTTCGGAAGTTATCGTAGACGCTTGCCCAACTTTATTTCTCGCGGGAACGCTTTGGCTATTAATAAATAAGATTTCAAAATACTAATAATTATTAATATTAGACTGCCTCGGTGGCGTAGTTGTATTACGGTACGGTTACAAAGCTGAGGTCTCGGGCTCGAGTCCTGGGTCGGGCAAAGTGATATTGGATTTTTCTATTCATTATCAGCCCGGAGTCAGGAATTCGTGCCCGATATGGCGATAGGCTCGCCCCCTATCACATCGTGGGACACAACATACAAGGCGAAATGTGGGTGTGCTGGTGGCGCCTCTGCCTTAGGGGATAAAGACGTGAGTTTATGTATGTAATAATTAGTATTTAATGAAATAGTAACAATTAGTGATGTGATTATTGATAACTGATAAACATTTTGCTATGAGAACTTAATTTGAAAAAATAATTAAAATATGATTAATATATTTTTTTATATTATATTAAATACCTAAATGATTACAACAAAATTAATATACTATGTTTCCATTTCATTTCCTAATTAATGCAGAATAATGGGTAAGATGCACCAAATTCCAGTATTTTAAGGAATTTTATACTTGACCACGTGAGTTTCGGTTTCGGTTTCGGCCGAAACTGAAGCCACGGCCGAATATTCGGTTTCGGTTTCGGTTTCGGCCAGAAAACCAGTTTCGGTCGGACTCTAATAAAAAGATAGCTGTTTATTTTTAAACGCGCGGTGCCAAATAAGCAACGTCGCGTCGGTTACATCGGCGGGCGCACATCAAAAGATTCCCAATGATATATGTAAACTAATAGATGCGTCGTATTCGTAATATTCTGGCCATATTTTTGTTATCCTCACTTTCAACGTGTCAATTGTTGATCTATCGTGAAGTCACAAACAACTGCTTTACCGTAAAGTAGACTGCCAGACAATGCCCCAGACATTAAGTTAACCTATAAACTATTCCGTACACAATTTTGTGTTTATGTAGCATTAAAGAATTAAATTGTAAACTAGGTTTGGTAAAAAGGTTTGGTAGTAAACATGTTGTCATCTCTTTATGATCTTTGGTAGCTTCAGCGTGAATAGAAGATGCAGTTGAATAAGCCGGCATAATTGTGTCGAGTGATGAGAGGTTCTCATGTGCCGCACTCGCTAGTCAATGCTTTATTTAGTAGGCGTTTTCCTAACTACCAAAGATCAGCAATAGCCTCTCTGCCAAGCGAAAATAAAAAATGTGTGTGTGTATTAGTGTACACACGTAAGAAGTGAAACTTCTTTATGACATCATTTTTCGAAAAATGATCTACTATTTACAAATTTACAGAATTGGTAAAATAAAGCTAAATTAAATAAAGTTTAAGTTTAGGAGCGGGGAAATTTTTGAGGGAATTTGGGATTTCTATCGGGGCCAATTTGTAGCCCTCACCGAGACGGTTCCGAGGATACCAAGCTCGGTGGGTCCACGACCTTTATTGGCCGAGATAGGAATAGGGGGGGTGAGGTAAAAATTTTAGGTGGGGGTAGGGGCGGAGGGGGGGGGTTAAGTTTCGTGGGGGGGCTATTGGGCACCTTAAAATATTTTTGGGTGGGGAAAGTTGTGGAGGGGGAATTCGGGTATTCTGTTGGGGCAGGATTGTAGGCCTCACCGAGCCGGTTCTAATGAACCCAGGGTCGATGGGTCTACGATGGATATTGGCGGAGATAGGAATAGGGGGGGTGAGGTAAAAATTTTAGGTGGGGGTAGGGGCGGGGGGGGTTTAGGTTTCGTGGGGAGGCTATTGGGCACCTTAAAATATTTTTGGGTGGGGAAAGTTGTGGAAGGGGAATTCGGGAATTCTGTTGGGGCAGGATTGTAGCCCTCACCGAGCCGGTTCCAATGAACCCAAGGTCGGTGGGTCTACGATGGATAATGCCGGAGATATGAGTAGGTAGATATGAGGTAAATTTTTTAGGGTGGGGGTAAGCGGGGGGGGGGGGGTAAGGATCAAATTACAAAAAAGTGGGACTTAAAATTTTGGGTGGGGCTTGGAAACGGTTGGGGGTGTGGCTTACTGAAGTGGGTACTAATTTACTAAATAAAAAAAGATGGCGCGTAACGGAAGAATGTGACGCGTAACGAAAAATTTTTTCCAACCCCGATAAAGAAGTTTCACTTCAAAAACATATTTCAAAGCAATTTATCCACCAGTATTTTAAGTCCATGATCATTCAATGTCATTCGTACGGGTCTGATGAGTGACAGACAGTGTAATCAACACTGATAACTGTAATAAATTGTAGGTTCGAATCAGAATGTAACGCGCGCTCTATTTGGAAGTCTCGTCTTACTGGCTCCAGTGTCGTGTTGCTTCGCGTTTTTAATGGTATTGACTGATTTATGTCACTGGAACATATTTTAGAAATCTTGGCATCAGGTGTTTGTAAATGTCCTTCTTGAATGTTAATTATTGATGATTGAGGACATATACTTTTAGTTTTCGCTGGTTATAAATATTTTATGTATTGGACTTTATAGACGGCCGGGTTATTTGTCTAGTAGCATGGGCTGTAAAGCGTGAAATCCTTAGTTTTATTCCGAAGCTGGATAAACCGGAAGGGTTGAACCAAAGTTTGTTCACATTAGATACTACGTTTACACCATTCAATATATTGTATGTATGTTAACGCCTCGACGGCGTAGTTGTACTACGGTACGACTACGAAACTGAGGTCTCTGGTTCGCATCCCGGGTCGGGCAAAGTGATATTGGGTTTTTCTATTCATTATCAGCCTGGAGTCAGGAATTTGTGCCCGATATGCCGATAGGCTTGCCCCCTATCACATCATGGGGCGGAACATACAAGGCGAAATGTGGGTGTACTGGTGGCGCCTCTGCCTACCCCTTCTGGGATAAAGGCGTGAGATAATGTATGTGAACGCAGATGTATTTTACTAAGTCACACATAGGCACTCGGCGTCAACTTCAAATAAACACTGTGTGTGGTGTATAGCGTGTTGTGAACCCACAATAAAACAGACATCCGCTGGCAAAGCTCTGCAACTTTTGAAAAGATGCCACGCTGAATCCACGTAACTTTGAGCTAAGGAGAGTTAATAAAACATATGTTTTAATATGGCGGGATAAATGTTTGTGTGATCCACAGGCATTTGTTTCGGGTCCGGGTGTTTGTGAGACCGAAAAGTCTTTCGTTGTTCTTAGTACCCACGATACAAGACTCCATCTTAGTGTGAGGTCAGGACTATGTATGTGACTGTTGGGTGTATTTATTTATTGATGTATATACGAATATACAAATATGCTGTCCTTACCAGGTATCCCGTCTGTACGAGCTCAAGTCACAAGTAATGAAAAGTAAAAATAAGTGCATAAATACCGTGGGTTTAATGTCGGAGTACTGGGTGTTGGTTATTACGCACGTGCCGCTTGCGTTGTATACTTTTTGTACACACGAGTCCCTGCTCCCTAGTGTTGCAATGCATGCCTATTAACTGTAGACTAAATCGTATAAAACTCGTGCGGTTTATTATTATGAATTCGCTTGGTATTAAATAGCGCGATTTGATTTTTAGAGTCTTGAAACTTGAGTATTTTCATTGTTTAAAAAACACTTAAGCGAATTTTTATTGGGACTATCCACAAGTTGATGCTGTTATTTTTACATAGCATAAAAATATCAATAAACAGTTAATCTATGGTCCAGCTCTACATTTCCTATAGGACAGAAAATGCTCTACGCTAACCGTATCACCCACTTCCGATATAAGGAACGAAGCTGACTTTGTCCTAAAAATAGCATATAATAATTTATCCACGCATCGTATTCAACTATTCTTGAATTTCGGTTTACAGTACAAACTTTAACTGCACAGACACGCATATTTAGTGAGCACAATAGCCCTGCAAATGCTTTGTAACAATGGTAACTTTGTATTGGAACCCGGAACCGCTGCCGGCCCGCCTCGTCCTACAAACGCACGTGTAGTTCCGTGCACATTGCGTTTGATGATACATTGCTTGTTTACTTCGTGAAACTTTTTTGGTGTATGGGCTAACTGGATTCATGTTTCGAGGAATTACGGTTTCTTCCTTTTTTTTATAATGCAGGAGTTGGCAAATACAAGGGACTAACAAAAGTGATCATGGTTTCACAAAAAGCAATAGTAGTGATTGTCGTCTTTTAATAGTAGAGGATACAAGTACTCAGTTACATTCAGCTAAGACTCTTTCTAAAATACCATGCATAAACCTTGAGATCCACTGTAGTCACTTACCTACCTACTTTTGTGACTTATCTTTTCTTTACAGCATCCAAACTTAGATCGAGCTTAGTCTAAGAATCTTGTTACCGCTCCAGGTGTACATAAGTCATTTCTCAATGTATTTATAAACTGCTCATAACTGGCCAATAAGTGCAAAACACAGCTTTTGAGTAATGTGACCACAGTTACTGTTCAAAATGGGACCCGCTATAATCGCGATTCCGCGCCGATACAGTGCCACAGTGCAGTGTAATATCGCGGTATTACTTCGTAATGAATACTTATATTTTTTTCTTTTTAAAACACGACTCGCGGCTCATTCTGTCAGACCTTTTGTTGATTTAGGAATTCATTATATTTCAATCTATACATTAAGCTGATGAGTTTGAACGCGCTAATCTCAAAAACTATTGGTTCGAGTTGAATTTTTTTTAGTTTTCGTTAGTTCATTTGTCGAAGAAGGATATTGGGTACTTTTTACCCCCGGAAAGTACAGAGCAGGACTGTTATCCAGCAAAAACTATTTCACGTGGGCAAAATCGCGATATATTAGTTGATTGATAAGGTTATGACATTAAGTAGGCTGTGGTAATTTTGTGAACGTCCCCTTTTATTGATACAACTGGTGACACTACTTTTGTGTAAGCTGGGCGGCATGTCGCGCCGCGTCGTCCTGTCTGGTTCGACGCGTCGTTCCGTCTGCGCGTTTGTCGCGTGTCTGTCGCGCAATTAATATCCCCCGCGAGCCTCTGTCGCGGGCGTCACGGCTCGACGCCACATGCAGCGCTTTTTGTAAACCTTTGAAGAGTTTGGTTTTAGTAATGAGTTTCATTCTTGTTAATTGATAAACTTTTAGTAGAGTTTTTATAAGAGCTTAAACAAGTGCGGTTGTAATTTTTAGAATGTCCCGTTTTATTGAAACAAATGGCCACCCTAGTTGTGAGTAAGCCGGGCGGCATGTCGCGCCGCGTCGTCCCGTCTGGTGCGGCGCGCGTCGGTCCGTCTGCGCGTTTGTCGCGTCGTGTCGCGCAATTAATAGCTGTCGCGAGCTCCTGTCGCGCGCGTCACGGATGGACGCCACTCGCAGCTCATTGTGTAGGCAATGGAGAGTTTGGTTTTAGTTAATGAATTTCATTCTATAGGTCTCCAACTATCTAGAGAGCCGGGGCATGAAGTGGAGGGAGGTGTGCAGTGACAGCTATCATGCAAAGACCAAGAGAGATAGAGAATTTACGAATAACATGTAATACAACGATTGGTGTTGCATGACTAAAACCATTACCCAATTTTAGTGGAGATCTCGAAGTAATATTTTTAAAAAAGCGTTTATTGTTTACTAGGTAGATTTTGGTAGCGGTTCCGCCCACGTCCTTGAAACTGATAACTCGGTAAAAGTGTCTTCCTAAATATGAGATTTTCGACGAAGATACCTCAACACCTCCCTATTAATATTTAATGATATTGTATTGTATATTTAGTAAAAAAAAACAAGGCAATAATAAAACTCAATACTTTATTGTTCAATAAATATAAGATATAATATATTTTGAATTGAATATTCCGAGTTAATCCTGATTATAAAATTATGTTTTATTACATTTTTGTTGGAGGTAGTGGCAGAGGCTAGTAGAGAGAGCTACTATACTTTTGTAATATTTTTGTTAACCAGTGTAGAGCTCTTTTTACTTTAAAATGATTCTCATCTATTACGAACAGATGTCATGATTATCCATTTGGTGCAGTGTTTGCTTATGTTGGAAGCTCTAAAAATATATTATATAACAGTCATGTCATATTTGTAAGTATTGTTTATACAAAAAATAGTTCAATTCATATTTATTAGGCGCGGCGCATGTGGGAAAATTAGGTGTTTACTGTTGGCAACAATAATAATACGTAAATATATTATATTTGTTGCAGGATTTTTTTATATTCAATTTATCACGAATACCACGGGTTGGAAATGGGCCGATACAAACAAAAATACCAATAGAATGCTTTCTCTAAGTAAAATGAATCAAAATACTTGTAAATTCGAATGAAAAGGAAGTTCTGTATTATTTTGCAGGCTGATGCTTTTGTAATGATTTAATCTTTGATATTGTTGCTTATATAAATACATATCGACATTATACACTTCACTTGATATTATTATACCTTTAAATACTTAAAACATGCGAAAATATAATAATTCATTTACGACGAAGTGTCAAACGTCATGTATGTTTACAAATTATTTGCAATGACATCGCACTGACATCACACGAACACGAAGGATGGACATAGCGATATTTATAACATAACTAGCTTCTGCCCGCTAACTTCGTCTGCGTCATTAACTTTGTTTAAAAAATATACATGTATAGATTATTTGGTATTTCTCGTCCCGTCCCGTTATATCCCGCGCGTCCTATCTCATTCTCACTCAAGGTATGTAATCCACGCCCATCGCATCCCTTTGAGTATAAAAAGTAACAAATATATCGGAATTCCGTCCTCATCCCACGAGAACACTTAATTTATTTGGATAAAATGTAGCCTAAGTGTTAATCCAGTGTTAATATGGGGAATATTCGTTTTTCTCATTTATCTTCCATAATACAAAGAAACAACCTGTATTTAAATGAAACATATACCAAATATTAAGTTGAGCCTGCAACAATATAACGGTGAACACCGCATCTCATTTGGTGCGGTAGTTTATGAGTAATGTGCAAGCAAACAAAAAGAAACACCCTGTATGTAAATAAAATACATACCAGTTTTTAAGTTGGACCTGCACCATTGTAATTGTGAAAACTGCATCTCATTTGGTGCGGTAGTTTATGAGTAAAGTGCAAGCAAACAAAAAGAAACACCCTGTATGTCAATGCAACATATACCAGTTTTTAAGTTGAACCTGCAGCAATATAACTATGAAAACCTCATCTCATTTGGTGCGGTAGTTTATGAGTAATGTCCAAGCAAACAAAAAGAAACACCCTGTATGCAAATGCAACATATACCAGTTTTTAAGTTGAACCTGCAGCAATACAACTGTGAAAACCGCATCTCATTTGGTGCAGTAGTTTTTGCGTGATGCACAAGCAAACATACAGACAGACAGACAGACAAAAATTCTAAAAAAAATTGTTTTGGATTCTGTTGCTGTTATAAAGACCCCCCGCGTTGAAATTTCTTAAATATCTTCCATGTACAGACATCGACCATTTACATTTTTATTATATGTATAGAAGAGATGCTCTCTATCTTTTTCCATTGCGTTGATTTATACGTCTGCTTGTGGAAACAAAATATTCAACGGGCTATCGACAGTTCCCCTGCACGGTGCAGACCTGGAATGTAAGGCCCTCTAGATAGTTGGAGGGCTATAATTAGTTGATAGTTATGGAAGTAATGGTAAATTTTTTTTATGAGCTAATAACAAGTAATAATTTCTGCACTCCATTTAAATGGCATAGCAAATATCACGTTGCAGAGAAGTCACTTTACCAAGTAAGAAAAAACTTATAAAATGCAACGTCGAGTGAAAAACGTAGTATTTAAATCTAGATTTTTATAAATGTTCCTTTAAGTACCCGCTGTGGATAGTTCAAGAATATTTGTTCCCGGCATGATGATGGCATTACGATATTTCTTAAATGGGCCAAAAACAAGCTTGGCCGCTTGTAGGTGGCACTGGTGTCATCGCTTACTACGAAGAGTTGATGAAAATATTTAAGACAACTTGAATAAATTACGAAATTGGAAGTGGAAGAGCCACGCTGTTGCCAGTCATGACTCGGCAATGGGAAGGCTCGTCCGGGGCGGTCCTACTATGTCACATGAAATCCACGTGGAGCGACTTCGCCGTCGCGTTGCCTTCGGTGAGTAAGATTGCGGGCTGCCCAATTACCCTTTCCTATTTCTAACTATATTACTCTAAATTATTTATGAACTGCTCTGAATTCAACTGCGCTGCGACTCCCGTATAATCACTGTATTGTAAACTTGGTTTGACCAACGCTAAAGTTTCTTACCCGTTCTTCTCTGGAAAAAAAACAGCCTTGTGAACTGGGTGGTAGTGGAAAAAAGTGACTAAATCTAAATAATGTATGACATTTCATGGGTTCAATAAAATATTTTCATTTCATTTCATATCCTATTTCCTTCTCGCCCTCCTCCCAAATTGATGGGCCGGTAACACATCCATGATCAAGCGTTGTGAACTATGCAATAAAAAATAATTAAAAGTCCTTGAATTCTCTAAACCTTTCCTCGCTCGTAAACTAATCCGAACTTCCTCTACGGACAGTAACCTTCCCAAGGCCGGTACTACAATGGGACCGCCAAAAAACTTGGTCAAGCTAGTTCCCTCGACTAATTGTTGTGTAATTAACTACTGTGACAGTTTTTGCTGCTTATAAACGAGATGGATTACATTTTTTTGGTAATGACTCATTCCTTTTTTTTAGGACATTACAAGGACTTTGATAATTTTTTGTTCATTGGAATATTACGCAGGTTATAATTGTGAGGTATCAATACGTGGGTAATACTTCTACACTTACAAACCATAAGAGCTCATTGAATAGAGGAATGAACGCACGTAGAAGCAGATGCTAGATGGTCCGTTAAACGGAGGCTGTGTCCGCATCTTGATAATGCTGATGAATTCCTGTTTACTAATTCCCATATTGTATACGTCATGATAGGTACATAGTATGTTTTAGTTCTAAATCATAGATACTAAAGTCCGTCGTAATCAGCTGAGAAGCTGACAAATGTTTGATTAATTTTCTCCAAATCAAATAAGAATCCAAAACTTAATGTTTAATACTGATAAACATTAAAGTTAAAATATCTAAGATTCCTTGTAACTAAACACCTCGAACAATGAAAGCCAGTAAAATAACACCAACATTTCTAAGAGCGAGTAACAAAGCTAAATCAAGACGGTTTAATTCCGTCCGCAGATTGTATTGTTGGTAATTTCAGCGCTTTTATCTGATCGCGACTGATCTTCGCGTTCCAAACAATAAAATTAAACTCCATATAAAACAACATTGCCTTAGTGCTTCCAAACAAAAAATGATTGAACAAAAACAATCAAAATCAATAGGTGCTTAAGGTATTTATTTAAGTATATTACTAATCTTCTATTGATACTATAACCGCTTCGGAACATCTTATTACTTTATAGAAGAAACCAAGCATTTTTTTATTTATGCAGGGTATATCAAGACTAGACTATCAAGACTGCTACCGAAAACGAAGCCAGGTGATAGTATTAGTGACTTCAGACACAATGCAACTAAAAATTTGGCAAAAAAAATCGACATTTTTTTTTGTATTTTTTTTACTTTTTTGTATTTGTGTGATAAATACATATTTTTCTAAAATAATGATATACACCTTTTTATTTTTAAATACACAATGGTACGTAAGCATTTAAATTAATGTTTTCGCAAAAACTAAGGATTTACCACCTAAAAACAATGATTTTTTTTTAAATTGCCAATTATAATCTGTCGCTTTTTTTGCGAAATTTATAGTTGCATTGTGTCTATAACCACTAAAACTACCACCCGGCTTCGTTTTCGGTCGCGGTCTTGATATACCCGGTATAACAAGTAATACCGTATTTTGTGTAATTCTTCTTAGTTTTTCTATCCCATTCCTCTATCCTTTTTCCTTCGTTTTCCTGTGTCATTTTTCCGGCATCTACGATCCAAATGTTGATTCATGATAATGTTAATTGAAGCCAGTAATCACTTACTATCAAGGAAATAATTTCGTCTTTTGTCAGACTAAAAAGGACATAGAAGAAAGCCATAGATACTTAGCATTTGAACAATATTAATGTTGATACAAGAATTGTATTTCTGTCTAATAATGTAAAAAAAGAACCTTTGTTTAGCTGTCCATTAGTAAGATGTATTCGTTGCCGAGACAATATCGGTTGAGATGGCGGATCATTCGACTTGTATCTCGGTAATTGGAAGGCACGGGACGTCGCGGAAACGGCATGCAAATGACTCGGCAGGTGCGCTGACGGACCCACTGCTGTGTTGAGCTAAAATAATCTATGAGTGTTTTAGAGAAAAACGGGAATTCATTTTGCTTATTTTTTATGTCTTTTACTATGACTTTTTGAAGTTATACTTCTTTAGGCGCGTTATGAAAAAATGATGAGAGTGAAATTTTAAGATGCGCGCGCATCTGTGACACAAAATAATTAACAGTATGAAGTTAGTTCTAGGTGGCATGATAACTATGTTCAAGTTGTATATTTCACAACTGTCAAACATTTCATGTTCATACCGTCGATACAGTAAACTCTTCCCTCAAATTAAAGAACGTATTTAAATAAATGTTTCGAATCGACTACATATATCCACAATATTCGAATAATGGCGTATTTTTGATTTTAAATATGTAGAATAATGTCACTAATGAAAAAGGATTGACATTTAAATTGGTTGTCAAATATTTATGCGTGAGTTCAGAAAGGAGATCGGTCGGATTGTGCTTATATACTTTTTCAAATGCTCCAATATAATTGAGGTTAACTATCCGTATGTATTATTTATTGATATAAATTAAAATACTTTTATTTAATATAATTAACACTAAATATTATTAAATTATTAATGTTAAATACTTATTATTGGTTATTTAATATTTACAAAATAAAGAAATAAATTTAATAAAACATTTAATAAAAAGTTTGTGATAAAAATTAAAATTGAACATCAAATTATAATATTAATTTTTAATATTTGCTATTAAATTGAATAAATAATAAATATTTATAAAAATAACTAAATAAATTTTAATGATACCAAAGAAGTATAACTTCTCACGCGCGTACATAAGTACACGCACCCATTTTTTTCTCATTGGTGGTATAGTATACTGATAGTTTTTTAAATGCGTAGGATTTGTTTCGTGAAATAATATGTCGTCTTAAAGTGTTTACGATAAACTGATGGTATTGCCTATCATGATGGTAATGGCAATTCCATCTAGATAAATAATTATGTCAATTGGCAATATTAACAAATAATTATCCGGTCCCTTTTTGCAGTATTATATTTTTCATATACAGATTTGATTGATGGCTTTAGGAAGCTGAAAAATCTATATTCTTCTTGAAATTGTATATTAATTATTGGTAAAGCTCAAAGGTTAGACCAAAAAAAAATTGATATAACAGTATCTTAGATTTACGCGAATGTTACACATTGAAATAAAACATTTTTTTCCGGATTTTATCCAGTCTGCCCCGTGACCACGAAAGCTGTAAAGTAATAGAAACGTCATTTGAAAAATGTAAAAATTTAACCAATCCTCGAAAAAATTGGTAAAATATAGGTTTATTTCAAAATTTGATGTTTTTGGCATAGCCCGTTATGCCTCACAAAGCCTTAGTATCAAAAGGGTAGGGTGTGGTGGGATAAAGGGGTTGAAGCTTCAGCCCACCCGCGCGTTCGTCGCCACTTATCACTGCTATATGTGCGATGGGCCTAATTAATAGGCTCTGCCGCCCTCACTGACGCCCGGTGATGGTGTTCCCAATTGGTTAATGAGGTGGTTCGATGATCGGAATTTTGATTGTAGATCATCTTTTGTGGGTATAGATATTAAGGTTGTATAGTCAAGTTTTAGTGAAACATTTTTGAGGCTGTAACTTCTATAATATTTTTTTCTAAATGGATATTGGTTCTTGTTTCTAAATCGAACGTTGCGGCAAGTGTTATAATATAACATGCATGGAATGATTTTAATGCTACTTTTGGCAATATAGCAAGAAATATTGAAAAGTTTAGGTATTCTAGGAAATGGAGTTATACAAAAAACTTTTGAATACCATATTACTGTTTTTTCTCTATGCCTACATGAACTTTATACATCTATATTAATCATAGCTGGAGAATAAATTATAGATTCCTATAACTAGCAAGCAGCGATGTTGCATTAGTATTCTACAAGCGTCTTGTTTCCCGCTTCACCTAATTAATAAATGAATCAGATTCACTCCTCGAGATATCTTGAAGCCGGCAGGATGTTCCGCCAGATGTACTCTGTAGTGCCCCGACTTATCCTACCCCGGTTTACGCGATTTAAGTTTCAGACTACACAGACCTAGTTGACAACAAAATTGATTGCCGAAATGGACGCCTCCTATGGCTCGTTTTCTTGCTAAAGCACTCGTTTGTGTTTTAAAGTACCTAGTGTGTACATTATATGAAATAAGTTTTCGTTTTATTTATTGTAATTAAATTTCTTGTAGTATAAGAAATTTGTAAATTTTTAAAGCATTCTTTATGCTCCGACAGCAATTGACTTCTATCTACCTTCAGTCTCCGGTCCTGATTAATTTGTACATACAACATACCTCGACTTACGCGAATTCATCTTACACGGGTCGGTCCCGCAATCGCGTAAGCTGACTTCCACCATGGCTGTATGGCCGCGCGTCCAGTGCCCGCGTCCTCCCCGACACCGGCGGACGTGTCTTGCCGCGTTTGAACTTGGAACACGTGGTCAACTCGTTCGGGGTTTGGCGGCAAAAAGTTTTCACTGGAAATCGAAATTCAAATTTAGATTGTGAGGTTATGTGTTTTCGCGTAAATTAATTTAATGCCAAAGAGTAATTAATTAAACATTTTTGATATAATATTATTTTATGTAAAAAAAATTGTTATTATTTTTCTAATATCAGTTACAAACTGACAAAAAAAAATTGTGTTGTATTTTTTTATTCAACAAAAAATATACGAAACAGTTTTTCTTTTTTTATAAATATTCACCACTATGCGGACTAAAGTCTAAAACAGCAAGCAACATTCGCGTCGTAAAAAAAATAAAACTTGCCAAAACTAGTGGATACTTGACGATGGATGCCAGATGAGAAGTGCGCGATGCGGTGGTGCGTGGTGCTGGTGACAGTGGCGGTGGTAGTGGTGGCGGTGAGCCCGGGCCCGCGCCGCTGCGCCGGCCGCCTGGCCCGGGAGCGGCTCAAGGCGGCCGAGAAGATCCGGGACAAGCGATACTTCCTGCTGTGCTGTGCCGCGACTTGCGGAACTCATCGGAAGACTCATCCCTCGACGACGAGGCGGTACCAGCCTTATCATAAGACGTGGCTTGGACTTAAATACGGTACGGTAGCTGTTAAGCAAAAATAGATAATAAGGAAAATAATAAAATTATTTATTACTAGAGGCGGGCCCGTCTCCGCCCGGGTGCAGATGCTTTTCGAGTCCAGTCCACATCAGCAACATTATTATTTCCCGAACTGTTTTAATTATAATCAAAATCACTGCCATCCGCTGTACTGCTTTTCCCGTCTCATACAGTTTTATCCCGCCAGGTCCCGTCTCATTCTCACTCAAGGCATGTAATCCTGTCTCTTCCGATACCTTTCAAGTTTAAAAATAATATATAAATTAGCCTATGTGTTAATCCAGGGTGTCAACTACCTCCAAATTTAAGCAGAATTAGGTCCATTTGTGAGATTAGTGTGCACAAAGGCACAGACAAACAGACAAAAATTCTAACAATCATTGTTTTGGGTTTTATTACATTCATACAGTCCTCCCATAATAGTTTTTCTCAAATATTTTCCATGTACAGACATCGATCAGTTACTAATTTATCATATGCATATAAGATATTAGGTCTTTAGGTAAATGAAATTATTTATTTAATTTTGTCGATTGTAGATTGTAGACCTAGTTTTGGTCTAATGTGTTATGAGTTTAGTTTTCGGTGAGTATGGTAATTGGCTCGCGGCGTAGTTATTAAAACCCTATTCGTATATCAAGGTTATACATAGATTGATTTCAAACATTAATTTTCTCGTTGGGTAGTCCGGAGAATAACTTAGAGTTGAGGGCAGCAAACACCAAGACCCGAAACAAAATTATTGGTTCACACAATTTTTTGTCTCGATACGGGTAACAAACCTGTGGCCTCTCGTTTCACAGCCAGCGTATAAGTGTGCCACGTGGGTTATTGTGAAATGAATTACAATATTTAATTGACAGCCAATATTGACAGCATCCGTGGCGCAGTTGGTTTGACGCCGCCTGTGAAACGAGAGGCCGCGGGTTCGATCCCCGCACCGAAACAAATATTTGTGTGATCCACAGGTATTTGTTTCGGGTCTGGGTGTTTGTGAGACCGAAAAGTCTCTCGTAGCTTCTGATACCCACGACACAAGACTCGATCTTAGTGTGGGGTCAGGACTATGTATGTGACTGTCGGGTGTATTTATTTATTTATTTATTTAATAACATACCCATTTTGGGCACAATAGTAACGATGGCTCGAGGTTTTATTTTACTAACGATAATCCCTACACGCGCCAGTTAAACCTATTATAAACAAAGCTAAAGCCACGGTGATCAGGCCAAGCTCGTCTATATTCGGCATAACTATAGATGACTGTCCACGCTGCTCTAAATACCAAGAGTATAACAAATGTCACTGAACCTACTCTCAGCTTATATATTATCATTATCCATAGCCGCAAGAAATCGACTGCCAAATAAAGTTTTTCCCCAATTTCTCTAGCAGCCTGCTTCCAGATTCTTACTGTTAGTCAACTACAGCAACTGGAACCAATTTATTGAACATCCTTGCGATTTTTATTACGACCTAGAAATGTACCATCCTTATTGTTCCCTTATTGAAAGTGAAAGAATCGTCTGTTAAGAATAAGATTCTGATAAAGAATATAATTTAAAGAGGATACCCTTGTTTTTCCATTTACTTGAAAACCCATACAAAAATTTAAATTATAGTGAAATAATGAACATCTACATTCTATTTCTTACTCCTACTCATATTTAGATAGCTCATGATCCATTATCACCATCTTTTCTTGTTGCAATTTACCTAGGACTAAGTATAAACTTTCGTCGTTTCGGAAAAATAAAATAAATCCACCAAAAGGCACATTACTTTTAGAAGAAACTTTTAAAACCGCTGGTACCTATAAGCATGCAGCATATAACACACGTTATCTTATAAAATTAACAATATCAATAAATAAATACCACCCATAACCCAAAAAAATTACGAGAGTGCCAAAGCGTAACATAACCTGTCGCATATATTACTATTTAAAAGGCATTTGTCCGAAATTTGAGTGCACCACGCCCTCGCTTATCGAGAACTTTATGCAAATTGTCGAAGAAATTGCGGCACATGTCGGGAACTCGTTCAAATCCACGCGGCGACCTTTTGCAATGGGGTCGCCACTTCCGCGCTCTCCTCTACAATTTAATACATGTGAGCGCATTTTCGTGAATTGTAAGGCTTTGGCCGCGTAATTATGGGCTCTCGAGCCTCTTGACTGGTTACATACTATAATTCGTACTTTCCTGAAAGGTGATGTTTTGTTTACTTATCTATTCCCCTTGAAATATTTTCTTAACCATTTAGGTTAGAAAGGCCAAAACCAATACCGTCTTTTAATTGCATGACGATAATTATAAATAAACAAAGCGAAAAGACTGCAGTAAAAAATAAACGAAATCAATAAACGTAAACGTTTGTAATATCAATACAGGTTAAAATAAGATAATGATGCAAAACTGGTGCCATAAATCTAATACCGAGTAAATTTGCCTGACCCTGAGAATCTAGCCTAGACGACTATGGGTCACTAAACTGCTGAGACTTGTTTTTTTTTAACAGGACATAATGGCAAGTGATCACCGTCGCCTGTAGACAACCACAATCTTAGAGAAATCGTAAATGCACCGCTGTCTTTTAAGGATGTTGGGCCGCGGGCTATCTCATTGAGTACACGAAACACCAATGCAATAATACCAAAGCTTTTGTTTGTATCAAAAGTCTGAGATATCGGTATTATTGTTAGTATTTCCTCAGATTGGCAGAAAAGCCTTAGAGAGGGACAGTGGAAAGAAAGAAGAACAGAATAAACAAATAACAATCTGCTGTAAAACATTTGAGCTGGTTCTTTAAGCGACCAAACTCGTTATTAAATTGGCTTCTAGTTTGGTGATATCTTATATTTTTTCATCGTTTTATGATTATTGATAGATTTTCTTTTATCAGCTTCTACATCAGATAAAATATACTAGTTTCATAAGACCTTATTCCGCCCTGTCCTTACTGTTAAATTCTTGTAAAATACCCTTAGGTACGCAACGTTTCTCACGCTTTTCCCTTCGCCATTAAAATAAATGGCACTCCTGTATAATTAAGAATTAATTCCACTAAACTAAACATTGACTGAAATTCAATTGAGCATTTATTCTGCTAAGGTATACCTTGACCTCATAAAATGTATTTAACATTTCCGCAGGCCGTTGCAACCCTGACTCCCATTACCTATTCTAAATATTCAGTGAGAGAAGCGAGTTGGTCGGTCGTCGAACCTGCGCAATCGTCGCTAAATCTGACCACTCGGAATTAGACCGGTGATAACATCCGATGCCCTCACTTCCGGACTATTTGGAATGAGGCGATTAATAGATAAATAACTCAATCCAGGACATCTGGCTGGATAAAGTGTTTGGACTTTTATTTTATTCAAGTTGGAATATCAAAGAGACGTTTTCAGATCTATGATTCCTAGCTAACTAATCTTAGTTAATCTGGTATCACGTTTTGTAAAAATATAAGACGTTCCGCGTAAATTATAGATTATTAACGTTATTAAAATAAATTTCTTTTTTAAGAAATAAAGTTCTTTAACCACAACGTTATACATTGTTTTCATCAATAACCGCGAAATAACGCATGATTTTTTATGAATGTATGACTATAATAATTTATGCAAATTATTATTATTATCGTAACGGCATTTTAACGGTATTTTATTTTAACTAATGAGGGTAGTCGAAATTCAAACATTACCACGCCATCTATCGAGATTGATCGACATCAGGTAAAATAGTGTTGCGCCATGACGCCGCTCGATCGATCACGCAAATGAATCAATCAATCTCCGCATGCAAATCGCTCCGAACAATGCGGCTGATGATGCCCCGTCATCTGTTACCATTGTATTGCTGGTGACGCTAATCCGGGGTATTTTCGATAATGATGCAATGCTTACCAATGCAGAGGGCTTTGGTAATATGTCATGATTTCGAAATATATTCCGCGAGTAATGTTGACTTGAGATATAATACATTGTTGAGTTCATTACGGTAGGGGTGACATATTACTATGTTGCACATCAAGCAGGTTGCAGCAAGTAACTGGATGCAGGATTCAACAGGTTGCTGTGGAAATTGTTCGATTAGGCATGTGATAAATAGAATTCTAGTGGCTGAGGCTGACGACAATCAAGACTTAATTAGCCACGGTTAAGTCAGAAAATATTCGGTGCCGCATAGAATATGAATTTACTAAATTACTTTAATAACTCCCATGCAAGCTACCGCAGTAAATATCGCAGTAAAATATTTGCTCACGTTAACTCAATCACAAACAACTGCGGGCGATATCTGAATAGTTATATTTACCGATCTAGTTTAGAGTATTCGCGCGGTAATGGCAGAGACGTAGGTAATACATCAGGGCTCGGTGATAAACAGTTAGGGCATTAGCTGGGGCTGTAATCAACCGCGGGTGGAGCATATTTTATTTCAATATCGGGCGGTTATCTAGCGTGGCCCGTGGCACTCCGCTGCATAATATTGTCATCGCTTTCTTGACCGGGAGCTTTGGTTGCGGGATCAGGCGTGGAGCTGAATACAAATGTTTTGATCGCATTGCTAATATTATGATTCTCATTTATACGTCTATTGTTTTACTTTATAGGTCTTATAAATTTAGTTGATCTTTCCAGATTTCCAGACTGACTTTAAATGAGAACTATTACATTTTAAGTCCATCAAAAATAATAATATCAGTTAGTAGAAATATAACATAGACTGCCTCGGTGGCGCAGTTTTACTCCGGTACAACTACAACGCTGACGTCTCCGGTTCGAATGCCGAGTCGGGTAAATTGATATAAGTATGAGTATTTTAATAATTATCCGCGCGGTGTCACAAATTTGTGCCCGATATAGCGACAGGCTCGCCCCCTATCTCATCGTGGGATGGAACACACTAGGCGAAAAGTGGGTCCTGGTAGCAACCAGAGAAAGAAACAGTAGAGTTCACAGAAAGAGTAGGCAGATGTAGCAACCTCTGTCTACTCTTTCTGTGAATAAGGCGTGAGTTTATGTATGTTTGTATGTAGAAATATAACAAGTACTTAGAAATCGCTTATCACAGTTAATAGTGCTGATATTATATCAAGTTAAACATGATTGGACGGGCTTACATTATTGGGCAATTATACTGATCTATGGTTCAAAGTTTATCCTGACAAGGAAATAAAAGTCTAAAATTATCAAAGTGACTGTCTAATGATGACATCGTGTATTTGATACACACATTTTATTTCTTTCATTCAAAGTTATGCTATTTCCAACATAGGTTTTTGTTGTTTCCACTTTGTTATAAGTATTAGAAGAGTTATTGACGTGTTTATTTTATTTGATTTCGATAATGACTTCCTATTCTCGATGTTCGTTGAATTACTATCAAAACAGAGATTCGGGACGTGGCCAACGATTGGTTTTATACTAATGTTTTTAAAACAAGCAATAATTCTATGATTCTATGAGATGTTTTGAGATTCCGTAGTCAAAAGGAATAAATTGTTTCTTTAATCGGCGAATCTAAGTATCGTGTCACCGTATCTTATAATATACGATATGTTTAATACTGTTCATTATGCGCTTGCTTTCTAATTTAAATTATTTTGAAAACTTAGATGTAAAATATATTTTTCTTTAATTACTAGTATTACTCAAATATCTTTGAATATTATACAGCAAAGTAAAACAAAACTACGAATCATAAAAGCAAGCGAGAAAATTAAAGCTATTACATACATACATACATACATAAACTCACGCCTTTATCCCCGAAGGGGTAGGCAGAGGCGCCACTAGGACACCCACATTTCGCCTTGAATGTTCCGTCCCATGATGTGATAGGGGGCGAGCCTATCGCCATATCGGGCACAAATTCCTGACTCCGGGCTGATAATGAACAGAAAAATCCAATATCACTTTGCCCGACCTGGGATTCGAACCCGAGACCTCAGCTTTGTAGTCGTACCGCAATACAACCACGCCACCGAGGCAGTCATTAGTCAGCTATTAATCGGTTAGTAATCTTTGACTTAAAATCAATTCTATGTAGAGACTTACTCAAACGTTTATTACGAAATAAAATCACGGAACTTCAACTAAGCGAATAACTTCATATATTGTTTCAAAAAATCTAAACATTCTTTATCAAAATAGTCTTTTACTTTTTTGGATTGTATATGCTGAAGCCTCAACATCACTACAGGAAATTCTTTTTTGGTATGTGCTTGTTACAGCTACATTATCTGTAATGATCTCACCCAAAAAATGCCGTATTATTTCTACTATGCTCCATTAGTAGTTATCATAGCACAACCTGAATTATACTTGATAAATTTCGAGTTCGCCACGGTGAGTTTGTAAATGCAGTGTTTCCAATATTACATGAAGTAGAAAATTCGTAATGTAAACGTTTTTGGCATATTAAATACATCATTGACGTCTTTTACTCCTACAACGTAGCATAACATGACTGTGCTATGAACGTATCAAGCTTAATCTTTATATGAATTACCACGGAACTTCAAAGTCCGGTAACAGAGAGCTCTAGCAGGTACCTACTGATATTGATGTTATCCAAAATGAACGATTTCTATCATCGCGATACATTCGATATTTTGATCCTAGAGGGCAATTGCTCACTTAAAGTGAGACAAACCTCAAGGTTTGCTCAAATCTATTGTCCAATGGAGTGTAGTACGTCATCAATTATGCAAAACGTGGTAAGCAATAGTAGAAGTAAAAAATCTATGGAATTTAACAATTCAACTTCGAAATGAAAAAATTGATAAACAATATTTTGATTTAATGATAGAATGATATGGATAAACAATGCATAATGCTGATATTACATTTTGGATTAAATGAGAAAAAGAAGAAAATTCAGACATCAAATTGGCTACCCACACGATTTCCAAAAAACACCTCGTTGTATTATTGTACACTATGAAAGAAAATAAGGACCATAAATCAGATTTAACAGCATACTTATTACTCATTTAGCGAGTTAATCGACATTCACGAAGTACACCAAGTGATATATGAACCGATAAAAACATATTTATGAATGCATTCATTCATACCGACACGCCTGTTATCCCGTGAAATGCAAGGATTATTTTTGGCAACGGTATTTTTGTTGCCCCCAGGGTCGACGCATGATCTTTACCGATTAGTTTACTGAAAATGGTTAACAAATAAAAGATTTATCATGATAGTCTCACTGTTTCTTATTTAAAATTCAGCATGAATTGGTCGTGACCGCGGTATCATTGTCTTATACAATACGTTCAAGGTTCATTCGTTACGTCTTAAACCCCAGCTTTGTTGTTACGTATATTTCACTAACTTCCTCCGTTCATCTTCAGAACCTCAAAATTACAGATGCTTTGAGTGTTGACCCAATTGCTCGTTTGTCGGACACATCATCATTTACGGCTACAAAAAGTACACGAGTGAACACTAAACTGCACCAAGTGAAAGGGCCTACATCCTGTGACTTCCTGCTATCTTTAGGGATCACCCGTCCGCGATGTGGGTAGACGTCCCACACTACGTGTACAAGGTCTATGGTGTAAGAAATCTAGGGCTTTAGGGAAACTTTTGGTGACTAGCTCCCGGCGCAAGAGACGCGATAACTCAGTAATAACAGCGCGAATTAAGGTCTCAATCAGCTTCGTGCGTTTATCAATCACGCCACCTATATTTACGGAACTCGAGCGGGATAAAATCCCGTATTTAGGGTTGCCAGCCACAAACAACGTACCGTTATAAAATTAACCACAATTACACGCCACTTATTTCTTGAAATTTTAAATGTCAGTTTGTTTCATTGGCAGACGAATTGCGTACAATTTGCTTTAACATGATATATTGTTTTTGAAAAAAGCTATTAATTACGTTTTTGGAGCAATCAATTACCGCAAGAAACGGCGCGCATTTAGCAAAAAAAACGTATTATTTAACCTTGTGTTACGGTTATATGAAATGATTCTTTGTTTTTACACGTATTGATTTTGAAATTAACTTTGAATTTTTAATTCGTAGCTTCTTATTATTAAGTCGATGACAAGTGCACTTTAATCGATTGATATTTGTACAACTAAGTTAACTAAAATCAAGAAACATGTTTCAATATCAGCATCATAATTTTTAGCCGCAGACAGTTTACTGCTGAGCATACGTTTCATAAAAAAATTCCCAAGCGACCTATTGGTATTTTTTCATTGCGAAAGTATTACAATACATGTGATTTTTTCGTCTCTTCATTTCGTATTTCTATTCACTGTAAATTGCTCAATCACTTCACAATACAACATTGTGACAATGCATATTATTCTATTAGTGATTCATTCCAATCGTTACGCTCAATTTGCGTTCATATTTTTTTGACATAGGAGCGGCATGTAAGTAAGCGGCTCATCTAATGGTAAGTTCAAAAGTATCACAATACCTGTAGAATAGTAGGTGCGCTGTAAAAAAAGATATAGGGGAAGGATAGAAATAATTGGACCTTTCGCAATCTCATTCATCCAGCGAAGTGCAATGGTAAAGTAGTTATGTGGGTTTTCTATGGTAGTGTCACCATTGTCCTGCTAATCCTGTTTGCCCATAGCAGATCAGGCTCTGCAATAGTAGGTACACCGTGTCTCGACCAAAAAATATCATTAAAACTTCACTTGACAACAGAAAAAGCAAGTTACTTTCCATCTTCTACAAGTTAGTCCCTACTCTAATTATGCTACTTAATTAATACCTGAGACTAGCCTTAAACCTCTCTGCTGTAACGCTTATACCTAAAATAAATAGCTGAAATAACGCGGCAACCCTAACACAGGGCACAGTGTCGAAACCGGCCGGACCCGTCGCGCTTGAGCGAGCCGGGTGAAGGCGCGATTATCGGCACATCACTATTGATGCATTGTCTCAATGGTGATAGCACGGCTAATCACGCACTCAAGTGATTCATTCACGTCTCCGCGTCATTCTACTCTATGTGGATTGTTACTAATTGAATGAAGATGTCGACTGCTGATACAACTGCACACAATTATATTATTCCGTGGATATTATTACACTATGCGAGATGGTAAGATAGAGAATGGAATAATTCTGGCATCTAATAATCTTTCTAACGGGTCTGGGTGGTGTGTGTCGTTGCGTGATGCTCTTATTGTGCGAACCGAGTGGAGTGTGAAGGCTTGCGATTGTCGGCACATCACTGTTGACGCATTGTCTCAATGGTGATAGCCCGGCTAATCACGCGCTCAAGTGTTTCATTCACGTCTCGCGTCATTCTAGTCTATGTGGATTGTTACTAATTGAATGAAGATGTCGGTTACTGATACAACTGCAGGCAAATTATATTGTTCTGTGGAAATTACACTCTGTAAGATGGTAGAATAGAGAATGAAATGATTGTGGCATCTACGAATCTTTGTAACGGGTCTGAGTGGTGTGAGTCGTAGCGTGATACCCTTATTGAGCGAACCGAGTGGTAGTGTAAGCTTGTGATTGTCGGCGCATCACTATTGACGCATTGTCTTAAAACTCTTAATGGTGGTAGCTCGGCAAATCACGCACTACAATTGTTGGCAAATTATTTTGTTCTCCGGATATTATACTCTGCAATATGCTAGGATGGAGACGAATTTTTGTGACATCAATAAATATTTCTGTTGGGTTTTGTTAGTCGTATTCTTTGAGGCCTTAATGCTACTTACCTATGCTACTTACCATATTTTTGGGTTTAATCAATCTATCGTTGAGCGAGTCGAGTACTAATGACAGAAGCGATTATCGGCACATCACTATTGATGCATTGTCTCAATGGCGATGATTTTCGTGGCAAATCACGCTCTCGGAATTGTATGGGTGATTCATTCACGTGTACGCGTTACCATGTAGACTGTTGATTAGAATTGAATGTGGATGTCGTTTACTGATACATTAGCCTACAAACTTATTACACAATATCATGAACACAATGGTTGTACAGGATGTGCATGAAACAAGGGCTGAGAGATATATACACATACATACATATATATACATGACATGATTGCTGTTCTTTGAAATTGTCTAGGTAGGTACTTATATTTTTTGGGTTGTTCAGTTTCCTTACTATTATATAAACAAACAGTGACCGTTTTACAATATACAAGAAAAACGGCATTTTTTTCTCAAAACATTCCATTTGAGACCGTGACGGGCCACAATGGCAGGGTCGGCGCTACAAAGCGATGCCACACGATATCTCAATCAGCGAGTGAATGAAACATCATGCCGAAACAGTCGCCGTTGAACCAGCCCGCCGGACCGTGACCCGGGGGTCGTGCCCCCCGGCTCTCCGAGCAGGATTTGTACGGAATCTAGTGGCTCCACTTTCAGGACGATTCGTTTGTCTGAACATCCTAAAAATACACCAAAGTAGGTTTAGTCGTATATTGTTGATTGCATTTCGCAGACAATAATTCTAGGCCTAAACAAATATCTAAAAGGCTTCTTTGTACTGTTTAAATTCTATTATCATATATACTATCATACTTTCCGTGGCAAATAACAAAAATGGTGGACTTCCGTCTTTGATTTAAACTCATCACTTCTACGGTATCATAAATATACGTTCTCCAACAAAGCAACAAGCCTTTCATCATGTTTATGCCTATTAATATTGTCGGAATCTAAATAATCATCCATAAACACGGCAATTATTAAACAATCTCCATTTCTGTTACACCAGTCACAATAATTACTACGAACATGAACCAAAATAATGTCCATAAATGGCCCCATAAACGCGCCATCAACGCAATTGAGATAAGTATCGAAGTATTAAACACGCACTGATGAGACATCTATTATCTTTAGTATCACGACAGCTGTGAAAAAAACAACTAGATTCATACATTGGATCAAATGTTTGTGATGAAAGATTATTTATGTCAGATCTAGGTGCCACAGCGTTTTAAAACTCCTATGGCGTTTTTGATGCTGACAAATCTTACACGGGTGAGGATGATATTTCGTGTGTAATTTTTAGGTCATAATTATTCTGTCACGATCTGTTGATGATTGCATATAAAAGTCTACGAAGATCGACTACAAAATAGTGAACCATAGAAGAATCATACACAGTTTCCGATAAAAGTCCCACAAGACAGATATTTTACTATTGCGAGTATTGATTTTGTACTCACAAATGTATGTCTGCCTAACTTAAACATTCTGTAACGATAATCTTGGAGCCGACTTCTAAATGCCAAGTATTTTATGAATGTATTCCGCGAATTCAATAGAAGCATTTGCGGGAAGCGATAGGTTTATGTAGAAATGTTACGACAATATTATTCTTAATCTAAAATACACACACTCAAGTCTCGACAGTCACACACAGTCTCCTCGACATACTTACTTATATATTGTATGATGTATCTGAAACCACAAAAGACTTTAAGAGTTTGACATCAGGATTCTTAACAAATGACTGATCGATCACGAAGTAAGAGAAAAAAATATAACATCTTTTAAACGACTAGATATATTTCAAAACAATGACAAATTCTAACCACACCATAAATAACGCAGTAAAACTGAAATAAAAATATTAAATAACACAACGCCGCCCGCACCATTTTTTAACAATGAATTGGTACAGAACCTCGTATTTACAAAAAACCTTTACAAGTACTTGAACAGCTTCGGTCAATCGTTGCTCTCAAATTACAAGTTAAGTTTAAAGAGAGGCGGAAAAAAATCGTGAATCGATTTTGACAGGACCACCTTTAGGCGGGAGGCGCGGGGTCGACGACCCGCAGGATACTCGGCTCAAATCAAGGCTAGATAAAACTGGAATATTTTGAGCGAGCCGTTTTTTGTGTATCATAATCGTGGCTTTGTTTCGCAATGGTTTATTTGTTTGTCGGAATGGTTGGGTTAATCGCTCGGAACGAAGGTTGTTGCTTAGATACATTCTTTGGAAATAATTAAGTGGTTGACCGGTGTAGTGGCTAAACGGTTGGCTCACCGTGGTACAGATTACGAGTTCAATGCGAGCACGTCTCAGTAGTATTTCTATTGAAGTTCGTTTTTTTTTTTCATGTAACTTACGAATACTAAGCATACAAGAAAATCTAATTTCCCCCATTAAGTAATATAGGTATCGGTTATGGATTCTAATGTGTTTGCCAAAATATGCTTTTCTGCTGTTGTGTTGTATAAAAATGCCATGAAAACAAATACTACCTTTTATGAAGCTTCGCAATGGATATTTATCACATATGTGTGTATGTGAGCAAAACACAGTGAAGGACTTTTGTCTTTAGAGACAAAACACAGTTTATGGATTCCTATAACATAAATTACGCAACAGGTCATCGCTACAGTCTCGAGGCCACAGGCAGATTCGTGTGTTTTGTGATAGACATCAGAAGCTTTGAGCTACAAAAGATTTTGCGGTGTAAAATACATAGTCACGAGGCAAATATTGATTGTTTCATATGAGTATCAGTGCAATGATCGAATGTATTATCTTACGTCATTGCCGCTCTATCCATTGTACCAAGCAATTTGATACATAAACTCACGCCTTTTTGAGAGCTAGCAGAGGTGCTACCAGGACACGCATGCTTCGCCTTGTGTGTGCCGTCCTACGATGTGACAGGGGGCGAGCCTATCGCCATATCGAGCACAAATTCTCGACTTCCGGCTGATAGTGCAAAGAAAAATCCAATATTCCCGATACAATATTTCCAATAGACCCGGGAATTGAGCCAAAGACCTCGGCGTTGAAATCGTCCCATAGTACAACTGCGTCAACGAGGCAGTCCAAGCAATTTCAAAATTGACAAAAGGTGCTTTCAAAATTACAGTTATAAATACTGAAGTGAAAACTCTGTTTGCATACCCGCTCAATCCTTAAACGAATTGTGAAGTTCTGTCCGTCCGTCACGTCAGGCGAGCCGTCCGTTTTGGGACATGGCTCAGGGAAGTGGGTTCGATGACGGCACCATATTTGAACGGACACTTTTGGTGGGCTCGGTTTTTATAAAACATTTCCAATTATTGACATACTTGTGCCTTTTTGAGAAAAAACGTAGGTCTGCAGGTTTTGGTAAATGAATAGAGTAAGTTATTTTAAGATTCGATGTAGTATCCTTCCTATATTCCTTTTTTGACTAGCGATGCCTTCCTATTCCTGACGCATTGTGGGTGTCTTGGGTCTATGATAAATTATCTTCATAAAACCTTCAAATTGGCCCGCGTGCACATTTGTGGCTGCTTCATTACGTGTAAAATTGCAATATACTTGATAAAGGTTGCAATTTTTTAAAGGAGATCGTTAAGTGCAGGCTCTTTCCAAGATATCGCACTATAAACTTATAGAATAGCAGTAAAGCTCTGGACATCGTGTCGCGATTAGTTTATCAATAAAACCTCATCCATAGGGTGCCTCAATATTTTTAATAAGTGGGTAAAAATAGTTTGCCTCGGAACAAGTACTCGTACTCCATAGCAAGTCTTACACATGACGAACCACAATGGTGTTCGTTGAGAAAGATACGTGTACGCAACTTCATAACAATGTAAACTTTGCTTATTAATTTATTTGCTGGTGTGGCCTACAACAATATTAGCTTCTGCTGACTGCTTTACATAGATATCGTTTCGTTGAACATGGTTCATTCCATTCTTTAACAGACATTTGTATTCATTAATACTTGGCTGTAGTACATAGAATAGAACACTAGAATAATTATAATGGAAATCGACATGCGGGACAAATTATTTATTGATTGGGAATGTTAATAACAGACAATATATCTGGCGAAGAATCAGTAAAACGGGCAAGATCAAATAAATTTATAAAAATATTATCGATAAAATAAAAATCAAAATAAATTTCCTTCAGCATTATTGAATTACTGTGCAAATTTTTAACCGAGCCCTTGTAACTTATCTGCCGGTACCTCGTTTCGGACGCAACCACAAGCGTGCTCTATAAAAATATGTCGCTTACGTAACGACTGGCGAGAAGAGCTTATCTTATTAGAATGTGCTGCATCGCAACGTCTCGAGAACTTGACTGATACGCCGGCCCGCGCCGTGGATGATAAATACCAACGGATTAGTTATGGTACACATAACTATACTAGGAAAAGCGTTAGTAGCGTTCAGGTAAACCAGATTGTAGTGGATGAGGAAAAGCAATAGAAAAAAAATATTTTAATTAATGCTAATGATTTTTAAAATACAGACTTGGTTCCCTTCGGGAAGTCTAGTTTGTGTGGTTATGGATCTGTCTACAATAGCGAACTCACATGTTACATTACGAAAATAAGTTATTTCTTTCTGCATAAAAAATGCATTTAAGCTTTTACTCTGCTCTATCTATCACATACATGTAACTCAATTGTTTTTGGCGTGAGATTTGCCTATGTCGGTCCATTCGCCAATTTTTACACGAAATGTATATGTATACGTATATTATGTAACTGAAATAAAGATAAACCAACAAACTTTCGCATTCATAACATCAACAACAATTTTGAACAGCGATTCGTTTACATCATTGATCAATAAATAAAATGTAAAAGGCTTTACGGACATTAAAACTGAGGTTTCGTTGTTCTCCTGTCACAGGAATTTCCCTTAAAAAAATCAAGGAGCGCCCGCAATCTCCGCCCGCTCTTCCGTTAAGCATATTGTAATTTATCAAGTTAACTGTACCGGGATGTTTCGGATTCCCACCTGTGTGCGGAATCTGATTACTCAAATTGCGTTTAATTCGAGGCAAATTAGACTTTTTGCCGTTTTAATAAGGACTATGGGAGGCGCGGCGCGTTTGCAAAGGTTGTGTCCGGGGCTTGTACTTCAGGGAAGGATGGGGGACAAATAAGTATCCTTTTTAACTTTCTTTTCATATTGCCTTGTTATGTGCGTGTATAAAATATTGCCTCTATCAGGGTAAAATTTTGGTGCAACAACCTTAGAACTTACTTGATTCTATGTATACAACGATTTTTGACCAATTAGATATTTTCTATATCTAAAATCAATAAATTAACTGTCCAGTCCATCTTAATCTCAGTAACCTTAATTAAAACAGTTTAATCGATTTATTGCCAGCTGCTTTTTTCAGACCACCTTTCTATCTCCAAGTGGACGTTCTAATTTATTTGCCATGATGGGTTTAGTCTAAAAATAGCTCGGCTAGCTTCGGAAAAGTCTTAAGTGGGTATGACTAATGCATTGCAATTTTAATTAGCTCAGCGTTGATTTATGTCGTATACTTTTTGCGCCGTCTTGTTACTGTAATGAAAATTGGATTTATAAATAACATTCATTTAGAGCAGCTTTGATATATCGTCGGTGTTAAATAATGTGTAATCGTGTGTAATCTAAAAATTCTAACTTAATATTTTCGTGAACGATTAAGTATGTGTATTTATTAATTTAGCCTCCTTGGCGTAGTTGGTTAGACGCCGACTGTGAAACGAGAGGCCGCGGGTTCGATCCCAGCACCGAGACAAATATTGTGAAGCCCACAAATATTTTCTCGTATTTGTCTCGGGCCAGGGTGTTTGTGAGATCGAAAAGTCTCGTAGTTTCTGATACCCACGACACAAGATGTAGCTTCGCTCTGCATTCTCTGCTGGGGAAAGCTCTGGTCAATTGTTTGGACTTATCCCTGCTGCTGAGTTCCGCTACCGTACATCGCGGCAAACCTCCAAATACCACCCACATAACCTTGGACGTTGGAAATCCACCAAAGTACGTTTCTCCCGACACTTTCTTCCCCGTACTACAAATCTGTGGAACCAATAGCCAGCAGCGGTATTTCCAGACAAATACGACCTCAAAGGCTGGTAACGCATCTCCATGCCCTATGGTGTTGCAGATGTTCAGGGGTGGCGGTGAACACTTACCATCAGGTGAACTGTTTGCCCACTATAATATAAAATAAAAATGTTGGTAATACATAGTGTATGTGACAGTGGGTGTATTTATTTACTTATTTGACTACCAAGCCCTATCTAAATCCTGGAATTATCAAACATCTTATGAATTGTTGTTTAAATTATTTTGTATACTTCTTTTTACTCTAAGATATATGTAATATGTCCTTATCGTTAGCACTGCTCAAAAATTACAATTCAGTGGGTCCCGACATCTACCCTCGTTGCGGTCCTGCCCGCCGCGCCCGTCACTGTTGCGTCACTTATTTACAGTACAACCGGCGAATTCCTAACAAATTGTCCTCGATGGAATTAATTTGCCCCATAATTTGATGTTGTGCTTTATACTTAAAATATTCAGTATTTTAACATGCAGTTTGCGATTTTCACCGCGTATTAAGATGTCTGACCTGTGTTATGTTATTTAAATGAGGTTCGTTTATTTACGGCGCCGAAATTGAGAACATATAGGAGGGTCGATTTTTTGAATCCCTGAATTGCATTTTTTTACAGTAACAATGCGTTTGTGATTGATGTAACGAATTTAATGTTGTGATGTTTTATAGTTTTTAATTTACACTTTATAAAATACATAGTGTAAAGTTGAATTTTATTGCTTAGAGACTTTTTATTTCTTCTATTTAGTCCGGTCAATTTAGACCAAAAAATGAGAGTGAAGTTACATAAAGTCCCAACAAGCTGAATTTCTGTGAAATTGTTCAAAACATAATTATAAACAATGTCTAGAAGTTCCCCATCATTCCCCTGTAAGGAAAAAAATATATTCAAGGTCAAAGATTAAAAAAATGAGTTTTTCGCGATTTTCAGCAAAACGGTAAGTTTTATCATAAAAGTACCTCAGACAAAAATTGTAGATCATAAAATTATCTATAAAAAATGTATCAATACTTTTTTTCTTACGAGCCACCGTTTCTGAGATATAACGATTCAAAAAGTTATAAAAGTTGTTATCGTCATAATATGCATGAGTACGCCACGTATATAACAAGATTGAATTCAATGTGCTGAAGTTTTTAAAAAGAGTAATTCAACTCAACAAGAAGTTATTACCAACGGCATCAGCTTTCTTCTTTCTATGTACGGAGCTCCTAAAAAAACTACCTTTTTAGATAAGCATCGATATGCATGTTTCGTTAAAAATACTAAAAATAAAAAACAAGTTCAATTAGCTTGTCTTCCTCCAACCTCAGTTGCTGCTCACCAACATCTTTTTCGAGTATATTACCAAGTTCAAGTGTCGCTTGGTTATCAGCTAGACCCTACAGACTGGGGTTGGAAGTTGGTCAACAATATATTAGAGCCAGTTCAAACTTTACTTCCACCTGCGCCAGAAAAACTTCTGAACACTATTTTTTGCAACTGCAAAAAGGGATGCAGTGCTAAATGTGGTTGCAAAAAAGTCGTACTGTCTTGTTCTTTGGCATGCACAAATTGACAAGGCCGGTCGTGCTCTAATATTGAATCACAAACAATGGAGGATTCGTTTGACTCCGACGAAGTATCATGGGATACATCGCTATTGACGCAATTTACTTGCATCCAAAATGAAGATGAAGAAGAAGCAGGAGAAGCAGAACAAGAAGAAGAACAAGAATTTGAAACTTACGAATAAGACGAATAAACTTTAACACTTTTTTTAATTTACATCGCTTTTATCTTTCCCAATCTTTGAAAATTTCCGTTATTTTGCAATAGTTTTACATTAAACAGGATCACAACTGACCCGTAGAGTAGGCCTACTGGGGAAACCACGTTAAAAAAAACGCGCTAAGTACACTACCTGGCGTGGAAACGTGTGCATATTATGACGATAACAACTTTTATAACTTTTTGAATCGTTATATCTCAGAAACGGTGGCTCGTAAGAAAAAAAGTATTGATACATTTTTTATAGATAATTTTATGATCTACAATTTTTGTCTGAGGTACTTTTATGATAAAACTTACCGTTTTGCTGAAAATCGCGAAAAAATCATTTTTTTTATCTTTGACCTTGAATAAAAAAACTTCCTTACAGGGGAATGATGGGGAACTTCTAGACATTGTTTATAATTATGTTTTGTACAATTTCACAGAAATTCAGCTTGTTGGGACTTTATGTAACTTCGAATGTC
The DNA here is from genome assembly GCA_949752805.1 of Deilephila elpenor. Classification (NCBI taxonomy): domain Eukaryota; kingdom Metazoa; phylum Arthropoda; class Insecta; order Lepidoptera; family Sphingidae; genus Deilephila; species Deilephila elpenor. The sequence goes on from OX457098.1 coordinate 878,588, forward strand.
TAAATTGACCGGACTAATTGTTAAATATCGACTTTTTTGAATGAATTTCAATATTGCTCATAATCTATCTGTTTATGATGTCTTTGTATTTAAGGAGTATGAAAAATATTGCAACTGATTTTTAAAAATTAGTATCAGTTTAAATTATATGGACATATAAAATAGTAACTATGGTTTGTTGATTCTAATCAACAGTAACTTTACCACACCAATCTACGTGAAATGATACATCTAGAAATGTAATTGCAAGTGAATTAATATTCGTATTGCAATGCAATAAATCATCGCGCGGATACGAACCCGCTAACAACGTAGCGCGTGTGTCTTCAACACACATGCAGTATCCGAGACTGAAATAGGTTCTATTAATGCCTTTTAATTAGAGATGAAACGGATAGTAGTTTGGCCGGATACCGGACACCGGATATTCGGCAAGCTACTAGGCCGGAGCGCCGGATATTCGGCACTTTATTGCGTTGACGCGATCAGTTTGATTTGAATATTGGCACATTACGTTACATTTACCACAGCATCAGTTAGTGCAGGACATCAACACGAGGTGGAACTCTAGCTACTACATGGCAGAATGCTTGTTGGAACAAAAAACGGCTATCTCTCTTTATGTCGCTGAACATGACACACTCACTAATTTGACGATACAACAATGGGGCCTAATGGAGCAGTGCATAAATCTTTTAAAACCATTTGAAGAAATAACGAAAATTACATTTCTGGCCTTTCCTGTATATCCGAGGTGATTCCGCATATTTCTGCATTAAAAAAGTATTTAGACAAAAAGGAGACTGCACAAAGAACACCAGGCTTAGCTCGTATGAGAGCTTCTTTGAAAGCTGAATTGGAAAGTCGTTTTAAATCCTTAGGAGATAATCCAAACTACCTAATTGCTACCTTTTTAGACCCAAGGTTCAAGTCAGACTATTTAGGAGTTCTTGAAACTGAAGAAGCCCGACAGAAAATCATGATAGAGTATAATATAAAAATCTCTTACGAGGAATCTAAAAATAAACGGTGTCCATAACCTATTGGAGTACGATTTGCCTTGTGTAAAATAATGAGATTTTTAAAAATTTTACTATCCGGTATCCGGCCGGATAGTGAAAACAAGGCCGGATAGGCCGGATACCGGATAGTTACCGGATATCCGTTTCATCTCTACTTTTAATCCGTGTTGCGGGAATGTCACAAGTGTGGTCTTTAGATGAAAGATCTGATTATGATTATATTTGAAAAAAAAATTGTATTGAAAATAACGGCTCTTGAAAGATATATTATACAGTTTCACCTAATGTATGTTCTACTGTCAGAAATTGTATTGAGCGATAAGACCGCACTTTGTACTTTTTTCTGTTTATTGACTACTTTTTTGTTGTATATCTGGTGTACAATGAAGCTTTAAATAAATAAATATGAGTATAGAACGCTATGTAGCTGATTGAATCACTGATTCCTTTGATTGCAATCCTCGAAGCAGGCGGCCTGTGTTTGTACCTAGGTGTTTGCACATCTAATGCCATGCCGTGCCGTTACACACGGACAATCAATGATTGCAATAAATACACCCAACAGTCACTCGTTCTGACCCCACACAAACATTCAAGTCTTGTGTCGTGGGTATCAGAACATTCGATAGACTTTACGGTCTCACAAACACCCAAAACGGAAATAAATTACGGATCTTTCTCTGTGGGCGATCGAACCTACGATCTTTGGTTTCAAAGCCGGTCATTGATTTTTTGGTATGATTCCCGCACGGATAATTTGTGCAGTATACATGTAAAATATGAATAAAGCGTCAGTCGTCGAGTATGGGCGTTTGCGTTGGTGGAATTTGCGTTTGTAAACACTCGCGATATGGGATAAGACCTTGCATGCAGCCGTGTTTAATATTTAATATTGCTATGGATTTGAATTTGAAATAAAGGATATTTTATTTATTTATTTAATATCTACAATAACAAGTAGGATATCTCGAAAGTAGGTTTTGGACATTTCTTGATTTCATACCGTAAAAATATAGCGTTATCAAGTATTACAAAGGAATCAACTATAAGTAACATCCGATAGTACAAATTCACAACAGAGGATCGGCAGAGTCCAGAGAATGAAGTCGTTAAACATAACGACCGTGCTTAATGCAGTTTAATCTCGAAGCTCGCCCGGGAGCAAATACCCATCGGGAACAGTTTATTGCAAATTATAACTATAATTAAAATCTTTTAATTTCCACTTCATATTGCCTTTATTACTTCAACCTATCATAATAAGCATCTACAGACGTAATTCGTTTCTCCCTCAATGAAATCATAATATTGATAATTACAAAATTCTTCCATATTATTATTTTATGAGACATTACTAACATCATCAAGGCAACCCAAAACTGGCTCATGATACTTTTCAGCCCGTATGCATGTACTGCCGGGCATAAATAACCTCATGTCCACATCAGCTTTTCTTATCCAAGTAATCATGATTATTTAACATGGCTAACTCTCATAAAATTCTTTCTTATTAAAACTAACACTGTGTAGTGCTTGTAATTTTATAATTAGCACCTGAATTAAGAGCAATTTAATTTTATGTATTGGTCGTTCATTAATTACTAATAGTAGACCAATTACCACTAAGCAATTAAGATTATCGTGTGAAATAGCTGAGCTTACTGAATTAGCTGAACTAGGTAGTTGATATTCATTAGTTTTGGTAAACATCTTGCTCTTAAGATTTTTGAAGAAAGGTGAGATATTATCAGGCTTCCGATGATCTCAAAGATCAAAGGAAATATTACAAATAGTTAATTTATTACCTAAGCAAGTTTTCTATGTGGCAGTGGTAACATTTATACCGCAGACAAAACTTGCATAATTTTAAAAGAAATTAGTTGCACGTTTACATAAGACTCAATATTGCTTTGTTGTTTCAACAGAGCTTGCATTAGGTTCAGAACATCGCGCCCTCGATGCAGGCAGCCTGTGTTTGTACCTAGGTGTTTGCACATCTAATGCTATACCATTACACACGGACAATCAACTGCATTTACTTTACTCTGAGAAAGAGTTTTGTGAGGTAATGTGTGTGGATGTTGCTGCAAAATCTGATTCTAAGGCTCTACTGACAGTAGAGTATTGAAAGTAAAATAAATAAATTGTACTACTTGTATGTAATTGTCGTATTGCAACATAAATAAAGTGGATAGTAAGATAAAAACATATAAGAAGTGGTGGATATTTTCGTCAAGCAAATGATTTTAGTGTCTAGATACTAGTACTCGTTTTTGTTTATAGAAAAATAGCTTTAACAGTCTCCTCGCCATGAAATAACTGTGTCAAAACTTATTTTCCTACTCTCACCGCTCAACTCGGGGGATAAACTGAATTTCGTGAAACCCCTGCGCTGCAGAAATGTAAATTCAAATTCATACTACCTATAATAATAAGCCTTTGATCTTAATTAAATATGTAATACGTCATGTAAATTTATCAAGATTGTTGCAACCTGCATGTCTTCCGAACGATATTGACCACACAATAGCTCTGAACACACAGCCCGTTAATTAAACAAGATAATGCTCGTTTATTTCGGGAGAATGGAACTGATTTTAGGGTTCTTTAATTGAGGAGTAATAATGTAGCTTTTATGAAGTAAAATCGGGTCTTTCTTTTCCTATTTACGTCGTCGTCGTAGCATATTCGGTAATGACTGCAAAAATCGCACATTTACTATAGACAACTTGACCTTTTATATAGTGTCTTAAGAGTATCTTCAGAATACCTTACCCTAAAGCCCAAACAATTACAATCAATACTAGCCATCTGTTCCACCGATAGCATCGCGATGGTAGCATGGAGTCATTAACGGTAACCGTCAGCTCTAATGAATATAGCTATGTAACGCCCACACCGACGTGCTCACTGCAATTATCTCACATAGGACACGGTCACAACGACATCATATTCAAAAGATGAATTATTGAATAAGAATATATTGCAAGCGTCGCAGAAAATCGCTAGATGTTTGAGTTCATGAAACCGTTTTAAAAAGATCCCTTCAGATTTCTTTTGGCTTCGTGAAACTAAGGATCTCTGCTCCCTACAGAATTGTCCACAAGAACGACCCGACACCAGTCAATAACGTTTCATAGAACACTTATTGTATTATATTGTACAATATATTACGGAAAGTGCAATGTGACACCTCCCTCCAGATAGACCTATGACACGTTGTAGTGGAAAAATACTCTTAAGATGATGGTGATAACAGTGAAATTAAAAAAACGTCCAAAATCAATATTTTTTATCGTAAACATTTCTTTATTTAATCATATTTAAAGTTTTAAAAAACCCGTATAACACATAAGGGTCTCCTATGCAGTATGCACACGGTTCCGAACATGCACCTCCCATGTTATCGGCTCTTTAGTTTCGGCCATCAGTTCACACCGAAAGCCGAAATAATAGCGAGAATTAAGAAACAATTACCTTGTAATGCGCTATCATCACGCGGAGCCCGTTAGACTGTGGGCAGGCGTGGGCTCGACCTGTGGGTCACCATCCTCTCTGTACCTCAGTACTTATCCTGGCTTAAAAGGCCTTTAAACATAATAATATTAATTTGGATAAACGGATATTTAATGACAGTTAAGTAAAAATATTTCGTAAATTGTATATTATTAAAAATCTGGAGACGGGGTATGTAATAGCTGTTTAAAGTTCAAGACAATTTTGTTGGATGATTGTAATTTAATAGTAATATTTAATTTAAGTATAAGATTTTATGTATATTCCAATAGAGATTTAGGATAAGATCACATCAACCTCTTCTCGTCCAGTCTGCAATACTATCCTACTACATATCCTTTGGAGTACCGCTCGTATAAACCGTAAATCTCTCGTTGAAACCGCGGGTTTTATCCCCGCACCGACATTAATGTTGGTGACTTTGTCAGATTAATGTTTGGATTAAAGATGTGAGACCGAAAATTCTGTCTTATTTTCACACACAACGTATTTAATATGCACTTATGCAGTATTACTGTCGTGTATTTATATAACCCTCTGGCAAAACAATGTCAAACCCAATTAATATCGGGTTTAATCGGCACAAAGACAGATATAGTTCCCGTTATAGATTTACTAATGTCCTTCATAATTTAGCAGGTAGACACAACACAGGAATTCCAATAGGATCGGGCTATATGTGGAGAGAGCAATTATTTAGCGCGATGCCGGCTGCACCGCGCTGTGTCGTGAAACGCTCTGAAATGTGTCACTGCGCAGTGCGCTGCACCGGTGCGCGGCACGCGATAATCACTGCACTTTACACCGCTCGTGAATACAGTCTAGTGCTTAAGTTGATATTAAAATTATATAACAAGTTACAAATATTCTTGTCGTTATCGGGAAATTTAACGTTAAAATATCAAAATTATTTTGTATAGAGAATATAGAACGGTAGAGATTATCAGGAATTATCCGATCTCTCCGACAAAAAGAAAGGGACAGCAAATCTCTTACTTCGATTCGATTTCCTGTAGAACAGTAGGTACCTTCCTGGTCAGGTTATCGCATAGTACTATTACTAAAAGTATGGACCAATCAGGTTTGCGGATGAGGTAATAACAACAACAACGTACCATACTAGTCATTATTTTTTGCCTCAATTTGTTGAGCTCCCACGTGTAAAAATACGAGGTCAGGGCCTTCAACAACTTAAGTGGTTTCTTATACTCGTACGCTTGGAGTAAGATGTAAAGTTACATCATTCACTTTCTTGTATTAGGACACTCAGAATGCCTCAATAATAAGAGGTTTTTCCATCGTGGAACTAAGTTCAAACCTGTAAAACACAGCTTTTTTAACACATATCGGCAACTTACAATGAGTTCATATTTTACATAATAATGTACGAAAAATTCTCAAAAGAAAACAATATTTACTCCTAACAAAACACATCTGTACTCGCAGGTACAACTAAGAGTATCGCTTTATTACTTGTGTCGTTCAGTTGGTACGGTTCCTATAAATCATTGGCTGTTCCGGGATTAGATCCGAGGCCCGACTCGTTACTGACCCACTGCCTAATGACGTAGACAAAAAACCTGAATGGTAATGAATAGAAGTAAGAAATGAATGAAAAAATTTAGAGCAATGTTGAGCTTAATGGTTACAGCCAGTCTTAAGTAGTGTATGAATGGTCCGGTTTTACCAAGCTAGTTTTGACACTGTCTTGCTGAGAATCGCCGTAATTGTTGTCACAATGCTGTTACTAGACGATAGTCCTTTGTCCAGACTGTGAGACGATACATTCGAGGTGAGATTATAAACGAAATCCTTATTATTCCTTAACCAAATTATATTCCTGTGAAAATTTCATTTGTGGTTTTTCTCCGATCGATGTAATCAATGGACCGATCAGAAAAGAACATACACTTTCCTCAAGGTCTGGCTACGCATCAAAGATTCTTTTTACATTGCGGGTGTTGGTGGTAAGCGGTTAACACTTACCGGCCAATGTGCTCGTTCACCTCTTAATCCACGAAAAACTCTTCATTTCTTTATCTTTAATGTCCGGTAAGGTATGAGCGATTACTCAGGTGTTGTCATCCTTAAGTGGCTCTATAATTTTCCATCAAGAAAACTGCGTAGGTACTTATACTTAAAAATAATACTAGCATCAAATAACCCAATAGATTCAGTAACTCTATAAATCTAAAACAGTTAACACAAACGAAAAACTCATAAAGCTACCGTTTCCAAATAACCACGGACCCCTAAAACCCGATAAACGACAACAAAGCAATCAGTTAACGATTACCTTACAAATGTAAATGGATTTTTTCCTCCCGTCTGATTGATGCCAGCAATCATACAAACGTGAGTTATTTTTACACACACGCAACAGTATTAAATCATTGGTAATCACAATATTAATAATTTGATCCACGCGGTATCCGTCGGTGCAGGATTAATCATTATAGCTGTGATCTCATTCCGTTTGATAAAACTTCTCGTATCGTACGCCCGTTGATACTTAACAGAACTTTTATTCAGAGCAATAACAATCTATCTTTTTGATATTATGAATATTAACCACCGTGTTTACTGTCTATGTTAAAGTTATGAGTTCGAGCCATAATATACTCACAAGAAAGCGGTTTTTTCAACTTGAAAGCTTAATCTATAAGTAACTATAAGATCAGTAAAAATGGTTTTATAGAGATTTAAATTTTATAATTTTCGCAACTTATGAAATCACCCCTTATAATGTAGAAATGAAGGCCTTGGTTCGTACAGGGTTCGTATAGGTACGTGGATAGATAAAAATATCTCAGAATAGTCGGTAATTTAATATGAAAATAGCCGAGAGCTCTACTGAGGCTTCTAACGATTACTATAATCGACATAACACCTGCCCTTTAAATAATGTTTATTTTATTACGCCAACTAATCCATCAAAATCGCCACCCACCATTAACTCAAGGAAAAACCTTTCGAAAACAAATTGTTTCCCGAACCGCATTGAAATCAATTAACCATCGCACAAAACGCTCGACTAGGCCCATTCAAGTGTTCATTCCGCGGCCGTATATGGTACGTACAGAGATTTCCAATTAATAGCCAATTACATCATCAATGTCCTACATCGAGTCGTGATGGGCGAGACTAATCGATTGGACAAACACGACCTCATCTTACCGTACAAGGCACGCCACTGGCCCTGCAACAAGTTTACGTTTGCATTTGAACAACTTATCGACATTAGTTGACGATTGGTTTACGTGCACTGATTTTAGCGAATCCTCTCCATCCAGGAGTTGTTGGTGATGATGTGACTACGCCGTAAAGTGGAAAAAATGTTGGGCTTTTTATTGCTGTGAATTTCATTGAAATCGGATAAATAGTTTTTGTGTTATGAGAGCATAAGTTTTGATAAAAACAATTTATATCACAATAGTTATTATTCTCAGTGGTACACTTCGTGTGCGGAAATATGTATAGCAGATATTTCATATACAAAACAGGTATATATCAGATTTCTATCGTCTAATCTGGCTTAAGATCGCGGAGAGTGAAAATATAAAGTTGTTGCTCGGAGTCGGAGCAAATGCGAGCGCAATTAAGGTATTAGTGTTAGATTGACATGTCGTATGACGTCATTATTGCGGGTTATTAGCGCGTCAGTCACAATATTGTGGATAGAAGTGAGTTAAATTAGTATCGGCGTTCTGAGCTCGGTTGAAACGTATTTGGAGCGGAATGTGTCACAAAATGATTGCATCCATTTGTATACTATCATAGCTTAATGGCAGGTATTAATGTATGCAATGTAGACTTAACGATGCAGCTGCATTTTAGGCTCAGATATTTAGGTTTGCTTTGTTTTTGCCTCAATATTACTTGATAAATTCGATGGAATAACATTACTGTTTTAATAACTACAGTTTGTCCCACAATTAGATCACGAGGGTCAGAATTAACGAACTTTAGATTTTAACAATATTTTTTGGAAACCATTTATACACCCAGTGCAAGGAAGAACGTAAAAACCTACACCACAACAAATCCGAGAAATGAATGCGGAAGAGCTTACCATCGGCTTAAGCTTAGACATTACAAGTTACGCATATCCGATCGCGCATAAAGCGTACAATTGTATCAAATGAAACGGCATGAGTACGAACAAGTCAGTGTTGTAACGCGAGATATTATCGTGGAGATTGCGGACGTGTGGAGTGTGGACTGTACCTACGACAACGTTCGGATAATGGTCGCCAGATTTCGCAATAATCACTCTGCTCTATTAAGTTGGGTGTGAACCGCCGAGATACGAGACTACCACGGTGAGATCCTTAATTTGTCTCAATTGGTAAAATTAACTCCATTAGTTTATATTTCAGTTGATTAGATGCATATGTGGTTGCGGTTATCTTCTTTCGTCAGTAGATTCGTCCCCACTCGCTGAAGGTCTGAGCTAAATTAAAAAATCTGCTCAATTTGTTGATTAAAAACACACAAGGATTAGGACTATGATAATAAATAGTACTCACTATTTCTAAAATCATTCTGCCCATTAGTAATCTATGTTTCCTATTTCAGCAAATAAATAATTAAAATCAAATTCCTAATATAAGAGTAGGTGAGGCGCTAGTGATGTGTGAGCGCAAGTCACCACCACGGGTCAGATGGTATCGCACAATGGGCCAGTACCGGTGCCGTGATGGTATCTCTACCACTATCACTACCATAGATCATCGCGCCTTTAGATTGTTCACACTTTATAGATAAAGTATTTGAGTGTCCACTTGTCTATCCTGTTTGTTATTAAACTTCGTACGAGATGGTGAAGATAACGTTAATTTAAATCGTAGAATCTCACATAAAAAAATAATTAAGTATATTCCATGATAGTACAGTAGTATAGGGCCATTGGATATGTTTGACGAGATAGATTTCTTTAATTATATTTTCATTTCGTTAATATATTCTGCCATGTAATATGTATTTAATAACTAATTATATATCATTTAATTGGTTTGTAGCGATGGCGTGGACAGAAACACATATTAATCGTTAATCAAACAAACCTTTCCTTTTAAAGAAATGTTCCCTCTCTGTTCGGGGATGGAATCTGCATTTTGTCGTTTTACAGCTGGCTTCATGTCACTGTACTAGGCTGTCATATTGTCAGGTGGAAAATAAATTTAAAGTTTTATGTACATTCAATTGAAATGTATTGAAATTGAATATACATTTATTGTACTTTCACCGACTATAAAATTTAACAGCAAAACTAAATCGTGATTATTGACATAATGGTTGTACATAACCTACTTATATTCACATTATTACATATTTATCATATTTATTATATTACTAGAAACGGTCGTCCATAGAACATTACCCGTTTAAAGGCTTTTATTTTGCTGTAGAGGAAATGGTAACAGAACCATTGATCGGTGTCTAAGATGACATTAATGATAGGGTTGCAAGTCATGGAACCGGGGTCGTAGTTTAGCATTGAACCAGTATTTTGTGTTGAATATTTAATTTTAGTGCCATTGCATTTGATCTCGATTAATATATTAAGCAAATGCATATAGCTTAAATTATTGACTTATGGCAGCTTTCGTGGCACGATTGATTATAGACGCCTACTGTAAAAAGAAAGGCTACAGGTTCGATCGGAGTATGTTAAGTCTCTCGTAGTGTCTGTAGCCCATGAGACAAGACTGTTATGTCAAAGTGGCATCAGGACTGTGATTATGAATTTTGTTTGTATTTTCTTTTCCCATTGAATAATAAGACGGCAAGATGTGTCATAGAAACAGTATATGAATAAAGTAGTGGTAATTTTTTTTATCCTAGATAAGTTTTCAGCGATATGTGTAACGCGAAGCAAAATAATTATTCAACAAGCAAAAAATCTTTAAAATAATGACGCATACTTATAAGATATAAGTGTGATGAATATACATCAGGTCTTTATACTCAAATAATGAACAAGTTTCTTAATAATTGTAATATAACGCAGATATGCCCACGCTAGCACACACCCACTCACGACATTGACTCACCACATCCCAATTACAGAGAAATATTTGTACAAAACAAGAATAAAATAAGCATTCTTTAAACAGTAGTCGTAAACGTACCAAATATGCGCAACTTTGTTAAAATTCTTCAGCATTTGTTATTTAAAACAGGGGAGTGTACCGTTGTATGACAAAGTGGTTTCATGGCCCCAATGCGGAGTCAGAAAAGTCAAGTGTTCAAGAATCTTATAAATATTGATGTGGAAACTTCCTTTATTTTCACACAACGGTCTTGGACTAAGGAGGGCCAGGTGCGTTCCGGCTCGTAGGTGTTACGTGGGTGAAAGCAATTTAGCACGTAAATCGCGTGGTCCATTTTGCTCTTGTCCTTAAAGAAATCTGTGATTAACCACAAACACACATCGTGACTTCAAGAAATCATAGCCTTGGTATACGAGTAGAATCTGTGACCTCCAATCCATCAGTTTGGTTCGTAATCAGGACCAATATTACATAAAGAGCATAACGTAATTGCAGTGCAAGTACAATAAACAGTTAGCAGTACAAGTGAGATTAATAACCGCGTGGGCGACCTCCCACGTGCCCGGAGGCTGAGCTAATGCACTAGACTAATGCTAGACATTACTCATTCATAACCTTTACTTTACGACGCTCTTGTTTGCTACTGATTACGTCAGCAAACGCATTGTACCTGATCATGGTAGCACCGTATCAATTGAGATGATTTGAGAATGACGATACGAGCGGGTCACTCTCCTGAAAGCAAGCGTCACAGCTGTCACAAAACAAGAGAAAACTACTCAAAGATTAGGCATTGTATGGGACTATTCTGCGCACACCACTCACTTATTATGCACTGCACTGCCCTGGTTACCATGAGACATAAGGTGTTAAATGTCTTAATGCACAGCAATTTCACTGGCCTCAATGTCTTTCGAACCTAAACATAATAATGCTTACACTCTGCTGCTAGGCAGAAAATAGAAATAGTCAAAAGCATGGTAAAAACCAATATTTAAAGATTCCTTGGCTTTTATAATAAATAATGGGGCATTTCGTCAAATTCGTTCGTATCATTTATACCTACGCTAACTGGCTCTAACAATGTTTTCGTCATTACTATTAATAAAAGCCTCAAAGCATTATTACTAAAACAATTTGACCGTAATTTTCCCTTAATTGCTCTTTTACAACTTATTAGAAACAGGTTTGATTATAATCAAGCAATGTAAATAAAAGTTGCTTCTAACAACAATCTTGATCATTTCGGCCCACGCGAAAGTGTTATGGACATAAACTTCGAACTATTTAACGCCTTAAAAGATGTTAATAAGATGACATCATTCCATGTCATAAATTGGACTGCACGATGCGTTATTTTTAACATGGGCCGTATAAATTGTACGTTATAGATAACTGAGTTCTATAGGTAATAATAATGAATATTATATTTAGTTTTTTAAACTATAGGTAATAATAAGTATATTCATTATGTACATAGAGCTGAACTCACTGTAAGATGGTATGCCTTGTGTGGTGACTGGTGGGTATCAGACACTACGTGAGATTATTGGTCTCATATAATTTATATTTATTATTTAAGTAACGTATTATTGTGGTACTATGTAAGGAACCTGTAAAGAAATTCAGATAATAAACCTTATTCTTATAATCGAGAGTACGATTGAGAGGAGTTAGGATCAGTAGCATTTGAGAGAATATCGCACACAAAAACATTTAAACATACTTAAGGGTCGATAAATAGACCTTTTTTTGAAATCGGTCAAATAGTTTAATGTTAAATGTACCCAAACCGGCACACGAATCCCGTTCACATCAGAGTGAACTGTGGTAACTGAATCGAGAACATTAATTTACTCATATAAAAAGTGTTACGATATTTGAGATGGGACCGTTATTTTTCATCAAGTGCCTCCTTAATTCGTTCCTCACGGGCTCCGCTAATTTCGGTATTAAAAATATTAAGTTACCAACGCGCCACAAACTCGATGCTGTGATTCCTTGTGCGGTGTGCAATCAAAAAGTAAAAAATAACTATTTTTGGCGCGAAGTGTCACCAGAGATCGGTAAATCTTTTTTGCCAGTATCAGGAATTATAGTCGATTTTTTTCTTGTATAGAACATAGGATTCTAGAAAAGAACTATTACATGTTTCCCGTTTAGGCACAATTAAATGAATACGGTTGTTGCTTCGTAGATCGAAATAACAATTCTAGGCTGATTTCCTTTGCTCGCTCCCGTAAACAAGCAAAGGAAGCCCACAGCCGAGAAATGTAATGGTAGGATGCTTTTAAATCATGGTTAAATACATACATACATAAACTCACGCCTTTATCCCCGAAGGGGTAGGCAGAGGCGCCACTAGGACACCCACATTTCGCCTTGCATGTTCCGTCCCACGATGTGATAGGGGGCGAGCCTATCGCCATATCGGGCACGAATTCTTGACTCAGGGCTGATAATGAATAGAAAAATCCAATATCACTTTGCCCGACCCGGGATTCGAACCCGAGACCTCAGCTTTGTAACCGTACCGTAATACAACTACGCCACCGAGGCAGATAGTTAAATATAATAAGTAATTATGTTGATTAGTGTGAAACATTTCAATAATTGATTAAGAATATTTTATATGGGCTTCCAGATCGTCGATTCGTTGAGAATAGAAAAACACGATGAATTTGGGTAAAATGTTAAAATCATAATATTTTACATACAAAATCTACGTGAACAACTTGAGGCTTATATTACTACACTAAGTTAAAACTTGTTTGTAGTAGGATTTGTAAAAAATCAAGTTATTAAATTACACCGGTACGCCACCAACCCGCAGTAATAGTCTAAGAGGTAGCAACGTTTTTGAGAGAGAATTTCAGGTGGGCCAGTTTTTAGATATGCTATCTCTCTCACTCTCCCGGACGTCATACAGGCTATCTGGCTGGCGGTAGTGGTTGCGTTCGTCAGTGCGCAGCCTACCTATACAGGTAAAATATCGAATTTTAAAATCATTTTAAGAAGCTTTTTTCCTTTATTATTATTTTTATTGAACTTTTTGCAACATGAATCTATTATTGCCAGATATTTCTATTGTTGTTTAAACTGTGCCAGACGCTAATTTTGAATTAAAAAAATATTATTTTTCAAAGTATTTCAGTATGGCTGTAATTTTTATATGATGTTATTTAAGTATCTAAAAACCTAAATTTAATTTGCCAGACAATAATTCGATTGTTAAACCTTCAGCCAGACCGATCTAAAAGTGAAAAGTGATTGGGCATGTTGAAAGAGTACAGACAATCACGTGTTATTTTTAATGTGTATAACAAAATTGTATTACAATGACTAGCGAAAAATTAAAATGTGGTTTTTGTAAAGACAGAAATGGAAAAATAATAACTTTTGTTAAAGATACATTAAAAAAGTGTAAAGAAGTTCTGCAAATACGTGTAAATTTTAAACTGAAATACAGGGTATATCAAGACCGCGACCGAAAACGAAGCCAGGTGGTAGTATTAGTGACTTCAGACAAAATGCAAGTAAAAATTTCGCAAAAAAAATCGTCAACTTTTTTTGTAATTTTTTACTAATCGTCGTATTTGGGTGATAAAAACATAATTTTCCTAAAATAAAGATGTAGACCTCTTTATTTTTAAACACGCAATGGTACATAAGGGTTTAAATTAGTATTGGTTCCGCCATATTTATATATTTGTATAATTATTGATCGATGTTTTCTATACATATTTCGCGAGGTTGGCAGTACTGCAATGAGTGCTGTGTTGTGTCATATTCCCGCTATTTTCCCTTTCCCTCTAACGCACGCCTGACCTAATATGTCTGTACTCCTTGCGCGTACGTCGCGCGGGAGCTACGGGAAGTGGGGACGCGCTGTGCCCCACACGTACTTCGCTTCGAACCGCCGCACGCGCCGCACATGTACTCGTAAGGACGTAAGTGTTCCCGCCGCCGCTAACCCGCATGTGCAAATGGCGTTCCGCTAATCCGCGCTATACTGTGTAATCGCACCCCGCTTTGTGTGTACCAATTGATAACTAAGGACTTACAACCGCAAGGTTGATGCTAGCATAGCTATTTTACGGGACAAGCCCCTGTTCGCGCGAGTGTCGTGAATAAGTCGACGCCATCGCGCCGGGACCGCGTGCCACCTCGCCGAGGATGCAGATGTCAAGGTAAGGCGTGCACATCCCTTGCTCCCGATCCAACCGCATCGCACCGCGAATCAGCCCTTTGAAGGGGATGATAAAATACAGTCCACTCATTCGTACTTGCCAACTCCGCCTAGCTACCGCTTAGCATCAGCCCCTTTAGGAATCAGATAGGTACACATACCCACTTTTAAAAATCAGGTTTACTTTAACCTCCCCCGCGCACCGCACAAAAACGCGTTGGGTCAATTACGCACCATAAATTTGGTCACTTCGCGTCGGATTAATATCGTCTTTTGGTGCAACGTAATTTGCACCCAATTCGTTTATATAATATATATATTTCGCTTAGTTTTACCGCATACCGCCATTCGTTAATCGCTTAAGAAATTATTATTATATAAAAATGTCGCGTTCAAGGACAAAGGGCGCCGAATCACCCGTGTCCGACAGTGAGCTTACTTTAACGGAAAGTAAGCGAAACACATATTTTGCAATCATACAAAATATTTTCGATAAGTCGCAAAACGCATTCACTAGTGAGGAATGCATGGAAACATTTCTCAGTTCAGTAGGATCGATCGATAGATTATCAGAACAATTTCGAGATTCAGTTGATGATTATAACCGCGCTTTGCTTAAGTCTGATCCTACTAGTAAACCAGATTTTGAATCTTTAATTTCGTTTGAAGATTTATATTGCCGCATAAAACGCGTCTTAGCACGTGTTGAATCCACCCATTCGGGAGTGGACACGTTTCCGAGTCGCAATGTTTTAAAACATAAAAAACCATCTTTGCCGCCGCTAGAAATAATGTGCTTTGACGGTGATATTCGCAACTGGCCTTTATTTTACGCAAGTTTTAAATCTATTGTACATGATAATACAACGTTATCAGATAGTGATAGGTTATATTGTGACTGTTTTGCATTCCAACAAAACAGATATTATGTGTTGAATAAAACACACAGCGTTGAGGTGAAGAAGCGAGTGTAAAATCGACTATTGTTTCATTGTCTATGGTTAAAAACTTACCAAATTGTCCATGCTTCTATACTTATCTCTTTCTCTCACCAGCGTGCGTCCCTTTCTAATCCGTAGGACGCTTGCCCAATAGCTGGCAACTTCATAGTGTCTTCAGCTCACCAGCAAGAGACTTGCTGCAACGCTGTGTGTTTTATTCAACACATAATATCTGTTTTGTTGGAATGCAAAACAGTCACATTATGTGTCTTCTAAAACACACAGCGTTGAGGTGAAGACCTGTTTGGTATCTGCTGGTGATCATACAAACGCTATGATGATTAAGTATAGTTAGTTAGTAATCTAGAATTAAAAATATAATTAGTCTGTACTAAAAATAAAAATTGTAATTTAATTAAACTTTGTATATTCAATACTTGAAATTAATCCAGTCAATAACTTCTTAAATCAAAAATAAAGAACTAAATAACTTGTAGAATATGATTATAAACAAAAATCAACACTATCTGAATTTATAAAACATAGAAAATAATAATAATGATAATAATAACATGAATTTATCTGTAACATTCAAGGAAAAACAATTAAAATAATCATAATTACAATCTAATTAAGAGATCAACAATCTTATACTACTTTTAAAATATCTGACATCTCTCCTTCTTAATAAAATTCAGACTAAATAATTTGGTCAAAGTTATCTTTTAAAAAATCAACATTTGGCTTATCTTTATTAATTATCTGATCTACTGCACGACAATAATATCTCTGAAAGGTCTTCATATTTTTCCAATTCCCCCTCTGAAGTATCTTGTCCACTGGCTGATTCTCTAACCAGCTTTTGGATGCTACTGCTGACCTGATACTCCCAGGTGACGCATCAATCTTTGATTCTATAAATATTTTTCTTACCCAACCAGATATTATAGTTTTAGTGGCTGGTCTGACCTTTCCAGCCAGGGTAATAAACAAGGCTGTGACAGTAGGGTCTGTTTCTCTTCTCTCCTGGGTAATGTCAATAAGTTCCCTTATATGGGTGACTGGACAGATTTTTTTGTTTGGGTGCTTTCGCAGCAGCCAACCTGACTGTCTGTGTGTCTGGCAGTCAGTCTTTGAGCCAAACTTCGGCCACAGACTAATTTCGTCTTCCTTCAGACTGAGGTGCTCCGGACTAATGTCTAATAGTGTAAGGTCGTGGATTCTGCGACCTGAGGCTAGTAACAGTATTAGCACTGTTCTTCTGGATATCTGATATATAGACCTAGAATCTACTGGTCTGTCTAACCAATTGAAAAGAATTTGTGTGTCCCAAATTGGTAATCTGTTTAAAACCGGCTTGGCAATTGAAATGGCTTTCAAAACTTGGTTTGTAAAAAATTTGTTACCAAAGTCTGAAGGTGCACAGAAAGTGGCTACTGCTGATTTATGGACTAATATTGTTTTATAGGCTAATTTGTCCTCTAGAAACAATTTTGCTAGGAACCTTGCTAGATGTTGATCTTCTGGTGTTCTTGGGTTCACCTTATTTTTGTTGCACCAAGATAACCATCTTTTGATTGGGGCCTTGTATGTTACCAGTGTGGATCTTCTCCAGCTACTCTTCAACAGGTCTATCTCCTCTGCGGACCACTGGGTAACCTGCTCTGTCCACCCCCAACTTTCCACGCCAGAAGCCTCAGTTTGTCTACTTGTGCCGGGCATCTCCCTGTGCTGTAGTCTTTCAGGACTCCTGAGAGGTTCCGTATTAAAATTGGTTGCTCTGTCGCTCGAGCTCTCAAGTCGGGCAGCCAGAAGCATTTGGTCCACTCTGGGGCTATTATTATGTATGTTCCTCTTGCCGAGTTGAGGTGAGCCAGAACTCTTGGCATCAAGCTGGGAGGAGGGAATACCCAGCCCAGCTGGTAGTCCCATTGCTGGCTGAATGCATCGCAAAATGCGGCGGAGCCATCTCTTGCATCCAGCGTGGCATACACTGGGACGACGGCTGTTCGGCAGGATGCGAAGAGATCTATCTCTGGGACACCCCAAACCCTGAATATGGCCTCCGTGGCCTCGGGTAGGAGCTTCCACTCGGGAATTTTTCTGCCTCTGGAGAGGCGGTCCGCTATGCCGTTTAACCTCCCCGGAAGGTACGCGGCAGAAAACATGATGTTTGCTCTTTCTGCGAGTTCTAGTAATCTGGTGGCTAGTTTCAGCAGGGTTACTGAATGTGTTCCTCCCTCGTTCCTGATATATGATATCAGGGTCCTGTTGTCCGACTGGACTAATACGTGGGCGTCTCCTAGGACAGTAATATGACTTTCCACTGCGGCGAACACGGCGTACATCTCTTTTACATTTGAGTGCCATTTCCTCTGGCGTGAGGTCCATCTTCCGGAGATGTACCTGTTGTTTAATTGGGCTCCCCAGCCTGTATCTGCCGCATCTGTAGTCAGAAAATGAGTCACACCTGTTCGCTTTATGGGTGTTGAGTCTTGTTCTATCCTGTTCAGCCACCATTTCAAGTCCTGCTGAACAGGTGGGGGTAGGTCTCTCCTCTCCCTCGGTCTGTTCTGTTTGAACTTTCTCAAGAAGAGTTGCAGGTTGCGACAGTGTAGTCGACCCCTTGGGATCGCATAATTTGCAAAGTTCAGCGAACCTGCTAAACTCTGCGCTTCTTTCAATGAACAGCTTTCTCTGTTCAATATCCCTGAAAGCGCTAACCTTATCCTGCTTACCTTCTTTACAGGCAGTTTGACCAGGTTCTGTTGTGTGTTCCACCGCAAGCCCAAGTATTCTAACTCCTGAGTGGGTTCTGTTATACACTTCTGGTGATTTATGTGCCATCCCAAGGTTTCCAACATTCTCAGTGTTTCCGCAACCTGAGAAATAAGTATCGACCGGCTCTGATTGGCCAGGAGAATATCGTCTAGATATACTAAAATTCGGAAGCCTTGTGAACGTAGGATCTCCGCAATCCAATTTGTTACTGTGGCAAATATCTTTGGTGCTGCTGAAAGGCCGAATGGTAGGCAGGTCAATTGCAGCACCTCGTCCTTGTAGACTACTCTGAGAAACCTCCTGTGCGACTCTGCTATTGGTAAGTGAAAATAAGCCTGATGGATATCTATCTTTGTTAACCAATCCTGAGTCTGTAAAAAGTCTGCTACATCGGTCTGGGAGATTAATTGAAAGTGCTTTACTGCTATGTATGAGTTGAGACCTCTGAGATCGAAAATAGGACGCCAGTTCCCATCCGATTTTTTTACTAGAAACATGTGACATAGAAAACCCGGATCCAACATCTGAGGGGCTTCCAAAATACCCTTCAGTTTTAATTCCTGAATGGTCTCTGTCATCTCCTGTGTCTCTCTGGTTGCAAATTTCTTTAAAAAGTGCTTGGTTGGGTACTGCAGAGGAGGCTTCCTTAGAAATGGAATGCGAGTGCCTGTTATCAATTTTAATATATGATTGTTTGCACCCTGTCTCATCCACAAGTGAGCATACTCCTTTAGGCACCCCCCCCTGAAGGACCCTGCTTGATAGTCAGAATTGTTTATGCTGACTGATGTTGGGTGATGTGTTATTTGTTCTTTGATTTTTACGAAAGGGCTGTTTGTTTTTAAATCTTGGGTTCTGTTTCTTTACAGTTTTGTAATCTCTATTGTGAGGCCTGTGTGTACTCTGATGTTTCCTAATATAACCCTGGGAAGTATGCATCATCTTCTTTTCCTTAACATAAGCAGGAGTGTTTAGCCATGTTTGTGAACCACCTAAGGAAGATATAAGTGGTTGCAATGCTTCACGGCTAAAAAGGTATTCAGTGCTTGGTGGTATATTTTGGAGAGCAACTCTGATATTTGGGTTTGTAATCTCCTTAAGGAGACGGTCTCGTCTCACCTCAATGCATTCTGCTCTTTTTCCACACACAATCTGCATTGCAGTTTCTGATGCTTTGTATGATGGTGAACTAGGTCCAAAGATGTTTGTAATTTTTTCAAATAATGTACTAGGGTTCAAATTATTAGAATTGGCTGATGACCAATCAAGTAATTCTTGTAACCCTGACCTTAGTAAATCTCTTTGTTCCAGAATATTATTAGATAAACTCGCTAATAATGTCTCAGTGCCCGCTAAAAAATCCTTGGTCTTGTTAAGATGACACAACTCCTCATTAACCTTGAGGCCCACAAAACCGGGAGTGGCTAGACTAGACTGTAATGCTTTCTTATACCGAATACCCTTCCAAGTAGGTGAATCAAATTTCTGTAGGTTAATAAGTTCCAAGAGACGTTCCCTATCTGCCTGTTTTATAACTGTTCTCTCATCGAATTGTGTGTCTAGACTACCTAACGAAAGCTTGCCTGTTGACGTACTGGGACATGTTAGGAATTGAGATGTTGATGGTGTTGGATTAATAGTTTGCCTAATGTTTTCTGTATTGCTGGTCTGTGTTGTAAGTTGTTGTGAGTTAATTAGGTATTTGGATATATAGTCTACTTGTTGAATAAGTACGTCTACACGTGGGTCGTAGTGTGACGGACTATGTTTGACCTTGGGTCTTTTGTTTGGTGGCAGTGATGCCCTATCATCTTCATCCTCCGAGGATGAAGACGATACAGAATATTTCGAGCTCACCCTCGAATGCCGATCTCCATCCGAAGCATCAGTATTCGAATTTGGCTCGCCATTACTTACTTGTTGGGTTTCTTCTGGATTCATAATTGATGATCCCCAATGCAGCCTTCTTGACAAACGCTGTGTGGTTTTCAACACTTTGAAACACTAATTTATAACTTATTCGAAACTTTTCTTAAATTATTACGTTAACGGTCCGATTTTACAAAACGCTATGAAGTTGCCAGCTATTGGGCAAGCGTCCTACGGATTAGAAAGGGACGCACGCTGGTGAGAGAAAGAGATAAGTATAGAAGCATGGACAATTTGGTAAGTTTTTAACCATAGACAATGAAACAATAGTCGATTTTACACTCGCTTCTTCACCTCAACGCTGTGTGTTTTAGAAGACACATAATACCTAATTAGTAAACTTTCACAAAAGGCTAAGCACGTGTTCTCGGGTATTACGCCGTGCGCAGAAAATTATACAATTATACTGCAATGTCTTATTGATAGGTATCAAGACATTCGTACACTCGCGTCCACTTATTTGGACCAAATGATTAACTTCAAAAGTATGGGTTCCGCCTCAGCGTCTAAATTCCAAGAGTTTTTAGAACAATTTATTACCGCAGCAAGCGCTTTAAAAAACTTGCAATTGGATGATTTAGCGGATTTCATTCTGTTGTACCTCGCCTTGCGGAGACTTGACACTGAGACGGTTCATGCCTTTGAAGAAAGATACCGCGATGTAGAAATACCTACATTCCGCGATTTAAATGAATTTATTCGTAGTCAGTTTAAAATATACACTAACACGCAAATAAATTCCACCGGTACCAATATCCCGCGAAATAATAATTTTGTTAGAAATAAGCCTCGTAATCACGTACCTAACCCGCAGGCCTACACGCTGGTCTCATCACCTAGTCAGAAATGTCTTTGTGATAATTTCGTTCACGCTCATCTGTTTAAATGTCCTAAATTTAACCAGTTTACTACGCCTTCCGCACGATTTAAATGTGTTAAAGATTACAACGCTTGTATAAACTGCCTTAGTTTATCTCATAAATTACGAGATTGTAAGTCGAATTCCAGATGTCGAAATTGTAACTCAAAACATCATACTTTATTACATTTCAATAAAATAGTTTTGCATACTCAACGTAATGTAACTTTGCCCGCACCGGGAGTCGAATCCGCTACCCCCGCGTCCACAGCTCACGCTACTCCGAGCGCGCGCGCCACATCTCTCGATGCGTCATCGATGCCCGCCAACGAAGCGCGCGACGTTGCATCGCTGCACATCGCTGCGCCAGTATCGAACGCAACCGCTAATCATTACCGTAACGAGCGATCTACGCTGTCCACTATATTGTTGTCGACGGCTCAAGTAGTCGTGTATGACTTTGAAGGTCAGGCGCATTTTATTAAATGTTTACTTGATTCTGGTTCACAAAGTAATTTTATAACATCGGAATGTTGTGCGTTGCTAGGTTTAAATTACAATAAGAATACGCAAACTATGGTACGTGGTTTCGGTGGTATAGAAAAGTGTATTAGAGGTTCCGCGCAATTTAAAGTATTCTCGCGTTTTGATAATAATATTTGTTTCAACGTATCCGCACTTGTTGTCGACCGCATCACGGATAGTCTACCTTCGGTTCCCGTTGATAGAACTTTTTTCGCGCATTATTTAAATACGTTGCCGCTCGCAGACGCTGCTTTCGCCACACCGTCAGAGGTACATGTACTTCTAGGTGCAGATGTCTTCCCACATCTGTTATTGCCGGGTACTGTTAACAGTATGAATGGCTTACCACCCGCTATTAATACAATTTTAGGTTACGTACTAATGGGTTCCGCTCCAGTTTTGGTACCTAGAAAATCGAGTTTAAAGTCGACATCGGCTTGTTGTACGGTCGTCGACCAGATTTCTTTGGACATCCTTCTTAAAAGATTTTGGGAACTCGAGGAAATCTCCGCTCCGCCCGCCCTCAGTCAAGATGACCTTGAATGTGAGAATCATTTCCGCGCCACCACTACGCGTGATGCTAGTGGCAGGTACTCAGTCGCCTTACCGTTTAAGGATGACGTTTATAAATTAGGTAATTCGTTTCAAACCGCACACAGACGTTTTCTTTGCTTGGAACGCAAGTTGCAGTCTTCGCCCATGTTGCGCGCCGCTTACGCCGACATAATCCGCGAATATGTTACCAAAGGTTATATTACCGAAATAGGACCTGTTGATAATGTCGATATTTCCGCATCTTATTTCGTACCGCACCATTGCGTGCAACGTGAAGACAAGTCAACTACCAAGGTACGCATGGTATTGGATGCCAGTTGCAAGACTAGTTCTGGGCTATCCTTGAACGAAGTTTTGCATTCAGGGCCTAATCTTCAAGGTGATTTAAATTCAATACTTCTTAATTTCCGCCTCTTTAAAATCGCTGTTTCCGCCGATTGCCGCCAGATGTTTTTACAGATTCTTATGAACGAATCCGATCGTAAATTCCAGCGTATTCTTTTCGCTTTCAGGTCACTGACCCTTTGTCAATTTTTGAATTTAATCGCGTGTGTTTTGGAATGAAGTCTAGTGTATTCCACGCCGTCCGCGTCGTCAGACAGCTAATAACAGACGAAGGACACAAATTTCCAGTGGCAGCCGCAATCGCATCCAGTTCGACTTATATGGACGATGTGTGTTTCAGCATAATGGCCGACGATTCGTTTCAGGATGATGAATCTGTTTCTGCAGATGCCTGCATCCAGCTTATAGGATTATTTAAGTCCGGTCAATTTGACCTCGTCAAGTGGTCCAGCAATTCCGCCGCAGCTCTTCGTGACATACCCGTTTCGCATCGCGCTTCCTCTTGTCTCGAAATTGATCGGGGCGCCATACCGCATAAAATTTTAGGCACGCATTGGGATAGTTCCGACGATGTTTTCACGTTTAAGGTCGCCGCACCCAATCCGGGGTGCACCAAGCGTAACATTCTTTCCGCTGTAGCCCGTTTGTGGGATAATTTGGGTTTAGTGGCTCCCGTCATTTTGTACGCCAAACTTCTCGTCAGAGAACTTTGGATGGCAAAATGCGACTGGGATGACGCTCCACCAAAACGCATCGCAACGCTTTGGTCACAGTTCTGCAATGAACTGCCCGCCTTGAATGGGGTACGTATACCGCGACATTTGGGCGTAGTTCAAGGTTGCGCTGTCAACCTGTTGGGTTTTGCTGACGCTAGCGAACGTGCTTACGGCGCAGTGATATACATGCAAACCGTAATAAACTGCACTGGAAATATTGTACTTGTCTGTTCTAAGTCTAAAGTCTCGCCGCTTAAAACTGTTTCTATCGCTAGGTTGGAGTTATGTGCAGCGGTTCTTCTATCCGCACTCATGAAGAAGGTTATCGACATATTTCAGCCGCGTTATAAAATTGCGAACGTATTCGCATTTACCGATTCGAAGGTAACACTATGTTGGATCAATTCTTCTCCGCACCGCTGGCAGACGTTTGTCGCTAATCGAGTAGTTAAGGTGACCGACAACGTTCCCGCCAGCTGTTTCCATCACATAGCAGGAATTGAAAACCCTGCTGATTGCCTATCTCGTGGCTTATCGCCCGCGGCCCTTATTGACCATCCCTTGTGGTTTTCGGGACCGTCGTGGGCTTGTAAGGATCCTGCAGAGTGGCCTATCGCTTCGTTCGATGATAATGATGTCGAAGACATACCTGATTTGAAACCGTTGATACATGCTGTCACCACACCCGCTGTTGATTCGCTAATTTACTCGCTCGCGCTTCGTATTTCTTCTTGGTCTAAACTATTACGCATAATGGTTTATGTTTATCGCTTTTCGAAATTGTTACCGCGTCGACTTTTCGTAACCTCTTCTGATTTAAAATACGCCGAAAATCAAATCATACTCGCTCTTCAACGTGTTTATTTCACTGATGACATAATTAAATTAACAAAGAAACAGATTTGTTCGCCCGCTTTGCAAAGGCTTAGTCCATTCTTAGACACAGAGAATATAATTCGCGTCGGTGGCCGTTTGTCGAATGCAGTCGTCGACTATTCGCAGAGACATCCGCGTGTTCTCCCACGCCGCGATCACATAGTTGATTTGATAGTCGACTATTATCATAAAAAGTATTTACACGCTGGTCCTGAACTTCTAATGTCTATAATTAGGCGTCGCTATTGGATACTTGCCGCTCGGCGAATTATTCGTCACCGCATATACAAGTGTAACACTTGTTTTCGGGCCAAACCGCGTCCATTGTTTCCAAAGATGGCCGATTTACCCGCTTACCGCGTCAACCAGGTCGACAAACCCTTTTCGCATACGGGTTGTGATTACGCAGGTCCTATAAAATACACACCCGTGCGTGGCAGGGGCGTCAGGAGTCGCAAGGCCTGGCTCTGTATATTTACTTGTCTAACTACGCGTTGCTTGCACGTTGAAATAGCTTCCGACTTGAGCACGGTTAGTTTTCTCGCCGCACTGAAACGCTTTCTTTCTCGCCGCGGCCCAGTTCAGTGTTTGTATACGGATAACGCTACGAATTTTGTCGGTTGTAGTTCGTATTTACGCGACCTATACAAATTTCTTGACCATTATCGCCCGCACCTTGAACACGAACTTTCTGAAAGTCGTATAGACTTCAAGCAGATTCCACCTGCAAGCCCTCACTGGGGTGGATGCTGGGAATCTATGGTGAAGGTCGTAAAATCTCACCTGTTCAAGGTCATAGGACAGCAGCTGCTTTCCTATGAAGAGTTGTTAACAGTACTCACACAGGTCGAGGCACTTATAAATTCGCGTCCGCTTACTTCGCTCAGTAGTGATCCCGCAGAGCCCGCAGCGCTCACGCCCGCTCATTTTCTTCATACCGCTCCTTTATGTTCGCTACCCGCGTCTCATGTAGACTCCTGTAATCTACGTGAGAGACATTCGCTTTTAGATAAAATGGTCCAATCCTTTTGGCAACGCTGGAGGATTGAGTATTTGCATCAATTGCAAGCTCGAGCTAAATGGACCACGCCTTCCACTCCCATTCAATTAGGGACGGTAGTGGTTATTATAGTTGATAATGCACCGCCTCTTTCATGGCCTCTCGGTGTGGTGGAAGCAGTCCACCCTTCGAAGGATGGAGCAACACGCGTCGTGACAGTTAAGACGAATAGGGGAAGCTTCGTGCGACCCGTCGTCCGACTGTGCCCGTTGCCCAATCAATAAATTTATACCTCTCACGGTAGCTCGTAGGACTAGGACACCTAGTGGCTGCGAATATTAGATTCGTAGCCGATGCCGAGAGCTCCGTGGGTATAGTCGTTCACTTATTCGCTTCCGCTTTAAGGTTAGGTTTAGGGTCATTCTTTATTACCGCGTTACTTTTATTATTCGTAATTCGTAACATTTATTTTTATTATTATTATTAAAGGTACCCTTTAAGGCCGGGGGGAATGGTTCCGCCATATTTATATATTTGTATAATTATTGATCGATGTTTTCTATACATATTTCGCGAGGTTGGCAGTACTGCAATGAGTGCTGTGTTGTGTCATATTCCCGCTATTTTCCCTTTCCCTCTAACGCACGCCTGACCTAATATGTCTGTACTCCTTGCGCGTACGTCGCGCGGGAGCTACGGGAAGTGGGGACGCGCTGTGCCCCACACGTACTTCGCTTCGAACCGCCGCACGCGCCGCACATGTACTCGTAAGGACGTAAGTGTTCCCGCCGCCGCTAACCCGCATGTGCAAATGGCGTTCCGCTAATCCGCGCTATACTGTGTAATCGCACCCCGCTTTGTGTGTACCAATTGATAACTAAGGACTTACAACCGCAAGGTTGATGCTAGCATAGCTATTTTACGGGACAAGCCCCTGTTCGCGCGAGTGTCGTGAATAAGTCGACGCCATCGCGCCGGGACCGCGTGCCACCTCGCCGAGGATGCAGATGTCAAGGTAAGGCGTGCACATCCCTTGCTCCCGATCCAACCGCATCGCACCGCGAATCAGCCCTTTGAAGGGGATGATAAAATACAGTCCACTCATTCGTACTTGCCAACTCCGCCTAGCTACCGCTTAGCATCAGCCCCTTTAGGAATCAGATAGGTACACATACCCACTTTTAAAAATCAGGTTTACTTTAACCTCCCCCGCGCACCGCACAAAAACGCGTTGGGTCAATTACGCACCAAGTATTTTCGCAAAAAATAGGTATTTTCCACCAAAACACGATGATTATAAAAAATATATAAAAAAATATCTATCACTGTTTTGGCGAAATTTTTATTTGCATCGTATTTGGAGCCACTAAAACTACAACCTGGCTTCGTTTTCGGTCGCAGTCTTGATATACCCGGTATAATAGTGTACAGTTACCGGAGCAAGTTAATGACACTGATGGGTATCACAGAAATTGTTACAGCAGTTTTACAGCTCTAATGACAAAATATCGTAATTTATCTGAAATTAATTTCTCGTCAACAGTAGATCTTCCCAGCACATCTAGTTCAACTTCGTTATCAAATACTGCAGTAGATGTTAGCGAAACCCTGCCAGATAATACGTCTCAGAATTCACATACAGAAGTTAATATCCAAGAAATTGACACTTCTAATGCAATTAACAAGTGCTTTTCATACCGGGTTGAAAGTAATAAGGTTATTAAAACTGTTGAAGATGTACTGTCTTGCGAAGAACAAGAAGAAGCCGATTCTCAAATAATAATATATCACATTTGTCAAATAAATGTCGATGGCGAAGTTGGGATACGCTGCTCAGACACAGATATTTTAATAATACTTCTTGGTAACATGGAGCATTTGAATGCATCACTAAAATCTGGGTAAATTTGGGCGTGGGGAATTATGAGCGATTTATAAGCGTCATCAAGTACACGAAATTCTAGAGAATTCTTTATCGAAAGCTCTACCGTGCTTTTATGCACTCACTGGATGCGACTACACACCAGGTTTTTTCCGGAAAGGCAAACTTCGATCTTTAAACTGTTAGAGCAATCAGAAGAGTATCAATTAGCCTGTCAAAATATTATAACAGATGATGAAGATGATGATTGCTGGAT
The DNA here is from genome assembly GCA_949752805.1 of Deilephila elpenor. Lineage (NCBI taxonomy): Eukaryota > Metazoa > Arthropoda > Insecta > Lepidoptera > Sphingidae > Deilephila > Deilephila elpenor. The sequence goes on from OX457098.1 coordinate 906,036, forward strand.
GAGACATTTAAGATCTTAGAAAAGTTAATTTGTCATATTTACGGAGCTCGGGATTCATGGAACGTCAATGAAGTTCGGTGTCATCTGTTTTCAAACACATATCGGTCTACAAAATCAGATGATAATTTTGAAAAAACAAAATCGTAATTTTGATCCATCAAGCCTACCACCATGCAAAGCTGAATTTTATCAGCATTTACTACGAGTTCGTTACGTTACAAAGTTTTGGAGAAATGATCATTTACAACAACCAACATCTCTATCACCTCAAGTTTCCGGCTGGACCATAAATATGATTTTATCTGGTTTGTTGGAGAGCAATTGCCATCATTAGTTGCCGACATTATCATTAAAGGTAAAAATTAAAAATAAAATACTAATAAATTTATTTGCCGATAGAATATAAAATGTTTCATTCTTTTACAGATAATAACTTATTACAAGACGATGACATTTCAAAAGACGACGATGACAATAAAAATGACAACAGTGCTGAAGATGATGATGATGATGATAATTATCAAGATGCCTCCGTTTTTTTTGTGATAAAATTATGGATTGAAAAATATAATTTTTGGTTATTTTCATCCTTGAGATTGATTATTATCTTATTTTGTACAACGATAAATAGTTATTTTGATACTATATTAATCCACACATTAATTCAATAGTTTTTAATTAGTTCTATGTAATTTATTCGACAACTATTCCTAGATCAAGCAAAATGATACCACATCACTTTTCACTTTTAGGTCGGTCTGGCTGAAGGTTTAACAATCGAATTAATGTCTGGCAAATTAAATTTAGGTTTTTAGATACTTAAATAACATCATATAAAAATTACAGCCATACTGAAATACTTTGAAAAAATAATATTTTTTTAATTCAAAATTAGCGTCTGGCACAGTTTAAACAACAATAGAAATATCTGGCAATAATAGATTCATGTTGCAAAAAGTTCAATAAAAATAATAATAAAGGAAAAAAGCTTCTTAAAATGATTTTAAAATTCGATATTTTACCTGTATAGGTAGGCTGCGCACTGACGAACGCAACCACTACCGCCAGCCAGATAGCCTGTATGACGTCCGGGAGAGTGAGAGAGATAGCATATCTAAAAACTGGCCTACCTGAAATGCTTGTTTTCCAGACGTTGCTAGCTCCCGTACTATAACATTTGGGCTGTCAATCAAAACCCAAAAAAGCCAGTGCGTGTTTTGGCAGGTGACGTCACACGGCCGAGTTAGCCTTCGTAACGCGGTTTTTGCTGGTATTTTTTCCCGCGCACGTGAACCCGTCATGGACGATTAAATGTGTGCGTTTGATATCTATATTTAAAAAAAAGAACGTCTGTTTGTACATTTTTTAATTAAAGTTAGAAGGCAAAAAATGTTTTAATCGATCGGTGTTGGATTGGATTCGTGTCGAGATTAGAGATTTGCTTGTTATTTTTTTAATAGAATAAAAACAATTGAATCTTAACATACCGAGACCTCAGTCATTCAAACAGGCGCTGAGTCGGCTCTAGGAAGATACGAGTGTTAATAATGTTGATGATATTGAAATATTAACTGCTAGGAAGCAGGTAAAACTTGACATCGGCCAGGATGATGACGGTTGGATTGAATCACTATAATCAAATGGAAAGAGAACACCACTGCACCGCATAGGAAAACATTAATTCTCTGCGATGGAAATTTTACCTGGACTGTAAAATACTTACCACCAAAATACACCTAGTATTAACGTCACTTTTTCTTAGGATTATAAAAAAAGAGAATACAATTGCCTCAATTTTAAAATTGTGGAAGTCGCTCCATTTTCAGAGAATTAGTATCCTATGACTAAAATTATTGTTAATTGTAAAGATAAAGCAACTTAATGATGTCATCCTTAATGATGGAAGCAATTGTATAATAAATCTTATCAATGTGTCGTAATTGTAATAACCTTTGGTGTGAAATTTCGGAACATCTATAATAACACAAAATTAATTAGTGATAAAAAAATATTTTATTGCAGTTAGTTTCAGTAGTCTTTATTTCCACATTAAAACAAAATATATTTGTAACTAGATTTTGCCTCAGGTACGCGATTTACTTTATTAGCAACAATTTTCCTCCATATACCCAGTTAAAACATCAAAATAATAAATCTTCATAATCCATCATTATGATCTACGTTAAGTAGATACAATTTGTATTAAGTCGCCACTTAAAAAGTGGGTACAAACCTCTCTTATGTCTCTCCCCCACACCAACAAAATATAAAATTTCGAAACCCTGAACCACTTACAATATTTATAAATTATGGTTATTTGCGCGGAACCCATTTTTTTTTAAATGAAATTCCTTATACTTGTGACTTCGCATAAAATTTGCTATTCAATCGACATCACCCCCTCAACTGATACTCTCAACACAACACCTCATCTTACTGTAGAAACATATCTTAGTGTATTTAATATTCCATACTTATGACGCAAGTTATACTCAATGTAGTTATTCGTTCAGCCCGTCACAATGGTACCGGACCACGGTACAGAATGTCCATTCACAACTGGAGTTGCTCGATACTATCTCTGCGTGCGCCGGCACACCCGTCGCTAACAGACGGGATTTTATTAGGGTTCTCTAGTGCTTTATTTATGATTATTGATTAAGTATATGTAAAACACCCAACGTTCACGATCCTAAGTCTACAGTAAAATAACAAAGCTTAAGTTGAAAGTATCGGAAATAACAAGAAACTTTTTGGTCTTACTATACCCAGAACCGTAACAAATATTAGTGGGCCACATAAATATTTGTCTCTGTGCGGAGATCGAATCCGCAGCCTCACAATTCCTCCCTGAAAATATATTGTAAGGTTTGTATGTACATCTCTGTTTTCTTTTTCGCTTTTTGTAATTTACTTTTTGTATTGGTTTTCAATAAAGAATAGTGTAGGTATATTGTATTGTGTACGTCTATACTTCCTTATATATAAAATTAATGAATTTGTTTGTTCGCTTGTGCTCGTTAATCTCAGGAACTTCTAGTTCTTTTAGTTCTTTTTGTGTGTGTAACTGTAGATGAGTGTAAGTAAGTTGATCTTATCAATAAAACAACGGCGGAACCCGCAAAACGCATATCTCTTCTGCCAACTTTTTCAATTATTATAATTCATCACTTCGCGTCGGATGTACTATTTAGATAGTGTACTGCGAATTAATAAAGGTTATCAATTATGAGGTTGTAATCCCCTCCCCGCGCCCCCTCCTAACTCTTATCTATTCTGTTAACCGTTACTTTTTGTGCCGAGAGAAAGCCGGCCCTTTATAACCGAGACTTGATGTTGCCCGCGATTCTGTTCGATATCCAATGACCAATATTATTGTAAGTGAAGGTTTTATTACTTGCATTATAAATTAGGCTATCATTATTATAAGCATGTTACCGTTTTTTACTTTCTATTTGGTGCAATCGCGGTCGTTACTATGATCCACAGTAGCACCACCCATCTTCTCCATTTGGACGAAACTTCGTAATCCTCGATCATTAACTCTCACTAATATCTTTCATATGACCAACATCATCAATCATTATGCTAGATGTCCCACTTTCAAGGTCGTCTAATTTGCCTAGAGACAGCATGTCTGGGTAAGTCAGGTACCTATCTTTCTGGGGTCTAAGAGCTTATGGTTATTATGCTTATGGTTTCTCTGCCGAGGACTAATCTCTCGCCAAACAATCCATGGCTATTGGATTTTATTTATGACTCCAGCCCAATTCTGTTCGTCTTGTAAATAATAAGTTGAGCCGTTGACGAATGTAGTGTTAAGAATCTCGGCCATCCGGAAATACGTTAACGACTACTGACATCTACTTGCTTGCGAGCTTTTCATACGCCGCCGATCGATTTTATAGCGCAGTTGATTAGATACTCTTTGTTAGACGCGAAGCTGTAGGTTCGATCCTCGCACAGAGAAAAATGTCTGTGTTATCTACAAGTAATGACTGGGTGTTTGTGTAATCGAAACGTTTGGTAATTTCTGATACCACATAATACTTTATCTTAGTGTCGAATCAGGACTTTTTATGTCTTTTTTGTGTATTTGTTTATTTTACTGTCCTTCCGTAGAGTTTTACAGACAATATGTATATTAATCCCGTACACCCTTTCCGAATATGTATAGGAACGTCTTCACATCGGGTGGGCCACATTAAGGTCACAAGTGCCTCTCAAACGTCTATTTCGGGCGTAATCACAAGCTCTTCAAATTATCCGCTTTGATCTCCTTCCTATCGGTACTAAATGTTTAATTATCCTGCGGTTGATTTCGTTTCGTATTCCGCCGAGAATTACTACCGATAAAGATTAAGGTTATATCTGAAGTCTGTTATCACTTTTATAGACCTTCTTTTACTTATTCTACACTTAAGTAGGGTATAACGTTGCAAAATAATTTTGCTTTTTAAGATGAGTTGGGTCACTGGCTACCACAACGTAGTATGCCAAGGTCGTGCTATAAATCTCTCAGGCAAAATTTATTCTATGTGTGTTTGGTGTTCGTGTTGGCTATGTTGGTGGTGTGGTGTGTATTCTGAGTACTATGGAACGCTTCCCGATAAACAGTTCAGTCACCGACAGATGACATATACACTACTTAAAATATACAATATACTTTTTGTTCAATACATTTATACTATCATGGTATTCCTGGATAAATGGACCGAGAGCCTAAAATCAAGCCCTATGGAAATTGAATCCCTGTCCAATCAAATCTTTCGGATCAAAATATAAGTGGATTGCTCGACCAAATCAAACGCAGACCCCTACAATTAACAGACTTACCAACCAATAAAGTGAAGACGCAATGAAATGTAAACATATTTCGCACATCAAACAGCTCAAGCTCGGTGTATAAATACAGATGGTCGATATTGAAACATCGGGATCTGCGCGGCGCGAGTTAGCGCGTCCCCCGGCGTCGCCCGCGGCGCAGTCACGACCGGGGGTACCGCATTCCATGGTCACTTGGACTTGCTAGTGATGGGAATGTCGGCTAGACAGAAAAAATCAAATATTTTCACAATGTATCATTTTGTTAATTAGTGGAAGCACAGCGTCGAAGAATGTAAAGCTTACACGACAATGAAATTAGGAAAAAACAAAATATGCAGCGAGAGTAGCGAACTTGAAAACCTTTATAAATAAAACGCATACTTAGTCATTTATATTTGAAATAATTGAGAATAATTTATACTCTTTTCTTTGAGTCCCGCAAAAATGTCATAGAAAAAATCTTTATGATGATTGCAATAACATATTTTAGATACGCTGTAGTAAAACTGCATAGTTTTCGAAATTTATCACAAATATAAATATGTATGATTACAATTTCAAATGGTACCGATATAAATTATATCGTAAAAGATTAACTGGTTTCCAGTTTCTTCACCTAATAAAACTCTTATTAACGTTTTAATTACTTAGTTTATAGCAAAGTAATTAAAAATCGACGTTTCCCACGGGGTATTAATTTTGGACACGTTAATAAAAGAAAATCATCTCTATGCCCTATGGTATTGCAGATGTTCATGAGCGACGGTGATCATTTACCATCAGATGAACCGTTTGCTCGTTTGCCAATTATATTAAAAAAAACGTCATTTTTACAGGATCACTATAACATTAGAAACTAGGCTCTTTTATATCTATGTAGTTTATCATCGCATGAAACGCTTCATTCATCAACTCTTACAGACTAAGTAGGAGATTATAGATCGCAATACATAAGAATTCATTTGTATTTATTGCTTAGGAGGCTATATGATGAAGCGGACTCGATGAGGAAGAGTTGACTTTATAAAGTCTTTAGAAATCCGAATAATTCAAAGATTTCCAGTTGGTTTTCACAAGGAATCCATGAAGATCATGTTGATTCTACTTTGTAGATTAAGGATATTTTGACACATCCCAGCTTTAATATCCACAAGTAGCTGGGTTGGAAGGCTTAGGGCTCCGGGATTTTAGACTTCTTTTAACCTAAATAACTTCAAAAGAATGGATACAAAATAAATGGTTCGTGCAATCTATGCTCTGCTCCCCTGAAGAACTTATATAAATAGATGAACAAAACATAATTTATTGATTTATTACATCGAATACTATCGCATCCATCCCTAAAGCCATCACCTCTCACGTAACAATACAAATCCATTGCGATACGGTCACACGGATGATATTCGAAATGTTTCGCGAGCACGCCCACTCTCGCCACGTCCGGTTTCCATAGAAATAACCATGTCAATACATAATGAGCGCCGCTTTATTAAACAGCGTATGAAAACGAGCCGCGCGTCGATTAATGTCTGCGTATTTATCTTATCTGTGCATTGTAATAACATTGTACATCAATACGTATTGTTCTGTTGTATTTAGCGGACTGCCTTGGGTGGTGAGTGGTGTCTGGTGGGCCCTTTCACGTAGATGGGTGTATCTATCATCTTGTCATACATTTGTACATATAAATGCTATGTAAAGATATGTGCCTGACTGATTGCGTCGGTGGCGTAGTTGTACCACGGAACGATGACAATGCCGAGGTCTCAGATTCGTATCTAGAGACGGGCAAAGCGATATTGGATTTTTCTATTCAATATTGCCTATATTGTTCTATTTGGATTCATTTTTTACCAATGACTCTCAACTCAAATACCATCTCTCTAATAATTTTTTGAGATTTAGTACTACATACAGTCTGTTTTGTGTGTATTTTTTTCTGTGTCCAAGAAAATTATTTATTTATTTTACCAAATTTTTGACTTTCTGTGGGAATCTACACAGCGACATCTTATTTCTCAGGCAGCGCGTCTTAAACTAATCCGGCATGGAGAAATTTGGTACATAATGGATCTAAACACAGAATTTCGCGGTGTTCAATCTTAACTGTTCATTGAGAAAATAATTTCATTAATAATAAACGTAATCACATTCCTTTTCAGAATTGAAAGGCGATAATATTCATTCATTATAGCGCTCGTGGTCAGTATGCATCAACGGGAGTGCTTAGATCGCTTGCCATTAATATGACATACATAAATACCACCATAAGTCACTCGCTATATACACCCTATTATAAAATACTGAATTATCAGTCCCGTAATACACAGACTCTACGACCTACGTCCCTTTGCAAAGATTAAAATCAATTCACAGCCTATTGATTAGTCTACGACACCATACAGATTTATATTAACATCCATAATTACGTAACATTTTTACAAATACCTTGACAAGAAATCTTTAGCTATTTTACTTAATTTTTGTTCCCTGAGCGCTATGACCTGTCCTTCCAACGAGGCATAAAGAGAGTACTCTCTTCACGTTAGGCAGCGACCTGGCTGTGCTAGACCCCTGCCATTGCGAAAGTCTGTGAGCTGCGGTGACCGCTTACCATCAGGCGGACCGCATGCTCGCCTGCCTGCTAAACGTTAATAAAAAAAAGTTCGAATCCCCGGCAGCGCCGTCATTATAAACCCCATTGTAAAAGTAGAGCACACGGGATCGATTTCTTCTATAAGACTAGGTAATGTTTGTATCATATAAAAATTTGTTTCTGATAACGATGCTTTAGCACCAAATGTCTCTAGTAATTTTAATACCTACACCATATTTACATCATAATGTGGGGTCAGATGCATATGACAGTTAAGTGAATTTATTATATTATTATTATTATGACTCTAATTCTCGTAAACACTCGTACGGTGAACAAGAGCCGACGTCGGCTAGACAGCGCCGCGCTCGCGACCGGCCCGGCCACTTAGTGCGTATCTTGACTGACGCAACCCACGATACCTAGCTAATCGCCTGCAACCGCCGATTAATTCCTGAGGGATTCCTGCGTGATCCTGGATTAACAGTAGCACGCGTCAATATCCTAATAAATAGCTACCTCGCATGTATTGGAGGAAGGGATGTCTCTAAAACAATGCAACTATAAGGACATAAAGCTTTGAATTTGTAATGTTTGGAATTCGTAGTAAATTATTGGTCGACTATTATTTTAATGAAACCTCCTTATATGCCCCAACTCGCTCTATGCTAGACTAGACCCGTGTCAAGCAATATACGTTTTAATTTATTAGTAGAATTCTGATAATGACCGTTGAGTTATGTATGACCTCTTTTAGCAACAGTTACGTTAATCTATCTATCTATCTATATCAGCCCATATACGTCCCACTGCAGGGCACGGGCCTACTCTACAATCGAGAGAATCGATTGAGAGTGGTTAGGCCATATAGTCCACATAGTTACGTTAATAAACACAAGATATTATTGATATATTAGAAGAATTCAACATATTGCGACCGCATGTTTAAAGGGTGCATGGTCCTTCGTATGAGTGAAACCGTCTGAGTCCCTACCACCGATGTGTTACTTTCCACCATCAATACCAACAGTTAAGCACTGTTGTGTTCTGTTTAGAAAATATTTTGGCTAAGGGTTATTGCGCATTAAGGAGATTAGAGCTACTACTATCACTCCGCAATACTTAGTACCTAATTAATTATTATTTATGAGTGATGTTGCTACTGTTTATAGGAAGGCATGACGCTTACGCTCAGGCGAAGGAGTTACTCGTTTCGTCATTCTCGCTAATACAAATGGTTTCCCGAAGAGCCACGTCGAAAATAACGTCCATTCTACGGTGCAATAGGTCTGGGTGTAATGAATTTTGCTTATACTATTTTAAATGATACAGTGTCCGAGATAAATGTCTTAGCTCTCCAGGTCGGCTAGATTTCTAGAATATGATTAAGTTTTGCGTGCGAAATAAATGCACCGTTATTTATAATGGTTTAAAACTTAATTACAAATACACCTTTCCGTGTCTTGTACGATTTTAGGGTCAGTGGTTCTGTCGACGTGAATTAACGCGCGGGGTTTTAATAGTGCTGCCCACTATAACAATATTTCGCTTTCGTTCTTAATTGAAATTGATCGAATGTGGGGTAATCGTGGACCTGCGTAAGGTTGCAGGAAGTCGCTAAAATCAGGCCGCTACCAACATGTTGATAAAGAGATCCTTGGGGTAAGCCTATGTTCAGCGGTGGACTTCCTATGGCTGAATAGAGAGAGAGAGCTAATCTAATGGGCTAAACATTTTATGAGGCAAAAGAAAAAAAAAACTGACAATTCTAGCCCCACAAATGTGTTGGTAAGTGCAAAAGGAATATCTTTCCTTATCAAACATGCATCAAAATATTTAACTTTCAATTGTTTTGACCGAATTCGCTGCAATGTCAATCTTTATTGGGCTCGATTCGTATCAATCAAAACAACAGTAAGTTATTTAAAACGTACATTTAATAGTAATGTGCTGTGCCATTGTGGATCATTTTTATTTATTCGCATTAAAGCTATGAAATATACCTCGCTTGAATTTAAATAGTTTTGCGAGCAATCTATTCGCATTCTTCCTTGTCTGATCACTGCGATTGGCATTCGTCTACGGTATTTCCAGATCCCAATTAAACATTCCTCTGTTTTAGCGAATATTGACAGAATATCACTGTTTACTAGTGAAGCCGGTAGATTAATTTTCTGTTCCTATCCCATATTTACATCTATTCTACCCGAAGTATTTTTATTTTCTGAGACGTCTTTCTGACATCATTCATTTCAGAAATAGAGCTCTTTACTAAGAGGCCAATCACACTAGCAAAGTGCAGTTTACTAGACTTTGCATACTTTTATAATTCTTTCGCTGAACTCTCAATTCAGATGACAATTAAAATATAAATTATTGGAAAAAGCTTTTCTGCTTAATAGTCCACACCTTTAGCTGGTTCATTACACTAACTATAATAAAAAAGGAACATTTTTTCGCCTTTCGGCCACACAGGACATCACTATTGTTAGTTAGGCTTTGTTAATTAATATCACTTAGGTCGTGTGGCGAGTAGAAACTTAGCTTTCTACACAGGAGTGAACCTTGGTTGGTATTTACCTCAGTATGCAGCCGATTATTATTGTTGCTCAATATCATTAATTAAGCTTTGGAATACCATTATTTATTTATCTTGTAATGTAACTGCAATAAAATTATCTTTTACAAGATCCAGAGGTTTATTACTTGGCGTATTTCAACCAGGCTGTATTATATATTATAATGTATGTCATACTTTTAAGATTAAGTACCCATGCTTATAATTTGTGGTTTTGTACTTTGTCTACTAGGTGAGCCCAATTAATCATCTATTCTCTATTCCACTTCATAAATTAAACTCCTTTGTCAAACTAAATTACATCATATTTTGTATATTTACTTTAAATACAAGCAATCCTTGTGAAATAACATATTTTTTGTATGTTGACATATTTTAAACTATATGTTCTAATCCGTACTACATTACGTTACACGATAAAATATGCTTTTATAACGAATCTATCATTAAAACCATCTCAGCAGTATCAATAAAGTAAGATGTATTTGGCCTAAAAAATTGGATTTAAAATCGGCTATTAAATTAAGAAAAAATCGTAAACCTAGCCCGTTTCCAAATAAAAATCCAATCAAAAGGTTAAAATTAAGTTTATGATACTAAACTAGATAGGTATTACCAAAGATTTACGATAATGTTATTGTGTGTGAAAAATGCTTCGGCATAGATATGAGTGCTTTTTCAAAAGTATTGATTCTTTTATGTGTATTATTGGATTTTAATGGGTTGAAAATTTTATTGATGTTAGAATAGGGGATATACTGGTACGATTTATATTCGTGCTGATTTTAGTACTGTATTTAGGCCAGTTTATTCCATGGATTGACTGTGAGTTTTGAATGAAGTATTGAATTTATTATAGTTGATTAGATTTCCCTTTTTGGCATAAAACCCTGTTAGTTAGGGATACAACCCTGGAGACACGAATATAGAAAATGATATAAAACATAAATTAATATAGTGAATTTTTTACATTTTTATCTTCCCGACGCGACGATTCGATTGCTATACAGCTTACCAAATCGCGATAAAATCCGTAAAATTTGTTTTATTTCAATGTGTAACATTCGCGTAAATCTAAGAAACCATTATAATACAGTGAAGATATTATGTACTATTGTTTGCTTACTGACTCTATATATTCTCTTTTCAAAATATTACTCTTAGACGAAGATTTATTATACAACTTCATCTCTCTCCATAGGCCATGTTACTGAACAAATGACGCTGCATAATTACTTTCTAAAACACAAAAACAAAACCAAAGCAATGAGTAACCGTGCCAATTAACCGCAATTAGCTGAGGTTGCTCGTGATTTGTCGGTTAACAGCTCAGTTGTATGCGCCACCGCTAAGTACTCGTACTTACCCACACCTATTGCAAGCAGTTATCGGTTGCTACACTCGGCAACACTACTAGTGATGACTGATGAGATGTAAATGATTCGATGTATTGGACACTTGATTGTTGTAATTTGTTTTAAAAGGGAAGCAGTGGAGCTGCAAAAACCAAATAGAATTTGGGTCATATATAAGCCCTAGTGTTATATTTAAGTGTTTTTTTTTTCTATTTCTGCATTACCTAGCCTAAGTTTATGATGGGGCTGACATGCCCAATAAGGGCAAAAGTCCCTAAAAATAAAGAAAAAAAAGCTCTAGGTTATATCTCCCAAACGGCAGACAAAAGCGCTGATGCTATTTACCTAATGCCATTCATAATTCACTGTGTTTATTTTCGTCCCAAAAGATATCGGGGTCGAGCCAATCCCCATTAATATGATAATGATCAGCCAATTGCAGTTCACTGCTGGACATAGGCTTTCTCAAATATTTACCATTTCACCCTCTATGCCAAGCACATAACTCAATTATAGGGAACCCATATAAGGTTTATGATCTACGCCTGTCTTATAAATTTAACTTGCCATCAAACATAATAAATGCAAAACAGTAACTTTGCCAAACCAGCTAAAGCCAAGCTTTATTCTTCTTCTTCGTTCGATGGCTCAAAACATAAAATACAAGCTATATTTAAAACATAAATTATAAAAGTACCCAACCCATTATCGAACCCACATACCCTAACAGTAGTAGCCACATCACAGTGTAATTGTGATACTGCGCGCACATCAAACGATGTGATTACGAGATCGGTTTATGAGTTTATCGTTTATTACGGGTCGATGAGCCAATACGTGAAGTGCTAAAAACATACAGAACACATGGTTTACGTCGTTTAGGTGCTACATGAGTGATGGATTAGAGAAGTTTTGCCCGGGGAACATTAATTTGTAGTTATTTTTGTGTTGTTATGTGTAGTTATATAAATTGTTGCATTTCATTTTGGATTTATGGGGAAAACACATAGAGCTTTACGATATGTGTACTTAAAAAGGAGTCATCCTGGAGGAAGAACGCGTTCCCTTAATTAGTAAATACTTGATGAATGTCAAGAATAAAATCTTAAAAATAAACCTAAAGTATTTTTGTATTATTTAGTTCATTTCGAATCATTATAGGACTCCGAAGCTCTAACGTTGGATAATAATGTCTCGATATGATAAGAAACAAAAAAAATCATAGAAATATACATATTTATAATGACACTTCATCTAAATATTATTGCCGAAAACCAGCCTTATTACCAATTATAGTGAAAACATTATTCATCCCGCTATCACCAGACATAACCCTTATTGTGATAACGCAGATAGCCAACCAAGAACCGAACCCGCGCACAGCTATCAGCCGCACGTGCGTCATATCGCGCTGACGGACAGGCTGACGGACAGGCGGACAGGCAGACAGGCCGGCCTACATACAGCGGCAGGCCTTAGTTTCCGACACAATAAATCTTTTGTGGCATTGTTGAGTTTTTGTGAGTGTTGATTGATGATCAGTGTTAAATTCGAATTAAAATTGAATGGTATTATTCTTCCGAATGGTAATGGGAACCGTTGATGCGGATTTTTGAATGGAAACCATATTGTTTATAGGCGCTGCTGGCCTACTCTTGATAAAATGTATGTAGTTCCATTAAAAGTCGCCGCGATCACGCAAAGAGAGTACAATCGTGTGCTACTGGCATTCGACAGTATGTACTGTTATAAATCGTCATCCTTAATTTTAAATCAATTTAAGTGCCTAGAGTGGGCACTTGTGTTCTTGAATCAATGTGGATATATGTTGTTTACCTTACCGTCACGTTACTGACAGAAAAATTTATAAGAAGGCTACAAAATGACTTTTTCCGAGACATTGTACATACAATGGATCGAGTTATGAGTTATAAGCGGATTATATTATCAAGCCACAGCATAGTTTCAGATACCGTACTTCCGACACGGTTCCGCGGAATGCCCTTATCTACGCATTATTTATGCGAACTGGCCTAGTCTATTCAACGCGTTCAGTATGAAAATGTTAGTGACCTAACACATATTTTGCTGGTGATAGGATATTCATATCTCTCTCTCTCTCTCTCTCTCTGGTCGGTTCCTCATGTCTTAGGATCGTGGTCAGCATCAGGGTTATATCTGGAGACTGGAGCGGATGTTTATGTAAGCCCGCGTGATCTTTTGCCTTCCGTGTTTCCCTCAACAATCAATCCTTCCAAATTTTTTTTGTCTCTGCGCACTGCTTATAATAATCACCTTATACCATGGTGGAAAACCCCTACTTAATGAGTTAATGACCCACGAAAGTGCGTAGCTTTCGGGTCCAGCTTGTGGTATGTCTTTTTTTTTTTGTGTCCAAGAGGAAAAGCTATTAAGCTCCCCTTTCGGTACCCCGGGGGAGGCCGAAAGGGGTATGTCAGTGTCTCTGGCCTTCCAACCCGCCACATTGCGGATTGTGGTCGTGCTGGGACCCTAACAAAACCTACGCCAGCATACTGACTAAAAACCCCTCGGTGACCTTCACACGCATTATGGGCGGCACCGGACACCCTAGGGCGACAATCGCCCCGATATACGTCCGCTTAACCGCCCGGCGCAAAACCGTTGCTGGTCCTTACGTAGTGGAGGTCTGATTGCCCCACATTTACTTCTAGTTTGGACGCCCGTTTAGGATGTTGTGGGCGTCCACGATAGAGTCTGACCCATGCACTCTATCACACGTCTCGAGGTCGTTGTAAGTGAGGGCGCACCGCCCCCGCAGTTTGCCCAACGACCCCGATGGCCCCTTTAAGTCGCCTCTTACGACAGGCAGGAGGTACCGTGGCGGAATTCTTGCACCCCCGAACCACAGGGCAAAGCTTGTGTATGTCTGGTTGTAGCCGGTATAATTTTGTCAGCATGCAAAGGATAAACCTTTACCGCAGTAGAATACACCATTTAGATTGCATTGCAACTTCATCAGGTCCATCGTGTGTATCGGTGCAATGTTACATTCTTTACACCAAAGAAATGTCTACAACATGAGCTGTTTTCTGCGCGTGCTGCCTTCTATATGAAAAGAGACTAATTGAGGACAAGGAAGAGGGTGATTATAGTGAATTGCAGATCTTTCAACAAATATTATTGGAACAAGTTCCAATTGCTCATTGTTCTTACGACACAAATGTTAATTTTCAAAGCCAATAGACATTGTCTTTATCATCTGAAAACCATATTCCAAAGTTGCGTTATGTTAAACAATCTAAAGATGAATCGAAATTCGTGAATAACAGTTCTAAAACAAAATCCTCATCCGTGGGAATAAACGAAATAATATTGCGAAACTAAATACACCAACAATAAAGCGGCCCCATAACACTTTGAAGGAATGTGTGCGCGCTACCGAATGAATTTAGACTTAATAACTATCGTTTTAGGGTGTAAAGTGGTGTCGTGTGAGCTTTCCTGTAGGAACACAACACCTGCCATTGTTTTATCAGAGCGACCCCGTGTAGTTGGAGATCGTGTTTCTGAACATTGGGACGAATGTATGTGCTGAGAAAACTGGGCATATTTTAATACTTATGTCGAATTATTGAAGGTGAATTATGCAGTGTTATTAAAGCTAGATTAAAAATTTTGGTGTAAAAAGGTCACACCTTGTAGCTTTGCGTGTTGTTCTGCGTTTTAGAAAGCATTTAGATCGTATTATATTTTGTATGCTAAAAGGTAGCAATTTAGAGATCTGCGAAACGCTTTAGAATAATTAAAAATTATGATATCCTTAATCTAATGCTACTGTTGATTTAGGTTTAAGTAAATTATAAATCCAAATGTCTAACACACCATTTTAATTAATCCAAACACCTGTGCTTAAACAAATAAATATTGGAATAAATAAACTATTTAAAACCACCTAACAATACCAGAAAGCTTTTAGTTAAACATTAAACGAACCACTTAGCGGCCTAATCGCTTGTTATCGCTTCACATAATTTCGCATGTTATCACAGTTTAATCTGCCACTTCGGTGGTGCAGCGATTTTACTGCTTGTTGGTACGTTTGCGACGAGATAATATGATTGTGTACGAATTAAAATTGATTATGTTGCGGATCGGAATATTTGAGGGCTTGTCATTTGATTATAAGTGGTGATAAATGCTGCATTTAAATAATATTTCGATAAACGGAACGCAATAGTTGGGAGCTTTAAGCTTTAGAGAATATCTCTTATTCTTTCCTATTTAGAACATAATTTATGCTTGCATACTGCTGAATCCTTGGTTAAGATTATGTAAAATTTTATTTAAATTAATTTTTAAATATTTCGCTACAAATTATCTTTTTAATAACAATTCGATTCTACTTAAAAAAATTATTTCCATATGCTTATCAAACATGATATACCTACTTAACGATATTGTGTTTTGTTACAGGCTGCAACTGTTCGTCGATCGGCGCGGAGAGCAACGCGTGCGACATCCGCTCGGGCCAGTGTCGCTGCAAACCTCATGTCATGGGAAGAGCCTGTGACACCTGTGAGGTAACGAAGTTTATAATATCTGTCTATTCTAATAGTGTTATTGTCATCATCATAATTAGCCTATCACAGTTCACAGCAGGACAGAGGGCTTCCTAGGGCTTATTTTATCAAAACCATCTGGAGCCACAGCTTTGTTGTTTTAACCATATGAGACAGACATTCCGTTTACTATAAGGTGCAGTGTAGACACTTTGCCTAGCAGATTTTTAATATATCAGGCTCAGTAGAGCGACGTTCATCACAGTTCCATTTTAAAATATTGCAGGGGTCGAGCTTATCACCATTTTGGGTACAGATTCTTGGTTACCCGTTTGTAATTGAGGGACCAAAACACTAACAAATAAATGCTCACACAATTCCAATGATACGACTTTAGCAATTAAACAATAATAAATAATTCCCCTTCTAAATGCCACAATATATTTTATCGAGTAATTTCGAAAGTAAACACATGTTGGAACGTTCTAAACCTTTTAAGTGTGCAAATACCAGTGCTTGTGTAATACCAGTGTGACATTTCCTTGCAATAAACCCGGAACGAAGCTAACGGTCCCAGGAAACCGAGCGGAATTTATACCAAAGCGCTGGTTACGCACGGGGAGCGAAGAAGGGGGTCAAATTGCAGCAAATTAGTTAAAGTTTTTGTCGAGTAATTTATGTGAATTGGAATGTAGACCGATGTGAGATGTCCCTTCACAAGCACTGCAGATAAATGCGGGGATTGTGAAATATTTGAATGTGGCGAATTGATTTGTTAGTTTAAGATTTAGGAATATCTTTGAATGTACAAATAATTTAGTAGCACAGTTACGTAGTTCATGGCTCTAATCCGCAAATGCGTCTGCTACTAAAGAGCTGAAAAATACTACTTTTTGTTATTAGTTTCATTGACGCACAACCATGACGGATTTTGCTAAAGGTAGAGCAGTAGAGCAGTTTGATGGGTAGTCTGTATCGATAGCATTACTGGCACCTCTGTCTGGCGCGTCAAAGATACAGAGGGGATCATCTGTGTTACACAATTATAGCAAAACAAACAAATTATTGCAATATTATGTACTTAGGTCAAATTCCCTCGCCGTCATTCAAGTCCGTCCCACATCGCGACTATAATAATGTTAATAATTGAAGTGCGCGGCGGATTGAATGAAATGTCATTGGGTCAACCCAATGTAGGGCACTTGCGGCGCTGTATGCTGGGGAATATCTGGCGGCACATCTCACGCCCCACGCCTCCAGACATTCATGCCGATGTTTACAAGTGTTCATTATTAAAGGAAATTGTGAAATAATAAGCAGATTGCATTTTTAAAAGACATAGGTTGAGTTTTAGACTACGAAGTGGCCAAATCTGAAAACTACTCAAATTACTCCATTCTTTAGAGAATATATTATCATATGTTCCGTTGTGATTAGTGCCAGTAGTTCACAAGAACGGCGACATAAATTCCTTCATTAATAAATTGTACATTCTCGTTGTTCTATTAAGCTCCATTATTACATAAAGATGTTTTCATCGTTAATGTGGTCTTGATAAGGCGGCTCGGCCACCGTTTCGGCAGATGGTGCCCCGATTCGTTACCAACACCACGCACCTGGAGACCAAGGTCAATGTTAAGATTATTTGTTATTATTTCAGGAAGGCTTCTGGGGCCTAGAGTACGGCGGTTGCAGACGGTGCCAGTGCGGGCCGGGCGCGTCCGCGTGCGACCCGGTGTCGGGCGCGTGCGCGTGCGCAGAGGGCGTGGGCGGCGCGCAGTGCGACCGATGTCTACCCGGATACTACGGCTTTGGACCAGCGGGGTGTTTGCGTGAGTTTCGTATCTAAGCTTTATTTTGTAATTGAAGAATGTAATAATTCCGCCATATTATCCCCTGACCGGTCGTATGACGCAACCTGAAGGGGTTATAGAGTATGCTGAGCACACTAAGTTTCTGAAATGGAGGGCAGAGCGCGTGACCTCGTATCCTCGTATTTTGAGGTTTTAAACGGTATGCTGACATAGGTGTCGTTAAGGACCCTGCGAGACTGCAATATCGGCTAATACATGAAAATATTTAATTAAGAACGTTTTTTAAAATAGTAGGCACAAAAAATTGTGTGATAAAAACATGGAAATGAAGGCGAAGCTTATCTAAAGAACAATGGCATACAAAAATTATCATTCATATTCGTTGTCCTATGCACCCTAACAACTATTTGACCCCTTATCTTCCAGCGTGTCCCGCGTGTCCGGAAGGCAAGGTGTGCTCGCCCACGAGCGGGCGCTGCGTGTGTCCGGGCGGCTCGCTGGGCGCGGGGTGCCGGCAGTGTGCGCGCGGGTACTGGGCCGCCGCGCCGGGCCGCTGCCAGCCGTGCGACTGTGGACCTGGCGCTGTGGCTAGTGAGTCAATGTTTCTAAGATTATACAATGTTTAGGCATGGCCATCTTCAGACTGGCCATAAGGTGGTGTTACCATTTTTCTTTTACAAGATGAAAGGGAATATAATATAAGTTACCGGATTGATCGAGGCTATTTAATCGAAACAAGGGAAATTTCAACTTTAACCTTTTATTTTTTATATTTTATCTTTTTGTAGTAAATTATAATATGTGTTTCCTTTTATAGTTAACAAAGTAACGACTAATTCACAAACCAACATCACATTTGCAGACACGTGTGACCCGCACTCGGGGCAGTGTCGTTGCCGGCCGGGCTGGGCCGGGACCGCGTGCGATGAGTGCGCGGCGGGCCACCACGGACCGCGTTGCAAGCCGTGTTACTGCAACGTTGCCGGGAGCATGGGCTGCAACCACGGCGTCTGTCCCTGTGACAGCTGGGGACGGTGCCGGTGTAAAGTGAGGACATTTGTTTTAGAAGGAGGATGTACATTATTTTCAATAGAAACCGCGACGATAACATAGAATAATTTCTACCTGGTTTTGTAAACATTCAAATTTTTTTAAATTGATATAACTAATGCTACAATACAATACTTTTGCTATTTTATGGCTAAAATTGGATTTCTAAAACAAGTTAAAACCATAGCCAAGATCTCTAACTCCTAATTCCAGGAGAACGTAGTAGGCGAGAAATGCGACCGCTGCCTGGAGGGCACGTTCGGGCTGTCAGCAGAGAACCCGGTGGGGTGCACCGCGTGCTTCTGCTTCGGGCGCGCGGCGCGCTGCAGCCAGGCCGAGCTGGCGCGCGCGGCCCTGCACGCCGCCGCTCCCCTGCACGTCACGCTGCAGCGCCCGAGCCAGGAGAACTCTATTACTACTGTGAGTTAGACTGTGCTGCTGAGGGAAGTAGATCATTATTGACAATCGCCGTGGTGCAGTTGGCTAGAATACCAGCTATGAATTGAGAGGCAGGTGGTTTACGTATCGTGATCAATATTTGTGTGACAAATAGTATTGGGAGAATCTTACTCCGGGATGAAAAATATGCAGTAAAATAGAATAGACGCAATATAATACAAAACATCTCTGAAAAAATCTCGGACTATAGTTACTTCAAATATCTACTCATAAAAAGATGCACCAGAAACTGAACCCTAAGTATTTCATCATATGTTCTAAATTACATTAACACCAATTTCAGATGGACCAAGACTCCCTGCTAGCCATCCACACGCACTCTCCAGAAGCGACAATCTCCCTACCCTGGCCTCCCGTGCCGGTGTACGTGGAGCTCGACAAGCGGTTTCTGGGGGACCGGGTGACGTCATACGGCGGCATGCTAAGGTTCAAGGTCGAGGAGGAGGGCGGGGTCGACCTCAACCCAGAGGTCAAAGCCAAGTTCCCGCTCGTCAGGATTTATGGAAGGAATATTGTTTTGGATAATTTTGAGGTTTGTTATAATTGTGTCTTGTTTTCTGTCTGTGCATGAACCTTGGTGATTTTATTATGTCGAAATGGATTAGTCTAAAACACAACGGCTTTTAATTAAATTATTAGGAACTGTAATTATTTGCTTCTTATTCACTCCTACTGTACTGTACTGTAATTGATCTTGCGATTTTTATGTTTTCTTTCGCTACCCAAGGGTGACCTAAAAGTATTTACACAATGTTTAAGATGATTAAGGATTCAAGATGATGTGACTTGTAATTTTTTAAGTAGCATTTTTTATCATTTTTATTGTCTGTTTGATTAGCTTCAGTACCTACTTGTTTACTCAACTCCTGCTAAAATACTAATAAGTAAAGTCTTGTTATTGGCTATCAGTCTTTATTCTAGAATTTATTTTAGCTGTAAGTCTTCTATGTCACGATATAAAATAAAATATAAATAAAATATGTTTTAGCACGTGCCCGCAATAAACGGCACGCACGCGATCCGCCTCCACGAGTCTCTATGGAGCGTGCGCGGCAGCCGCGGCGCCAGCTCTCGGAGCGCGCTCATGCTGGCTCTGCAGCGAGTACAGAGACTCTTACTGCGAGTCACCACGCGAGCTCCTACTACGAGGGACCATGTGCATGCACTGTTAGTATAGTATTCAACTCTTATTTATGTTTTTCAATGCGCTTCAAGATCCTTCAAATGTTATGAGAGGACAATAGTTATGGGTGATAACGAACAAGTAGAACAGATCTTAGGAAGCGTTCGCTGTCATTTACAACCCTGACATGTTGAGCCCTATTCATTCACTCCGTTCTAATTTTTTCTTCGATTGAATCTGGCTACAGCAACATCTCACCACTAAACAGTCGACAACAATGTCCCCCACAGGCTCCTCAACGTATCCCTGGACACGGCCATCCCCGGGCTCAGCCGCTCGGAGCCGGCGCTGGGCGTGGAGGTGTGCGCGTGCCCGCGCGGCTACGCGTCGTCGTCGTGCCAGGAGCCGGCCGTGGGGTTCTGGATGCCGCCGCCCAAGGTCCACATGACCTCCGTAGCCGGGACCATTGTCATATCACTGGAGGGCGACGCGCAGCCGTGCCATTGTAATAATAGGTCTAGCAAATGTGACCCGGAGACTGGCCACTGTTTGGTAAGCACATTGGTCTGTTTGTTATTTTGATTAAGTGCAGAATATATGGTCTTGAAAAGTAATTGTGACAGAATACATGCTTTTTCAGGTATACTATTTCTGCTGTGTTATATACTGAGAAACCTATAAAAACTTTCGAATTCATTTTAAGACAGTTGACTATATCAAAGACAGTAAAATTACCTCATAACATTACTTCTATAATAAAATCACCCATATCACTTTCCCATATCAGAACTGTACAAGCGGCACAGCAGGCCCTCGATGCTCAGTGTGTGCTCCGGGATATTACGGGAACCCGTCCAGTGTGAGTGGCTGTCAGCCTTGCCCGTGCCCTTCCCGGGCCAGGAACTACGCGTCAGGTTGTATCATCAGCGGGGGGAGGCTGCAGTGCCTTTGTAAACCTGGTGAGTGATAGAAATAAAAACTTGCCCATTTTTTATGGACTGTTATGGCCCCGTTATCCATCTTGTTTTCACGTCTTTTATTATCTTATTATCAAGAATCCAGCTGTAAAGTTAGAACGCAGGTCAAGTTATGAAGTAAGAGATTTATAACATCTCAAGTATTTTATGAATCTAGTTCACGTACACATTTGTGTGTTTAACCTTTTATTTTAATTTGTTAGATAAACTACAAGAAGATCAAATAAAAAATTATAGTTGTTTTCATCAGTTGTATATTTAAAAATACCGATTATGGCACTATTATTTTATTAATAAGTAAATCACTCATAAGTACGGCTGATGTATGTCCGCAGGCTACACGGGCCCGGAGTGCGAGTCGTGCGCTACAGGGTTCCGGCGCAGCAGTACGGGCGCGTGCGTGGCGTGCGCGTGCGACCCGCGCGGGTCCGTGTCCCCGCGCTGCGACGCCGCGCACGCGTGCCGCTGCCGGGACTTCGCCACCGGCCCGGCGTGCGACCAGTGCAGGGCGCCCAGGAGCTATATGGATGTGGATGGGTGCAGACGTTAGTATAAATGAATGGTTAAACATAAAAGTCCGTCAAAAATCATTAAAATAAGGTTTAGTGTTGACTTTTGCGAAAGTCGGTAATGAAAATAGTATTTTTATAGCAGTAAATGAATTAAATAATGGTTAAGACGAAATCTTACTAATAGTACAAAAATGCCTATTCCGTAAACAAGTCAATGCAGTCTATAAAGACACAGCTACTAGCCGCGTCATATCTAACTCACTTTTGGTTATGTTTTCACTTGAAAACTCTATTGTTTTGCTTAGTCGAGATTCTCCCCGGGAATCAAAACAGAAATAATCAAATAATACTTTCTTTCAGCGTGTGACAACTGCACCCAAACACTACTAGACGCAGTAGAGGAACTAACATCAAACCTACGAACCAACGCCAATCCTGACGAACTGAAACGCATACCAAAACCCTACTCAGCGTTAAAAGAATTCACAGACAACGCTACCACACTCCGGACCACACTAGACTCAGTCAAGCTAGACTTCACCAAAGCTAGAAACCTGGCCTATGTCATGAACGACTTGGAGGCTATAGAGCATAGGATATTTACGGAAGCAAATAGTTTGAAGACGGAAGCTTCTAGAAGGCAGAAAGAGGCTCAGTACCTGAGTTTGGAGAGTATGAGTGCGTTGGATAACGTGTTAGGTCTAAAGAGAAGACTGGGCGAAATAGTGGCGAGTTTGGATGACTTCGCGCAGGGGGAGAGGCATCTTAGTGCACATCGAGCGTTGAAGGAAGCCAGGCATTTGTTGAGAAGAATTAAGGAGATTAATCTGTCTGACTACAACGCTGTGGCTAGTGATGTTTCTGTCTCAGTGAGTCATTTTGTGTTTTTTTTTTAAATTAGAATAGAATATTAAAATAATGATTATGGTTAATCTAGATTAAGCCAAACTTCTTAGTAAGAATGCTGTTGCCACTGCTGGTTAGTTTTCAGTTCTGTTAGTAGAACATGAGTAGCTCATTTTTACTCAACATAGACAGTGTCTCGTTCTTCTTGTTCTTCTATTCTATTTTCCTAAATTCCTCACTAATCAAATACTATGACTCCAGGCCAACTTCCAGTCAACGGCAATTCAAGAATACAACTACCGCATTAACGACACATACAGGCGACTACGGGAACTCCAGACAGCTTTAGATCAGTGGGAGAATAAGTCCAAAGACCTGGACAACCTGGGCCAGATCGTGTGGACCGCTGATGATACCGTCTCGGCGCTGCAGGCCAACGTTAAGCCCAGGGTCGCGGCCTTGAGGGATGTTGGGCTACGCTGTCGGCTTATATTAGAGGTATGTATGCAGAACTACAAGTATAGCGATTGCTTAAAAAAATTATGACGCATTTGTGACAGAATTGAATAGGTGATCTTTTGCTATAATTGTCGGTTTCAATTTTCGATTCCCTAAAGAATAATTATAGTTTGTATGATTTAAAGGTGATTCTTGTCTCCAATAATTAATATATTATGTGTGCGTCAGTGCGTACGTGTCAACGTAAACGTAATGTGTGATGAACCTATGAACTTTGACAAATCATTTTTGGGTCAAAAAAGTAATGTTTTACGTTCAAAAAAATAATTTTCAGGACATTAACTCCCTCTCAACAAACAACGTGACAGACGCAGTAGGAGCGACGATACTGCAAGCTCAGACCCTGGGCATCAGGTTCCCAAGCATGGCTGCGGAGCTGGCCGTGTTGACCCTAGCTGCGGAGGAGAAGGAGGGCATCTTGTACAACCTCACGCCGGCCTATAAACAGAAGTACTTGGAACCAGTAGAGAAACATGTGAGGGAGCTGGGGTTGAAGGCCAAGGAGTATAAGAGGTGAGCTTTGTTATTAATAAGCTTGTTCAATTTGGTGAAGTGTCACTTAAATTACTTGGTGATAATTTGACTGTTGCAATTTTAATTTAGTAGGTTGGATACGTTTCAATTATTGGGCTTATTTGTAACGATCGAATTAATTTAGATTGATTGAATGCGGCACTGCTTTTTGTCTTAATTATACTTTCGTCATACATCGAATCGTGCCAAACCTGTTTGTACCTGTAACGTTGTGTGTACAAGAAGTGATTTGTTTGTATAATTTAAGACGTCACATCGGCATTATGTATTGAACGATGGTATAATGTTGCAAGAGTATAATATATTGCGTGTGGCAGCGTGTTCGCGGGGTCGCGCGCGGCGGCGTCGCTGGGCGTGGCGGCGGCGGGCGCGTGGGCGCGCGTGGGCGAGCACGTGCGCCACGCCGCCGCGGCCGCCGACGCCGCCGCGCGCGCCGCCGCCGCCGCCGCCGCCGTGGCCCGCGGACCCGCGCCCGTGTCCGACGTGGCGGCCAAGGGCAAGGCTGCGGCCGAGGACCTCAAGCAGAGGGGCGCAGCTCTACTTGCTAAGGCTGAAGGTGATATATCTTAGTTACCTATACTAGCCAATCCCTAGTCCCGTATATGATCAAATGACACGAAGTGAAGTGTCCCGCAGAGCTGCGCGTGCAGCTGGAGCAGCTGCGGCGCGGCGCGGACGTGGTGAGCGTGGTACTGCGCGGCGTGGGCTGGCAGGAGCGCGAGCTGGGCGCGCGCCCCGCCGCGCACGTGCAGCCCGCGCTGCGCGCCGCCGGCGACCACGCTGACAGGGTGTTCGCCACCACCAGGGCGCTGTATGATGAGGCCAGCGATATTAGGCAGAAAATCAGGTGGGTAGCAAATTGTGACGCTGTTTTTTTTTTTGGCCTTATCTCTTATTTATTGGTATGCATGTTGCACAATACGAACTTGGGATTTGACAATTTACAAAATACGTTCCAACAAATAGTATGATTTATGTGGATAAAAATATAACCTTCCGTCTTTAGCCACGAGATACAGCTTATCTCAAAACACATAATATGAACTTGTGTAGGTATCATTTGAGACGACAACTAGCGGAGTTACAGCGACACGGAGACACTGCGTTAGGAGCTGCACAAGAACACGGTGAGTACTTACAACCATAGTCATTTTGGTACACATTTCACAATATTATTTTACACATCATATTAATTCAAATACTTTGAAGTTAGCATTGAGATATTCTGTAGAAGATATCGGTTACGAAATCTGTGCGCACTTGACTGTTACTAAACAAGAAGGCGGAAAACCAGTAAAGCGAGAGGGAAGATAATTTAACTGCGTAGAACTAACAGTGACAGAAATAGTAATAGCGGTACATATACCGCTCTTTTTTTGCAGTGCCCCTCCTAGTATACCGGGTGTATCTAGACTGCGGCTGAAAATCGTTATTATAGGAAAAACAATGTATAGAAATTTTCTTTAAATGATGTTATAAAAAAAATTGTTGCTTTTTTTTATTGCGATAAATGGCGAGACGAGCGTGCCAATCATCTGATGGTAAGCAATATGACCGCTTATGGAAAGTAGCAAAACCAAACAACACCATGAATTATAAAGCAATGGTTAGCATTTACTGCGCTCGTCATCCTGAGATATAAGATGTTAAGACTCATTATGTCCAGTAGTTGCTCTGGCTATGGCAATGCTCTGGCAATGCCCTTCAAACCGGAACACAACAGTGCATTTACACTGCTGTTTGGCGGGAGAAAGACCCACCCAGGCGGTTTCTCACATATGAGATAAATACCAATAAAAAAAAGCGAAATTTTTAGTTGAATTGTATCTGAAGTTATTAAAATTGTGGATATACCTGGTCCAATATGTCGGTGAGTAAGTGAGCGGTTGTCCCGCAGTGTCCCAGATCAGCGGCAACACGGCGCGCGGCGCGGAGGTGGCGCGCGCGCTGTCGGCGGCGGCGCAGGCGCGCGCGCTGCAGCGACGCGGCGCCACGCACGCGCTCGCGCCGCCCATGCAGGCGCTGCGGGACAAGCTGCTGCGCGCGCGACACGCCGCCGACACGGTTAGTACTTCATATACTCATCATGATTATGTTTTTATTACTCTGTTGATAACGCACCATACTCGTACACACGCAGGACCCAACGTGGATTAACGTAATATTTTGACTGTTAGGTCATCACATTTGCATTTAGAGTTAAAATAAGAACGCAAAATGAAGATTATTATTGTATACTGTTCCAAGCCATATAATTCCCTCTGCACTGCACGAGCCTCCTGTACAATTGAGAGTGGTTAGGCCATATAGTTAGTCCACCTTGCTGGCCTAATGCGGGTTTTCGGACTGCACATACGATAGTTTTTTTTAAACCGCTTTGGTATACAGGTTTCCTTACGATGTGTTTCTTCACCGTTATAGTGCGAGGTGATTGACTATAAAGACATACTTGACTTCGAAAAGTCAGAGGCCCTGAAAATTATTGTTTTATATTATTTCCTACAAAAAATCTTTTATAATTTACAGTAGTCAACAAGAAATACCATGTATATGTATTACATCATAATATTATTTTGGCTTCAATGTCAAATACAATAAATAAGTGAAGACTTGTAACCGAAATTTATAAAATTTCTAAATATATCTTCATGATCGTATTGTACTTATTTCTTAAAGACCTAATTACACTATTTTATAATTCCAGATATCAGTATCGGTGACATCAGTGGTGGGCAGCGTGGGATGTTCGCGGGCTCTAGCTGTGTCGCTATCAGGCGCAGTAACGCGGCTGACACTAGCGCTGTCGTTCGACGGCGCCGTGCGTGACGGAACACTGCTGCACGTCCCTGCTGACGATAAGGTAATAAATAATTATTGAGGATGTTCTTACTCCTACTCATTCCTACCCAGCTGTGAAGTAAATTCTGATGGTAGGGTATTGATTAGCTAGATATTGACTATCTTATTATAACAAGGTGTCACATATAATACGTTCAAAACCTAGCACTGAGCCCCACGCCAAAATACTTTCCGAGACTAAACAGCTTCGACTTGATCGCCTTTATTATGTTGACCAGTTCACTCATGATTAGATATTGTTTATAGCTGCAAAACATAAATCATTAATTAAAGTATACGCAAGATAAACTAATACACTGATGGCAGTGCCTAAAGCTATAACAAATAATTCTATGTTGTTAATTTTCTTCAGGACACAGAAACATACATGACATTGGTGGTGGAGAACAAGAAGTTACGCTTGTCCTGGGACCTGGGATCCGGTGAGGGCTCGATAGTGCACCCTGAAGTGTTGCAGCACACGCACGACGACGCAGACCACACCGCTTACCGGATAGAGATCGAAAGGTTAATTCAATTTGTTTCATTTTGTACACAAAATGCTGGAGTAAATAAATAATAATTAGCTTTTTAACTACGGTAGCAGAGTTTAACCATATCATGGTCTTGGGTTTCTAAACACTCTAAACTAGCAAACATAAATGTTTTCCATGTAGAAATCTAAATGCTTTTTGTCATACAATATCAGCCTCCAAAATAAACTTTTCGATAACAAGACATTTTTTCTTAAATTAAGATTGAAACCTAAAACTCTACTATCAAAACCAAATTTCTATAAATAACACCAACGATGCTACCATATCATTGAACTACTTAGATCAAAAGAATCAAACTGCTGATTACAAACTTTTCTCTCTTCTGACTGTGCCCAAATACGTCCCAGTGTAGGGCACGGGCCTCCTCTACAATCGAAAGTACGATTGAAAGTGGTTAGGCCATATAGTCACACTCACTCTCTCTTCATGCTTAGGAAATATTATCCTGTATGTTCAGGATATGGAGCACAGTCCACCTGCGCGTAGAGCGTGCGGGCGGCAACGTGGTGTCGGTGAGCAACGCCACCAGCACCGCGGCAGTTACTCTACGAAGCACTGAACTGTGGCTGGGCGGCGCCGGGGATGCCTCCACCCCTGGGCTGCCGGGCTGTGTGCACGCGCTCACTGTGGACGACAGGACTGTAGGCCTGTGGAATACTAAACGACAGCCCAAAGGGGCCAAATGCACTGGATGCACGCACAGGTATGTGTAGCTTTTTTAGTATTTCTTTTATTCTGATATTGTCTGTTGCATTTTAATCCTTATCGTGCCATTTTAGTCCATGGTAGTCTTAAAACGATTTTATACAGTCTAGAGAGATGGTTGTTGTGGTTTTCGTGCAAGATTTAATGCCATAAATCATGCAATAATTTGTCAAATACAACAACGATCTGGCTTGAAGGACCATGAAATATTTTTATCAAAATGTGTATTGTTTAAATACGATAAAGCTTAACAGGCTTCTTGATCAATACTGTGCTGTCTAGAGTATCGACTGTCGAGTACCTAACTATCGATAAATTACGATTCGTAATCGTCATATTGCTTCAATGACACCCTACTGGCTCTCTCCTGTCATACTAGCAGCAAGTCCTGTAACTTTTTGAATATTTTGTAAATGTATCACTATACGACAGTTACGCCAGTTGGCTTGAATGATACCCACTGACATTTTTTCCTGTCGAACCTGTTGGTTTCTTGGATGGCGGGTCCTATATATTTTTGTATATGTTCCAGATGGTACAGCGCGGGTCGCGGGCAGGAGGCGGCGCTGGTGTGGTTCGGCGGCGCGGGCTACGCGGCGCTGCGGCGCTCGCGCATGCGCCCCGCCGACCGCCGCCAGTTCAGCCTCGCGCTCACCTTCCGCACCCGGGACGAGAACGCGCTGCTCTTCATGGCTGTCGACACTGTTAATGTTAGTAACACCTCGAGTTATCACTTGCAAAGGTCCTTATTCAGTCCAATAGTCAAGCAACCCTGACCCATTATGATGCAAGCTTGAGTCATGGGTATCAGAAACCATAATAAACTTTTTGATCTTGTAACAACCCGACTAGACACAAATACCTCAAGATTGCACATTCATTTTTCCCGGTGTGAGGCTGGATAAGCAACTTCTTATTTCACGTTGTAGGTGCCACTAAAACTGTCAGACTGTTTTTGCGAGATAGAGTCCAACCGGAGTTAATCGTTTACGTGTGTCGTCTCCGGAGCATCGTGTCAATAGCTTTTGAGTTGGTTATACAAAATCGCTAAAAGCGACATACTGCAAGTAACTGCATACCAGACCTAGTTGTTCTATATACATATAAAATGACATACAGAACCGGTCGGTGTCGGTGCGGCTGCGCGAGTGCCGCGTGGTGTTCGCGGTGCAGTACGGCGGCGCGCGGCTGGAGATCAGCGCGGGCGGGCGCCACTGCCACGGCCGCGTGGCGCATCTGCAGGCCATCCGAGCCTTCGCGCACAACAACCTCGAGAAAGGTACTGTGCCCACTACACACTTACACACTTATGTACACACTTCCAGCCACCACCAATATAACACAATCATTACTGGTAAAGTAGCGAGAGACGTCGCCCTGAAGGTGAATAGACGGAATAACAAACATTGCAGGAAGTCGCTCAAATCCTTGAGGAAAACCTCAGTTGAGCAGTAGACTGCCTATGGTTGATGATAATGATGTAACCTTGCAGACCGATTTTTTTCAATTTTCCACTTTATAGCTAATTTTTAAATACTATTACGTGACAATCTAGTGAAAAATATTGAAATAAGCAACTTTACTTTTCATCATCGTCATCATGTTCAACCAAGGAAAGTCCATTAAATACTCCGTCGGCGGCATACTGTTGGAGACTCGGCAGGCCCTCACCATTGGCCACGTTATCTGATGCCCCCGTGTTCCCAGGCAGCCTGCGCGTGAACGGCGAGGAGACGCTCGGCTCGCCCACGCCGCCCGTGCAGTCCGCGGCCGCGCTGCCCGACCTCGCCGACGCCACGTACTGGGTGGGGGGCGTGCCCCCCGGCGCGCGCGCGGACGAGCCCGCGCCGCCGCTGCTGGGCTGCATCGGGGGACTCACGGTGGACAGGGAGGGGTACGACCTGTCCGAGACCCCGATCAGACACGGGATTGAACCCAGGTGTGGGACTAGGGTGAGTGAATCATTTATTGACAGGAGCTGAGTAGATAGACTTAGTTAATATCTATAGAAAAATGTTGTTTACTCGAACGTAAAGGCGAACTCGAATTTATGCTTGTACTATAGAAATTCGAAAAAAAACAGATCCATTATTGAATATTGTGAATTCAAAGTAACATTTTTCAATGAAATTAAAACTTCAAAAGTTGACGGGTATCTGTATTATTACACGACAGTCTTAGGATCCTAGATCATCATACTGGCACAATGCTCTATATTTACCAGATCCCTATCCCTCCATGTTTTCAGACACTCCGTTCAGCAATATTCGAAGGATCAGGCTACATCGAGCTACCCTCCCCCATCTACCGACGGAAGGCCGCGCTAGGGTTGTCGTTCAGGGCGCGCGCCCCCAACGGGTTGCTACTCTTCAGGGTGCCATCCAACCTTTCTGATAACGAGGTGGACGATGATGATGGCGATGATAAGCATTATCTACTACTTGCGCTAGTTAAAGGTATTGTTTTCTTGGCTAATTATGCTGGATGAGCTAATAATATAGTCTATATCTATATCAACCCATATATGTCCCACTGCAGGGCACGGGCCTACTCTACAATCGAGAGAATCGATTGAGGGTGGTTAGGCCATATAGTCCACCACGCTGGCCTAGTGCGGGTTGGCGGACTAGATAGATAGACCTGAAATGTCTATAATTTCTTCTGTTACCTCATAGTAATGAATTTGTCAGGTGAACTAGAGCTGATAGCGGCGGCGGGCAAGGGCGAGACGCGGCTGCGCAGCAACGGCACCAAGTACGACGACGGCAGCCTCTACACCGTCAGGCTCGTCAGGTCGCACAAACAGGTACACTATACCTACAATACGGATTTTATTTGTGGAGACACGATCCGGCTCGAAGGACCATCAATTTTATTGATCCATTTATTTTTTTATATTGGCACAACAACGTGACAGCAATGCAGCTATTAGAAACTGCAGTATAGTCCGAATAATGTGTATACATTGAGAGATTTTTTTTTTTTTTTTTATTTTGAAGAAGACTTACAGACTAATAACAATAATAGATATACAATGTAAATAACAACTATTGCTAATTACAAGTCTCCATATTTAAATATAAAACAAAATATGCACAAACAGTATTATTATTTAACTAAACAAAAGAAACAAGCAAACGTAACAAGAAAAAGAAAGAGAAATGTCAACAAAATTACTGTGTCGAATCAATATCCTCTTTATAATATTTTGTATTAAGTTTTCTCCTCACTGTGCTGACGCTGGTGCAAAACAGATCAATATTTAGTTCAGGTGGAATGTTATTGAAACTCGTAGCACTTCGTAACATAAATGCATTACGCCTATACTTTGTACTGGTTATCGGTACTCGCAGCAAAGCTCGCTGCCTCAGTCCAATTTGATGAGTGCGCAAAAATATTAGTTGTAGTAGTTCAGGACTATCAATGGAGCCGTTAGCCAATTTAACTAAGAGACACACATCGCTTACATAACGTCTGTGCTCAAGTGGTATAAAGTGGTATTTGTTACAACGATGTAGGTAATCAAGTGACTGTTGCTGTGTTCTATAATCTAGATATCTCAAGAATTTTCTCTGTACGGTCTCTAGTCGAGTTTTGTAAATTCCGTATTGCGGGTTCCAAACTTGTGATGCGTATTCGAGGTGGCTTCGTACGTAGGAGCAATAAAGAATTTTAATTGGTTTAATAGAGCGAAACTGGGCTGATGTTCTTATTACAAATCCTAACGCTTTCGTGGCCTTATTAACTATATTATTAATGTGCTCATCGAATAGAAGTTTGCTATCCTGAATAACCCCTAAATCCCTTATACTACTAACAGTGTTTATATTGTGGTTGTTAAGTGTGTATCCACCCCCAATTACAGTTTTCTGTCTAGTAAAGCGTACGTGAAAACATTTTTTAACATTTAGGTCGAGACGGTTAATATAGCAATAATAAACAAATCTATCTAGATCGGATTGTAGATGAACAACATCTGATGAATTTCGTATTAATTTATGAATTTTCATATCATCAGCATATAATAAAGGATATGAATGTTCAAAGCACCCATTTATATCGGAAATAAATAAATTAAACAAAAGTGGTCCTAAAATAGATCCTTGGGGCACACCTGAAGGAATAGACCTCCACCTAGAAGTATAACCATGTAGTACTACAGCTTGAGATCGATTTTCAATGTACGACTTAAACCATCGATATAGGTCACCATGAATTCCGACTGATTCTATTTTTCTCAGTAATATTCTGTGATTGATACGGTCGAAACACTTACTGTAATCAGTGTATATTACATCTACTTGCGCTCCTTTCTCCATGCCATTGGATATAAATTCATTGGATAGAATAAGGTTAGTGGTAGTGGACCGATTTTTTATAAACCCATGTTGTCCCTCGCCAAGATTATATGCAACCGCTGAATAAACCTCCGTATAAACAATTCGCTCGAGAATTTTAGAAAAAAGACATAACTTTGATATAGGGCGATAATTTTCGATGTTGGACTTATCTCCCTTTTTATGAATCGGCGTTATAAAAGCGGATTTCCATACGTTGGGAATCATACCCAGTGCGAAAGACCTCCTAAAAAGTATGCATATGGGCTTAACCAGACTTTCTGCGCAATTAACTATGAATGCTGGTGATATCATATCGGGACCACCAGATTTAGACAAATCAAGCGATTTAAGAAGTTTCAAAACTATATCTGGATTAACTGTAATTGAGCTTAGACACACAGCGTTTCCACCATTACATTGAGGTACGAATCGATAAATATCATCTTCAGGACTCTGCTGTTGGTATGTGGATTGGAAGTACGTGGCAAACAGGTCGCTGATTTCTTCACCGGTATTAGCTATGGTAGCCCGATATTTCATTACACTGGGATATGTGTTGTTACCTCTTTTACTTTTAACATACGACCAGAACGACTTTGGATTATTTACAATAGACTCTTCAATTTTACGTATAAATGAATCATAACATTCCTGTTCTAATTTTGATGCCCTGTCACGTAAAATTGAAAAAGAGTGATAATCAGCCGTGTTACCGTAAATTTTATATTTGCGATGATATTTATACTTCTCTTTAAGTATTTTAATTAGTGACGAACTATACCATGGAGGGTGTTGTGACTTTCTTATTGATTTTCGCGGTATATATTTGTCCCTAAGCTCATACAGGTGTTTGTAAAACAAGGTAACCGCTTGTTCCAATGTACCTAAATACAAAAGATCATCCCATTCAATATTATTTAATTCAGATGATATTTTTAAGTAATCTCCTTTATAATAAAGATATTTTATATTTAATTTCTCAGCAATTGCATGCATTTCGACTGATTCGACAGAGACAAGAAGAGGAGGATGATGAGTATCTATAGGTATAGCTAAGGGGTCTTTGGATACTTTAACTTTTAATGGGGCATTAGAAAATGCCAGGTCTAAAAGTCTGCCATTGGCATTACGTTCACCGTTATATTGAGACAAGTTACATATATTAATAGTATCTATAAAATCATTTATGTATGCAGAGGAGAAATTAATTAATTTTATGTCTAAGCTGTCACTTATATGGGTCCACTCAACATCACTACCAAAATTAAAATCGCCTAATATAATAAATTGGTCAAAAATATGAGTGGAAACTAAACGGTGTAGATTATTTGTAAAGTTTTGCAACTGAGCACAGTATGAGTGACCCGTATTTTCCTTACACAGATAGAGCGCACAAAGATTAATATTGCATGATATAGAAGATTTGGATTTTTTAATAGTAATGGATACCCACATGTCCTCACCAGTAGTTCGCCATTCAACCCGCTCCGTAACCATAAAATCACTGCGCACTGCGATCAACACACCGCCCCCCTTACCCTGCCTTGTGCGATGATAATCACGATCACGTCTCCACACCAAGTATCTACCATCAAATATCTCACTATTGCTAATACCGTCTACTAACCAGGTTTCTGTGAGTACTATCACATCGTAATCGCTAAGATAAACTTTACGCAAGAAATTATTTGTTTTTGTACGTAAACCGCGTACGTTCTGATAATATATCGTAAGAGGAATCATTCTAAAATAAGTCTATAAGAGTATATAATTGTAAACGATACATATTTAAATATAATATAGAAGAACAAATTAATAAAATGGTTAAAAAACTTATGCATAAACGGGTAGACTGTAAAAATCTGCTCGCTATCAAACAAACACGGTAAAACACAGCAATTAGATACACAGTAATTTGAGTTATGAATGGATAATAGGCTATGAATGAGAACAAAGAAAGCAATGCAAAAAATAGCCGACACCGCACGGTAGATATTGGTCACAAGTGATTTATATCTTTCTGCCAAATTGAACTGAATGAGCATTCTAATAGGGTCTCTTATTGTGTAAAAGATGTACCTACCGATATAATAATTTTTATTTTTTGCTCCGACGCACACAATCGGCAGACACAGTAAGTATTGGAAAATGTGATTAGCACACTGATGTACCTGGTTCTCAACATTACGAACACGAATATTATTGTTGACATGTATAATTGTTATTGTTACAATATTATTATTATTATGTGATTTTATGTAATTTTTGCAAGATCTTTGACTGTATTTATTATTATAATATGAGAAGTGTCGTTTTTTCGTGTGTGTATCTTCGAGTTTTTTACCCAGACGTATTGGTAACTCTTTTCTGATGCTGTCTTTTTCGTCTTGTTGAGAAGTTCCTTATTTTTGGTTGTTAAATGATCATTTATAAATATTTTCTGAGCTCGTGGGAAACCAAGATGTGCTGTTGTTAGAGGTGAAGTCTTAGACAAAAGTCTAGCCGCCGCTATAAAATTTTCCTTGACGTAGCGATTACAGAAACTGACGATTATTGGCTTAATCCGATCTTTCTCTCTTGTAGGAACTCTCGTTATAAAGTTTATTTGCGTTTTGTTAATGGTACATTGAATATTTACTCCAACTTTAGTAACAATATCAAACAGATTTTCATTACTGGTCTGTGGAATCCCTTTAATTTCAATATTATTTAAACGCGCCCATTGTTCTTTTGCATCAGCTTCAAGCTCCAACTTCTCTAGCCGCTCCGAGACATTATCGACTTGACACTGCACTGTTTCCACTTGCGTAAGACGTTGTTCTATTTCCTTTATTTTGGCATTAAATTCCTTCAGCTCCCTGTTGGT
Organism: Deilephila elpenor; assembly: GCA_949752805.1. NCBI lineage: Eukaryota > Metazoa > Arthropoda > Insecta > Lepidoptera > Sphingidae > Deilephila > Deilephila elpenor. The sequence goes on from OX457098.1 coordinate 941,073, forward strand.
ATCGTCTAAAGATGTTTTAAGGGCAGTAAATTCTGAACGCAATGCTTTTATGTCATCCTTAAGGCATTCTAGCGGTTCCAGTTTAGCAGCGAGAGCTTTAATCTCCCTTAGTATTATAGTATTGTCTGACTCACATTTTGGTGAAGGTGGTGGTTGACTGGAACTGGAACCGGAACCTGACTTGCATTTGTTGCACCGCCACGTGAGTTTTCTGTCACCCAACTTCCGATATCCTGCTTCCGTTATACTTGCGCAATGGAAGTGCAGTAGCCGATTGCACATAGTGCACTTCACACCCTCCGACATATTATCGCTGCAGGCATCACATTTATGTGTATCCATAATGATAGATTTATAATTTGAAAAGTAACAAAGTTTGAGATGCGTTTGCAAAATTAGTGCGAATAATAAAGACGTGACCGAACAACTCGAACAGACGAATCCGAATGCATAAGATTTTTTCTGTAAATACTGTGGAATAAATTTGCTTTCTGTTTTCTACCTTTGACTCCAGCTTAACCCTAATCCTTTTCAAAATCATTACAAGCAAAAATAGATTTTCAAACTAGGTAATTCATTCACCGACCTTACAGCTTGGTAACTTTAGACCATCTTTAAACATTACTCAATGCCTACTTACCCCCACTCCATAGACAAATGCTAAAACACCTTCCTGTATTCAGCTAGAAGTGTGGGTGGACGAGACTCGGGCAGCGACGGGCGCGCTGGCCGGCAACGCGTTCCCGCAGCGCAGTGGCGGCCTCTACCTGGGAGGCGTGGGGCCCATGGACAAGACTAAACTCGGGTCCTTGCCTGTCGAGCCTTTTACTGGGACTATCAGTGACTTTATTGTGGATGGCCAGTTAGTATATCTGTGTAATTATTATAGGCTAAAACCTAGATTTTCTTTTGTTTTTATTTTGTGTCAATAAATTGATGAAAGAAGGTATAAAAGTAATCATATTGTAAAACTATAGAAGAAGGATAAAAGTACTTTCAAAGGAGTCGTTAATATGTTTAAAGCCTGACAAAATTACTTAAAGCATATAAGTTTTACGCCCAAATACTGGAACGCAACTTAAATATAACTTGCGCTTAACTACGTTAATCCCGACTAAATGTACTGGCTAAGTGAGCCGTGCGCTGTTAAGAGCAACTTATTATTTGAATGTCGTTCCAGTATTCGGGCGTAAATGTGCTTTTTTATCAATAATAAAAATATGACACATAGAAAAATTAATTCGCAAAAACCTACAACCACAAATATAAGTTTTTAAAATCTTTGTATATTGGGTAATGACGATATTTGGTACACAATAGGTTGATAGGCCTAGAAACGGCTGTGAACTGGAGCGGCGCGCAACTCGGGCGCGCGGACAGCGAGCCGCAGGACGAACTGCGAACCGAACCGAGAGCGTTGCAGGCGCAACCCGGAGAGAACGGCTGTGGTAAGGTAAGGGTAAAGAAGGGTGGCTTCTGTAACGGTATTGTACACATCACTCGAGCATCCAATTGGATGCTCAATACTATATCCATCAATTGATAGAAATGGTAACTACCTTCTGAACATCTGAGAAACATTCGGAGCATTGCTGGATATTAATGATAGGAAATGTGGAGAGGAAGGGGACGAGATGTATCGAGATGCTAATTTTCGTTAAAACGGAACAAATTAATGTTATAAAGCTGTTACTATTCTATTTATCTAGTGCTATTCCAAAGGAGCCAATCCACCAACTTATAACCTAAGTTGATCGTGCTGGTTCTACAACTTATAAATTATTTATCTTTATGGTCAAAGATGGATTCAAAAATATTGTAAATAGGTATTTTTGAAAGAGGTCCGTGTTTAGCACTTTACCTAATGCTGCATCAACAATACTATAATATGTCATCATCAAGCTGATATTTATTTCAGTCGTGGTCATGGACGGTGGAGGGCGGCGCGGTGAAGTTCGGCGACGGTCCGGGGAGCCACGCCACTATACGAGTAGCCAAGAAGGCCAAACACTTAGCATTGGCGCTGCAGTTCAGGACATATGCGCTGGACGGACTGCTTCTACTCGTGCCGGTAAATACCAATCCTTAATTTTTAAATATTCAATCATAAATTTTGAATATAGAGGTGCTTAAACATCAATAGAAATGTTGTGAAAGCGAAATGATAACGTGGAAAGCATTTTACAAATAAGTTTTGATTATCGTTAATAGTATATGCAATGTCTCAAGTTTGATCTTAGTGTATTTTTATATCGAAATGTTATCGATTTACGAAGCACCAAAATTTTGCGATTTAAACAAATAATGACTAAAATCATCTCGTTTCATTATGATCCGAAATTTAAATCTTGGAAATAGTAGATATGTATTAACAAATTTACTTTTTGCTAATTACAGGGCTCTAAAGCGAAACCAAAACATTACCTGGCGCTGATGTTGCGTGAAGGCAAGCTGCGGCTGGTGGTGCGCGGCAGGAAACGGAAAGAAGTGTCATTAGCCACTTTCGTCTCTGACGGCACGTGGAGATCCGTACGTATCGTTGAGTCACTTATATCAAAGTAACATGATTTTATTCAAAGGTAATATAGAGTTGTAATACTTTGACACAGACTTTTCTGTGATTTCCTGTTTGTTTTCTTTATTTTATAGGGAAATGGTCACCTTTGGATACATTAATGTTATCATAAAGACATTAAACATGGATTTGTAATTTGACTCAGTGCTCTTTTTCTATCATTCTCACATTCATACATTAAATCCACAGCAGAGTATAGGCTTGTCCCAAAGATTTCCATAGTGATCTGTTGGAAGCGGTCTGCACCTAGTTATTTATACCGGGTATATCAAGACTGCGACCGAAAACGAAGCCAGCTGGTAGTTTAAGTGGTTACCGACACGATGCAAATAAAAATTTTGCCATAACAGTGACAGATATTCTTTTTGGAATTTTTTAAAAATAATTTGTTTTGGTAGTAAATACCTAGTTTTTGCGAAAATATTAATTTAAACCCTTACGTACCATTGTGTGTTTAAAAAAAGAGAGGTGCACATCTTTATTTTAGGAAAACGACATTGGGTGACATATACATATATATGTCACCCAAATATGACAATAAATAAAAAATAAGAAAAAACAAGTTGTCGATTTTTTTTTTGCGAAATTTTTACTTGCATTGTGTCTAAAGTCACTAATACTAACACCTGTCTTCGTTTTCGGTCGCAGTGTTGATATTCCCTGTATAATGTAATGAATATAATGCGAGTGATAATGCGTGTGCAGGTGTCGGTGCGCAGCGGCGGGGCGCGCGTGTGGGTGCGGTGCGGCGGCGCGGCGGGCGCGGCGGCGGCGCGCGCGGGGCTGGCGCAGCGCGTGCACGTGGGCGCGCCGCCGCCGCCCGCGCTGCCCCTGCTGCCGCCCGCCGTACGTACTGCACGTGTGCACATTCATATCACTTACTCGCAACACATCCATCATCCAGCGGTGTGGATGTTCATGGGTGGCAATAATCACTTGCCATCAAGTGACGAGACAGTTTGCTCGTTTATCGGATCTATTAAATAAAAAAAATACAAATGTTCTCAAATACTACTTTGAGACTCCCCCTACCAATCTTTTTACAAGATCCTTAGTACATACTACTTTTTTTTCTTTAAAAACTTTAATATTAAATTTTACATTTGCAACTTAAAACCACCTCTTTTTGAAACACTTTAAATGAATTTAAAAAAATAATTTTTCGACTTCACCTTTTTAATAAATAAGAAATTCCCAAAAAACAGCAGCCAGTGTAGCTCGATCCACTGCGAACAGCTGATTCCTCACAGGATACTCTCCACTTGACCACTTTAAACGCACGTAGTGAGATGAGCGTCCCGACAGACACGACACCACACGTGCAGCCACCCACCTCGGAGTCACTCCTTACGTGAGCGCAACCACTCATACCACGACCAACACCTCAATGACCCTTTAAAACAGTGATTCCCAAAGTGGTCCAGGTGGACCCCCAGGGGTCCACGGGAGACTTGCTGGGGGTCTACGTAGGCGTGAACAAAAAATGGGGGTCCATAAGATGTTAATGGGGGTCCACGAAAATTTATCTGCTTTTCATAGTAAAAGCAAAAATGTAAGCATAGTTTTTAAAAGGGTTGGTTACCTACATTGTTTTAAGTACCTAACAAAGCAGATAATATTTTAATAAGGCAAGCGACTGTTACATGTCCAAACTTGCGTATTCGATATAACGTACAATTTCGTGTACAGACTTGCAAAGCGCTATCCGCCCGACAATGCTTAATGCTTGTTCAGACATGAACTTGATCACCACTATAAATACTTGATGCCAAAGGCAAACTCATTCATTTGTTTCCGGAATTTCGAAAAAAAGGTGTGAGAAAATTTATATCAGTGTTTGCTAGTGCCGGTGAAAAGTAAGTACGTACCATTTTTTTGTTATAGTACTTAAGTATTTTGTTTACGTGTACTAGTCGGTTGATCACAACTGCTTGTATAGTAAGTTACCTTACAGATATTTTAATTGTCCTCTTTCGATTTGAAGACAAACACAGCACGTTTTATTCAATTGTTTTTTCACGAGAGAAGCACTGCCTCTCTAAAAAGGCCGAATAAGCAATATTGCAGAGCAATTAATTTTGTAATTTTTCTTGCAAATAACTACTAATTTTATAAAACAGTAATTTCACAATCATTTTAAATTTAATAAATAAATACACCCAACAGTCACATACATAGTTCTGACCCCACACTAAGATCGAGTCTTGTGTCGTGGGTATTAGGAACTACGAGAGACTTTTCGGTCTCACAAACACCCAGACCCGAAACAAATACCTGTGGATCACACAAATATTTGTTTCGGTGCGGGGATCGAACCCGCGGCCTCTCGTTTCACAGGCGGCGTCTAACCAACTGCGCCACGGAGGCTGACTAATTGAGGCTAATTGATTTTGAAGTAACTATTTTATCAAAACTATTCCTTTTCGGAAAGAGCGAGCGGTGCGCGGGCGACGGGAAAAGGGCGGGGCTTGAGCTTCGATGCCAGTTTGTCACGTTTTGGCCCTGCGCAGACGACAGACTATCCGTGACGCACTTTTTAGTCTGTGAAAATAGAACCTATGCAATTATATGCAGTAACGCACACGACGCGCAAAAAGTCCGGCGCACAAAAAATCCGTGTAATTCGGGCAGACCGCACCGCGCCGCGGCGCGCCGCTCCGCACAAAAAGTGTGTGAAAAAAATTGAACGTTTGCTTCAACGCGCGCTAACGCAGACGGCGCACTCTTTAGTCGGCAATCTGCATTTGCTAGGGGTGGGTGGACGTAACGCACGCGATCTATTATCATGGCGCCAGAGGTCGATGTAACTATGTCAATTCAAGAAATACAAAACAGACCAGCAATTTATGATACTTCTAAGGCAGAATATCATGATAGACATTTAAAAAGAAAAATGTGGGAAGAAGTGTGCTGTAATGTTTATTTGTCCCTTCAGTAATCTTTTCGAAAGTATAGGATGTACCCAAAATTCTCTATTTCTTCTTCTTTTTCTGTACTTCATGTACAAAATAATACTTCGCGATCTCTGCACGATTTCCATAGCGTCTACGTCCCTACAGCTCTGCCGACAAAATGATCGAAGATGTGCGTCGTGTGCGTTGAGTCTGTGAAAAATCCGCGACCGACTTTTTGCGCGCCATGCAGACTTTTTGTGCGCCGCAGACTGGATCGCACAAAAAGTGTGCCGTCTGCGCAGGGCCTTTAACAATGAAGCCGCAGACAAAAAATACGCAAATACACGGAGCGCGTGAACTCATTGATTTGATTAAATGTTAGATATCGTTTTTATGGTAAATTTTGGGATCTCGACTTTTATTTTTTCCTACACAAATATGATCAGTATTCGATACTGAGTACACCAATTTTTATTTGTACTATTAAAAAATTTTGGTAAATTAGGTACTTTAAAATTGATACCGTTTTGTGAAAGCGTCTGTATTTGTCTTAGCGGTTTATTAGTTGGTCCCTTAGAAGCCGTAATTCTATTTCCGCGTGCTGACAAAGGCTGCGGTGTGATACCTATATTCAGAAAAAAACTTGGTTACTAAAAAAATTTTTTTTACAGGTAACGTAACTGACACGAAACATGGCTACAGCAAAGAAAAAATGTCGACAATATAGTGTCGATTATTTGAAATATGTTTTTTTTTGTTCCATCAGAGGTAGACAAACAGTTGCCCATGTGCCTATTATGCAACAAAGTTTTGAGCAATGACTCTATGAAACCATCAAAGCTCGAAGATCGTCTAAAAAGGTGTCATACTGATAAAATAGGTAAAGATTTAAAATATTTTCAAACATTGAAGGAAAAATATGAAAAGAGACCCACCATGCACAGTATGTTCGCTTCAACATCTCAAAGTAACGATGATGGCTTGCGGGCATCTTACAATATCTCATTACTTATAGCAAAATCTGGAAAACCGCACACTATCGGAGAACAATTAATTTTACCCGCTGTTGAAGAGGTTTTAAAAACTGTTTTGCACAAATCTCCATTTGACGTACTAAAAAGAATTCCATTAAGTAACAATACTGTACAAAGACGCATTGATGAAATGAGCTCTTGTATCGAAAGTTTTTTGTGCAATCATCTGCAAAAAACTCATTTTTCTATACAACTGGACGAGTCAACGTTACCCGGTAATGAAGCATTATTATTGGCATATGTCCGATTTATTATGGAGGAAGAAATTCACGAAGAATTGCTATTTGCCAGAACTTTGAGAGACTGATACTAAAGGCGAATCAATATTTAATGTCCTGAGTAAGTTTTTTACGGAAAAGTCGATTCCATTTACAAACATTATTTCAGTGGCAACAGACGGAGCTCCTGCAATAGTCGGGCGATATCGTGGGTTTATAAGTCATCTCAAAAGAATTATACCAGGACTTACAGCTATTCATTGCGTAATCCACCGACAACATCTTGTGGCAAAACATTTAAGTGACAGGTTGAACCAATCTCTTCATTTTGTAATAAAAGCTGTCAACAAAATCAGAAGCAATGCATTGAATACGCGTTTATTTGCTCAATTGTGCGACGAAAATGATGAAGACTTCCAACGACTGCTCTTACATACTGAAGTACGCTGGTTGTCGAAAGGTGCATGCTTAACGAGATTTTACTCTGTTTTCGATTCCGTATTAGAGTTTCTAGAAAGTAGAGATCCAGATTTAAAAGAAAACTTGATCAAATTCAAAGCAGACATTGCGTATTTGACAGATTTGTTTAAAAAATTTAATGATATTAACTTGCAGTTACAAGGGGACAGCCTGAATTTAATAAAAACAAAGAGGATAATTTCGGCTTTTCTTGGGAAATTGAAATTTATGAAGCAAAACATTAGTCGGCGCGAATTCTCTCAATTTCCAAACTTATCGCAGGTAGAATGTATTGATGAGGATATCCATACCTACAGTCAACATTTAAATGCTCTGCATGATGACTTCAAAACCAGGTTTGAAGAAATGCTGACGATGGATATACCACCATGGATCATAAATCCATTTGATGAAACGGAAGTGGCCAATGTTGTATTACAAGAGGAGCTGCTCGAGCTAAGCACCAATGGGAGCTGAAGGTGAAATTTAGAAAAGGCTACCAAACATTTTGGCTGCAAGCAGAAATACCCGAAAAATATCCTGGACTGTGGGAAATCGCAAGAAAATTTTTAATAGCTTTTCCCTCGTCATACCTTGTCGAAAGGAGTTTTAGTGCCGTTACAAACCTCTTAACAAAAAAAAAGGAGCAAATTGAACATCACAGAGCGGGGGGATTTGCGGTTATTGCTCACAAAAATAAAGCCAAACATTGATCGTTTGCTGACACTCCATCAAATACATCCTTCCCATTAATTAAAATTATGACCTGAACCTATATTACCTTATTATTTTTTTCATGTAATTCTATTCTTTTAATAAATAAAGTGTTATAAAATGTACCATTTATAGTTTTTATTTTACCTATCGGAATATAGGGACAGAACTCAGAAGCGACACAATTTTTATTTTTACGACTTTAAGAATGTGGTAGAAATGTAGCAGCAGGGGGTCCACCGAAACCAGTAAAATTTTGAAAGTGGTCCACGAGAAAAAAAAGTTTGGGAACTACTGCTTTAAAACATCTATACGTCATATTATCGTTTAATGTGTTTCTACAATACGTTTACAGATCGTGCGCGCGGGCGGTTTCCGCGGGTGCGTGCGTCGTGTGACCGTGAACGGACGCGCAGAGGACTTGGTGCGAGACGCGCATTCACACCACAACGTCGGACAGTGCTTCCCCAATGTAGAACGAGCTGCTTACTTCGCCGGTAACTTATACTAACTATTCTATAGCTATCTACATTAGTAAGTAGGTACAACTAGACCAATCAAATGGAAATTAAGAAGAAAAACTCTTCGGCATTTTCTTGTATCCTCTGAAGTAAGTCGCTAAAATTGATTTTAAACACTAAAACAACGATTCACTGGCTCTCTTTCTTTCTCTTTCTCTCTCTCTCTCTCTTTTCAGCCTTTAATATTTTTTCTTGTTTAATTGCAGGTGACGCATACGCGATGTTGTCCCACTCATGGTCGAACGACGATACTCCCGAAGATACCACCGAGATAGAAGTCCACTTCAGAACCACGGAACCCAACGGAATATTATTAGCAGGAGGTGGCATTGTATTAGAAATTAAGGATGGACAGGTGGGTCATACTTTATTCAAACTCTTCTGAATTCATCTGTTTGTATATGATGCATTTCTATAGAGTTAGAGCCAGGTGATTTTACATAGTTTAAAAGTTTAAAGAGTCGTTTAAGACATGCAGTTATGCAGATGTTGAATTCATAATTTTGCTATTGTTTTTGCTATCGTTATACATGTCGTATTGCTTAAATGAAATGAAAATGAAATTAATTAATACTACCTGACTTCGTTTTCGGTCGCAGTCTTAATATACCCTGAATACCAAGACTTACTTATACACGCAGAAGAATATCAGGCTCGAAGGATCAAAATACATTGAAATTTCCTGCTGCATGAACAACATAATATCAATTACTATTATTTATAAGAAGTTTCTGTTTTATGAACACCCTGGTTCTGTCCCCGTGCAGGTGCGCCTGAGCAGTTCGTGGTGGGGCTCGGAGTGGGAGCGCGCGGTGCTGGGCGGCGCGGCGTGCGACGGCGCGTGGCACGTGGCGCGGGCCGGCGTGGCGCCGCGCGCGCTGTCCCTGCGCCTGGACGCCGCGCCGCCGCGCAGCGCGCACGCGCCGCCGCTGGCCGACACGGCGCCGCCGCGAGCGCACACGCTGCATGTGGCTGGACTGCCCGGTATGTAGCCTCCTTTACCGACTCTACTGTCGACGGTACGTGGTACCGATGGGAGAAATTAATGGATCATCATGCTTAGCAGCCACTCAAAAGGGACTTAATTTAGCTGAGCTATACAAGTATTTCTTTCTTATGCCTTTAAATAGGTTCATATTTAAGACTCGCATCTCTTCATATAACTTTTGTTTTTTTTTACAAATGTATGAACGATAACGATGATAATTTTTTGACATTTACTTACCTACGTTCCTCGTTCACTAATGTTTCACGTTTGCCCTGATATTGGTAAGTGCGTATGAACGGTAGTGATCAGTTGAGTCACTTGCACGCTTTCCGAACATCTGCAAATCAATCTAATGTAACATTCCAGAAGGCGCAACAGACTCAACAGAAGGCAGTAAAAACTTCAAGGGCTGCATCAGAGAGCTCATCATCGACGGGAAGAAGCGGGAGTGGGCCAGCATGGACACGCTACACAACGTGCTACTGGACTCCTGCCCCATACAACAGTGAACAAACTCGCAACAACTACGGCAAAAGGTTCATTTTACAACGTCGAAAATATTAAAATTTATTTTTGACATGTTTACATACAAAAATATGGCAATTCTTAAAGGTATATTCTCACAGTATTTTTAACTCCACTCTTATTTTTCGGTAAATAAAAAGGCTTTCCAATTGTATAAAAATGCATCAAAATGACATTAAAAACAACATGAATACTTATGAAACTATGAGGATATGATCAGTTGAATAGAATAGTAAAAGACTATACGTGTACCGTCGTGCCTTATCGTTAGATATTACCAAATAGTGCCATTGCCAATGGAGTAAAAAAATATGAATAATTCTTTAAGAACTCAGAAGACAATGTGCTCGTCAAACTGTAAATCAAAATATTATTCAACTCAGAACCATCACTGTAGAAATCCATTCCCTTTGTTTATTATAGACTTGAGATGTCGAAAAATATGTACATAAACAATATCTAAGAATGGTTAAAAAACTCTTTGTAAATACTAAAGTAAAATTTCAAAGCGATTGGTTTTAATTATGATAAATATATCCAGTTTTAAAATTCTTCATAACAAATAGAAATTTAGTCTGCATTATTATCATTAGAGACGTAACAAATTTTCGATTCGATTTTACACATAATCGACTGATTAACATATTACAAAATTAGTTTTCATGTGACGAAGCCTTTTACGAAACAATTCTAAATAGAACGCAAAGTTATTCACAACTTAGTGTGGACTATCAAACAATGAATGACAGCAACCATTTACTTCGTACAATCATCGGTTATTGTTGCAAGAATATACAAATGACAAGAGTGAACACTGTAACGTGTGTTTTTATAGAGGCTATGTAAATAATGTTGGCATCGCCAGGTGTTGATAATCACACGGAGTACTTACTTGAATTTCTTCCACCAGTATTTGTAACGTTAGTTGTACATATTACTCGTTAATTTAAGGTAGGCCACACTCACTTATGGGTGCCATAGAATCTTCATACTTTTCCTGTCTTTAAAATATTTTTCAGAAATATACGAAATCCAATCATTTAACGACTAAATAATATTGTTTAATTCGGATTCATTAATATTGTTTAGATTATTATAATATTCCATGTTGAAAACTCGACAAAATTATAAATTGTAACTAGATAATATATTTTTTGTACAATAAAACAATTACGACAGTGGAATAGTTTTTAAGTTGGTCGGATAGAGAGCTCAACACAATATTCATCCTGCTACCGGTCCAGGCCATGTTCCCACATGGCAATTAGGAATTTTTAGTTTTCCCTCAAAAAGGATGCAACTTTTTCCAAGACACCCCAGAATTTCGTTAGAAATACTAAGAGACATCATGACAAAATAGGAAGTATAAATAATTCAAGAATCTGTAATATCTGTCGCCCGAGTACTTTTATAATTTTAGATAAGGAGCACTGGGAAAATATTACTATGAAATTATAATTAAGTCGATGAAAATAATAGAATGTCGTCTGTAAAGAAAATCTCTTGCGTTCTTGGGGCCCTAGTATTTAGTAATTTACAAATGTAATTCCACTGTAAGGATAAAGTGTATGAAAAGAATAAAACATCAAAAATTTAATTTAATGTAATGCCAACATGACAAAATAGGAGGTAAAATAAAATTTGTAAACTATCTCGACCCACATCTATCGTCCTATTATTTTCGATGGTTTCGATACAAAACGTTTATTTTCAACTGAATTTATGAAGTGATTTGAAATAAACTAAAAAGAGACATAAAAATTACTAGGGCAACAAAGAAAGGCCGGAGACTTCTATAAATCAATTCAATTCGTCACAAAACTGAATAATTTAAAAATGCTAATAATACTCTTTTCTTTCTTTATCTTTTAAGTTGCATTTATGTAGTAGTCACTAGATGTAAGTTAGAATATAGATTGTTATAGTGGCGACGAGTCTTAATTGACAATTTTGGGACGCATCTATAAACAAAATACTTACAGTATGTCTGTACTACTCAAAATTCGGAATATTACTTGTAATACTTGTTTTGTAGAATTAAAAAAAAATATTATTTTCAATTAATTCACGAAAAATGAAATTGCACCACTAACGATCAATAATTATCGACTAAAAAATCGATCGAAAATTCTAATTCCTTAATGTTAGTGAAAGTTCCGCCATTTTGTAAATAAATAGGGGACAGCTTTAATAGTTAATCGATCGATTAATGTCACAAACTTATTTATTCGTGAAGCGTGTTCAGTAGTTTTAATTGTAAATAATTTTATAAAATAACTTTTGTATATACATATTTATTGTAATCGCTTTATTATTGAAATAAAAGTCGATTATGGCAATAAAAAACATTTATTTATTTTCTGTCCTGCATTTCTTACAATCACTTACAAGCTAGCGCCACACTAGGTGGACGACCTGAAAAATTAAGAAATTAAAAAACTTAAACTAAAACTGAAACAAGCGCCAACCTTAGTGTAACACTAGCTTAACAAACGGAACTATTGTCGCTAAGCTGAACTTAGCGAACTGTTCTTCCAACACCTCGCCTCTGTACATATATCTCGAACGCAAGAAATAAGTAATACACGTAACTACACAATAATAACTCATTCGACATAACTGTACAGCGGGAGCGACATTTCAAAATCAATACAATATTGCGACGTGTCCTTTACAGCCACACAAACTAATTAAAACTATTTAAATACCAGTATATAATTTTATTTTCCAATGACTTTATTGATACCTAAAACAAATATAAATTTTATTGGAATATTATTTTCAAATCTGTAATATGCTGCAAAATACACACGCACTTTTCGAGGCAAGCCATTGCCGTTTTGTAATTTTATTTCCCCCTGAATATTGTTATTGACCATTGGTTATTGAATTGAATGTTTTTTCTTTACGGTCAATGAAATTAACGGACATGGGTCGAAAAGTCCTGTTAAAACTTTACACTTATATAGAAATACTATTATCTACTTTTGTTTCGGTTCAAATATTGTACAAACTTGAATTTTACAGTTTTAAATATAATATTGCAACATGGAATGTGTCTGTTGTATGTTTATTGATACTGGCATCACTGGTTTTATTTATGTACATGATACATGGCGCTATGTCATTAAAACTGTATTTATAGGGTGAATGAGTAAATAATACCTATATACTTCAAGACCATACAATATGTGAACTAAAAAATCATTTCAAAGACACTGCACGGTTTAGTTCCAGCTACCTACATCTACATCCGTCTTTTATATATATTTATTTGTTAAAATGGACAATTTAATACTACAAGAATGGACACCAGCGTGTTATACGGCGTATAACAGATGTTAAAAATCTTTGGACAAAATTAATCACATAAAAAAGTATGAAATATAAATCAAATTGAATTCCGTGCTGTAATTACCTAGTTGTTAAAACTACTAATTAACAACACATGCTCCGTCTCAGCCCTAGTGTTTTGTATCGAGATTATATTCTAACATACATAGGTAAATATATTCTCCTTATATACCTACTATTATGGCTGAAATTACATTGTCTAGACAAAACAAACTAATTTACCAATACGTCTTATTCAATGAATTCACAAGATGTCTAACATTCAATTTGCCATGCATTGAAAGGTCGTGCGTGATTTTAATTAGAAATATTTTTATAGACAAATTATATAAGTAGATTAACCCATAGATATAACCGAACGCAGTATTCCATTTTCTTAATATCGGTATTATAAAGTTATGTTACACACTACTGCTCTTTTTCAACCACGCACGTTATCTCCAAGATACATCTAAACAAAACACAAAGTCCAAAAAAAAGTTTATTTAACAAATTGTTGAAGGTTCTATCGACAAATAATGCGCCATGATGTTACAGCATTCCGAACTTGAGCAATTTTATACACCACCAACACGTCACAAGCCGAATTAAAATTAATTTCAATTAATCTATTAAACGTCTGAATATTCTAAAGTAATAAAATAATATAAAACTTCACTAGGTGGCGTTGACAAACTATAATTTAGTTATATATTTTATTTGAACAATAATAAAAAAACACGCATTTTCGAAACACAACATTTTAAAAATAAATCTTAAAGTATATTTTATTTCAACAAAACGTATAATTTGCAAATATTTTTTGTTTATCAACGCCATCTATTGAGTGTAAATGAAAACTATGAAACCAATCCAAATGAATGAGATATGCGCGTGTACGTATACAGTGATGGAAGATGGATATGCGACGCGAACAAACTGCGATGATTTTATATCGTTATAGTTTATATTTATCTATCATATACCTTCGCTTGTAATGACTGCTACATCTGAAACGAAAAACATAAGAGTTATAATTTCTTACGAGTTTAAACACAATAAACGACAGCCATTGGCACTTCCTGGAAAAAATTGGTCATAACTACGGATCAGTTTTCCTGTCGAGCGTTGGACACAATTATAGTATGATGGAGATCATCCGGTGAATTCATTCGTTTTCTTAGACCATCAGGGAAAAATTGCATTACCATTATTATTGATTTATTTATTTTTTACTCACTTTTATTTTCTCATGGTTTTGGATACACCCATACTTACTATTTATTTTTAATAAAACTATCAATTTAAAATATTTATCTGCTTTCTACATATTAGGACAACTAGGCCGGATCATTTTTTTCTATGACACAAGCTTCTGCAGGTTTTCAACGACCAGCATGGATCTTTACACGGCTCCTACAGTAAGAATGATGTAAATAAAGATGTATATAGGTGGTTACCGTGCGTCTACATGGAGAGGTACCCGCGCGCGGCGGAGCGGCGGCGCGCCACGAGGTAGGCCACCAGCACCACCACCACCAGCCCGCCCAGCGCGCAGCCCACCGCGATGGGCACCGCGTCCGGCACGTCGCCGCCGCCGCACTCGCGCGCTACACACACATAAATACACCATTATTGCAAAAAGATAAAAAAATATTTGTCACAGGCACAAAAAAGTATGAAACATTTTGATGGGTTGCGGCTCGCCTCGTGTTTGGAGCTCGCCGCCGCTCATAGACCATAGCTATGCCAGGGGCCCAGCATAACCAGGTCGCCGCATAACTTAAGGAGAGTACTCTCTTTAAGCCTCGCTTAAAGGATAGGCATAGCCATCAGAGAACACTGAAGCAGCGAGTTCATTCCAGAGGTGCACGTGCCGTACTTATATCTTATGTCTCAGGATGGCGAGCGCAGTGGAATGCCAAGCATTGCTTTGTAATTTAAGGTGTTATTTGGTTATGCTATTTATCCAAACAGCTATTCCTTTGGTATAAAAACTCCGGCAGGTGTTACAACATTACATGACAATAATTCTAACAGACAAATCACTATGAAAATATATTTCTGTCACAAACACATTGAAACAAAATAGTAAAATCTAAACAAAATATAATTAATATTTACGCAACATTACACCGGACAGGAAACACGGAATAATGGCCAAAATTTTTCAGATAAGTCTTTCGTACTAAATAATTTGTACAATTATTATTATACTCGAAAAATATATTTGTTAAACAAGGAATTGAAGGCCAGCGATAGGCACTAGTGACATTAATTCATAAACACATGTACGTTGGAAATAAATACATGCAATTTGATAACAAAAACAGAGGCGTCCGCGTCAGACACAAGTTACTATTATGTATAATGATTTATAAAAAAGTTACAACAGAACTTAGGAGCAGCTAAAAGACCTATTCTAGGGAAGAGTATGTTAAGTAGCGGAAGAAGACACCAATACGCTGCTTGATATATTCCTCTTGGATGGATGGAAACTAAAAATAACAAAACTCACAAAATTGAAATTGCCATCTTCTGAAGAACCATCTTCGATATGTTTACAATAATTATTAAGTATAGTGTGAAAAAGTTTCAAAATAAAAAGATGGTATAGTTTGTATATTTTTATTTTTTGGTTCGTGTTAAAACTGTTTCATTCCATCCTTTAGTTTGACTAAACTGTTGCTTGGCATTAGTTTTCTACGAGACAGAACTCTCTGGTTCTGATGTTTCAAACAATAGCCACCGTATCTATCTGTTATTGTTATGTCTTGTTTGTTTACAAAGATTGCACGTGCGAGTTGTGAGTTCAGACATTATCCAATTAGTTATATTAATTGCATGCGCTGTGTTATTGAGTTATTGACACTATCGAGCTCGATATGACGAGTATAATTACATATCACTTGACGTCAAGTCTCAATTAAGTTAAATAACTTTCACCCCTCTCACTCTTGTTTATTACTCCGACTATAGCGTTCAGGAGATCGATAACAGAGAATAGATTGCCCTTAAGGGATTCGAACCTCGGAACTCAAGTCAAAGTCCTAATGGCTTAAAAAACCCATGGAACTGAAAGGTTACGCCCATTTCCACTAAACCAATATAACCTTTTACAATTTACTATATAGATTCAATTTTTGTTAACAATTTTTAAGGATCTCAATTACATATTTAATTATTCCAGAATTAGTGACGCGCTCGTCCAGAATTACTATAAAAGCTTTAATGGAGCACTGTAAACAACACTATCGCGGTTTATCGATAAGCTATCGAGTGAATATGGCCGCCGCGTTATCGACAACCATACGCGTCAGTACAATACGGGATTCAGTGTCAATGATGTGTTAAATATATAAATAGTATTTATGTGAAAGGGCAGCTTGCGACACTTTTGTGTAATGCCTTTAATTAACCTTTTTTCAAATTCTAAGGGATCCTTAGGGAGCCATTGAAATAAACTTTTTAATATAAGTGGTACAGTGATACTGCGGTATAAAATGCAAGTGGTTGTTTCAAATTTATCTTAAATACTATGCACACTTTTATTTATATTAATACTTTAGTGTCTAGTTAATATTATAGGGATGAATTCCTTTCCCGTGGGACCAGGAAAATAGCTTCTCCTGAATCACACTTACTAAGTAAGGAGGGATCTATGACAAAATTAATGGAAGTGGCTGATGCGAAAGGACTAATTAAAGTTGCATCTATGGTTTTTATCCCTATGGCATACAAGCGTAACGGTTTTGTAATGTACTAAAGTAGGACAGAATTGTATAAAAACGGATCTAGGTAACCGCGTTCATGAATTTGCTTACAGAACAATAGAACGACTGATTACAGTCACGCATTGTGATTATTTTTTGTGATGGGTAGGTAAAGTCAAAAATAGAACTTAAAAACATTAATAAAAGTCGAATTAATGAATCATCTTTTAAGGTATAAAGAGTTATGTATTTGTAGGCGCAAAGTGCAAGTTGAATAATTAATAATTATTATTATGTGTGGTTCAACAATGCAAGAATGAGTAATGTTCCTGTGATAAGGGGGAGGCCCGTTAAACAAAAGGGAGGTATATTTAGACAATAAATGAAAAAATACTGAGTAGTTAATAAATTACTAATTTTTGCGAGGTTTTGTTCCAATTCCACAGTAGTGGTTCAAGCCTTGTCCAGACATCAACCGTTTATACCAACAAGGCCACACGTTCTTGGTAGAAGGTTTTATAAATTGAACGAATCCGTATATCATTTATCAAAGTAAACACTTTTGTCATACAAGGTTCAAGGTGACTATACACTATAGAAGGTCAAGTTCACTGGTACCTATGTTTAAATAAACCTATCACGCATCAATGGTAACTTAATCTTAACATAAATAACAAAAATATTTGCGACTAGTGTTCGCAAGGTCAAAAGGTTTTCGCAACTCCTAAGGTCTATTTTTTTCTATAGTGGAGTCTAAACTGATTGATTTACTTGCGAATAGTAGAAAGATTCCAGTAATTTTACATCAAACCATTTTGTATAATTATCAATTCCTAGTCTTAAGTTTCCAGTTTCCACATCAAACAGTAACATTTATTTCGGTGCGATGATCGAACGCTCTCGTTTCACAGCCGGCTTCAACCAACTGCGCCACAGAGGTTATCAGTTAGATGGTGCTGGCACGGTCGGAGGTGAGGTTAAAGCCTGGTGGCTGGAGCCAGGGCTAGAGCTAGGACTCACCGGCGCTGAAGCCGTCCCCGGACGTGGAGCGGAAGGCCTCCTCCTGCAGGCGGGCCAGCGTGAGCGCGGCCACGGTGCTGGCGCTGTCGGAGGTGAGGTTGACGCGCGTGGGCGGCGTGCAGCGGTACGACGTGGCCAGGGGAGTCTGCCACTCCGCGCCGTGGTACAGCTCTACTGCGTCTTTGGAGGCTGCAAGGTGTATATTCTATGTTAATGATGCTGTATTACATCAGACTAAATCCTATTCATAACGCATTTGAGCCTAAGCTAGCAGAAATTTACTGTTAGAAAGAATTGGTGACAATTATTAACACCTAAACATGTAACTGCATAATCAGATAGGTATTTATATGAATAAAAACAAAAACTGTAAGGTCATAGATTATTTGTGAAACGACGGCAATTATAGGCATCATCCGAAATTAAAAATTTACAAATCTTTGTTTCTAGTTTAGTATATTTTATACTGCCGTATTCAAAAATGAAAAATATTTTAATTAAATTCACATAACATAAATGAAATGAAAGCGAACTCACAAGCATTAACGAAGAGCTCGGCACTGAGCGAGATGGTCAAGGCCTTGAGTCCATAGTTGTGGGTGCTGTCGTTCCTGTGGTAGACCAGGGTGAGGTTGTTGGTGTCGTTGGAGCCATGGACAGGCCAGGTGAGGCTGAGCCACTGGTCGCCGTCGCAGCTGCCGTCGCGCACCGTGGCGTTGGCTGGTACGTTGAGCAGCACGTGCGCCAGGGACGTCGCTGTGAACAAATATACTATTATATTATTGTTACTTGTTCTGTGGGCAGAAATACGATGGTGGAAAAACCTTAAATATTAAGAGTGACGCTTTAGAATCATCTTGTGTATCTGATTTTGACCAGGCTGGTATCATTGTAGCCACAGGGGAGATAGTCATTTCTTGCTGGTGGATCAATTTGCATTGCATTTCTGGGCGGATCAAAATTAAAGTTATTAATCTATCAGCGGGTCGAGTAATTTTTAACGCAGGCTTCAGGATAGTTATAGATCAGATGGCCAAATGGTCATAAGTCTTTCGTATGCGGTTTGGGAACCTTTTGTATGTGAAGCAGTTAACGTAACAGCGGTTGATAATATAAATCTCAGTCATCACGACCGCTAGCACAAAATGACGTCATAGCCATATTTTATTTAATCATTTTAGAGTTATCAACAGAAGATATATTAATCACGAAAAGTATTACAAGCAAAAATAAAAGCAAAGTTAAATGTTCCTCCATTATCAGGCTACAGCTTACAATTAATAACAGCAACCATATACAATGAGATCCACTAACATACATAAAAAATACATCCTAAATTACTCCAACTCGGATTATCCTCTCGTTAAAACTGTGCGCAAATTTCACAAGAGTTTTTCATAAGGAAAATGTATTCTCAATTACGTAAGAAACTAACCGGACAAGTTTCCAACCTGCGCCAGGTGAACGCTGCTTGCTCGAGAAATCCTCACTCCATATAAAAAGTAACTTATTTATTCCGCCAATAAGTTTAATTGGCCGTGGAGGACTTCAGAAGGAATGATTTTGAATACTATCGTATGTTTAGAAGCGTAGTTAAATTCTGTTATATCTAGATTCACTGTGTTTAAGTTATTAGCTACCAGCCCGCACTTGGCCAGCGTGGTGGACTATATGGCCTAACCCCTTTCAATCGTACTCTCAATTGTACGATTGCCCGGTAGTGGGACATATATGGGCTGACACAATTATTATTTGCCTCGACTGCCTCGGTGGCGTAGTTGTATTACGGTACGGTTACAAAGCTGAGGTCTCGGGTTCGAGTCCCGGGTCGGGCAAAGTGATATTGGATTTTTCTATTCATTATCAGCCCGGAGTTAGGAATTTGTGCCCGATATGGCGATAGGCTCGCCCTCTATCATATCATGGGACGAAACATACAAGGCGAAATGTGGGTGTCCTGGTGGCGCCTCTGCCTAATGCCTCTGCCTTCGGGGACAAAGGCGTGAGTTTATGTATGTATGTATGTATGTATGTACAATTATTATTTTTGAGAAATGCCGTATAAGTTTTATCCGGGAGCTGAATTTATAACCGGGTATAGTTTCGCCCAACAGATCTTGGGACGAAAATAAACTCCACGAATTGCGAGTGGCTCTAGTCACAAGTCTACCTATCCTCTGGGAATACAAGCATGGGCTTAAGTACTATCGTTTGAAGATCGCTAGATGCAGGTCGCTATCTACTTTGATAAAGTCTTATTTTGAACTATGTTTTTAACAAATGAGATTATTTTGCATATAATTCGGTAATTTTAAAAAATACGTATATCTTCATACATATTTGTTTACCTTACTGCGTTTTATACTGCTGATAAATGCAGTACCGTCTAGATGTTATCGACTAACAGACGATTACCGTCCACTGTTACAAGCAATTATGCTGATCTGTTCAATTGATTCTTCGTGTTGTGTTTATTTATAATTTAACTTTTTTTAAAATTGGTATTAGAGATAATCTTGCAATACTAATAACGTCCAACAAAACCAGAGGAGACGAGGTATTTTAAGAAATAGAAGGCTTCAATGTCATGATCGGCAGAAATCCATGAAACATATTTAACTAACTTGTAAAATATAATTTGCTCCATGTATATGCGGAAAGCAATACACAACGTGCTATCGATGATCATGATGTCATCAGAATATCAATCATCACGACTGACATTGTAATTACATCATCCGAAATCCGATTAAATTATCCAATTGCATTTGAGACATCAAAATACACTCTGTAATTCCTATTCTAACCGTCCACTAATGAACGTAACTCTTCCTATCTCGAAATGCACTCTCTCACGTGCTATCAAATCTAAATAAGTGCAAAACCCTTCTTATATTGAGCCATACTCCCGATTCTATAAGCATGTAGATACTATTTCAAAGTATTGAATTTATTCGTGAATAAATCATCCCTCGGCTAATGAGCGAGGGCGCCGCAAGGTCCCGAGGGAAGCGCACAGGTCAAATGCCATCCGGTGACGTCACACTAAAATAACTTATCATATTCTAGTCTTTTATCGAAGGGTATCATCTATGTCTATAGTTGAAATAGTTCCCGCTGATTTTATTTTTAATTAGTGTTCCGTACGTTTTACGTGGCAAAAAGGCAAGTTGACAACATGTAAAATTAATCGGTACGAATTCATCGAATCGGATCGGTCCATATCTCGAGAGTGCAATTATTATCAATTAATTTCAAATCAGGCATACAGCTGACATTATGATATGAAACAACTACTGTAATTCCATATTGTTACGTGTCATTTTCCTTGGACCCAACGATTTATAAAAATTGGGTACCTTCTTTGGATTCCAGGTATAATTTAAAATTCTGACCATAATTTTGTTTTTAAATTTAAAAATCATTTCCACCTGCGTTATCATGCAAAACATTAGAGCTAGGTAGCTGGTACGTAATCTCATAATATCATAATCACATGCATAATTTTATTCCAGCGTTAAAATCATAATTTAACAAAACAACACAATAAACGTTTCATGTAATGATTATTTAATATTCTACATAATTCCATGGGCCACAAATTAAAAAAGTAAATTCTCTCGCACAAAAATATTTAACATAGTTGTAACATAGTAGCTATTTATTAGAATTTAGAATTGAACACAATACTGCAACGAGAGGACAGGCGACCGTGATCGCGAATGCGTCGTCGGCGAATCCACATCGAGTGAATTCGAGCAGGCGGCACTTACCACACCGCTCGACCTTGTGACTTGCGAGCAGAGGCAGTCATTTATACTATCACTGTATTCAAACATTATTTATATTCGACTGACTTTAAGGAGAATTTTTATTGTGACACTACAAAGAGACTGCATGACACGTTAAGTGCGTTTGCGCAAGCGCGAGTTTGCCGCCAGTATCAAATTGAAAATTGGAACGAAGTTTGCGCAGTTATTTGCCCACATACTTTCGAGTATACTGATGCATACTCAGACTTGCACAGTTATGTCGTTACGTATGTGGCGGCCATCATGGTAAGTTCAGTCCAGATAGAGTACCCAGTATACAACGCGACTCTATATCCTACCACGAATAAAAGCCTTTATACGCAATTTTTATGCATGTTATAAAATACTTTTGTTTATGTCAATACGATCTGACGTACGACTGACGTCAACCGTTTCAGAGAAAGTAGAAAAAGAAGAGTAGGCTTTTGTCCACTAATAGGTTAGTAAAATTTAAAATACTAGTTGAAAATGTCCATTATACAGGTTATCTTATAATGTATTTCAAAGCAGTACCATTTATCATAAGATAGAAAATGAAATTGGCCGTATTCCAGAACTTAAGCTTTGAAATTTCAGCCGAGTCGTTTGGTAACCTATTAACTGAGCCCTATAATTGCTTACCCTATTATTGCTAAAACATTCGATAACTATAATTGGTTTTTAAATCTGTCTATAAATAAGCTTAACTTTCCAAAAGTAACTTTATAACTAACGATTTGACTTGCTCACTATTTCTTCGCCTACAATAAAAACAATCACTATATTATTATTTATTTTACAATTCTCTATATTATTTTAATAACAATATTTTGCACTGCCAACACCTTGTTGACATTGTTACCGTCTATGTTAATTTAACACTTGTATGAATAATGTGAAATGTCGTTGCACTCTAGCCAATAACAACGACGAAACAACAATGCGTGATTATTTGGGTAATTGTATTTTACTTTTTTTATGATCTAGAATTTATAAATATAGTATCTGATAGTTTTACCTGGAAAGTTTTCTGGTAGTTTTGAAAATGGGTGATTTTATAGATTTTGTGGTGCTCTTTTCGAATATCGACTTTGCGATCTCGTATCTTTACTCTATTTAGGTAACTATCTTTTTTTAAACCAAACGACTGGACTAATTTAGGTATGTTGACTTATAAAGGTCATGTGTTTGGATACTAATTCCGGCTCACTTTAAAGAAGGAGGAAAACATGGCGAGATAAATTCGTATGCTTTAAAATCTATAGCGCGGAAATCCCGAGATTTTTACGGCTATGTATGGCTATGAGGAAACTTGTGTACGTAAGTTTTCTACAATTATTTCAAATGTGAATTCACCAATTTGTACTACACTAGCGCGGTGGGTAACGAAGAGAACTAACCATTTACTAAAAGTTTGATTCCCAGGCAGACTATCAACTGAAGAGGCACAAGGAATAATACACTACAATATGCATAAATACATACATACATAAACTCACGCCTTTTTCCCAGATGGGGTAAGCAGAGGTACTACCAGGACCCACATTTCGCCTTGTATATTCCGTCCCACGATGTTACAGGGGGCGAGCCTATCGCCGTATCGAGCACAAATTCCTGACTTTCGGGCTGATAATGAATAATGAATATCACTTTGCCGCCCCGGGATTCGAACCCGAAACCTCAGCTTTGTTATCGTACTGTATTACAATTATGCCACCGAGACAGTCATGCATGCATTATGCATAAATAATAAAAATCGTATTACGCAGACAGTCGAAACCGTGTAAACAAGGGCAAGAAGAGGAAAAACAAAGATCTCAAATTTATTTCATCAATATAATGCGATAGTGATACATACAAAGATTCACCTTTTAAGGATATTCCTTAAAGGGGCAGACAGATATGTCACTAATACCACGTTTTGCCTAGTTTATGTCCTTCGCAAGGAGTGATAAAGGGCGAGTCTTGTTGATTTGTGGTTCGTTATTATAGTTGACTTCTGCCTACCCTTCTGGGAAAAAGGCGTGAGTTTATGTATGTATATGTCTTGTTGATTCTGAATTATTCTTACGTTAGTGAAAACTAACTTACAAAACCAATAGACCCAGCCTGAACATCGAACCTCGTTTCAATTCCGGGGGATTGCTCTTTTCTCGGACACGAAGTTCGAACGTTTGACGTCCACGTATAACATACAAGTTTTCCACTTCTAAAAACCAATATTCTCTATGAAACTTATTCACTCCAAACTTAATCTATGGTTGGGACTTACGATAGAGGACTCGAGCATTTTGTAGAGTATTCAGGCACATTCGTAATTTAACGTACGACTTTTGAACATGCATCGTCGAGTCGGAGAATACAGTACCCCTCCAGAGAATAGAACCGATACTACCACTACATTAATAACGCAAACAGAGTGGCATACAGTTCGAGAACTTTCGTGTGACTCAACTAGCATCTGCGAAGTGAATCATCTCTGTTATCAATGTAACGTGCTGGATCAATACAGTAACCCTTTGGAGCGGAAATATTTGCATATATTTGGCGTGGACATTTATAAAGCTAATATTTATGATAAGCAATTGATCAGGCACAAATGTGCGGTATGGCGATAGGAAAACTACCACCTCTCGATATTTTGTCAAAGAACTGCATTTATCATAGGGCGCAGTATCGTCATTTTGCGGTCAGTATAAAAAAATATACAAAGTATTATTTCTGGATCAGCCCATATACATCTGCAGGGCACGGGCCTCCTCTACAATCGTGAGTACGATTGAGGGGTTAGGCCAAATAGTCCACCTTATTGACTTATATTCTACCGAGAGACGAGACACGTCAAAGAAATAAAGTGGCCTCCACTCCAGAACCTTTCAACCCCAGCAGCCCAGTTCTACGAGCTATGTGCCCGGCGTGGCCACTTCGATTTGCTAATCCTGAGTGTCTATAATAATCCCTAAAATAATGTACCCTCTATTCATCCGGAATCTGAAAAGGTCGAGAGCAATAGTCCCAATAATTCTAAAGATGTTAATGTTGTTTACTAACTATGAATACCGATTGCTTTCCAAAAAACGTCTCTATTAATAGTACTAGTAAATCTGTAAATCTAGGTTTTGTTATACAGTATACGAAGTCTCGGTCTCCGTGGTAACCAACGTTGCATTTCTACCTATTGTGCCAGTTTTTTTGCCTGCCATTGTTCAAGCTGTTTTGAAATGGATTTGTGCCGCGCATGCCCTCAGTAAGCTACTCCTAATTGGCTTTTTTTAGGTAATCTTACTAGTTTGGTAATGTTCTCTTCTTAGTTAAGATATTTATATGAGTTATTCAGTTGTAAAAAAATAACTAAATGATATAAAAGAAGACTAAAAAAACTCAAAATGAAAGTGACGTCACTTGCCATGAAAGAGCAAAAACACGTACAATAGGAATAATAAATTTCCATTTTACAGATAGCCAGTGACATTTTGGATAATTAATCTCATTAGAATTGTTTCACATGG
Organism: Deilephila elpenor; assembly: GCA_949752805.1. Classification (NCBI taxonomy): domain Eukaryota; kingdom Metazoa; phylum Arthropoda; class Insecta; order Lepidoptera; family Sphingidae; genus Deilephila; species Deilephila elpenor. The sequence goes on from OX457098.1 coordinate 966,367, forward strand.
TTCCACTGTTTTTATTTTTTTCTGTAGAATGACTCATCAACTGCGACGAGGAAAATACTCATAATAGAAAGTGGTCCAAAAATAATTGGAACGACTTCGAACCACATCGAACCTTGTCCATTGACACGTGAATCGATGAGTCAAACTACCAAGCCTCTCGCTCTCAATGTGACTCACACGCATCCGGTTATGCATCAATTTGTTAGTTTTTGCATAAGGAAAACACGCCTAAATCTACAACTCGTACAAGTGCAAGAAAATGTAAAAAATGTATTCTATATCCCGTAGACCTGTGTTTTTCAATCTGTGGGTCGCGACCCCTGGGGGAGGGGGTCTCTTTGCCTTAGTCAAGTGTCACCATTCTTACAGAATATAGGCATTAATAAAAAATTCAGGTACCAAAATGACGAGAATAATAAACATTGTCCTCTAAATTAATAACTTGTCTATAGCCCAAAGGGGTTCACCAGTTTGCAACTTGAAGAATGGTATTCAGAAAAATTTAAAAACACTGCAGTAGACTAATAAATTCTATTCTCTGCTTCTACATGCACTTTATTCGGCCATTTATCCTTTTAACTCATGCTACTACAAAGAGACGACACTGTACCTAACGGTTAATGCAAAGCGGCCATTCATCATACATTCACACATTGTCGGCGAAGAAAACCTCACAAGCCCGCATCTAGAACATCTTCAATAAAATTATAACTTTTTGTATTGAATTCTACCTACATTCATTAGGGCAAGGTCTTAGTCCTTTTAATCATAGACGACCTATGCCCAACAGCGGACCGTGCATGGCATGATGAAAAATTAAGATGAAATTGTGCCAGAATACGAAACTTGTTTTAAAACTTCCCTCACAAAACTCAAGGTTTTAAAAGGTAAATTTGATTATAAACAAGGAAATTACACCCATGCACGACGTCAATACGAGCTAAAGACATCCAACTATAAAATAATCAGCGGAAAATACTTTTCGCTTTTGTAATCTGAGAACACCGAAATATTTGTTTTCCTTGTATTTTATTAGTGTAGTTTTTTAAAGTCTTTTAGTAGAACGGTGGAGTTTGGCATCTTCTCGGAAACTGACAGGTAGAATGATGGATATAATCATAGAAAAGCCAGAAGAAAATCTACTTTAGTTTAATACAATAACTACCAATGAAAAGATAGACTTTTAGGCTAATGCTAATGAGATTGGAGAAGATGCTTCGAAAATATAATTGGAAGTAATTACCGCTTTGATTACAATCTAAATGCAAGACATTTAATGATGACATTCGCAATAAAATTTTCCATCAATAATTACATGATAAGTAATATTACCAATTATAAAATTAAACTATTCCTAATTTCAACAGCTCTACATAATAAGTACCTACTTTGGATAACCAATGTCCCTATTTTTCTTTATCTAATAGTCGGAATTACCAAATTATTTATCCCGTTTTATAATTATATTGTGACTTGACAAGTCGGTTTAATAACTAATGAATTTCTTATAAATCAACTCGATTAATGGTTCGATAATAGGGGAAATATGATCGTCTGTGTACCCTCTATATCATCACTGAAAATATTTAAGTCGCTGCGTACTAATGTACATAAAAATATAATCAGGCTATTCATTCTCTTTTAAATACTTGACATTTTCAAAGGTCAAATTCGGATATTTCACTCAACTTCACATCATTCATGAATCAGATGTTTTTTTATGGCTTCCTTTTCACAAGATATAATTTAAGTTTTCCTCAACAATAAAGCCCTATAATCGCATAATAATCGCATTTTAGGTCATCCTCCAGCATACCTAGACCACGATTCTAAAGATATCGATTTTGGTACAATGAATATCGTTTTTATAAGATTGCTGGGGATTAAGATTACCTTCTTAAAGTATTTTAACCAATAACAACAACACATTACACCAACAACGCGCATGTGTGAAATATAGAGACAAACAACAATGTTAAACCTTATCACAAGGTACAACAGACTAGTCGAAACGAGCATTGAAGATAAAACGTAGGTACGTAAAAAGTATGTCTGCGTAAAAAGCTGAAGATACATAATAAACCCGTGTTATCACCAATTAGTTCAGTGATTCATACGTGACCGATAAGGCTTGGATGAAACATCGCGCCTTACTTGACCAGAATATATAAGTTTATATGCAAAATGGTAGGTAGAGATGTCACTGAAACCAAAAATGGTTGGCACACCTTAATAATTTCCTGAGATGTGATAAAGGATGACCCACCACTATGTCGAGCGCTAAATGAGATTATAGACGTTGAAAAATCCACAAAAAACGTTAAACAGACTACTTAACCTGGAAACTTAACCTAGAATCTGATATTTCCGAGTATATACAAACAGACCAATAATAATAACTAGAAGAGATGAGCCAGAAGAGAGTTCTTACACATAGCAATATAAATTGTACAAAGCCACAAAGAATCCAACCGGCGTGTTTATGCCATGACACAAAATATATAACGAGGACACAGGTCGCTACAAAATAACTTTATTTGCAGAATTCCGGTAACATTTCCCGTAACGCCTATGCAACTTAGTAGGGACGTGACACAACATCGCATTGCCCTGCGCTCGCCATCCTGAGATATAAGATGTTAAGTTACAATATGTCCAGTAGTTACTCTAACTACAAAGTCCTTCAAACCGGAACACAACAGCGCATTCACACTGCTGTTTGGCGGGACAAATAGAAATTGCGGTGGAACATACCCATGCGTCCTCTTACATATGAGAGACCTACCACCAGTAAATGTATGACGGAAAGAGTTGGCAGTTGGTAATAAGTTATCGTCTATCGTAAACGCCCCAGAAATCATATCTGCAATAACATCCATATTTGCACCATCGCTATTCTCTTCTGCTTTCGTAACGAAGCCCTTCAAGCAAACATAAGTACTTACATCATCGTTTCCAGCAAATTTATTACATATGAGAACGCTTTCAAGACACTGCATTATAATTTATATTTAGAAATTGCTGCGTCCGTATGGCTTTAGAACATCTTATTAATTAAATTCATATTCCTATTTAGTATTCATTTTCTCTCTAAGCGATAGTTCATAGCTATGCTAAGATCGAATATTAGCTCAGACATATTATTCATAAACTTAAATTGACCTGCGCGATGTTGAGTTTCTTTCAAACTAATACAACTTTTATCGGCCAAGATACGAGTGGCACGCATAGAAATGACACCGATCAATATAAGTCGATAAAATTCTCAAACACACTAGTAAATTAATTAGAAAATTTAGTAAGTGTTTCACTAATAGTTAGCCAATTTGTACACCAATAAAATGCAGCCAATTTGCTTTCGCTTTGAACTTTAATATCTGAATCCCATTTATTTTACTACAGACCCCAACACGTATAGGAAATATCCAACCTTCGTACTATTTTGAAGTAAAAACCCGGTAATCCTGACCTCAAACTTGCAACTTATTTATGACAAGCTTACAAATTGTCTTCAAATCAACTAAAGAAATCATAATTAATGCAATCAATCACATAAAAAGAAGTAGATTTATACGTAATGATATTAACTTATGTCGTGGCAAAATCGATGGTGTGCAGTCATCGAACTCAGCAGGTCACCTGCATATCCCAGTTTCCATGGACAAGCAGGAATCGATATTTACTTGGAAATAGTTAAGACATTAATATACGATACTTTTCACAGGAATTAAGGCGTTTTGTGCCGAATCACGTAAGTGGCATTTTATTATTATACGCCACTAAAAGTGGACACAATCGTATAAAAAAATAAGGAAATTGAATTTATTATTCATAAAGATGTGGAATGCAAAAGGTACAAGGCATTAGGTTTTTTGTTCCTCTTTAAGTATTGACGGATCATTGTTAGAATAAATATTGTAATTAATAATTATGTACATGAGCAAAACTTCTCTTATTTCAGAATTCAGATACGATTTTGTTCATCGGACCCCCGACTGTACGGCGATTGTAAGACTGTTACCTATTATATCAATATTTTTAGTTTTTGTTATCGCAGGGAAGACTTTTCAGAATTATGTTACAGTATTTGATTACACTGTTCTTTGCAGATTCTATTTTTTGCTGGTATGATAGTAATTGAAAGTTACACCCAACAGTCACATACATAGTCCTGACCCCACACTAAGATCGAGTCTTGTGTCGTGGGTATCAGAGGCTACGAGAGACTTTTCGGTCTCACAAACACCCAGACCCGAAACAAATACCTGTGGATCACACAAATATTTGTTTCGGTTCGAGGATCGAACCCGCGGCCTCTCGTTTCACAGGCGGCGTCAAACCAACTGCGCCACGGAGGCTGTCAATAGTTAAGCGCACTGGCCACTGCGCAATGCTTACTTCTCTCCGTTTAATAAACTTATGCAGGCCTCTGCTCTGTATTGGTCACTAGGGTACGACAGTCATCGCTAATATACGATAGCCGCTATCCAGCGGATCCGGATATCCTATTACTAGCGAGTTTATTTTCTCTAAAAATAGATATGTTTAGCAAACTATGTATTATTGCATAATTTGCGTACAGTACCTACGGAATTTTCAAATCACGTTGTGGAATTTGAGCCATAGTTCTAGTTTAACATGTTGACTCGTAAACATTGTTTAATTCTTGCTATGAATGCCAAATTTCAATAACAGGTACGACGACTTAATACGTATACAACAAAAAGATGAAAAACTTCAAAAATGAAAAATAAATAAACCAGTTCCCTCGAGAGGGTAGAAACAATTGTGACCAAATGTTCACCGAGCCTACTTCCGAATCAAAATGTGATAGGATTCCAACCAAAATGCCACCGACATATCACAGAGTTTCCTACTTAAAATACGATAGGGGAAGAGCCTATCGCTGTCGCAGCCACAAATTCCTAAACGACTTATACATTTTTTCCAATACGAAAAACAGAGGGCAATATCTCTTACAATCTCCAAGGATATATGGAAACCTAGGTCCTACGTATCAGTCCACGCATCACGCCACATGTTCCTATATTTTCCAGTGTGGAGCTATTCATCTGTACAATACGCGCTTTGTGTCGTTTATCAGCGGCCGTCGAGGGGGCGTTGTTTGTCGTTGGTAACACGTTTTACATTTCCAGCTAACGTGTCATACTGACCGAATGCATTGCATTATGTTTTCTGACTTTTTTATTATATTCTAGCAGTAGTTTGCCAGGATGATGGATTAAGTATAATGCCTTTTAATTATAGAGAACGGTACCCGACAATAGACATGTATTTAGAGATAAATACTCTATAGGCTTTATTCTATAATCAATTAGAAATGTAAATGATCAAAAGGCTGCTTAACACCGGGACCTGCACTTTCGACATATTAAACAATATCGTTGATTGCATTTGCAATCGGTCACAGGGCACTGGTATCATTTAAATCAACAACATTTTTAAAACTTCAATATAAAAACAGCATTTTATAATTATCACGGAAAGATTGTAGAGAAAGGCTACTAAATCGGCCTGAAAATATTATCGATCCATGAGGAAAAAATCAAAATCACGAGTGGGCCGGCCATGTCACATTATCGAATAAAAAATTTCCAGTTATGAAAATGTAATGTATAATAAATGCGCTTAATCAGCAACCGATGCTTTTAACTAATAATATTAATGAGACCTTGGATATATTTTTAGTTTATTTGTCGCTATATGTTGCTGTATACAAATGAAATATAATTGTATCTGTACCAGATGTTTGCGCGGTGATTATTAAAGATATACAAATTCATTTATTAGTCTCTCAACTTTGATATTACTTAATCTTGTTACTTAACTAAACCAAGGACAAACGCTGTATTCCATCTACCCACGCAGCTTCATAACCTTAAACATTGAGCGATCCAGAAAGTAGTTTAGGATAATTTGGAGCCTGTCCAAACTGAAATGCGCAATGCGTTTCACTTCAAGGTTAAATATAGACAATAAATAATACTCCGACACAGGTTTACGTTTCACAGGGACATTATGACCATTTGCGACAAAAGTTTAATCCACAGTCCAAATAAATACAATTCACTTAAGCAATGCATTATAATGGTGAAGGAAAACATCGTGAGGAAACCTGCCATAGCGGTTTGTGAGAATATCTATTGTTAGTGAAATCCGCCAATCCGCACTAGGCCAGCGTGGTGGACTCTATGGCCTCATGTATATAGGCTGTAGGCTGTAGGAAATTTACAGTACAGTAAAGATTTTGATTCTGGCCCGAAGACTTACCACCTCAATTTAGGCTTAAGCGTAAAATATAGACAAAGTTAAGTCACGAGATTGTTCTATCTGGCATTATCCTCGTCGGCATTTTCTTTCAGTTAGCTGGATCTTGGGCATCCTCAGTTGTAAGACCATACGTTTGACTAACTGATCTATCTGCCCACATAGAGGCTCAGGTGCTTTGCTTATAATCATACTATTTATAAAAACCTAATTCTACTTACCATTCTCCACAGCCTTGGTGTAGGTCACGTTGAGCTGAGCGGCAAACTGGACTATGATGCAGGTGACGTTAGTGGTCGTGTTGGTGAAGGACCAGTGTCCTTGGTCTGCCGGCGGCAGGGGTCCAGGCGCTGGCGTTGGCGCAGGAGTGGGAGCGGGGGTGGGAGGGGGTGTGGGAGGGGGGGTAGGCGGGCTCGGTGTTGTAGTTGAAGTAGTACTTGTAGTAGTAGGCTTCTCTGTAGTTGTAGTTGTTGTGGTAGTGGTAGTCGATGTTGTTGTATTGTGTTTCTCAACATCGCTGGGGATTACGACCGGGACGCCACCTGCTGGTGGTGACTTTAACAGGTCAATGGTGACGGATGGGGCTGGTGAGGTTACTTCATCACTGTGACCTGTGAACAAACAATTAAATAAATTAAGTAAATACATCTAGCAGTCACATACATAATCTTAACCCCACACTATGATCGAGTCTTTTGTTGTAGGTATCAGAAACTACGAGAGACTTTTCCGTCTCATATACACTCAGACCCGATACAAATATCTGCGGATCACACAGACATTTGTTACTCATTTCACAGTCGGCCTATAATCAACTGCGCCATGGAGGCTGCATAAATTAATTAAATATGTTTTAATATTTTTTGGTTAAAAATCTGGCATTATGAGCCAAATAAATACTGCCATTTAAAATATATGTCCAAACAACCAACAAAGATAAAAATGACCTGAATTGATACAAGTTTTATAAATTTCGCATAAAAAAATATGGCCTTGTTTGAGTATTTATTCGTTGAATTAATTTTGCAGTGTGTAAGGCCCAAACAACATAGTATATTTTAACTTAATGCATGATTAATATTGTAAAATGAAAGACCATAATATATGAAATTTAGGGTAAAATTGCAATTGATAATTTAATTATCAATATAATTCAGTAATAAGTTAATGCTGTGTATATCCTATTTAGAGCACGCATAAATATATCAAAATTTAAATAAACCTCACACAAATTACATGGAAATCCTATGTATTTGGCACTAGGAGATCTTCAAAATATGTATTTAAGAATCATTGCCTAGTAGATTTTTTTTTTAAATAGAAACAATAACATTATTTTTACTATGCAAAGCTTATCTTGAGATCTGCTTCTCTTTATTTTATATTCATATCAGGTAGATTATTTTTATACTATATTAGTATTTATCCTCTTTCTGATTCAGCAAAGTTATATGTACTATAAAATTGTTGTTATCGGCATACATCAATGTTAGTAATAATATTTAAGACATTGTATATTGAAGTTACAGAAAAGTTGCAACAAAGCGACATACTCATGTTTGACTAAGCTGCTAAAATAAAGAAAAAAAACATTTCATAGAATTATTCAGTCTGTTCTTTCAACAAAATAAAACACTATTGACAATACCAGCTCTTATTATATTAACACTTCAGTACAATGTTTGCTTTGTATTGGTTCTCCAGTGATAAATACTTATCTATGTATTCAATGTTGCTCACTGAAACATATTTATACATAATATTATATGTATTCAATTCACATTCAGTTCTCGCTAAACCACCTCCTTTATCTATCTATAAAAAGAGTTACGTGTTGCAGTGAGCTGCCAGCGGCTAAAGATTTACATGATTATAGGGATATGTCTAGGATATATTCCTAGAAAAGATTCAAATGATTATAGGTAAATAACTATCCTACTTGTACAATTTGGGCATTATAGTGTGGTATAAGTTAAAGCTCTCTGTTTACAATATTTCTTCATGGTTTTTCAGTAAAAGTGTTAATTGGGAGCTTAGAAAATTAAACACTTAACCATTATTCTCAATTTGAGTGAAATTAATGCAAAAGTTACATTGTAAAACTAATATTAAACATTGAGGGTACATAACAAAAAGGATATGGTAAAAAAGGGTTTAAAGAAAATGAGAATGTTTAACGAAGCTGTCTCTACCTATTGAAATTTGGTTTTAAACGATATAAAGTACATTGGTACGCACAAAACAATTTCCCTGACACAGCAATTTTCTTATTAGACCACTTGTTAGTTGCTTCTTTCCTACTAATCATGGACAAACCTCTCGATTTTATTGCTAGACGTTCGGAACCTAATGACCTCAAACTTAATCTAATCGTAATTATTCAATATTTTACCTACAAATGTGCTTATATACGATACTGGGGCCGTTAACTACTCGTTACGACGCAAATACAAATAATAATAACCAATTGTAACGTTAAAATTTCTAGAAAACCATTTAGGAGGTAGTTAGCGACAAATCTACCATCTTTTTGTGTCTAATTGCGCAAGAAGCATTCAATCACGACAACAAAGCGCATGAACGAGTGTTCACCTCACCGCCGGGCCTACCTATACCGATAAAAAGCAACAAAGAACGCTTGCTAATCAAAAATGAATCGCTAATTCTCCACTTACCGATATTCCAGCAGCTATATAGCACGGCAAACAATAAATAAAACCTTAAACGCGACATTTTGTAATACTGCGATGGAGACAAAACGGCTAACGGTACGCGAACAAACACACAAATGTGGGAAACAAACTATACACTCCGGAATAATCAGGTTGCAAAGAAATGTCCACGGATGACTATGAAATGTCAGTTGCGACCAGCTGAGTCGTGTTGCCAGACTTGTTGTACAAAACTACTACGATGTAATTTAAAGATACTGAAAAAATCATTGAAATCGTATTTTTATGAATTTAATTAACATTTATGGTATTAAGTCACTCAAACCATTTCCACACGAAATCATTTCGAAGAAAAGTTTTTCAAATTCTTTGCTGTATTAACTATAATATACCTAGTCAAATTGGGTATTTGACTGTTGTGGCAATAAATTATAAAATGTGTTGCATATGATAGCTTTTTGGTAAACAATAATTATAGGTATTTTTATTTACATTTATCTAAATTATAAATATTTAAATTGTCTAAAATAAGTTTGCCATTTTTTATCTGTTGATTAAGTGTAACAAAACACGACAAGCTGTCATTGTGCAGCGTTTGATGTCACGATTTACAATTTTCATTCATCTCTGCCACTAAGATCATTCACCATTTATAAAGCGTGATGTAACTTTTTCAAAGTCACGTGACCTACCGTTTTGGTGACATATATGATGATAAAACTGAAAAATATGTTTATTCGTTATAAACAACGCTTTAAAAATAAATTAATAGTTTGAAGAGGTATAGAGTGATTATATCTAGACTTTAAAACACTTTTCAGAAATTAGTCAAATAGCCAATTCATCTCCTTGTGGTGCATTCCATAGATGTAGTATGATGCATTCTAATAATTAACGGTAATCAACATATTATTATCGTGAGGTAATTATCACCTAAATGTTAAAGCCAAACGACCGGATATGACACGCTGATACCTTGTGGCTGATGATTATTATAATTGATTATAATAAGAAAAATGTTGTGAACATAATATTTAATATAGTATTCCTACAACCCGAATAACTATTATAAACTTAACAATTAACGATATGCAATATATAACCACACGTTCATCATCTACTGTCTAGTGTCTACACGTTGAACAACATACCCAAGGCTACATTAATAATAATAAATTGTACTATAAAGAATGAATTTGCATAAAGTTGGCAACATTATGCTCATTATGTTGGTACAATTGATAACAACCAGAACGACATTTGCCATTGATTTATTTCTTTCTAACACGTGCGTTGTGCATTAAACAAACAAGGACGATGAATATGTGTGACCAACACTAAAATATGATAGCGGGAATATGAAAAAATAATAAAAGCAAGAAGGGACCCATAATTTTAAAATATGAATTGCGCAATAGGTTTAAAAAATTGCCCACTGTACTCGGTAAAAGGAAAAAAATCGATTTTATTGCTAAGTTTTCGTTAATGGAACCGAGTCCAGGTGTGGTTCCTATACTGCATCAAAAGTATAAGTCTAATGAAAATATTGTAATCGAGGTTATTAATATGCTTATAAGACTCCCTTCCTACATATCAGGAGATAGTCAGTGGACTGCATAGTGGAATCGCGCAGATGCCAGTTCCGAGAAGGCTAGTGTATTCAGCCTCAAGATTCTAGCGACATTTGAAATGCGCTGAAGAGGGCCCCCGCGGAGTCTAGTAGGTATGCTGCATGCTGGTATAGGATCATAGTTGGTATATTGATAGGCCCAGCTTTTCCGCCCAATATTGGATCGTAAAGGTGGGTACTGACCGGTGCTAAGCGGTGTAATATAATATTCGCAGCGAGCATTTATGTTACCCCGTTTGTTAAAATCGTTAGTAAAAATACAATGTCCGTGCTCGATTCCACGTACTGACTGCATGAATGCTCGCTTTGTAACATTACGTCCCGTAACACCGGTCAGTACCAACCTTAAGATAAATGAATCACGGTTCCGCCCTCTCCGGAATTACGAGGCAGCGATAAGAACAAGGTCCATTATCTATGGCCACGGGAAATCCCGATTAATGGTATTAAATTCAAAACTATGTCATATTAAGTGGTGTCATTTTAATATTTTTGATATTAAATATAATAAAATAAGATCCACATTTAATATATTTATTAGTTTCACGCGCAATAATAACATTTATTTGTCGGCCAACATACAACATCAAGAAATAAATATCGTAATATATTATTTACAATAAATTAATCTTATTTAACACCTAAACATCCATTAAACTTAATTTTAAAAAATACATAAATATTATTTTCAATAAAATTACAATTAGCGAGCATAATGTTGAAATATTTAACAACTTTTAAAATAGACTATTAATAGAATACCACATAATTAAGTAACATTTAATAATTGAAATCGTTTTATATAAACTTATTGAGACAAATTTAGTTAAAAGTACTAAATATTCTAGCAAGATACAGATTTAACGTATAGATATAACATTAGGTTTTTTTGGTACTAAGAGAAATTCCAAAAATGAAAATAATAAGAACAATTCTCATTGAGAATTCCTTCATATTTAACTCAATAAATATATTTTTATCTTTATAAATACATAATAAATAGACCTGACCCCACACTAGGATCGAGTCTTGTGTCGTGGGTATTATCAAGAGACTGTGGATCACATAATTAACATTAATTGTCTCGGTGCGAGGGTCGAGCCTGCGGCCTTGCGTTTCACAGCCGGCGTCTAACCAATTGCGACACGGAGGGGGTCAAATTCTCTTAGTTATAAATGAAAGTATGTAAATACTATACTATACTTAATTAATTAAATCTCATTCTTACTCGCTAAGCACACGCAATGCATTCTCAAAACAACTTTTAAAGAACCGCGAACAAACTTCTGCACTACAAATAAATTACATTATATTCTATAAACTAGTATAGACATGCCTTTAAATACAACCAAAAGAGCCTTTTAGTAAAAAAATACAAAAACGCAAGTTTCTATAGTATAATTATATTTTTTCTGGTTAGTTATCGAAGAGAAAAACGGAAATATAATAATAATGAAAAAACGTGGTCCTCTTGTGCCGACACAGATATAACTTATAGTATAGAACAGATATATATTTTTTATAGTTATGACTTCAATCCAACGCGATATAATGAAGCGATTTTGACCGGCCAAGTACGAAGACAGAATAATACTGTCTACGGACCTTTATAATTATTTGTATCTGATGACAGGAGATCGCGACTTTATTTATTATGCACTGCGCTTATAGTCAGGCGTAATGTGACTTATTATAGGTAGTAGGTACCACTATAAAAATGAGGACTAAAAATCCATAGTCTCTTTTTAATGTCTCTATTAAGGCTCTTTGCATAGCTCTGATACTGCAACAAATCGAACAAAGGCATATCTATACTGAAGTTTAAAGAAATGTCTAATCGACATAGATTTCGAAGCGCGCGCGACCGACGCGGCTCGCACGGTCGTAGTAGATGTCGCGCGTCCAGATGCGGCACTCCACGTTGATCAGGACTCCACCTGGGGAATAACACCACTAACATGAGTAGGGTACTAGTATGGGACTATTTATCTGGTGTAGAAATTCTTAAAAAGATGTGGATTAGTTGATAATTTTGATGAGCAAGAACTTATACGAATCACAATAATTAAGAAGATAGGTTCTCAGTTATAAAGTTAAGTGAAGTGTTGTCTTACGAGACTAACGCCCGAATACTGGAACGACATTCAAATAATAAGTTGCTCTTAACAGCGCACGGCTCACTTAGCCAGTACATTTAATCGGGATTAACGTAGTTAAGCGCAAGTTATATTTAAGTTGCGTTCCAGTATTTGGGCGTAAAAGATAATGCATAATCAAATCTACATTTATAATATAAGGAACGGTTTTCAAAGGATTAAACATATAATTTTACTCAACAAACATCTGAATAACCCAAAATGGTATTATCATCAAAACGCGTTACTTACGGCGCGGATTTTCAAACAGCACAGCAACCAAAGGTCCAGGAGTTTGATCAGGCAGGTTCCTGGTCACATACGGGATTCGGTCGGCAGTATGCAGCCTGCTGGTGGGAAACCCTGGGGGCATTCCTGCGGGGATGTACTGAATGGGCCCGATGTTCTCCTGGTCGGAGGCGAACTCTCCTTCGCAGGACACCCAGACGAAATCTCCGTATTTGTAGGCGGGGTACTGGCGCTAGAAATCAAAATATACAGCATTTAGTTTTAAACGTCGTAGAAGACAGACTGCGACCGAAAATGAAGGTAGGTGGTAATTAGTGATTATATAGACACAATACAACTTAAAATTTCGCATCCCGGACATTGGTGATATTTTTCAATAAGATTATAATTAGATAAGTTATTTTTGAAATGATAAATTAAGACTTAATCTGTAAGTATCTACTTACGCTTAATTTTCTTTGCTAGGTACTTCTGCAAATTACTGTTTCTTTTTGGGTTTTACTTGACTCCCAATCCTGTGTCTTATGACTTATGTACAATTTGGTATTACTTTGCACTTTGCAGTACGTACCATCATTTGCTGAATATGGCGAGGCATCTCAGGCGGGATTGGCAATGTTGAGGTTATGTTGTACGGCTCGGGGACCCAGTAGTGGATCTGCAAATATGGGAAGTGTAACAGCTTAACCAGGTATAAATTTGATTTGCAACAGATAACTATATTTATGTTATAGAGATGATCAACAATTATGCGGGATTGTTCCATTGTTTCTTCAAAATTAGCTACTACCACTCAAGTTTAGAAATGTGTGAAAAAATTTCAACAGCAATAAATAAAGGTAAAAAAAACATATAAGCTTGCAAGCACTGCAGTATACAGGGTATATCAAGACTGCGACCGAAAACGAAGCCAGGTGGTAGTATTAGTGACTTCAGACACAATGCAAGTAAAAATTTCGCAAAATAAATCGACAACTATTTTTTTGTATTTTTTTACTTATCGTCGTATTTGGGTGATAAATACATAGTTTTCCTAAAATAATGATGCAGGCCCCTTTATTTTTCAACACTCAACGGTACGTAAGGGTTTAAATTATTATTTTCGCAAAAACTAGGTTTTTACCACCCAAACAAGATGATTTTTAAAAAATTCTAAAAAAATATCTGTCGCTGTTTTGGTGAAATTTTTATTTGCATCGTTTCTGTAACCACTAAAACTACCACCTGGCTTCGTTTTCGGTCGCGGTCTTGAGATACCCTGTATAATTTAAATTTTAACAAGTTTTTTTTTTACATAATTTTCAATTAGGTACGTCAGAAATATCTACATAGTACATGTACATTGATTTTTTATTAACAATATTTCCAATTATCTACATCATTTTAAATAAAAAAAAAAATAGTTTCTTACATATCCAAGCCTCAAAAACACGCAAGGCTTTCCGTCCCGGTATCCATAGAAGTGGTCAGCGGTGCACGGCGCCCACATCTTCATGGCGATCTCGCAGGGGTCGGAGCGACGGTGCTGGTCCACGTGGTTGTAAGGAGAGCATGGTGCTCGAGGTGGGTCTTCAGGGGTCGAGGTCTCATAAACTTAAAAAATACTACGATTAGAAACAGGCTGGCCCTAGTGGAGGAGGAATTTGACCAATATGGTAGCCAGGTAATTTAGATAGAATTCGTGTATAGTTTCTACTTTCTACGGAATGAAAATATATTTAAAAAATAAAAGGTACATAATATTATGTATTTATTCCGTGTAATAAAACTGAACACCTCAGTAAGCAATTTAGCGCAAGATTATCGAGCCGGTCATTTAACAGTAACATTAAGAGTAAAAAAGTTATGAAAAAGGAATAAATCGGTGTAAAACTCTCGCTCCGCATTCGTACACTATAAACGGACTAAGTTGTTTTTCGGTTAGGAACCGGACAGTAAATCGACAACACAATTGTATCGAATAATAGTTAATGTGTCCGAGAGCGCCATAGATTTTAATTTTTAATACGTTGGATCGAAATCGTAATTATATGCAGACTTTCTCGAGAGTAAATCTAATGCGTAACAGTATAGATTTTTTGATCCTGCTGCTCCTTAAACTGTATTTATAAAATATAGACGACAATTTTTTTTCAAGAGCACAGGTTATGCACCTACTTTTGATAAAGTCATTCATGCGCTTGAACCAGGGATGCCAGCTGCCTGCGTCGTTAGGTCTAAAGCGAATCAGCGGTTGGTTGTAGTTATACTCGTCGGAACGGGGCCACACCTCCAGTTCTGTAAACAAATATATTTAGGAACAGCACTACTCAAAATCCTGTCGTTTTGAAGTCATGTCGATAACCACGCACTTTAAGTTTCAACAATGGAGTAAAACATTGTAAGAAAACCTGCATACCATCTATGGTAGATGGTATATTAGAGGTCATGATAAAATTTTCGATGGCATGTGAAGTCAGCCAACCCGTACTAGGCGAGCATGGTGGATTATGGCCTCCTTTTCAATTGAACTCTCGGTTGTAGAGTACCTACCGTAGTTAGCAGTGGATTCTCAGCTGATACAGTGGTGTTAGGTGTAGTGTAGTGCTAATTAGGTACGATCAGTGAAGATAGGCCATGCTCAGGTATTTTTACATAAATCTGAAGCAGCCACCGCCCAACGACATTTTTCAGCTTTGACTAGGTCGTCAGTGGATATAGTGGACGTCCAATGCTACATTTGTACCTATATGATAGCATTTCAGTAGTTTCAGGCGTCAGTTTCACGCCTTATAGTATATTTACGAAGAACAATATTGTAGGTACAATTTATAAGTTTAGTTATTATTGTATCGGAATGTAATACAGTGATACGTGTATGTGTGAAGCACCTGTGTAATGTAAAGAGTGTGCAAATTAGACGCGGCTGCGCGCGGGAGTGTCACTTCGATCATTGTTGATCGTAGGTGATTCAGTAATAAAGAAACCTAGTTGACACTTGTGTCTGAACTCCAACAATATACATACATATAACGCGTCAACCTAGCTCGAAAGCGGTTCACATTTCATTTTTTTGTGTTCCCCTATCTATGTTATTTTACATTAAAAACGTTTTGAGATGGATGCGAATTCTATTTTTATTTAACCTATATTTTGAATTTGCTGAACTTATGTTTCAATGATGCCAATTATTCAGGTCCACAGATATTTCCGACGGGTAATACGTACATAATATGTCCCACTGCGGGGCACGAACCTTTACTACAATTGAGATTTGAGAGGGTTAATATCATTACACACTTAAATATATTATAATTTACTTAATTATACCCACGGGCGTGTATTAGACGTTGATGACAGTTGATAAAGCGAAAGAGGTTTTTTTTCTTTTGTTTATTTATTAAAATGTAGGTATCTAAGGCCCGTAGCATTTGGCGCTCTATAGTCTCTGCCTACCTCAATGAGACATAGGCGTGAGTAAATTTAATATAATGTAAATCATGAAGAAGAATTTAATATTATATTAAAACACTGAGATTCAGAATTGCGCAAGTCTACTACTTTATGCCGCGACATTTAGCGATGGTGTTCTCATGGGAATGCTATTGACTTTTATAGGTGAAATTATCTGACATAAAATATACGCTAATAATTATGTAAATTGATGACAAATGAGATATGTTAACATACGTAATTTTGTTGAAAATATTGTTATTGATAAATAAAATCGCGACATTGTTTTTTCAACTGTGTCTATTTTTAATAACCTAGTTTAGTATTGTTATTTATGATTTTTTCAAATTAATATTATAACTTTAAGTGTGTGCAATGAAGAATATTGTGTTGTACTTACCAACATATCGTTGTGGTAGAAGCAATGCCAGCAATAGTCCAATTAGGCCGCCTGTGTAAAATTGATAAAAAATATAAAAAATAATTTTTCATATATTTTATTTTTTCCTAAATATAAATTAGTTGAATTCGTAGCTCAGTTGACAAAAAATGAATTATTGGGACACCAATCTGTTGGTGTCCCAAAAACGTGTCAAAGGAAAATTGTTGAAAATATTCGGTTTCTATGTCGAAAGGACCCTAAACAATTGGTCTAGGTTTTGCCATTTGGCTATATAGTAGCTATTTATTGATAAACCGTGTTTGAAACTCTGTTGATGGGACAAAAAACTGAAACTAAACCCATTAGTCTAATAATAACCTGTCTATCAACCCCCACGTCATTTACAGGTTATTAAAAACCAAACCGATTTAATTAAATCTCACTTCAGCTTGGGCCATAATTAATTTGTTTTTTCTTAAAAATTAAAAAGGTACGTAAACATATTGTTAAATAACATTGTAACATTAACAGTAGAGTCCGCCCCGTGACCACGAAAACTGTAATGTAACCGAATCGTTGGGAGTTAAAACATGAAAAAATTTAACCAAATCCTCGATAATATTCGTAGAAAAATGGTTTTATTTCATTAATATTTAGGACATACTATTTTAGACTACGGTTAAACTTTAATTCTTTGTTATTGACCATTGCGTGCGTTCTGGAGCATTGTCCTGCGCATTAGTAGTGGGAAGCCATAGACTCATTATTAAAACCTACATTACGATGTCCTCAACGATTTCTAAATTATTTTATATAAAAACAGTTATGGGTCTCCATATTTTAATGGTTAAAAACGAAAGCTTTACACGAGTGACGTCTAATTTGAAATCCAATTTTGCCAATTGGGACAATTTAAAATCTTCATTTCTTACTTCGAAGTAGTGTTTCAGTTATTTAAACCACACCAATAAGAAATTTCTTCGGCTGAATTAATTTCAAATTATCAGTTTTTATAAACTATTTATATAGCCTTCATGCCCGGACTCACCACAACAACAACGTAAAATTCGCCAAATTGAAAACTCCTTTAAAGTCCACGTAACTATGACACACTATGTAAATTAAAAAAAAATCCAAAATAGATTTCCCAAAATAGCGTATTTTTTTAAAATTAATGAGCTTCTCACCCAAGACCAGGACGACGACAGCCACGATCGCGATGATTTTGATGGTGCGTTTTTCAAGTCCCATGATCAGACGGGGAGACGCGTCCGTGTGAGCAGCTAGTCGAGACTGAATGAAGACGGGCTATCCGGTAACTGTTCGCTAATGGGATGAGGGAAGCATACATTGCTGGCTGGGGTAGATTTTATTTTTGCAAATGTTTTAGGAGGGTATTACGAGATGGGAGAGGGAACATCTATGCTTTGTACAAAAGGAAAAAAACACATTTTCACAAAAAAAAAATGGCTGTTATACTTCAACCTAATATAGGTTAATAACCAATAATTGAGTGGGATTAGAAAGATCTTCTGTATGCTTAAAGCATAGTTTAAAACAACAAAGCTGGATGTCAGCCTCATATATGTATGTCCCGAAGGTGAGAACTTTGAGTTACTATAATGGACAGTTAGTTCTATTTGTTTGAGGGCTGATTACTTAGTTCGAGGATTATTAAATTGTTCACTAATTAGGTACAATATTTTGAAACAACTAAAAGAAAGGCATATGGATTCATTACATCACATATCAATTCATAGCACAATCAATCATAATTTTTTGATAAATAACTTTCCACCCCACCCTAATACCCAGAAACAGCAGCTCAAAACATAAATGCTATTAAATATGTAAACAGCAATGTACATCAACCCCCGCAGCCCTTGTTGGCACCGCCGGGCGCAGACGGCGACGCTGCGGCTGGCGCCTACCCCGGCGTCGCCGCGCCTGTACTCGCGGCGTGTACTACGCACTGTTTGTGTTGGATATGGGGGAATCAATTGTACCTACTATAAATTCATTCAAATGTTCATAAAATAAAACTACTGGGCCAAACTATGTTAATTTGGGACCTAATGGCAACTATTCCGCGTCACACTAAAGAATAATCACGTAAATCGGATTATAAATATCAGCGTAATCGGTGTACATACATAAAAAAAAAAACAATCGGATTGAGAACTTCCTCCCTTTTGAAGGCGATTAAAAACAATTAAAGTAACTCATATACATTCATCGCCTGGTATCTCGGAAGTCTCGTGATTTTAATGTCGTCTTTAGAGAAAGATCATGTTAATTACATCGTACTTCTAGATTTTTTAAGGCTCTTGCAGCAGCAACAGGCTCTGACGTCGAGCTCGCCGTTACTAGACTCAAGGATTACTGATCCAAGTTGTTTCAAATTGCCAATTTTCCTAAATTCGTTTCCTATTCGTATATTTTGGGGATTTATATAACAGCAGACGTATGTGGGCAAATTCTTTAGCCTACAAGTTGGGCCTTGACCTCAAGGTCGACCAAAAAGGCGTTGACTTGATGTCGTCAAGATATCAGCCAATGATCTTACAAATTAGGACATTGAAAGGCGAAGTGGGGAAATCTACTAGAGGCTGGATCTGAATTAGTTAGAACGAACTAATTTTAGGAGTTAGAAATTAGAACACAGTTGCAAATAACGTAAAGATTTAATATATATAATCAACGTTGTATGGTTCGATGCATTCAAAGGTGGCATTGCACAAATTTTGTTTATACGCATTGATTCCGTGCCGCCAGTAGATATATTTACCACTCATCAACACATACAGGGTATATCCAAACTGCGACCGAAAACGAAGCCATGTGGTAGTAATAATAACTACAGACAATGCAACTAAAAATACTGCAAAAAAGGGAGTTGCTTCTTGCATTTTTTTAAATATCGTGTTACGGCGGTAAATACCTGTTTTTGCTAAAATAATAATTTAAACCCATGCATTACATCTTTCAAAATAAAAAGGTGTACATTATTATGTTAGGAAAACTATGTATTTACCACCCAAATACGACGATAAGTAAAAAGATCTAAAAAAAAAGGCGCTTTTTTGCAATGTGTCTGTAATCACGTATAACTACCAGCTGGCTTCGTTTTCGCAGTCTGGATGTGTGTATACTGTATGCAGGTACCATAAACTCGGACAATAAACCGTCGGTACAACAAAAATCTCTCATTGTCAATTACTTGGTGTAGGACCTCACCCTACAATCGTTCTCACAGTGGCTTTTGGCAGTGCGAATTTCATCAGTCATAGAATGGATTAATAATGGTTACTTGAGTCGCTTAACTATTTGGCTAATTGGTACATTGATCTGTTGGGTGTTAGTTAGTTTATTTCAGGGTTATCTAAAGGACGCGTTTGACCTTATCATGTTTATCTATATGAAGACGTGCCAAAACTATTATCGTATACTTTGTCATAATATAAGATATGCAAACTAAGAGTCAGCGAATAAGGTCACAATATTTACAATTCCAGAAGCATTGACCGTTAAAACCATTTGGAGTTTATAAGTCTACGGCAATTGTGATGCTGATCAGAGTTATAACACACCACTTGCCGGGGTTAGTTTAAAAACACAACTACTAGACCTCATTATGATTCCACCACAGTTTACCTTATACCGATGTCGAAGGCAATTTAGGTTTTAGTCCAAATGTGCCTACTTTCTAATAAATACACCCACATTACATAGTCCTGACCCCACACTAAGATAGGCACAAGTCCTGTGTTGTGACTTAGGCTCAGTTGCACAAACTAACTTTGCCTTTAACAAAGTCATCGGCATACATTTGTGACGTATTTGACATTGCTAATGTATGGGATTGACGTTTTCAAAGTTAAAGGTATGGGTAAAGTTAGTGTGGACAATTGGCCCTTAGGGTCTCAAACAAATACCTGTGGATCACACAAACATTTGTCTCGATGCGGGAATCGAACCCACGGCGTCTCGTTTCACAGTCGGCGTCTAATCAACTACGCCACGGAGACTGTAAAAATATACAATGAAATATAAACAGTAAAATCTAACATGGAATGTCAATGTTCGACTCCCAGGCCCTGCTACAACAAACATATACACAGATAACATTTCGTACATCCTTCACTGATGAGGTCGCTGACACCATTACGCGGTATTGTGATCATCTATTTGGGCGATACAGGGCTATTTTGAACCGGGTTTTATTTTTTATTCCTAGCACATGTTTTTGAGGTATCATTTAAGGTTCAATTCATATGGATAGTTAAAATCATCACATCCCTTTTCCATAGTATCCTGGTTTTGTTTCGTCCGAATACCAGAGTCTGTTTTTAGTCTCTTATCGCATTTTAAATTCAACTTTATATTCGTACCCATTAAGTTCGAGACTAGGTTTTATTTCAGACGTTTCTCATATCGTTGAGATCTTCCAAAAATCTAAAGTAAACATAACTCTATTATTAGATAGATCTGTATATAGGTCACTAAAATCATTCGAGAAATGAATATAACCAAATAAAATCGCAAAATTATGCCCTCAAACGACGTGACACATCATCCTAAAACACTTCCTACTCCGAACTAGCTTAATTGTTAATTTGTTTACAGATCAAATTAGCAGATAGCTCGTAAACAGAAGGGTTGGGGGTGGGGGGAGGGTTCAGGTGAACAAAGGAAGTAGGGCAGTGACATGGCGACCCGGGCGGGCGACTCCTCGGCGCCTGTCGGACACTCGCAGACTGCGATTCTTGTAATCTAGTGTTAGTGTTTTAGCAGGAGTATTGATTGGAGGGACAAAGAAACTATTTTAAGTATGGTTTTATTTGTCTTGACTAAAAATATATTATCTTTTTATAACGCTCAGGGATAACATCTTATGGTTTCGTATTAGGAGTCTTCAAATAAAGCCGAATAGTTTTCACTAGCATTTTTAATCTGGGTTAATGCATTTGTATCTTGCATTAATTAACAACTTTCTATGAATAGTGGTAGACAATATTATTTTAATATCCTCAGTTTTTTGTATAATCAATATGATAATTGGTATATTAAGAACATACTTACTGGTTCGACAGGCTGGTAATTAGTAACTGCAATGAGAACGAAATCGGCGGTAAATCTCACAACGGCTTCAGTTCTATCTCCGCATCTTGACGAATGTTTGTATCATCAGCATTATCTTAGGCCATAGCCCATAGGTGGCGCATAGCGACATTTTCATATATAATACATACTTAATAAACTGAAACCTTTTGGAAGCGATCTGCGTTTAGTGATTTCTTGCAACTTTTATTACATACATACATGCATACCTACTTACATAAACTCACGCCTTTATCTCCGAAGGCAGAGGCGCCACCAGGACACCCACATTTTGCCTAGTATGTTCCGTCCCACGATGTGATAGGGGGCGAGCCTATCGCCATATCGGGCACAATTTCCTGACTCCGGGCTGATAATGAATAGAAAAATCCAATATCACTTTGCCCGACCCGGGACTCGAACCCCAGAACTCAGCTTTGTAACCGTACCGTAATACAACTACGCCACCGAGGCAGTCCAGCAACTTTTATTAGGTCGTCTGAAATGGCGGCGAACAGATTTACAAAACTGAACAGTTCCTAGTTATGTACCCACAACAGCCTGGATACACGTGTATTTTTTTCTCCGTTTTTGTAGTTTATTGGACTTTTTATAGTTTCAGTGTAGTTTATTGAAACTAATTATAACTAAGTTTCAGTAACCCTAGTAAGGTCTCAGTTTCATTAATCATATCATATTTTACGACCTAAATTAATATTTTACGCTTTTTTTTAGCGTACATGCTTACCTATGTATTCAAATAACAGAGCCTCGAGTATCGTAACAAAGGCCTTGGTCAATATTTTTTTGAAAAATACAGCATTTTACACATGCCATACATAACAATATTGGACCAATATTCTGTGTATTAATAAAAACTACACAATATAGTCAATATAATATTATTATAGTTATTAATTTCCTTATTAAACTAGTAATTTATTCTCATAGTAGCAAAAGGTATTCTACATTCAACGCTAGATGTCGCTAGCAGCTAGACACTTGTGGTAATCCTGGTTTGCTTGACAACCTAATCAATAGACAATCGTTGAGTATTACGAGTCCATTTTATTTATTCATCTTCAACAATGGACTAAACCATTAAATACAGAATGTGTAAAAAATATCGAACTGAGTGATTCTTTAACTACAAAAATTACAAAATTTACGATAACATTACAAAAATACAAAAAATAAGAATAAAAAAATAAAAACAATGTAACAATACTGTCCAAGACGTATTTCTCCTCACCACAACTAATTCTATTTGGTTTTTCTTACTGCCAATTAGGTGTTAGCTCTAAAATCATTTATGGCTGGTTTTATTGATGTCATCTGAACAAAGGCGACTCCTAAAACGTTTTAGAAGGTCGCATAATACATCAACGCCAGTTAAAAATGAATAGGATACTAATAAAACCTACGATACCTAAAGAATACATTGAATACCTCCTCCGAGGCGCAGTTGGTTGAGAGCCGGCTGCGAAATGAGAGACAGCGAGTTCGATCTCCGCCCCGAGGTAATTTGTGGTGCACTAATAGATGTTGCAAGCATGGTGTTGTGAGAATATGAGTATCTCGTGGATACCCTCGACAAAGGCTTGGTTTTGTGGCCTCAAGTCTTTGTGACTGTGAAAGTATTCATTTAAGAGATCGGTGAAGTTAAGCAAGTCGTTTGTAGTTGGGGTTTTTTGAGGTTAAAGTTGACGAAGTTGAGGCTTTTATGAAATACTTATAAAAATCAAATTACTAGTTTGATAAGATCGGTTTCGGTTTATTTAACATGTTAGTAGGTAGACAGCCGTTTGGCTGTGTCTCTGACATTCCAGAAGACTATGAGCGGTGACCGCTTACCATCAGGCGGGAAACTAGCTCATCTGCCTACACAGGCAATAAAAAAAATACTTTAGAATAAATCGTTATATTCTTTACTTTATTCACTGTATACATATAAGGATCCGAATTGTTAAAAATGATTGTACTTACACCTGCAGTTTATGTTACGTAACTTGAATTATGTTCACCTCGCACTTGGCCGGTATATTTAGTTATTTATGTAAGTGAGAATTACAGACATCAGTGCTAAAGATGTTGCTAGCGTGATAGTCAATTGTATTACTTATCCACTTTAATCTTGTAGCGAAAGGAATAGCTTAGTCTGATAGTTTATTTTAGTTTTCTATTCACACAGGCAGACCATACATAATTATCTACGTATTGATTTTTACATTAATGCTCTGACCATATTTAAATAGACTTTCATAGAAATATTACGGCCTTGGTGATAATTTACTATAACGCATTTCAAGTTCAAGATATGGAATTTTAAGGAAAGGAAGTACAGGAACAAGGCATAAATGAAACACAGATAAAAACCTACATTGGAACCAACTATTGCGTGTTTATTGACTCATCGTCCGGAAAACATTACAATTACAATAAATATCATTAAATTTAAAAATTTTCAACGTTTTGAAGCGTGTAATATTAGTGGCGCCTCGTGGCTTATTCTAAAACGAATATAAATAAAACGCCTTCTATACGGCTATTGCTAACGGTGGCGACCCCAGTGACCTCGACCTTGGCGACCTTGGTGACTTTGGTGACCTTGGCAGTGTGGGCCAACGGCTGGCGACTAACTGACCACTTCTGTATGAAGCGTGTGTAATGTCTGAGATGACCCAACTACTCCTCATACCAGTATAAAGCTTCATCACTCGCTCACATTCCACAATTAACAATCATCCTAAAATCAACAAATGGGCAACACTTTGGCAAACAAATGGTGAGCTTAGCGATAAGTTGACCTTGTCCCGGGCCACTAGACGTTGTGGTGACCTTGGGGGTCAGTTAGTGGCCAGGCCAGGCTGCTTAGGAGCGGTCCACCATGAGCTCGAAGTGGACTGAG
Organism: Deilephila elpenor; assembly: GCA_949752805.1. Lineage (NCBI taxonomy): Eukaryota > Metazoa > Arthropoda > Insecta > Lepidoptera > Sphingidae > Deilephila > Deilephila elpenor. The sequence goes on from OX457098.1 coordinate 991,163, forward strand.
CCCCGCCGCTCGTAGCGGTCGTAAAAGATGTTCTTGGCCCACGCCTTGCACTCGATGTTGATCAGGACTCCAGCTGGAAACGCAAATATATTGTTTAGAATTGTTGTTTTAACATTCATCTACCACACTTCGAAGCTAAAGCTGTTATTTCCTTATTTATAAATATAAACATAAGTAACTATTGTTATTGTTTCAACCATATTACTCGTGCTATAACAAATAAATTATAACTCTGATATATGAACATACTAAATCCACCAAAATATAATACCAAATCCAGATTTTATTGAAAAAGTGTCCCAAATTTACAACGACTCCAAAGAAGATGATCAGGAATATTTCCTATAGAATATCACACAATCAATAGTGCCGATCTGTACTCACTCCTAGGTTTTTCGAAGAGCACGGCGACCAAGGGGCTGAGGTAGCCCTCCTTGTTGGAGAAGGGGTAGTAGTAGGCGGGGAAGCCTCGCCGGGGGATGTACTGCACGGGGCCGATGTTCTCCACATCAGCGGGGTTCTCGCCCTCGCAGGATACCCACACTGTGTTAGCTTCGGGCTTGCCAGACTGTAGAAAATAGATCATAATTGTATTTGGAGAAAAAAGAAGCAAGTATTACCGACGGCAAAGAAAAATATCTGATGATAAATATTATTGCGGGAAAAGTAGCAACTATTATCGTTATAATCTCATCAAATGAAAACTATTCTAATTGTTATACTAAACGCTTTTAAAATAAAACTTCAGTACCATGTTAAACTTGTAAAATATAATTCTTTTTGTATCGCCAAGTATCTGAAAACTTGCTTTTATAATTAGTAATTTATGATTACTTTAAAAAAAGCTACACTCACTTATGCAGAAATCTTGCTAGCATGTAAAGGGGACTTCCTATCATTTGATTTAGTGGAATACTTACCACCATCTTGATGTGTTGCTTCAAGTCTTCAGGCATGTTGGTAGGCAGATCCTCCGTGTTATTGTAAGGTTGCGGGGTCCAGTTGAAAATCTGGAAACAAAATATTAAATTATCATTGTTTTCTCTCTTTTTTTCAGATCTATCAGTAATTTTGTATAGAATTCCTAGTAGAAAGCCTATGTTTAGCAATGAAAGCCTATGTTTAGAAAGTGAGAAAAAGAGAGAGAAACAATTGTGGCTCTCAGGCAGATGATGACTCTTCAATAATCTACCCCTGGCTTGAGATGATGATGATGATGATTATGTTGATTATGACTATAAAGTTCTAAGGTAATCTTACTGACAACTTTTTCTTGGGTTAAATCGCAATCCATTTGCTTCAATTCATACCATACCTTATTGAGCTTGAGAAAGACGCAAGGCCCGGCCTGTTCGTAGTTGTACTGGTTGCCTGGAGTGCAGGGGTTAAAATCGTCGACGGGCACGTCGCAGACCTGCTTTTCCCCGATGGCGCCGCTGGTAGGCGAGCAGGAAACTCGGTTCTCCGCGCCCTGGGCCTCGCCGCTGCCACTGCCCTTCTTGCGGTATTCTGATGTATGAAAGTTAGTATGATTGCCACCACAGTCTTAGAAGATATCAAGAATAGTTAGACTTATTTCAATCAATATGCAAGTCATTCACATTGTGACTAACGATTGGCGTCAAATTTGATTGTTTTAAAGGGATTTTCGATGAATTTTGTTTGTGATTACTGTTAGAATTCTTATATACCTATTTAACTGAGATGTACTTTGATGATGGAAAAGAGACTATCGTAATAAGTGCAATGTGTGTAAGTAAAAGTATGATTTTCTCTGGATTAAATACACTGAATAAACAATTAATGCCTAGTGATAGTCTCCAAGTATCCAAAAATTCATAGTTACAGATTGCGAAATATTCTGAACTACTTCATTTAAAACCCACAATGCAAATACTCACGCTGTTACGTAAATCAATATTGGTTGTAATACAAATCAATTGATTGACAAGGTCTAGTACATACGGTCAAGGAAATCATCGATGATCTTGGCCCATTTGAGGACAGATCCCTTGTCATTCGCCCTGTAGTAGATCAGGGTGCTCTCCACGTTCGACGTGTCAGGCATTGGTCGGAAACCCAGACCTGTAGAAATAAGACAGTATTTAAAATTGGTCCAAAATTAGATTAATATTTTTGAAGTGTCAGCCATCTAGTTCGGTAAAGTTATTCTACTCTTAATGGCAAACTCTATGATATTCTGTTGGCATAGTTATGATGATCTTTCACCGACGAACATTACTCTACGCTGATCTACTCAAATTTTACATAATTTATTTTAACAAGACAAACATGACATAAATCGCTTAAACTTATCAGATAGTAACGATAATAAAAGACAAAAGTTTTATGAGCAATATAAAAACTATCGTTATTTTACACTGTCGCTTACACTAGTACTTTATATACATTGTAAATATTAAAGAGTTTTCTTCACCTGGATTGCTTCCGATCAGCGATCCGTCCAATTGCCATTTAGGCATCTTCGAGTCGAGTGTTTGATAGAAGATCGCCAGCATCGCGGCGAAGAAACCCACCAGCACGGCATAGAAGATCAGGTAAAACAGCAGGATTTTGGCTGTCAACAGACATTTAAAAATAAGTAAATTAATTTCGGTTTCATTATTTCTTATCTCCTTATAAATGTTAATCAAAAGTTTAGTGTTTATTTACTAATTTATAGCTAGAAGTAAACCACGTGATCTATGATCAGTTGACGTCACCAGGTATGGTCATGCTAATCCCAACAGTTCGACAACACCAAGTTTAATCAAAAACAAAATAACACAAGTCAGTTACCGCAGCGGCTGATACATTCAACTCATAAACGTTTAGGCCCATACGTGCGCAGTTTAAAGTGTGCAGTACACATGGAAACGCACCGATACGTTTCAATTGATCAAACGATGACAATCATCGGTTTCCTAGCAAATTGTCCCGATCGCTGACCGCGTTCTCAGACTCCTACACTGAATTTAGAATCGATAAAGGTGGGACAAGAATTAGGTTTGAATGGTTAATTTTGAATGTAACCACTACTCTATCATTAATAGAGACGATCGGTAAGTAAAATTAGCTTTCAAAATTATGCTGTTTTCGTTATCATTTATTATACTTTATTAAATTAGGCAGGTTGTATTCCATAAATATATCTGATCAGTCAGTCAGATCGGTCAGTCTATTTATATCCGATACTGAAGTATGCTGAATTATTAACTCCGACTACACAGTTACTAAGCAAAAAAAAAAAAGAAAAAAATATAATTGTTAAGAGTATAAAGCTAGAATATGACAGTTTCACAACATCCTCCGCTAACGAGTTCCTAAGGATGTTGTGTAATTAATACTGGAGTTAGCGCTCAGACGTCAACTGCAACACATTTAAAGGTCGCAGACTGATTTTCAGGCTGGACAATTAGTATCTACACTCATATTTTTATATTTATCATAGTACTTATTATAATCTACTATAGTTTAACCATTGCATACCACTGTATTCTTGGCGTTATGGTTATCCGCAACCAGCCGGTTTACGCTGGAGTCAAGATTACCTAATTTTTAATCTTGTATCTTGATGTGCTTTTTACCTTTGAAAATAACTGCCTCCGTGACGCAGTTGGTTAGAGCCGGCTGTTAAACGAGGCAACGAGTTCGATCCCTGCACCGAGATAAATGTTTGTGCGGCGTACAAACAATTCTCTCGGTTCTGGGTGTTTGTAAGACCGAAAAATCTCTGTGACTTTTGGGTGTATTTATTTATTGTATTTATCTAACTATAGTTACAGCTCCATTTGCATCGTATTCTAAATTCTAATAATCCTTGGATCCCATAGAATTCGGCCATGGTTTGATCAGGTACTGACTGCATTTATCTCAGCTTCAAATTACATTTTCTTATTCAATCAAAACAATCTCACAATCAAAAGCCATTAATTTTAATTAGCAACGAAGTGAATTCACATCTGACCCGTTCATGAAACCCATACGTTCATTAGTTTATGAAATGGCTGTGATGCTGATCTGTCATCATTCATTTTGTAACTGCTTTGGTAAGCATAACTGTGAACATTCATCTAAGATATTAACAAGCGATTTTGTAAGGATAGCAAGAGCTCGTTGAATAATTAAGCTTTGCAAAAGACATATGTTCATTGGTAGAAATCTAATGATGATAATTATCAAATAGTAACTAGTTAGATTACAGTTTTTAAAATCATCGGATTGTTCAAAAAATATTAAATTTCCCTCCTCCACTTCATACATCAATTTTCATATTATTTCCATGAAATCCATTTCCAAGCTTACAATATACCTAACTAAATATGTATCTACATGTACTAGTCCCATCAACGCAAAGCTGAAGTCTTTACGAGGTCTGTATCGACGCAGAGGTCACGGAGATTGCGCGGTGGCGCTCCGCCCCGCACCGCGCATGTGCTGGCTTTTCCAAATGTCGAAGGTAATTTGTACTGTTACAGGTATTCCCGATAATAGATTGCAGTACTGCAGTGGGGCTGTCCACAGGGGTGGTTAAATCTATTATAAATATCAAGGGTGTACAGACATGAAAGGTTGTAGGCGCCATTTTACGCTGTAATGGGTAAAACAGGCGTGCATTTAAGTAGCAAGATAGTAAATTGTACCTAACACACACCACAGAAAATCTAGGTCAGTAGTGTTTATATTTATATTTATATTTAACATCAAAATAGTACAAAGAGTTACTCGTGTAAATCAGATCTTGACAATAAAGTTCGAAACCTAAAAAGAGTTAATTTAAGACTCAGTAGAAATGCTAATGAAGAATTCAAAATCAACTTACGAAAGAAACTCAATATGCCCCACGATAAATGATGGTATGGTAGTCAATAATGAACATTATTGAAATCACGATGGCGCGGCGGTGCGGCCAATTTAAAATGTTTCATATTCAAGACGCTCGTAGGAGACATGCGATGCCATTTTATTACTAACTACTTACATGATGATAAACTTTAAAATTGTGCTAGACAATATGTGGTTAGGGTTAGTATTCACTTGAGGGTCAGCAGTGGACTTACTGTAGGAGAAAGAGAGAGAGAGCGAGTGTAAGAGAGATTATTCCACTAATACAATAATCATTGCAATATAATATCCATTATTTCTATAAAGATTGATGGTTTGGTTCTTTACACGTACGATGTATAATATCTGAAATCTGAATGTTATTTCAGTAGTACTATCTTCGTGAGTTGCAAATTGCAATATATTCAATAGTGATTACAGTTCTCGTTTTTAAATTGCTTATGTATCAAATCCTAGAACATTATCTAATTCTTTCGAAAATTCTCGATCATATGCAAATACTTTCTGATGTCTGATGTCATATGCAGACACCTACTTTCTTTTTAGCTTTACTAGTTGTAATCTGCTTTCTATTTAATATGGTTAAGTATATTTATCTAGTATGCCATTTATACATATAATTCTATCATATAATTCGATTTATTTTCTATCCTTATAAATGTTCATTTCTCACGCTTCTCTTCTCTTTTCAGCTATAGTAAGTCCACTGCTGAACATGTTGGAAGTGGTCTGCATCCATCTATTCTACATTCCTCTGAATTATAAATCATCTTTTTCTCAGATTCACTTGAAATACATCGCGTGATCGTACAAAAGTTTTGGAAACTCGCGTAAAATTGCTGTTTGTTTGACTGACTAGTTGTAGCTCAGATAATTGAGTCCTTTATTTTGATTAATCACTTTATTCCAGCTTGTGTTTATTAGTCCTTGGTTTACAGCACGTGATATTAATCGGAGATCAGATGACTTTGAAATAGTATTAATAAAATACAAATATTTAATATTTTTTGATGGCGAAATAACTTTAAAGTTTTTATATCGAATTGACTGTTTTATACTAGTAAAGAGTTGAAATGCGAAGTTCTATATGATTAATACAAAGATAAATTCCGGCGTAGTTTAGACTTTAAACATTGATAGGACTTTGCTCAATGTTAATTTTGATATTAGATAATTGTCATGAATTAAATATGATAAAGACCGTGGTCGTGATGGTTGCACTAAAAATATTGTAGGCTCAATGACCTCTTATGTTTTTTATTGATATCCTAGATGGATAACACATAGATTTTCAAATTATGTTAAAAAATCATTTTGTCTGAAGATTGTGCTTTCAGCCTTACATAATAGTAGTCTATAGACATTATTTAGTTTTTTCCGCTGTCCTCGTTTTCAACAAGTCAATTAGTTGTAGCGCTGATGACCAGAAATAGGGTTATTAACTAAAATAGAACGCCAACTGCGGACAGACATGCTTGGACACTTGCATGTACCGGGCTATCTTATCGACTCGTGGTATCAAAACATAATGAGAATTCAGGTGAAGATATTGTAGAGGTAACTCCTGTTGTGTAAGTTGTAGATTTGGGAATGTTAGGAATTATAACAAGGTCAAGAAGAAGAAGAATTTCTACGGTATGTAAGTCCACCAACCCGCACTAGGCCAGCGTGGTAGACTATATGGCCTAACCACTCTCAATCGATTCTCTCGATTGTAGGGTAGGCCCGTGCCCAGCAGTGGGACGTATATGGGCTGATACAGAAGCAAGGTCAATGCAAGACTACTAATGAAAGTACTACTTTCAGCTTTTGTTGGACAGCCAGCCGTTGCTGAATAATGTCCTAGCTTGTATATAGACTTACTATAGCGAATCCTTGGGAATGTATTGCTTTACGTATAACGGTTTCATTTCGTTGAAATTGAACCAAAATATTCTTTGCTAAAGTTGAATTTATTTTACGGCAAGATAAAGTGCTATGTAGTTTAGATCGAATAGCAAATAATGATTATTTCCCTTCAAGCAGTTAATAGTTTAAGACACATGTAGTTTGGTTTTTTAATGTTTGGAAAAGCAAACACACAAATAAAATAAAGTTAATCGTAACTTTGAATAAAACAGTATTATCATCGACTAGTTTCACATTATTCTACATACTTCAGTGTGAAAATGTAATATCAGCTCGCTACTCGAGTAAATTGCAGACTCTATCCACTATCCACTTGGAAATAGGTTAATGACACTACACCGCGTCCAGAAGTGCTTGTTAATTACTTTTTTATAAAACCCATCGCAGCTGTAATTACTGCATATGAAATTACGTTTTACCACCATATTTTTAAATTACATTTTTATGTAACTGCAAGGTTTTCAAAATTGTTCCAGTGCCTTGGTTATGCAATTTGTCTTTTACTTGAGTTAAAGATTTAAGTAATTTTATTCCAATTTTGTGTTAATTTATATTTCAAATTACATTTTAATATATTTGTTTTCTTCAAAACGGTGTATTAAATTTAACTATTTAGTTTTGATATCCTTTCTGTCACGCATGTATGATTGAGGTTTTCTTACTTCCGTTTGTACGACATTGCTTGGAAGTCCTACACGTGCTGCCTTTCACGGTTTGTTTCAACTGCCCTTAGACTTATTTAACACTAGTAAAAAAATATTTTCAATCCTTGCAAGGCACAAATCAAAGACTTGCTATATTTTTACTAAGTCTAAATTAATAACTATGTTTCTATTTATTAAAACCCATTTTTATTTTTAAATGACAAGTTTAATTTGGTAAATTCGTAGTAAATAGGACGAATATAACTTAAAATCTGAGGCTGATTAAAACAGCACAGGGATTTTTATCAATCCTTAGGGGCCATAAAACGTCCTTGAGTTTTATGAATGCTTTACTAATAGATAGTTCTTCTTGAAGATAAAGAAGGATAACCTAAAGTACAATTGATAGTAAAGTCAAAACTTAGAGAGCACGTGGGTCATCGATCAACTGCACGAATTCTTGACGCATCCTGAATTACATAACACATTGTTACAAATCAGCCTGTATCGCAGGATTTTGCTTTTAAAACCTCGTGAGACCTTTCTCTTCTTATTGGTCGTATTCGCTCTTGTATCTTCTACTACCGACCAATAGAAGGCCGCTGTAGTTAGGGTTGCCACGTTTCCAAAGTAAGTTGGGACAATCGATCTGTCATCGGAGGTGTTAATTTCGATTCAGGTGATGAATAAATCTCATTCATCTTTTACCTCCACCTTAATTGCTATTGGTACTTAAGTTTTAATCTAGCAATCGGGAACAAATTGGGCGATCGTCGCGTGGTGCCAAAAACACACACATCGAGATGGGTCAGCGGAACGTGGGGCAATATTATCGTAATGTGAACAGGCCTAAAAAATAGCACGGATGATACCTTGGTTGTGGTGACGTAAGGCCTGACTTCTCAATAGATGAGGAAGGATGTACCCAGCTGGGGGACATGAATGGAGCTCTGGGTCATGAATGGGTTGGTATTCATAAATCATCTTTCTAGGTTGTTCGTTATAAAATACGAGTATGGCTGAGTAGACATGCTGATTAAAGACACAATAGTTTACGAAAATGAGGTCACGAAGTACCGACAGCAATCTTTAACACCAAAACAAAGAACCTATTCAGCCTGTAACGTAAAACTGCGAATGGGCGGGAACGTAGGATCCGATTAAGTACCCAATGTCAGAAAGTTGAGTGTCTAAAAATAGATTTGTATGGCTGCTATTGATTGGTCTTAATATAATAAAATATTTATAAATAGGGCATTGGCGGAATATTATGGTACAGTTCGTCCTTGGATCGATCTCTGCAAGGACGATGCGCGCGCACCCGGGCCGGATGGTGGCGCTAGTGTCGCTCGAACGTGGCGCGAAAAGAGCAAAAAAAAAACGCGCCAGACAAAGAGACTGAATTAATTATCTATTCCAATTTCCGGCATAAACAATATTATCAAGTTCCATTTTTAAAATTGTATCGTAGAGTATGTATGTGAGAGTATTAATACACTTTAGTTATTTTTATTATGAAAATGTTGATGAAATTAATTTAGTTTGATTCTTTTAGTAACATTTTAATTAGGTACCTAAATGGTTGGCGAAACAACGAATATTTTGTTACAAAATTAGGACGATATTTTTCAGTTACGTAACGGTCTTTGTTTCTAGCACTTATAATTGAACATATTTTTTAAATATAGACCTAATTTAACAACGAAATTGGTAATATGAACCATAATTTTAACACGAAATTAGGTCAAATTTCCCTCCAAAATCCTCAAAAAAATAGATTGAGAAGTATACTCACCCCAACTGCCTCCCGTGCGGCCCAAAAACTGTCCGGTCTCGGAGTTCCACAGGAATATTCTGAACGACTCCCATTTTCCTAGGTCCGGCGGCGGAGCGTAGTATTGCTCAGCAACTTTAGTCTTGTCCGCCATGATCACTCGCCGAGCCGGACTGCGGTTGGGAATCGATTGTGAGCGCCTTCGCCCTGCTGTGCCGTCCCGCGCCGCCCCCTCTCTCGCCTTCAACCCCTGCAACCCCCATTCGCCCCTTACGTAACGATTACGTAACGCGGCGCGCGCAGCTTTCAGCCCCTGCGTGAACTACCACATAGATAGACTCCCCTGGTTTGCTATTTCGTGTATTGGACAGAGGTCTTGTTATACTGGAGGCCCTATCCACCTTTACTGACACTCCGTAGTGTGTATTTTATTCGAAACAAAGGTTCTTTGAAAACTGGAGGGTTGTGTACCAAAATAATGCGTGCAAGTTATATAGGCTTTATTCCAACTGTATAAGGCTGCATTTCGTTGGTAACAATGTTATTCATAATTTGCTACAACACAGTACGGGGTTTCCTAGAGTATAGAAAAATTGATATCACGGCTGCGCAGTGCGCGGTCTAGATTTAGGCCAATAATAATGCCTAATGAGTGTGAATACTAGAGCGTGGACCTCGGGCATGGCTCTAAAAATATGTTTATATACTTGAGCATCTGTTTATTACCTAAAATATTCTTTGCTTATTCATAATGGAGACTATTCTATATATACTTTTCTATTCAAATAATATTACCATCTCTTATCTATCATCTTTCCGTTAACATAGAAATATAATTGGCTGCCACTTTTTAAGAAAACATACTTGTTTTGTAAACGTTCCGATATTCCTGATTACTTGGAAAAAAGATAAAACATTCCTGCTCAATCATATTTCTGTTCCTATATTTCATTGTGGTATTTCCAAATTATCTAATTACATACATATATTATACATAAACTCATGCCTTTTTCCAAAAAGGGATAGGCAAAGGTGCTACTGGGACACCCACATTTCGCCTTGTATGTTCCGTCCCTTGGTGTGATAGGGGGCGAGCCTATTTCCATATCGGGCATAAATTCCTGACTCCGAGCTGATAATGAATAGAAATCCAGTATCACTTTGGCCGGCCCGGGATTCGAACCCGAGACCTCAGTTTTGTAGTCGTACCGTAGTACAACTACGCCACCGAAGCTTGCTTATTCTTCCATATTATTTACGAAAATACATTAGCGGATTATAAAGAGTGATGTTCCTAATCTTGAAAAGGTCTTCGCTTTGTAGCAGATTAATATGGAAGTGGTGGTACCTGGACAGTGTGGTGGGCTATATAGCCATATGGCCTAACCCCTCTCAATCGGACTCTCGATTGTGGATGAGGCTCGTGCCCTGCAGTGGGACGTATATGGGCTGAAACAGTACAATACAGATTAATATGGCCGAATAATTGATAGATGGATTTTTAAATGCTGTACTACTTTAGTACGCAATTTGGACAATTTAAAAATCTGGGGAACATACTTGTTAGTAGTTTTATTAGCATTAATTAAATCCGCGATTAACTTTCTTCCTCTTACGACTTTCGGAAACAGCTTTTTCCAGCGGTATTTTCAAATCAATATGACCTGGGGACCTTCAAGAATTGAGCCAACACTTTCCTTAAAGGCAACGTTATTTACTTACAATACCTCTGGTGACAAGGGCGGCGGTAACTTTTTACTATCCTGTGGCCCTTATACACGTTTGCCTTATAAATAAACAATATACTACTTGGGAAAAAGACCTGTCGTTTAATATTATTTCATTTCGATACATCGGTTATGGGGTATGAATGACCATGTGAGCGGACGTCGCTGGGTACAGGTTACTCCCAACAGGTCTTTACGAATTATAAAAAAAATTGAAAGAGGCTTATGTTCAGCACTGTTTGTTTATGGCTGAAGATTGCGTAGGACACGCGTAATTTACCCAATTATTATTCGGTTATAATAAAAAAATATAATAAAACTTACGTCCGCATTAAAAATTAACACCACTACTGTTTGCAATTTAAATAAACTGCAGAAATTTACTTAATAATACATATAGCTGTACTTATGGACAGTCACAAATAATTCTAACACACTTAAATCCCATGTAGTTAATTACAATTGAAATAAATAAAATTCTAACCTTGCTTAACACTTTCCTTACTAGCACCCGTCACTATCAAAGAACCAACTGACGTCCCACGACAGTAATCTACAAAATAAACTAAATGTAGGTGAAAGGCCATGTAAACATCGAGTAGTAATAACAATATTAAACTTGTACAACTGTCTTACGGAAAAAGAAGACTGCTATATCTTGCAAATGCGGTAGTCACACTGTATATTTAACTTACGGACGAAATTTATAAGTGATCCCAATCCCTATCTAAGGATCGATCCCGAAAATAGACCAATCAGAACACATCAAATGTAAGCGCGTCGACAATACCTTGAGCCCATTGGTCTATTTTCGCGATCGATCTTTAGATAGACATGAAGATCGGTTATTAATCTCGGTCATTAGTCTGCTAAAAGAATAGGTCAGGCTGATCTATTGTATGCGGACCTGGTCAATTGAACTAGGGAGTCCTACTGTCCGTGAAGCACAGAAAATCCACGTAAAGCGACTATTTTTTTAGGTTGGTCACTGAGATTGCCAAAGGCCTGATATCATTTCAAGATGCTTACACAGTGGCCTTTTCTTTTGCTTCCATTTTGAGAGCAACGCTTCGCAAGGTTCCTCGATCCAAGAATTAATTAAAGATTTTAAACACAAATCTCTAAATTTGAGGTTTTTAAGGCATGTATGTAACAAAGTTTTCAATATATTTAGCGGACTAGTGATATAAAAATAATACAAACAACACAACGCATCACGGGGTTCCTTATAAACTGCTTAACAATTAACACAGACAATAATATAATAATTATAATGCAGGGATTCCCAAACTGTGCGTCGCAGAATTGTAAGGGCGTGGTGTGTGGATGCGACCGAGTCGAGTGAGCCAAACTGGAGCCGCGTTTTGGGAAGCTTTGCTCAGAAAAGCAACCATATTCTTCCCATTATCAGTTAAAAAGTTAAATAAATATTTAAAAAGAAAATATGTTTATTATGCTTATTTTTTACTATTGTTCTTATTTTGTAATAAAAAATATTATGTCCAATTAGAGTTTTTTTATAACCTGTGACTAGGCTAGTATTAAATCTGGTAGGTATTTTTGTCTCGAGGGAGGGAAAATAGAGGTAGTCTGGGGGCGTCTTAATAAATTGCAAATTTTCAAGGGCGTCACAGCACAAATAAGTTTGGGAAACCCTGCTATAATCTAGTGGCGTTGGTCAAGGCCACAATATCGCATACATGTGGTCACGCAGTGAATCACCAAGTAGCGACATAAAGTAAAGCACTGAAGCCACTACAAGAGGACACATGTGACCCACTGCTGTACTAAGTACTAACCATTTAACCAAATTTTTAACAAAATTTAACAAAATTCTATTTTTGACAATACTTACCTTATTTGTTGTTTTGTTATTAAAGAAAATCAAGGTATTTCTTTTAAGAAGTCTGATAAGCACTTTGTAAAAATAATGATTTGTAAAAAATTCAACCCGCCGTATAGCCCGCCAACCTGCACTAGGTCAGCGTCGTGGACTATATGGCCTAACCCCGCTCAACCGTTCTCTTGATTATAGAGGAGGCTCGTGCCCTGCAGCTGCTGCAGTGGGATGCATATAATACAGTACAGTACAGTAAGAACTTTTAATTTGTCAAACAGTACTATCAACGCTTCAGAACGTGTTGTAATAGTGAAGACGAAACGGTGCAAGAAACTCCCTCTTTTTATGCTCTTTTTATTCTTCTTTTAATTACATTTGTTATTGATTATTTTTAGTTATAAGGACATACCCATGGAATACAAGTACCCACGATATCTAATTAATTATGTTGTATTGACCTAGGTTGGTACTTTGCTATGCTTAATATAACAGGCGTTTATAAAAACCTGCACAAATTAAATAGCAATGCGTTTTGCAGCAAAATTACCGAAATACCTACTTCTTAGATTTTCGGATGACTGACCAGTTTAATGTCTATTTTTCTATGTGCCTCTACTTCTTTATATTAATGCACATTTTGTTGACTTTAAATATTAATAAAACTACATTTTTGCGATTTTGTTTAACAAGGGTTACATTTACGACTGGTTTCAACAACAATGTAGAAAGAGGATGTATTGATGTTTTCGAAACTATCCCACCCGTACTTCCACTGCACCTCCTGTCACACAGAATCAACCGTGCCACGTAAAAAAATTACACCGACCATTAGCTAATTTTAACCCGTTAGGAAACTAATCATACATACATACATAAACTCACGCCTTTTTATCGCCGAAGTGGTAGGCAGAGGCGCCACCAGGACACCCACATTTCGACTTGTATGTTCCGTCCCACGATGTGATACGGGGGCGAGCCTATCGTCATATCGAACACAAATTCTTGACTCCGGACTGATAATGAATAGAAAAATCCAATATCACTTTGTCCGACCCGGGACTCGAACCCGAGACCACAGCTTTGTAACCGTACCGTAATACACCTACACCACCGGGGCAGTCAGAAACTAATCTAACTAATCAAACAGGAAAATATATAGGAGAGGTTGGAATTTGGAAGTAAATAATACAAAAAATATGGTTTGTTTAAATTCTCTAATTGTACTTATACATAAAAATTACGTATTACAGTGTAAGAAATGGAAAATTTGCATGGACTACTTAATCTTACATACATAAAAGTGACAATTATATTCTAGCAGCATCATAAGGCATATTTGCATCTAGCAACTTTGACACATACTTTGGAACATACGTAGGACAAACCAAATGCATTTTATTAACCTGCTTAAAGATAAGTTATTCGATGTAACTGAGTCTAAATGAACCAAAAAGATCTTTGGAATACGTAATCGTCACCAAGCTCTACAAAGTTCTTACTATAGTACTCGTCAAGACGTTTCCACAAGGTTTTGTTACATTGCAATCTCCGGAAGCTATCGATCGTCGGCAGCTTTGACCATCTCCAGACGGCACTAGAATATAACTGGCACACTTTCTATATAATTCTTATCGAAGCCTGCTTTTTCAATCGAATGAATAACTTATCATCAAATAAGGTCTACTGAATATAAAAGTGACAGATTTGGATTTGTTGTCATTTTCATTTTGTTCATGTATTTTATACTCTTACGAATATTCATTATTTGAAGATTGAAAAATCAGCCGAAAGTCATAGAATTAACACTGGCTTTGGCGTATTTACTTTTCGGGCCTTTAATGATAATATTGTAAGGGTCCATCTCATCTGCCTAGATCTTCACACCTACGCCATATTATTTAAATTCTACATACTAGCGTCAGGTGTATCAACATCTTCGGATTTCCCTGACCCATCATCAGGTTGTGGTTTAGCCCACGCTTGGCAGACGCAAGTCGGCCCGGCTCCGACAGGTTGCTGACTTCCAGAGGCCTGAAAACTTCCATTTTGCCAACCTGTACCTTGCCCGTTGTTAAAGCCTTGGGTTTGTGTGTTTTGTGCAGGAAATTGACTGTTCTGCTGATTTTGGCCCACAAAATGACCTGACTGCTGATGCTCGCCTACGAATTGCCCAGTCTGGACACTTTGGCCTGTGTAATGCCCATTCTGTGTGTGTTGGGCTTGTTGGTAGTTCCCCTGGAACTGGCTTGGCTGGTTGCCATAATTGCCTTGGTTTTGTCCCTGATACTGATTCTGAGGTTTCTGTGTGTTAAATCCTGACGTCTGTTGACCTTGGTAATGCGTTTGTTGGTTCTGATCATAGCCCTGCTGATTCTGCCCTTGGAATTGATTCCCACCTTGATTCTGCGGGTATACTTGGTATTGTCCCTGAGTTTGACCTCCACCGTAACCTTGCTGCACAGTTGCAGATTGGTACTGCCCTGAGTTCACAGGATAAGTGACTTGTGGATAATTTCCAGTTGCAGGATAAGTACCATAGTTTACATACTGTCCCTGACCTTGGTATTGTCCTTGGTATCCATTGGAGTAGCTGTTACTAGGATTCCAAGGATATTGCTGAGCTGTCCCTTGGTATACAGGTTGGTTCTGCACTGGACCCTGGGTGGTAGTGGTTGGTTTGCTCTTGTGGCTTTGCACTATGTCGATGACGCCTCCTATGATCTTTTCGGGGATGTGGAGGACTTTGCGAGCCTCTATCAGGGCTTCTGTGTTTTTTACTACTGACAGTAGCAGGATCTGTAATGGATTAAAATATATACAGTAATTTGTTAAACTGGATACATATGGACGAAACATAGAAGAGGCTTATGAAATATTGATAGTAAATAGAACCAACAGCGACACATGGTTCTGAACCTGATTAAATCTCAAATTAAATACTTTAGAAAATGTTAAACATACAAAATGATGCAAATAATAAAATTTTCAAGTAAACCCCGAACAGGAAACGGAAGAGTTTTAGCGGTGGCCACGCCCTCATCCGATCAATCACTACAAACGGTTATACATACAGTAATAAAGTACCCACTGAACACCAACAGTCACCGACATCTTATATTGATTAAAGAATGATAGCCTTACGATAATAGGCGACGAGCCGTCTGCGAGACTACGAGTTGTTACCGCAATGTCTACTAAGTCGAGACAAATGATGATAAAGAGAATAGGTATAAAAAGTAAGCATGTATTGAACAATAACAACGAGTGATATGTTATCTAAAAGCTCTATATTTTCTATCACTTCTATGGCTATAAAATCCAAATCGCTGTGTGGAAAAATGATGCTAAGCAAAGGTAGCGCGAGGAGGACAATTATATGGATTCCAGCTTATTGGGAAATATTGATGAGAGATATAATCTAAAAGATTTATCATTTTCTACTTTTACTTTGACAAGTTCGAAATCCAAGTGGGCAAAAGCTATCAATACATCAGCATGAATTGAAACTAAGCCACAAACGAATAAGTAACGTGCTTTTCTGTGATATCTCTAAATGTGAAATCTCTAGATTTTTTTCGAAACAATTTCAAAAGTGATTTTTACTATTTATTTTACTATCCTACAATAGGCTAGTGTGGTGGATTATGATGTATGACCAAAGTCCTCAAATAGAATTATCGGTTTTAGAAGAATCCTATGCTCAGTAATAGGCGATTGTTAGATAATATCTGGCTGATACCGTATAATCTAAGACACTTACAAAATAATTTCAAAGTTGAAGTTCTCCATTCCACAATAGGCCGGCCCAGCAGTGGGCAATTATGGGCATTTTGTTTCATTGCGGTGAATGGCGAGACGAGATTACCATCCGCCTGATGGTAAACGATACGACCGCTAATGACAGAAGCAAAACCAAACAACACCATGATTTACAAAGAAATGCTTAGCATTGCCCTGCACTCGCCATCCTTAGACATGATATGTTAAGTCTCAATATGTGCAGTAGTTACTCTGGCTACAATGTCCTTGAAACCGGAACACAACAGCGCATTTACACTGCATTTTGGCGGGAGAAATAGACATTTGGTACCTACCCAGGCGGCCTTTTACATAATATTATGAGAGACCTACCACCAGCATATCCTGATAATACTATAATAGTACAAATTTTACTCACGAGTAGTGCGATGTAGGCACGCGTGTCCATGACTGATGCGGCGCGAGTCCAGACTCCAGATTGGCGGAACCCCCACGAGGATATTCTTATATACCGACGCGGCGAAGAGCCTCTGCCGGCCAATTAATTTTCATTCAGGGCTGACAGAAATTATATTTGAAATTAATTAATGGTACATGGCCTTTGGTGAATAAAACACTTGCAAAAAACATCGTGAGGAAACCTGTATATCATAGCGATTTATAAGAATTTCTAAGGTAAAGTCCGCCAACCCGCACTAGGCCAGCGTGGTGGACTTTATGGCGTAACCACTCTCAATCGTACCATCGATTGTAGAGTAGGCCTGGCGCTGCAGTGGGACGTATATGGGCTGATACAATACAATACAAAAAAGTATGTAGTAACTTTGCTTTTGTGTTTAAGTAATTTTATACAATCAACAATTCGACTCTACTTACTTCTTGATGTCTAATTGGACTTGGATTAGTTAGTTTCTCAACTTTCAAATGTGTTTTTGTCAAATACCATTAAGATTGGTGATAACCAGTGTTATTCAATAATTAAGTGAAATAATATTCGAAATTAAAAATCTGAGTTTTGTATGCAATTACTTCTAGCTCGCAATATTATGATTACAGTGCGCTTGGCTAAAAATGAAGCGTTCCTGCTTAATATTCGCTTCCTGAAATATCGATATTTGTCATAATTAAATCAGTTAGATTTGTAGTTTGTTCAGACTTCGCTTCAAATGTTTGAGTTTATGAGGAAGATTGAATATGAGGGCTTTACAATTTACATTGCTAATACTGTATTGGTTGGTTTGAAACCAAAAACTCTGTGATTTACACAGGTTGGGCCCAAAGCGCGACACTTCTCCTTGGGCCACTATTATGGTTTCCTGCTGTGGGATGTGGACGCTATCCAAACGGATAGGAATATTAATCCTATATTTCCTAATTGTGAATAATTATCATGAAAAGGTGCATTGTGTAAGCCCTGTGCGCACGCACACGGGGCGCCCGGCGTGGTATTGATCGAGCGGAGTCGCGCGACGTCTTGCACTTTCGTCAATGTACCGCTAGCCGCTACCGACGGGCCCAACCCGGTTGTGTTGCGAATGTCGACAGCGAATGTGGTTTTGAAACTCATTTTTATTCAACAAAAACATTAATGATTAGGTTTTTCGTTTCATGCTATTATTATTGTATTAATAATATCAGTTTTGATCCTGTTTCACGTAATGGAATAACGGGTTGCCATGAATTATGTGTAAATATTAAAGACGTATGATGGACCGCAGATGACTGAGAATTAAAAAGCTTTTAAATAAATTAAATAAAGTATATAGAAATATCTACATATTGAATAGTTAGTATCGTTCTAAGTGTAAAAAGCATCAACACGGAAGCCTATAACAGTATTACACACTTGCTGAGATCTATTAAATCGGCGTAAACCGGACACTGACGTACCGATAAAAGTACTGTATATTGAATATATGTACATAATACATATATATTAGCGACAAAGTGACTACAATACATCTCATAGTAAAAGTTGTAGGTTCAGGCGGAATGTTTACTACTTATTTTGCTAGCCAACCCGCTTATGTGCTGAATATAATCACAGAAAAACAATGAATTACAAACTAACGTTTAAAAAATACAATGAATGAATTGGATTAAGTATATACCATTCCGGCAGAATTCGTTTCAATGTTTTCGAAACCTGCAGTATCGAAAGTCGAAACCCGAGACCCCGTTAGGTCCACTCAGATCGCATGATTGACGCCGCGCAAACGGACATAAAAACTGTCTTTTTGCGTTGTTTTGGACAAATTATCGGCCCATCGGCATCGGAAGGCGACGCCGCAAATCTTCGCGCTGCCACTTCTTTCACATAACATCTGAATGTAGTCAGAAATATAAATGAGGGGCAGGTGACCCCCACAGAAGTGGAGTACGAAGTAACATAAACCTACACACAGTATTGATTTATGCAAAGATGCCAGTACAACAATTAATGCTAAAATATTATTGCTGTGTAATGTTTATTTTTAGTAACCTATAATTTGTCATGCCATTTTTTCTTTCCAACTGTTACATGAATGTTGAAGAGGAAAAGAAAGAGAATTTATATAACATTATAAGATAATTTACATTATAATAATTTTAACCTATAAAATAAACATATAGTTGTGACGAAATTACACAGGTATGAAATAATAAATCAGAAAACTATTTTAAAAATATATTTTAATGATCGTTAATCGTAATCCTTCCTTAAAATTTTACCGAGTTATTATTATAGTCTAAGTCCCGAATTATTTGTCCCCCTTATTACAACCTGAGTACGTCCACAACATTGTACCCTATTCATTCAGAATGCATTCGCCGAAGCAAATGATTGAGTGTGCCCAATATTTTTTTATGAGGAAAATTAACTAAATTGCCACTTCACGGTACAGTAAACGCTCCGTAGATATGGTTTTGTGAATAAAACAGATAAGACAGGTTTGTGTCGGGTTCTTTGCCCAACTAATGGAAGAAAATCGAGCTTTTAAAGCTAACGCTTATGTCCCTGGGAAGGAAGACAGAGGTGTCACTAGTATCACCGATATAATGGATTGGTGGGGGGTTTAATTTCCGGACATAAATATTATATTCTAGTCTCGGGGGAGTAATAGTAGATTTTTGGCAAATCATAAAATACACGCCTTTATCCCGGAAGGGGTTGGCAGAGGCGCCACCAGGACACCCACATTTCGCCTTGTATGTTCCGTCCCATGATGTGATAGGGGGCGAGCTTATCGCCATATCAGGCACAAATTCCTGACTCCGGGCTGATAATGAATAGAAAAATCCAATATCACTTTGCCCGATCCGGCACTCGAACCCGAGACCACAGCTTTGTAACCGTACCGTAAAACAACTACGCCACCGAGGCAGGCACCGATCGATGAAATATTGCTGCAGGAATTTCTTGTTTGCATTTTTTTATTTAAGGCATATCTTCGAAGCGTGGTATTTATGATTTTAAATGTCTGACGGAACCATCAGTAACAAAATTACTCACACTTGCTCAGTTATTTTTGTATGGCCCCCGTTTGACAAATGTCGTTTTTATGGCCCGGTAAACATTTAATTATGCATTTGTACAGGAGGAAAAGATTATAAAAATGTTGCGGAATATTTTAAAGTACGGAAGCGAAACACGACCAAAGGATTGATGAAGTTGTATGATGATTATAGCCGCCGATAAATTTTAAATGCGTTGATGACCTCTGAAATATGAATGAATAAGTAAAGGGATAGGAATATTAAGGGGAAGGTAATGAGTATTAGATATTATGCAATATTACGATAGCAAAACATCACCTTGGAGTTCTGACAGATAGTAGTTTCACGCCAGACGAAAACGCGGATTCTGATTTTTTATAGAGAGAAAAGCTGTTAAGCTTCCTTTTGAATAAATAGCTCAGGAATTCCGAAAGAGAACTGTGTCACTAGCAAAAACGCAGGACTGTAATCTAAAGTGTTTACGGTAAGGTTCTACTATTTTCTTCCTATCTAGAATTTTGTCATTATTTTCTTCATTTTGTCCGATCTTTGTTTCTCTCATCCGCTCTACCATTCTAAAACAGAAAAAAATTAAAATTAAAATAGTTCCTTCCCATTAATTCATATTGAATTGTCATGTCTTTGCACACTTTTGAAGTAAAGAAATATTTCTGCAGCCTCGTGTTAATAAGAATCGTCCTTTCATCGCCCGCGATTCTTTTATTTCACTCCCCAATGGGACATAGGAAAGGCCATTGTGTAATGCTAAGTATCCACTAAAGATGATCAAAAAAATATTGCATTTACTAACAATTTTTTTCTCTGCACTGATATTCATCTACCAGGAGGATTTTTTTACTCACTCAAACATGTAAGACTGAGGTACTTACTTAAGTATCATTGTAGTGCACCCAAGATGTAAATTCTGAGATTAGCGTGTATAATAAATTTTCAAACAAGTTTACATAATGGTGCCAGTCATACATACATAAACTAACGCTTTTTTGCCAGTCATAGTGCGATAAATGTTATTTACCAATCAATATTCAGCTTTGTCATCAACTTTGTCATCGAAAATCTTGGTATCGCGGTACAAATGCAGTCTAGATGGCGATAATTTTTTTCTTATCAAGGTCTCCTACCAATGTATAATAAATAGGCAGCACTACTCCTTACAAAAATGTTTTCATTAGGTATAATTAAGGTTAAGAAGTCTGTTCAATTCTCGCTTCAGCTTAAAATTGCAAGTTCTTGGTAACAATTTGTCCTACATAACATTGACTCCTTAGCAACTAGTTATAAGAGCAATAATAAAGTCACTATATCGTATAAAAAATCAGACATATTCAGATGGTAAGCACGAGCCGACTCAACGCTCCTAGTGGACAATTAGCACAACGGAAACCGCAATCGACCCGTCTAGCCTGCGCGTAGGTATATCTTATGTCTCGACTGTTTCATATACGAATGCAGAGGAAGTTCTTCAGTTACCCAAAACCATGACTCAGCTTGCAAACGAATTAACATTTTACAAAGGATTTCAAGAATCGTAGTTATAAAATTAAATTATTAGTACAGATTATTAGATTGCTGTATGTGGAGACCCTTGAGGGAGGCCTATGTTCCGCAGTGGACTTCCTATGGCTGAAAGGAGAGAATAGAGAGAGAGAGTTATAAGAAAACAGGAGAGCCATATAGAGCAGTTGGTAGAGGTGTTACTACGCTGGAGTATGTTTTATGTTCAAGATAATTTTGCAGCTTTCCAATTTCATGGATATTAAACTTCCCTACTGCGGGTAGGAGCTGCATGAGGACTGCCCCGGATAGAACAACCTGGCGTGATTTACAAGAGGCCCACTCTCAGCATTGGATGGATACATAGGCATGGTACATGAAGATGAAGAAACTGGCCAATCATTTAGTAAAATCTATGATTACACCAAGCCATTTTAAGTTTAAACAATGAACTTACATGATAAAGCATTGTTCTGTAAAATAATCAAGGATCAAAAAAGATTTACCAGAAACCAAAACGATTATAATCCGTTGTTGGTGAGTGGGACATCGTGATTATAAAAGACGCGTGTCTCATTTAGTCACTTAAAGCTCTAAGAATTTAGCAGACTAATTGGAGCCGCAAATACTTGGTATCATATTTTGTGCCAATTACGTCAGACTTAAGAATGTTGTTATATTGACGCGATAAAATAACATATGCAAAAACTCATGACTTTTACCCAGAAGGGGTAGACAGATATACTACCAGGACACCCACATCTCGCCTTGTATGTTCGGTCCCACGATGTGATAGCGAGCGAGCCTATCGCCATATCGGGCACAAACTCCTGACTCCGGGCTGATAATGAACAGAAAACTCCAATATCACTTTTCCCGACCCGGGATTTGAACCCGAGACCTCAGCTTTGTAATCGTACCGTTATACGACACCGCCATCGAGGCGATAAAACAACTATACTTTATACATAATATCATTGTAATATGTAGATTAGATAATATGTATGTATTGGCAAAAGATGATGAACTCAGTCGAGATCGTTTTGTCGGACTAATCGAAGCTTCGACATGAGCTGGTCCTATACCGCAATATAAGTTATTGGTGCTGGTTATAACCAAATATATCGATATTTAATTCATGAAATAATACATTATTTAGTCACTCTTTTTTCCACACCCACCCGGTTCACAAGGCTGTGTTCGCCAGAAACAACGGGCAAGAAGCTCTAGCGTTGCTCGTTTCAAAACAAGTTTACAATACAGTGATTGTATAGGTATCGCAGCGCTGTTGAATTCAGAGCAGTTCGTATTGCGTTCAGTATGCTCAAAATTAACAGGGTCCAGTAAATAGGAAAGCTTGGAGGTCGTGCTGAAGACAATTGCGTGGCGAGCAGGTGTGATGGATCGCAAGGTAAAGGTTACCGCGAATCATGGCTCTATTAGCGCGACCCATTATTGTGCCGCGGTTGAGGGGGCGACAGGAGGACGGCGTTGTGCCGGCGTGAGCAGTCAATATGGCAGGTACATTTATTTTAAATACTAAGGGAGAAATTTAATTATTTTAGTTACTATAGTAATAATCATAGGTTGTTGCTTCACTTTTTGTTTTGTATGATCTATGATGACTACTTTCCTATTATATTTTTCCTAATTGAAGTTTTCCATTGCAATACCGCATTACACTAAGTCCCTCACTAGACCATAGGGAGATAGGGTTTTAAATGTCGGGGGTGGTGGTAATTTTTAAGTTAATCACTTACCTGTTAGCCGTGTAAAATAATTTAACAATGCTGAGTTCATTATTCCCGAACAACGACGATCATTTTACACACTTCTGAAAAAAAATATATAATAAAAAATATATTTTTAACTTCATTCATTTACTGTGCCTCTCTTCTCTCTTTGATTGTCCACACGGTTAATAAGAATATAGATATGCGTTGTATTTGTTTTTCATTAAACTAATGGTAGAAATCAATTTAATTATTTCATTTAGCGATCTGTAGATAGTCAAATTATCTCGAGCGTATTTGTAAATAAAAATAATTTATTTCAAATAATTCACAAATGATAAATTCTAACAAAGACAAAGACTTGTGTTAGTTATGATGGTTTGAAGCAAAGTCAACTGACGTTGCGATGTCCATGGCTTATATACTATTCTCTTGTGAGAACCGTCTACTTGATACTCTTGGTATTCGCCACTGGTACATCGAATACATTAAGTCAGTTCAGATGAAGCAGCTATACAACTCCTTATTGACCCATTAACCCTGAGGGTTTAATATAGGGTATAAGGTAGCAGGTCGCATAACTCCTCCCTCCTTAAGTACGAAATCATTTCCTGAAACACTTTTCGGATGATGATTTCGGACACATTTTGACAATATAAATTTTCTATTACTAAACACGAAATACAACAATACAAAAATCAATATGAGGTAAAGTACAATAGTTCCTATGCTAACACTGTGTATATTCACTGGTGGCATTTGCCCTTCGTCTTTTATCACTTCACTATCACTTTGTAGAACACGAGACAACACCCGTAGATCTTCCATATTATAGTTGTCCAGGTTGACGGAAGTCCTCTGGAACTCTGGATGCTCAGCAACACTCGGTAGGTGAATAACAGGCATCCTGTGAAGTGTGATCTGGTTTCCATTAATATGACGTTTCCTCAACGTCATTTCTCCAATTTTTACCTCACAGTTTGTGTTTAGCGTAATAATATACGTGCCCAATATTTTATACTGGCTTATATTGTCATCACAATATTCCATAATGAACATTTCAATTTCGGAATATACTATCCACACATCTGTTTGTATGGTTTTAATTTTAAGTTTGCTAGCTTTCACTGGCAATTGCAAACATGAAGTTATATTAGTAGAAAACTTCATTAAATCTGCTATACATGCGTCGTCATTACTAGGCGACACGTTGCTCTCGTAGCACAAGTATATCTGTTCATCTATTTCTCTGCATGACTCCTTGAGCTCTAATGCTTTCAACCCTTCCATAAGGATAAAGGAATGTTTCGGAATAATGAGGAATGTGTTATTCCGGATTGGATTGAACATAGGAAAGGGATGTAGTTGGTAATAGTTATACACTTTTAATTGAACCGTAGGAACTGATAATATAAAAATTATTTGTTTGCCTTTGATGTAAGCCTTAATATCTATACATCTTTCAATATTTGCAAGATTCTCTACAGTAACAGGTAATATTAATTTATCTACCTTTTCTACATCTCTCAATATATAATATAATTCACTAATATTTAATAGTGACTGATGAACGATATTAATTCTACTAAATGCTATTATAGTTTCAATTTCACTTAATCTTGTAAGTAACAACTGAAAATTATGGATGAGTATATTAAAAGTATTTATAACGAATTCTTTACTTCGTTGAAAATATGTTTTATTTAAATATAATTCAATTTCATCCATATTTTTCTCCAACATAATAAAATTATTCCTACTAGAATTTGTTAAGTTAACTAATGAATCCACTATTTCAGAGACAATAGTCATTTTATTGGAGATAGCATTTTGCTCAGATTGAACTTTACTCAAAATTTGTTCATATCTAATTGCGTCATCATTATCCATATTTCCTGTGATAGCTTTAATAATTGTTCCTAAAGGATTAAGTATTCCTCTTTTAACCCTAATATTCGGAATTAACTGCTCATACTTTTCTACAGTTATATTTCTTATATATTCTGCTTGTAGTTTAATGTCTACAATGCTACCATCTAAAATATGAATATCTAAGTTTTTATCTAAATATGAATTTACTTCTCCATATTTAATAAAATTATATTCCAAGTTTTCATATATTAATTGTAGATCTAAAATCTTAACTATTTCCCAGTTATATAAACTAAGGTAAGCACGACCTTCTTTTACTGGAAGTATACCTGGGTTGGCTTCAATTTGCTGAAGTTGAAGTGCCAGGTTTTGGACTGCTTGGATGATTAAGAGAAGGATGTACCTGTGGAGGACGTTTTATATCTTTAATAGGTACCCTTTTATCTCTATCTTTAGCTTGGACCATAACAGTATTTCTAATTATATTTTCTGTTATTTTGGCCTTTTGATAGCGAGGTTTATCCTTGCTACGCCTTATATTTACTCCTTTTATGAAAACTGTATCGCCGGGTTTAACGTCGAATTCTTTTTCGCCGCCCCGCTTTTCAATAATCTTTTCTTTAATCCCTAACATTCTATCTGTTAAGTAATTATACAAATATTTTGTCCTCTTAGAATGCTCACGTACCAACTGTTGTGTATACATTCTATTGAAATCTACATCAAAACTACTATTCGACTCAGTGTGTCCAAATACAACTTCAAATGGTGTAAGGCCAGTTGATGTATGTATGGAATGATTATATGACATAATCGCATATGTCATAACTGATACAGGATCAGTAATTTTTCGCTCGTACTTTGCGAGTCTATATATCTCTATAATAGTAGAGTGGAATCTTTCTACTATTCCTACTGAGTTCGGATTATGAGGAGTTCCTATGTGTAACTCTATTTTATATAACGATAACATTTCTTTTAAAAGATTGTTATTGAATTCAGAACCTGAGTCTGAACTAATTTTATTCGGTACTCCGTAATATGAAAAGTACTTTAATAACGCCCTTATAACCTCTGGCGTGGTCCTATTAGATATTTCTAACGCTTGACCTAACTTGCTAAATGCGTCTACTAGAGTTAAATAATGTACTCCTTCAATGGAAAATATATCCATAAATATTTCCTGAAACGGTTTAGTTTGAGTTTGTGTTAATTGAAGTTCAGGCTTTAACGGTTTCCTATCATACTTCATTTTATTACACAGTTCACATGAATTAATAATACTGGAAACTGTTTCCTCTAATTTTTTCCAATAGTACGACCTCTTAATGTGAGCTACCGTTTCCCTAATACCCCTATGGCACGTTTTACCAATGTGGTATTTTTCTACGATATTTCTCTGCTCATTTTCGTCCTCAATGTATACTACTCTTAGCGTACATTCTACAATTTTAATAGAATCTTTTCTGAAAAGATTTGTTATAACTTTCGAGAATAGCTTTCGATGCTCCGTATCCTCAAAGTATATGTAATATTTAATATTAGGACGTATGTAATTCTTTAAGAAGGTCTTAACTAACTCTTCACTGTTTATAGGCATATGAACTTCTAGTACCTTTTGTTTATCTCGTGATAAATCTTTTACGACGTAACTATTCCTATTCCACGTGTATATTAAAATCTGGTTAGGCTTAGTATCTATCGCCTCATTTAATATAGGAATGTCGGCTGAGTCCATATTGACCTCTGAATGTATTGTTACAATATCAGACGACTTCTTGGATTCGCTGCTATTTAGCGATGGTACAGGATATGTAAATACGGATTTTTCTAATTCATTAATCCTATTTATCCTATTCATCCTATCTTCATCATCATCATCTGATGATATTATTACGGGAGAGTTACTATTTTGTCTTTCCCTATTCATTCTATTATATTCGTGTTCAATTTCTTGAATCACCGCCTTTATTCTCGGATCATCGTCCGTATTAACTAACATAGATTGACTATCATTATCAATTGCGTTAATTTTTATACGCGATAACGCATCTGCGTTACTATTTTGTTTGCCAGGCTTATGCTTTATGTCAAAGTCATATTCTGCTAATCTCAACTTCCAACGAGTTAGCCTACATCCTGGTTCTTTTAATGAATTTACCCATACTAACGGCCTATGGTCACTTATAACAGTGAATTTCTTCCCATATAAATATGGCCTAAAATGCCTGCATGCCCATACTACTGCTAATAGTTCCTTTTCTATAGCACTGTAGCGGGTTTCTGCACTATTTAAAGTCCTACTCGCGAATGCAATAGGCTTATCACTTCCTATCGGACCCTGTGACAAAACTGCACCTAACGCAAAATTAGAGGCGTCCGTAGTTAATAGGAATGGCTTTGAGAAATCTGGAAATTGAAGTAAAGGTGCATTAGTAAGCAACTCTTTACATTTCTCAAATGCATTTATATACTGCTGGGTTATGATCACTTTATTTCTCTTTTTCAAACAATTCGTAAGAGGTTGAGTGATTTTTGAGAAATCTTTTATAAACTTACGATAGTAACCTACTAGTCCAAGGAAACTTTTTATTTCCGTTGGTGTCTTAGGCAAAGGAAATTTTAAGACTGCCTTGATTTTATCATCATTTGGTTGAAGACCATTTTTTGATATTGTCAACGACTCATCTATAGTTGGATCTATATCCATAAATTCTATAGAGTTATTCCCTATTTGCGATACAACATTATATACCATTGGTATATTCGCATTTTTTACTTTTAAAACCTTGTTGTTAAAATCAACATTTGCCTTTAGGTCTTGTAACAAGTCTGAGCCTAATAATCCATCGTATTTCTTATCTACTTGATAAATATAAAACTTGTGTATCAAGTTCGTATTAAAAATCACTGGAAGCGGAATCTGAGCCACCGTATCATGCTCGCTACGACCATGAGTACTAATTACTTCGAATGGTTCGTTGTATAAATACTTACGAAAGTATTTAAACGCCTTGTTTGGGCTTAAGAATGAGCGAGAACTACCCGTATCAATCATGAATTTACCTAACTTTGGTATATTAATATACGGTAGTTTTATCATGTTATCAACATTATTATAATCTATCCTGGTGGGCTGTCTGAGGCTCCCTTTATAAAATTTCCTACTAGCTTATTATTCCTCACAGTTCGCATTGATACGTCTTGTACCTGATTTTGCGACTGTGGGATGCCAAACTTAAATTGCTGTTGCGGATTTTTCTTGAAAAATCCAGACCTTTTATAGTTATTCACATATTGTGGAAACTGTTGCGGTCTTGGTTGGAAATTTACAGGATTTTTGAATTGAAAGCCCTGTGGCTTTTGATTTTGACCTCCAAATTTAATTTGAGGTTTCGGCAAAGTATTATTATGCTCCTTAAATTGTGTTTTATTATATTCAGTTGTTACACAATTTTTAGGTGCTTGTGGCTTTACACATTTATTTTTAAATTCCTTTTGGAAATTAACTTCTTCCATTACGATAGATAATGTATCCTCCAGATTTGTGGACTTACTTAATCTCACAAATTGGATTAAGTTCTCAGGCAAGTTGTATATAAAAACTTTATGTGCTAAGTTATTATATATTATCATTTTTGACGCCTTAATACCTTCGTCCGTCAAAAGATTTACTTTTGCTATCAAAGAACTCCTAACATTTTGGATTCTGTGACACAATTCGATAAACGATTCGTTTGAATTTATTTTAATGCTTTCTAGCTCCATGGCTATACATTCTTCTGACCTACTGTCACCAAAATGCTGAACTAATAGTTCCCTTAATAAATCCCAAGATGCTACATTCTGTCTTTCACTGAGTAATACTGCGGCCTTTCCCGTCAGTCTACTTGTAACACTGTGAAACACATATGTTTGCTGAGCTACACTGTTATCGCCTCTAAAGCTTCTGATAACGTACTCACATTTATTTAAAAATAGACTAAGCAACCGTTCGTCGCCGTCATATCTAGGGATGATTTCGATTATCTCCCGTGGGATTAGCTGTATTTGATTCATTGTTTTAATAAATAATGCACATACAACACAAAAACACAATGATATCAAAGGCAAAAATAATTACTTCAAATTATTTTTTCTACGTAAAATTGGCAATGTTAGTCCAAGATTACGGCGCTATTTTGTGGATTTCCTAATGAAAGGAAAAACACGCCTTTTTAAAAATTGGCGATTTTCAGTCCAATTAAAAAGGAAGGAAAGCGATAGGAAGGAATGAAAGGATTTACTCACTTGCTCTTTCTTCCCATGCTGGAAATTGCTTCTTTATCACTTGTTACGTACTTGACTAATTTATATTTTTGTGGTTCGCGGATTATTTATCTTTAGCGTTGGTAGTACAATTCGGCGACCTATTTTTGTGTCCCTTCCGAACCTACTTTTAACGCGATATTAAATCCGACCCGACTGCGCCAGTCAAATTATCTCGAGCGTATTTGTAAATAAAAATAATTTATTTCAAATAATTCACAAATGATAAATTCTAACAAAGACAAAGACTTGTGTTAGTTATGATGGTTTGAAGCAAAGTCAACTGACGTTGCGATGTCCATGGCTTATATACTATTCTCTTGTGAGAACCGTCTACTTGATACTCTTGGTATTCGCCACTGGTACATCGAATACATTAAGTCAGTTCAGATGAAGCAGCTATACAACTCCTTATTGACCCATTAACCCTGAGGGTTTAATATAGGGTATAAGGTGGCAGGTCGCATAACTAGATATGTCCACGTCTTACGTCCAAGTGTTGTACCATCATAAAAGAACACACAGTTTCATATAAAACACGTACATGTCTTACAATGGTCTCAAACCACGACCACACATGTCTGTTGTATTAATTTACGGTCCTTCCTGGCCCAATGCGGCGTGATGCCGTCCTATTATCCTTGGTATCGTTGTAGCGGGTCCGTGCGCAGACGCAGTCGCCGCGTGCTCCTACACATCATCTGCTGCTCTCCTGCTGTCCTAGTTTCCAGGTGAGATATTTACTTTAAAAAGGTATATACTATTATTACGTAATAATCTGAATAGATACAATTGTTAAGTATTTGATTTAGAACAAGAATAGGCACGTAAGTGTAAAAAAATAATTACTAACCATTAAAGAAAGAAAGAAAGAAAGAAAACGATTTATAGTCAGTAAATTTTAAAAATATCCAATAAATTATGATTTGTCTTAAGTATGTTTTAGGAGCCATTTAGTTTTATAAACCATTTTTAAAATATTTGATGGTGTTTTTTCTGTTAATAACATTTATAAGATAGAACAATTAAACTAATTACGATTATATTATAAAAAGGTAATACAATATACTTTGATAAAAATTCTTAAGCGACCTAATTTCCTATTATAAGTCTAAGATTATATCAAGACATTAATTAATTCATTTCAACATTATAATTGTATATTTATTCTTTATCTGTTCAGTCACAACCACAATAAAATGACCCTAAACCCAACACAACCCCGCAGTTACCCCAGCAAGATGACGGTGAAGAAGCGAACGTCGGACCTGACGAGCCTGGAGCGGTTCAACATGTACTACCGCGAGAAGGAGCCGCCCCTGACCTCAAGGCAGAAGTTCCAGCGGTATATCTGGAACCCAAAGACCAGGCAGTTCTGCGGCAGGACGGGGTCCAGCTGGTGTAAGTGGCTTTATATACTTCGTGCTGTTTTTGACGGTCTTTTCTAGAATACCGTTCAGGTTTTTGCAGTAACACACTGCTTTGGTCTTTCATATGTGTGAATTCTGAATTTTGCTTTCTGTTTTGTGTGTTTTTGGTGGGAAAGGTACTTTGTAATGGATTGGACTGACAAAACAGAAGATGTTCGAGCCTATGGCACACACCATTTATTTTTCGAAGTTATCAGTGTATTTATAGAAAATTATCGCTCGTCTTAATGGGGTGAGGAGAAAGCATCGCAAAGAACTAGGTTTTGAAAAGTATATAGCCCAACTCGCATTGGGTCAGTGGGGTGTACCAACTCTTGGACCTGTTTCAAATTTAGGAGATGCATCTGTTCTGTAATGTTTGTAAGAGCTTGTATATATGGCATTTCATGAGCATTGTCACCCGTTTTACTAGCGAGGCTAAAACTGAGTACTCACCTGCTAAAACTCACTTGTATGGACAAGTCGCTAAGATACTTTCGTTCTCTTCTCTTATATCCATCATATTTTTGTCTGTTAGAAATTTCCTTGACCGATAAGACCGCCAATTGCATTTATTATTATTGTCTACTTTTTTGTTGTATTTCTGGTGTACAATAAAGCTTTAAATAAATATATGCAGCAGGGTAGTGGGTCTGAACCCATTGTTTTCATATTACTAAATCACGAGCGGTTATTACCGGATACGACCAGCTGAGTAGCTAGCTTTTCGGCTAACGCCACAATAAATATAATCATATTCTCATCGCACCTTCTGAAAAAAGACATTTTTAAAACTTCTATGTAATGTATGTAACTTATACTCGAAACCTAGAAATTATTTTTTTATTGTGGCAATGTGTATAAATATCTTTCCATTACTATTGACACTATTAAACCAAAACAACGTAAATTAGTTCAAAAATTTCGATCAAGCAAACAATTTAAAAAATGCGAGTAGTTACGACTGCACAATTTTCTTTGTTTATGTCAATAATATAGGTATTTTAATTTGAGATAAATTGTGCAGATCATAATTCATAACATATGTATCGAATGGCGAGATAAGTAATCATCATTGGCTAGTCGATACCTCATTTAGTTGGCATTGCATTTACCACCAGGTGTAATGCACTTTTCAAAGTAAAATTTAATATTACTTTATATTTATTTATGGCGATAGGCTCGCCCCTATCACATCGTGGGACATACAAGGCGAAATATGGGTGTCCTGGTGGCGCCTCTGCCTACCCCTTCTGGGATAAAGGCGTGAGTTAATGTATGTACATATGTATGTAATATGTAATTGTAAGTTTTAGTAATACTATATGAGGTTACGGAACCATCCATGTGTGACTTAACTCGTACTTGACATATTTGAAACGTTAAGAAAAAGAAATAATAACGATTTATTTAACATACCTAACTCGAAGTTTCTGAGCATACTCATTGTTATTTTTGAACATTGTATTCATATATAGCCCCGTGATGTTATATTGTTTGGACATTTAATTACAGAACCTAGTATTAGGTCTTCTTTCAAACCTAGATTTTGTGAAGAGACCATGGTAAGATACCTACCAGTCTTAACAATTTTAAAAAGATAATAGTTCCTTTGTAAATTAAATCTAAGAAAATATAGGATTGTCAGTGAATTCATTGCGATCATTAAAAAAAATCTAAACTTACAAAACTGATTAAAAGCTAAGTATACCTATGAAATGAAATGAAAATAATTTATTGAATCCATTAAAATGTTCAACATTGTTTAGATTCAGTAATTTTTTGAACTACCACCAGGTTCGGAAAGCGGTTTTCACTAGAGAAAAACGGGCAAGAAACTCTAGTGTTGCTCTTTTCAAAACCAGTTTACAATGTAGTGATTATTACAAAAAATACAAGTTGGTTTAAATGAGAGCAGTTTATTAATAACTTGTTATGATTTGCAAGTAGGATAGAGATATAAAGAAAGACAGTAAGGATGACAAATATCACAGATATAAAAATCCCACTTCTTTTTGTTGTTAGAACATTACATTTGTGAAGTAATATATTTATAAATTGTTTTCTTTCATTCCTTTGTGTATGGTTTTTTTAAGAATCTAAAAAGTATTTAAAATGCGCTCCGTAAATTAGCACTAGGACACGGTAACGGAATATAAATTTACCAATTTTTTTTATTTATACTTTCCATTTCTAAAATTTTACTTTTCAAAAAAAAAATGTAATTTCACAGAGATTGTCTTTACGTGTACGGGCGTACAGCGGCGGGCGGAAGTTGCCCCGCCGCTGATTGGCCCAATGAGATCATTGAGCGACATCCTGTGCGGCGCTCCGTACCGTCCGAGACCCGTTCTAGCCAGACGCTAAATGCTGTCTTCAAACTTCCGCTGGGTTAAAGAATTGGAGCGGTTTAGTTAAATTATGATGTATAATGACTTACTTTTGTTACATAGTTTTGGGGTGACGTGGACTTAGAATAGTTTTTATATTGATTGAACTAAGTAATTAGCAGGATTTGTTACGTCTTCCATCTGGCAGAATTCGTGACGTAGCTATATTGCCCAGGGTTTACCAGTAATCACATCCAGGACGCCCTATCAGTCTCGTTTTTGAGCGCCTGTATTGCTAAAATCATTTAAGCCTGCCTACACGCTGGGCACAGGTTGGAGTATCACAATACTTTGTTTTTCAAACCGGAAAACTTATATAAAGTATATTGCGCGATTAAAGAATGGAGACGCAGGGTTCACGGTCCACAGACCATACATATTATGCGGTATTAAAATGTTACTAAACAAATACGTATATTTTACAGATAAAAATTCTTGTCCACAGCCAAAATAGCCCTGTTCTACTTCATATTCTACTCCGCCCTGGCGATCTTGGTGGCGATATGCATGTGGACCTTCCTCCAACTCCTGGACTCGCGGCAGCCCAAGTGGCAGCTGGAGAGCAGCATCATCGGCACCAACCCTGGTCTGGGCTTTCGGCCCATGCCTCCTGAGGTGGCGAGCAGTGTAGTCTGGTACAAGGGCAATGATCCTGGTAGCCATCAGTTCTGGGTTAAGGAACTGTCCAAGTTTTTGGCAGGTGAGAATATTTCACAATCGAAAGAAATTTGTTTTAATTATAATTTGGTACAAGGAATTAACATATTTAAGTAAGAACCTCGTGTTTTCTATCTTATAAGTATATTTTACATCGAATACTTTTCAATTTATATTGACTTCGAGATATTCTACGGTTCGTGAACTTCGCCAAGCCGCAATAGGGCATCGAACTATTGATTATATTGTACAGCAGTCCCGACCCTTGCACTGCAGTGGGTTATTATTTGATACAATACAGTTATTTCCCATATCCTTTAAAAACTTTAGAATAATATCAGAACTAAACCACAGAGTTTGGTCTATACACACTTCGGGATAATCCAGCCTAAAGGTAAATAGATCAAGCCAACTCACCTGGACGCTGGAGCGGGACTCCAGCTGATTCCAGACTTCCTGAAGCTGGATGGTCGGCACTGACAACGATGGTGACTATTGAGCAACCAAACACCGCTTTACACCAGATAATTCACGATACGTGAAAGAACTAGGCGAAAGTCCAGCTCGGCACCGGAGCCATGCGTTGCGAAGCGCACACGAGACTCCATACAAAAATGACGTACCCAGCGAGAGACAAGCGACAACAAACTACCTTCCACTGAATCGAATTTACAATAAAATTAAATAAATAGTTATTAAAACTACGAAAACTATGTGAAACAGTAGCTATACGAATAAATTTTGACAGCCTCCGTGGCGCAGTTGGTTAGACGCCGCCTGTGAAACGAGAGGCCGCGGGTTCGATCCCCGCACTGAAAGAAATATTTGTGTGAACTACAGGTATTTGTTTCGGGTCTGGGTGTTTGTGAGACCGAAAAGTCTCTCGTAGTTTCTGATACCCACGACACAAGACTCGATCTTAGTGTGGGATCAGGACTATGTATGTGACTGTTGGGTGTATTTATTTATTTATTAATAATATTATGATGCAACAGAGTTGGCATTCTGATTTTGGAAGAATTATTAATCAAGGAACTATATGCTGACAAACAAAATTAACCTATAAATGTAATTTACCACCTTTACATGTTTTATTATCTTTCACAAAATCACTCAAAATTAATATCCACCTCTCAACAGCATACAAACGCGACGGCAAGAAAGCCGGAGCTGGCCAGAACATCCACAACTGCGACTTCAAGCTTCCCCCGCCAACCGGCAAGGTCTGCGACGTGGACATCAGCGCCTGGGGCCCCTGCGTGGAAGACAACCACTTCGCTTACCACAAGTCCACCCCCTGCATCTTCCTCAAGCTGAACAAGATCTATGGGTGGAGGCCAGAGTTCTACAACAGCTCTGATCGGCTGCCTGAAGCCATGCCCGAAGATCTGAAGGAGCATATCAGGAATATGACGGCTTATGACAAGAATTATGTGAGTTGTAGACTGATACCATTTTCTGATTCAGAACAGTACTGTCACACAGGAAATTAATATTAATTAACAGCATACCACGCTGTCTAGATTCCTTAAGTCAATGACATTTCTAAAATGATAATAAGACTTGCCTCATTACTTTCATCGTCAATCCTTTATCCTTCAAGTATGGCAAAATACATTCTGCAGATGGATTTAACGGTCTCACCGTATAAAATGGAACAAAAGACAAATAAGCAAATGATTTACCAGCTGTAGACAGAAATGAGTATAAACTATACGCGACTTTACCATATAAATTATTATACACTAGTATTAGGTAACTATAGCGACCTCCTCATGTGTTCACAGCTGAATATGGTGTGGGTATCATGCCAAGGCGAGAACCCCGCCGACCGCGAGAACATCGGCCCGATCCAGTACCTCCCGCACCGAGGGTTCCCGGGGTACTACTTCCCCTACACTAACCAGGAGGGCTACTTGAGCCCGCTCGTCGCAGTGCATTTGCAAAGGCCTAAGAGTAAGTTGTATATTTATAACAATAAATTTTCGAGTTGAAATACTAAATTTAGGAATATCGAATGAAATCCTTAGAGTTTGGACGTTTGTGTTTAATCCCCTCCAAGCATAAAGTTAGTGCTTATCATAATTATGGAATCAGCTATCTACTATGGATATGAATACCGTCCAGGTAGAGCATCTCGTGGCTGTATCTTGACACAATTGGTGTAAGAAAAAACACTCAGATATTTTTACAATTATTAATGTTGTCAGGGATTTATTTTCACTGACTTTGATGTAAGGTGCCATCAAGTTTTCATAAGTAATTTACTATCCTAGATTCAAGATTCAAATAATTCATCTCTTTACATATCAGATACATAAATATTATACCCCTCATCAAATCTTGATAATTGTAGCTGGCATGCTGATTAACGTGGAGTGCCGCGCCTGGGCCAACAACATCAAGTACGACAGGCTGGAAGGCATGGGGTCTGTCCACATCGAAATCATGATCGAGTAGACGAGTAGACCATCTACAAAACAGTAGAAGACGAGAGGTAACAAAAGGTGAGAGATATTTTCGACTTTGGAATAAGCTTTAATTGTGGGTGCAATATTTTGTTCAGACTGTGACTTGTGAAAGCGAAATAAATGACACACATAAACCTCGATGAGTCCAAGGAAATTGACAGTGTTTCCATATAGAAATGTGACCTTAAATACAGTATAAATAAAGTTTCCAAATTGTACCTATCAGTTTAGAAAAACGCAAAGAGAAATGGCTTTATTAAGGACGTCAGACAGGAGATAAAGAAGGGCATAAATTAACGTTATGGGATTAATGTCCGTACTATCACACCATCCATGCTAGATTTTATGTTATTCGCCCTATTTTCCCCAGGTACATGCCAAAATGACACATTCAAACGAAAACACATCGTGATTAGAAAACAACATAGAAGAATGAATATTGATTTGTTTTTTTATCCCAACCTTTTCTCCGGTCTCTTACCTTTACATTTTTAAGGATTCATATGTTAAAGTAATCAATTCTGTTCTCCTAATTTACGAATTATATTTGTATCTAAGTATTGGTGAATTTACTAAGAGCAATGTTAATAGAGCCTACGTCACAAAAGTTTCAGAAAAAAAAACTGACTGTGTCTTTGATTGTTGTGAGATTGAAAATGTTTAATGACTAATGGGGGATTATGTACGATTGTTATGTGAATTAATTTATTATATTTTAGCAAAAGAAAATTAATTACCGCTTTACTTTATTCAATACCTACTTTACATAACATTTTTAAAATGAAGGATTCAAGAAGCGTCATCGAGATCGGAAGGCGCGAATTGCCAAAGAACGTAACACTATAAAAAAGTTATTTTTCTAACTCATTAAACTGTGCAACGAAAAGAAACGAAAATATGTACCTAAATGTCTTTACGCGAGTTATCGTTAGTTTTAAAATGTTGCTTATTGTCAATTAACGCTTATTGACACGTATATTTGCCGCGTGAGTGTGTTCGAGTGATATTTATTTGTAAATTATTAATAAAATTAGTTGGACAGTTTTATATGTGGACTTTAATTTTCACCCCTACTTAATCATCACTTTAAAGATATTTCTTTAAATTAGGTCTTCAATATCCAATCCGCAATAGGCTATACGTGTCTTCGGTTAAAGAACATTGGAATTTATTCAAAAGGAGCGAATTTATTTGTGCATATTCATATGCTTGGAAGAGTATGAGCGCCGCAATTCAAGAAGTCAAAAAGTATCGCACGAAATTAATTCACGTGTTCTTCCAATCTTATTGGTGAAGTTTTTTATTAATCACAGTGATCTGAAGTTCACTGTCATGAAGTAAGTCGACTCCTTGATGGGCTTTGAGGTATTATACTGTCAGTAAGGCATGTTGATTGCGAGGCAGCATTGCGGATATAAATCGTGAAGGCTTTGAGACTTTCGTAAATCTTGATATGCAGATTTTTCAGCACTTCCCATTGCATATTCCGGGTTTTAAACTGCGACACCGTCTTGATCAATTCAATGATACAAACCTTACATAACAAATATCACATGGTTGTCTCTAAGACATTGCCTTTGAGCGATAAGACCGCCAATTGTACTTTTTATGTATGTGATTTTCATTAACCGACTTCAAGAGGAGGTTATTTTCTTTTTTTTTTTGTGTGTGTGCAATAAAGTGTATATAAATAAATAAACAAATAAAACAATAATAACCACCCACGTTCATTATATTCAATCATTTACAAAAGTGACACAAACTACTAGATCTACACGTTTGCTATCTTATGAGAACATTCATTATACCAAC
Source organism: Deilephila elpenor (assembly GCA_949752805.1). NCBI lineage: Eukaryota > Metazoa > Arthropoda > Insecta > Lepidoptera > Sphingidae > Deilephila > Deilephila elpenor. The sequence goes on from OX457098.1 coordinate 1,029,304, forward strand.
ACCTAGTGTATAACTGCAAGTGGCAGGGCAAGTATTAGGACCTCAATACATTTAGATCAATAAAGTATTGTCCTAGCAAAGGAAGATATAAGATATGGAAGCAATACATCGACATCACCGTGCTTTCGATAGTCTCCAGGTGGAAATAGATATGTCTCTAATCTTCTCGTTCGAGGGAGCAAGATTTCTTACCACTGCAACTCTTGGCAGCCATGTAAATGGCAGTGAATTGACACCAGACACTGAAGCTGGGTGAATTTCTTAGGGAAACTAACTACTAGCATCTTTACCCCGAAAATTAATGAAAAAAGAAACAGAAGTGTTAAGCATATTTAGTTGTTCACTGCCCTTTCTAGCCATGCGGAACCTAAAATAGATTATAACAAGAGGTATTGGCTTAATACCTCTAAAATATGACGAGGTAAAGAAGAGATATAGAGATAATATAAATATGTCGAGTCACTGGAGGCTCTTTCTGTACTCGCATATTAAAGTAACTACGCAAATCCTGATGGTAAGAACAGTAGCGGCTATGGACAATTATTAAACATTCGACAATGATGGCCACTTTACTTATCCTGCCACTAACAAAGTAAACGGTGCGTCTTAAGATGTTGCAACACTGTTATAAGAAAGGATAATAATATAGATAGACATTTTTTCTTTTCTTTTCACCTATCAAGCAATTGGTGTAAACCAATTCATTGTGACAAGCAAAGAAAGCGCGCATCGAAGCTGGCCGGTTATTCGTTATGATATTAATCAGTATAAAATAATACAGGATATAGATGATGACATTAAATCGATTTTCATAAATTTTATCTGAAATAATTTCGGTTAAAGTGGAGTAGACCCAAAGACTACAGCATTACTCTTAAAAAACAGTGTTGTAACATTCAAATAACAATTCTAATAAATGTTTTAAACCACAATAAATTCTTCAATAATTACACTTATTTGAAACACAATTAAATCCGTTATGTTTACTAAGTTATTTGATCTATATGCATTTATCTACATGAATATAAATTAATATTACAATTAAATATGAACCTATGGTTGATACACAACTCATGTACGCATATGTATTGGATATCTAAGTAAGCTATGATTTTTGTTGTACGGAATAGATTAAAAATCAAGACACCATTTGCTATAAATGCATTCATATCGAGAGCGGATCCAAGAAGCTTATTTCGTTTTCATATTATAAAAGATATGATCTATTTTGCGTTAGAGCAGATACTAAAGATTAGAAACAGAAAGATAAGAAGATTAGGTCTGCTGATTTTTTTATATTAAACCTATCGTTTTTATTATAAAGGTAGGGATGCATTAGCTTTGGCATCTTGGCTCAATTGAATATTTTTATATGCTTTTCAGAGTTTTTAGCGTTGCCTATTTATTATACACGTATAACTCGTAGTGTTGAAAATTTGACATTTGATTTTATTATCCAATAATATCATAATTATGACATTCTTTTTAACTGGGCGCCGACTAACTTTAGTTGGATCGAAGTTTGGTTGGCTATTTTTTTAAACTTACTTATTACAATATGAAGCAAGTATTCCGTTTTCCTTTATTTTCAATGATTAAATGATTGATTTTTCACATGATGTATCTTACAATTTACAATTATTCATATCAAATGTAATTTAACATCGATTTGTTGCTTAACCAAAAGCCCCCGGATCCGCCTGATCCCACAACTAACACAACATACACTAAGGCACAACGGATAGACTAGACAGTGGTCCCGGGCTCAGTCGATCATGATCTCCAGGTGGGTGGAGCCGAAGCGGTCCTTCAAGCTGGGCGTGTACAGGATGTTGCGGGCCCACGCGCGACACCTGATGTTGATTATCTGGCCCACTGCAATTAATACATGTTTATTAGACCCCACAAATAGAAAAGGTCAAAAGAACTCTGAATCGACGAGAATGCATGAAGAGACTGATGAAAGTGGATGAAGCGAAAGTAATATGTCAGGATCAAGCAAAGTGGCGGTCGATAGTATCTGCCTACCTCTCTGGGATACAGGCGTGATGATTATGTAATTATGTAGAAATAGAAAGCAATATGATAGATGTATAGAAAAAAATACATTAGAAATAAAAGGGGGCAACGCCACTTGAAACTTATTATTACATGCCACAATATTGAAAAATTAGGTGTTTAGTTTGCTTTTGTTCAGTAATTGGCATATAATACGGGAGGAGGACTTTTAGTCTACCACAATTACTTGATGTTGAAAATTATTCCTAAATTCTCCTTGAGAACTCTAAAAAAACAAGCGATTCAATCAGCGAAATACATACGAGTAGGTTGCAAAAGCTGGACCGCAACCAGAGGACTCAGGTACCCCGGAGTGTTGTCATACGGGAAGTAGGTCTCCGGGACACCAGGATACGGCCAATATCGCAGAGGACCCATGGCCTCTACATCAGCAGGCCGCTCGCCCATGCAGGACACCCAGACACTACGGCGCTGAAGTCGACAAAACACCACAATATAGACAAAACTAATTCAAATTCTAAAATCAAAACGTCGGTAAGTTATTTTTTTTTTAAATTAGACCATATCCGCGGTAAAATCAGTTAAAACAAGATTTGATAGGGGGCGAGTCTAGTGTCATACCGATTACAAATTCCCGTTACAAATTAATAAAATGTATGTGAATTCAAATGAACATTTTTTAAACGAATACAACAATGCTAGATGGTAAGAGTGAAGGATAGATAAATTATCTACCGAGGAGAAATTTGGTTGTCTGTTCGTCGCCATGATTTTTGGAGCATAATACAAATTAAACAGGCTAATTTCAGAATTCTATACACTTGTGCAAATAATTATTACGGTTTTAACGGCGACAGCTGAATATTACGTTCCAAAACTAGAACTAACCTGTTGAGGCGTGCTTTTATTAACGATGAAGTCTTTTATATCGGGCGGCATGTCAGGGGGCAGGTCCTCTAGATCCTCGTAGAATAGGGGCTTCCAATCAAATAACTGAAATGTCCATTGTTCACAATTTCAACAATATTATTTTTTTACCTACTTCATTTTCTTCAGATAGAAATGTAGATATAATACAAACAGAAAATAATAAAATGCAATTTCTCTTTACTGCTTACTCGATTCAGCTTGATGATGAAGCACGGCTTCTTGTTAGGGTACCCGTAGTCGAACTCCTTGGAGCAATCTCCGAACTGGCTGGTATTGAAGGAGCACACCTCCTCGCGCGGGGGCTTCACGTCACCACAGTCGCGCTGGTTCACACCGCCGTTGATGAGCAGGCTTTTGTTGTCATAGGCTGGAAGGGGTAGTCGTAGACATAGTATAGAGTCGTGTCAGAGATATTAGAAGAGGGGTTGTCTTCCACAAGTAAATGTGTAGAAGCTAAGAGGTATCAGTTAGACCTCTGAACGTACTGATGTTATATATATACTTTACATTAAACATCATTACTTTTCATATCGCCTTTGCTACTTTGATACGAGCTGAAACGTATATAAGCATGGATGCTTATTCACGAATGAACCGTTAAAAGCGCAGCGCCAATTCAGACTTAAATGCTCTAAACGAATCATAAGAAATCTACCATAATATACGTACGTCCTAGAAAGCTGTTGATGTTGTCTACATATTTCTGCACGTGCGTGGCATTGCTGGCGTTGTACCAGATGAGAGCACCCTCGCTCAATATGATAGGCCTATGGCCCATGCCGGGATTGTCGCCTGTAATAACAATGAAAAAATAAACAACAAATCAAATGCTTTCTATAAATAACAGACTATAGATACCGTAAAATCATAAGGGATTAAATTATTACAGTTGTGACTGAAACAAGCCCAGAGTACGTAGGTATGACATGACAATCTATTAAATACATATGAATATACACAGTTACGCCTGTATCCCCGAGGATATTGGCAGGGGTATAAAACGTGGCACTCACGTGTGGTTTCTGAAATATCTGTATGTGACACGGCAGTTTTAAAAACACACATAAGATTAATTAAGAGTAATAAAATAGAAAATAACAGCAAAAATAGATTACAGAAATACAACATTACTAACCGATGATAGAATCAGCGAGAGTGAAGTATGGTATCCGGTCGTCCATGGAAGCTAGCAGACCGCACATGCAGATGGAGAAGAAGATGATGATGCAGATGTACATCACCAGGTAGATCATACCGATGACGCCTGGAACGGAAATCAACACAATTATGATGCAAGATATAATAAATCTCGATTTAGGAATTATCCTTTACTCCAAAATAAATTTAATTTAATTGGTATAAAACATGTACATTAAATACATTACATACATGCCTATATATTAGGGTATAGAAATATATAATTTTTTTGATAGAAATTGGTAAATAGGGTCAAAAAAATAATAAGCGTTTGCAATTAATGCATTTAAAATAAATATGATCATGGAATACGATGGCTGAATTGACGAAAATCATGGCAGCGAAAAGATAAAAATAAATTTCGATTTCGTGACGTTAATTTCTCATAAGTACAGTTGCATATTGAAACTCCACTTCCCACAAACGTGTAAATTGATCCCAATTTATATTAAGATATTTGACAGCCTCCGTGGCGCAGATGGTTAGACGCCGCCTGTGAAACGAGAGGCCGCGGGTTCGATCCCCGCACCGAAACAAATATTTGTGTGATCCACAGGTATTTGTTTCGGGTCTGGGTGTTTGTGAGACCGAAAAGTCTCTCGTAGCTTCTGATTCCCACGACACAAGACTCGATCTTAGTGTGGGGTCAGGACTATGTATGTGACTGTTGGGTGTATTTATTTATTTATTTAATTATTTATCATTAGTCTTCAAAGCCTTATTCATTTCTCAAATTCAAAAACTTCCTGGATTCTTCTAGAATTCTAGGCTTTACTCCCAATTCAATTCTACACTTCTCTCAATATAATTTTGTTTATTATATTTTATATGATTCTTTACGCAAGAGCATAGTAAATAAAGGAAGGTCCCAGACCTATCATTGAATTGTTTAAGGTTTTTGTTACGATCACTACACGTAAAATACATTCTAATGAGGTGTGTCAACTCGTGTTAGCACCTCCTATGCTCCATAATGGAGGTGATAACAACTGAATAACGCATGAATTCATTTATACATTAAAATGCTTATTGTACGATATTTCCTTAGTATTGCAGTAAGAGATCAGGAATTTTCCACGACTGACGACGACGAATTTAGAATAAATGGCCCCTTTTCTTGTAAAGCGACAGGTATTTGCATAAAAATATTACACGTACTCCGAGATTGGGACAAAACTAGCTGAAAAATTGCAGAATCAAATACCGCCCGAATTTAAAACCAAGCATAAAGAAAATTACGCAGTGTCACACAAATGGGGTAAATTGAAACGCTAGAGGAAATTTGGACTAAACATTAATTGCCGGGTTAATAAGCAATAGAACACATATATGTATGGATGCTGGATGCAGGCTGCCTCCAACAGGTCACTGTAGAAATTATTGGGAGAAGCCTATGTTCAGCAGTGGACGTCCTTTGGCTGGATGGATGGATAACATAATATACATATTTAGATATTGGAAATCATACAATTTCACAATATTCCTAATTCCAGAAAAACTGTAGATACGTTGCAAATATAAGCACTTGAATCATTGAAAAGAGATTAACCTCTATTTCCCATGTGTTCCTATTTACCCTGTCTCGCGGTATCAATGTGATAAAAGGATCAATTTTAAAGCAAAACTAATAACAAGATTTATTATTATTTTACTATTATTTTTAGTAGCAACCGTTGCATTAGCCATACATAATCCAAATGCTCAGAGCAACCACATTACACCAGTTATTTCTGCTTTACGATGTAATGAAGGACAGTACATAATACTACAAGGTTTATATATTTTTTATTGCAATGAATGGCGATACGACCATCTCATTCGCCTGATGGTAAGCGATACGACCGCTCATGGACAGTAGCAAAACCAAACACCAAACACAAAGCAATGCTTGGCATTCCATTGCGATTGCCATCCTGGGACATAAGATGATATGTCTCATTATTTTTTTTTTTATTTTTTTTTTTGTATGTATGTGGTGTACAATAAAGAATTTATAAATAAATAAATAAATATGTCAAGTAGTTACTCTGGGAGCAATGTCCTTCAAAACGAAAAACAACGGTGTATTTACACTGCTGTTTGGCATAAGAAATAGACATTGCGGTGGTACCTACCCAGACGGCATCTCCCATACTCGTATCGTATGACCTACCACCAGTTCTCTGATTTCTTGGGAACTTACATTTAAAGAAACCAAGCTGATAAACAAAGTATTTTTTATATTTGGTGTATGAAGCGGTCTATACAAATCCATAGAGTCTTTGAAGTATTACCAATTTTGTTTTAGTTATGGTATCACGTGTTTTAAAAACAATGTGTTCGCGTATTTCAGAAACGTAAACAGTAACTAGCACACGTGTATACAATGCTGCAAATTCTATTTTCGTAACATCACACCTTAATATTCAAACACTTGCTTTTGTAAGCATAATAAATCGCTTTTAGAAATCGATTGCAATCAGAAAATTCGTGCTTCCTACAGGTGACAGTAGAGATCTTTTAGGAATTCTATGTTCAGCTGAGGACATTCTCTGGTTTAAACTTTAAACGCTATTTACACCGGGAGAGTTTCTCGCGGCGAGAATCGTATGCGATAATCGCATGACATATAACCACCATAGAATACCGTGTTCTGACAAATGTTTACACGATGCAACTTTTTTTATCCTTTCGATAATCGTATCTTCGAGGCGAGAAACTCTTCCTGTGGAAATGGGGCTTTATGATGTAAATAATCACTGTTGTAAAAGGAAAGTACGAAAACATTCGTTTTCAGTTTACCAGTTATCACGACCTCACTTTTGTCTACAATAAGTGCTACAATAAACGCTCGCACAAGTTTTATTCCATCATTGTGGTCATCTTTAGCGATAAGAAATGAAGAATCCACTACTAAATATAAGTCAAAAGGATTTCTATAGTGAACTGTTAAAAGCAGCTTACCGACTTTGTTCCCCATGGCGTATTTATTTGCGTAAATTGTGCAAAAACGTTGTATAGCTGTGATTTTCTATGAATTCATATGCCTTTTTCAGGCTTGGTTTTCCGCTTATGAAGAACGTTGTTACTATTTGAATTAAACCAGATTTAACTAGATCTATGACACATTTTACCAAATTCGTACATATACGTCAAATCATCGATCGAAAAAAATCGTAATATTTTCAAACAACGAACTCTACGAATCAATTGTCGTTGACTTCCCAAAATCCCGACCAATTGTGGTTTATTTTTCTTAGTTATTTTACGCCCAGCTATAAACTGTAAAACTAAACTACATAAATCAGAGCCCTTGAAGATGGCTATAAAAAATCGCCTCCAGACTAGTTTAGGCGGTGGCCACAGTAAACATGGGAGCGAATCCATTTCGCGGGTCGAGTAGAAATAGCTCTTGTACAAAACCCGGTCACGGCTTGTTTACCCTTCGCGTACGTCAGCCTGAGTGTTTTGTGATCAAACTTCGTTAATGTTGAGTGGACGTGGAGTAAGGAGGGTATAATGGCAAGGGGATAGATGCATGTTTTGGAAATTTGAATCTAGGCGGAGAATATGGGTAGAAAGATGTCGGATGTAATATGCCTTGATAACCCAAAAGTAGAACAGACTGATGTGATAAACTTACAGTAATTAATCAAATTAATGCGTGCCTGCAAAGTGTCTATGGATCAATTCAAATTCTAAAATCTTTACTTCCCAGCTAGATATTGAACGTTAAGCCTCGCTCTAAGCTCATTTTCTTTGTTGTAGCGAGGGCGGAAATGAAGAACAAGGTTACATTTGTATAGGAACTGTGCAAATTGAAGGGTACAAACTACAGACCTTATTATAATAACATTTCAAGTAGTTATTGAGTCTAAACGTTCTTTATTAAAAAGGTAACTCGATAATTTATCAAGACCAAATAACTGTATTAATCTTGACCAGCCTTCTCTGTTTACAAACAACACCGCAAAATGGCCTCTAACTTATTCACTGAGGCATAGGCGAGTCTCAACTTTGAATTCAGTTGAAATGGATAAAATTTAATAGACAAAAAAAACATTTGAAACTGCATCTTGTAGGTCTAAATGTAGTTTATTTAGTTTTTTAAAGAAATGGAATTGCAGATTGAACCCGAAGTCATTTCTATCGCTAGGGTAGTATTTTTATTCCTGCGTACTCTGAAAATCCCTTGGAGCTTTTCCTTCAAGAAAGACATTTAAATGGGGTGTCATTGCTGTTATCTCTTACGCCGTATCATCTAATTCTAAAAATGAATTCACTAATCCCAACCTAACCTCAAATCGCCAAAGAGATCAAACCTAACCTCAAAATCTCACAACTATATAAAAAGTATGCGTAATGTACACAAAGCATACGTAAATTGTTACCAAGGCAGGCCCACTATTTGGGGAACGCGTAAACTTTACTACCTGACGTAGACGGCGGCTGCAATAATTTCTAATATTGTAGTAACATTTCCTAAAAGAACACTGGTGCGTCAGTGGCGCCAGCGGGTGTAAACGAAAACTGTATTACGTCGGTCGCTACGCCTCAGCTCCCGATAGACTTCGGACTACATAAAATGTATTAGTTTATGCGTCGTTTCTATATCAGCCTGTCTGTAGTATCAGACACATGTAATAAGCTGCCTTTACTCTAGCCTTCTTAGTGGCTAGAATTACAATTACTCGAAATTCAATCATCGATAGCACGACCCTCGAAGCTGTCAAGGAATATGTCTACCTCGAGCAACTAATGCAATTGGGTGGAAAGGTAGAACTTCGAAAAGGAAGTCTATAGAAGGATTTAGTTAGGCTGGACAACGTTAAGAAAGTTTTACATCATATTTTCATCTGACATATGACTGATGAAGTTCCGTGGCGTCACCGCCCTGGACAAATAAGACCGATACTAACTTTACGGTCAAATATTAATATTGGGACTAAAAAGTTAGTCCTAGTTTCTGATACGCACTACAGAAGATGCGTTATTAAATGTTGAAAATACGCGTGTGGCTGTTGAGTGCATTAATTTATATAAATACCTACAATAGTAGAACTCTACCGAATCTTCATGCAGTCTTTAACTTACTAATCTGTGTCCCTAGCCGGAACATTTTGAAGTATCGTATAGTAATACTCGTATAGTATCGTAAACGTTTCTCGCTGTCATATTTTAGTTCCAAATACGCTCACAATGGCGCTGTTTAAATTCCCATACAAAATTTTACTATTATAGTAATAGTATTCTAGTATCTATTACGATACTGCATAATACATTTGTGTATTTGGCGTAATATTTAATACCACTTATTAAATTTCAGATTTTCTAAATGCCAAATGCTTAAATATCAAACTATAGCCATGGACATACGTATCACAAACTGACTATAGTTACTCGATTAATCATACCAAACACAAAAATTCTCATTAATTTAATCTTAATCAAATAATTAAATAATATTATCTTAGACGTTAAATGTATAGCAATTGAAAAGAAAACTCCCGGGATCAGTATCGAAGGAAAAATTCACATTGAAGATAAAATTTAGCCTAAACATAAACGACCTTATTTAAAGAGAGTTTTTAAACCTATTTTAGTAATTGAATGATTTGTCCCTTCCGAACGACTTTTGAATTCAGTTTGAGCGAAGGTCTATGAGAAAGGCCGAAATACTATACTACAAGATGATGGATTAGCCATAGACATTGCGTGTTTCAAACCAACGGTTTCAGTAGTAACATTTAATTAAGAATCTAGCAGTAATAAGCCCACTTGCGTGCCAACACTTCGGACTATTAATTTCACTAAGTTGAGTGGTCGTTAATTGTTTATACATATCTATTATCAGTCAAAGCGTTTATTCAAAAATAAAGTATGTACCTACATAATTAATTCGTAGCACCTTATGCGGAAGTAAAACCTATTTACTTTCATCATAGATGACTCACGCTTTCCCTAATGCATGATAATAATCATGTGGGGATTAAATGTTTTGTTGAATAATTAGGTACAGCGAATAAAGAATTACATTTTGGAATATTTGGTCGTCGAAATGGCTTATTACTTGACCACTCGCTGTCTTTCATACGGACATTTGTTTTAAATCGAAGTGCATATGAGCAAGCCGCTTACTAAATGGGAAATTATCACTATAACCCGGTAACACCCAGACCGAAGACAAATTTCTGTGGATCACACAAATATTTGTCTCGATGCGGGGATTGAACCCACGGCTTCTCGTTTCACAGCCGGCGTCGACCCGGACGCCACGGAGGCTGCCAAAAATAATACCTATGGAATTATTGCTGGTCTTTGAAAATGTTGCACATACAAATTGCACAGTTGGTTCTGAGGGTAAAAGACGGACAGGGATTACTTAACCAACGGCTATCTTAGACTTAGTCGAAGAGGCTGTAGTAAAACTGATATCGAATTTTTCGACATTTCTGGACAAATACGACCTTCGTCCTTCAAAAAGCGAGCGTATTCCCACCTAAAACGCCGGCAGTGCATCTTCATGCCCTATGGTGTTGCAGATGTTCATGAGCGACGGTGATCATTTACCATCAGGAGAACCATATGCTCATCTGCCTTATGCCTATAATACAAAAAAACAGTTTAAATCACTAACAACACATTCATCAAGCAAAAGCACATCAAACAGTATCTAAATCAACTTTATCTGCCATATATCATAGTGCTATATCTGTACGTTTCATCACATCTGCATCGGAGTAAGGACGTTACGTTAGCCAACGTCAATCACTTATTCAGTTTCCAGGAATGTCCGGGAGTTATGATCGGGATGAAGTTTAAAATAACCCGGTATTGAAAGCATGAATCACGAACTAACCATGATGGCGAAATGTAAGACGTTTTACTGCTCCATACAGAGTATATTATTTGGAAACTAGCCCATCCTTGTGCCAAACGTGATCTTAAAATTTAAGATCGGTTTTGTTGCTATATTTCTAGAAGTCTATGTGGGGCAGTAAGCCTAGTTTTGAAGTTAAATTTGTATCGGGGGCAGAAAGGATTGTTGTATGCATTTAGCGAGATAGACAGGGAAACCTAAAAAGTATTGGAAGACAATACCCACTAATGAACTCATGTCTGAGTTCTTTGTAACTTTGTAACGTTATTAAGAAAAACCATTGATATCAATGTGGAAAAAACCAATCATTTGTGCCAATAACTTTTTCCATTATCATTAAACCCTCATATAGTTTAAGAGGAAATAAAAACTATCGGTTCTAATAAACATCACAGTAGGTGGTAGCGATAGGGCAATAACAAGTCGATTTATTGTCTCCTGTCCTGAGTGGTTCTTTACCGCTAAAAACATATTTTATCCAGTTGTCATGAAAAAGCTGTCTGAAAAGTGTGATAGGCAGAACGAATGTCCGGCGAGTTTACTCACTGCATTGGATCAATACACATAATATGATAGGGATTGGAAGTAGGTACGTCACGATAGAGCGCAGTTGGGTGTCCGCCCAAGACGTAGAATTGAAAGAACATTTCAGACGCAGGTTTTATTTATTTATTTTTTCGTTTTAGATTCGACTTTGGACGGTAGATAGAGAGCACCATAGCAGTCATACCTAGCTCTTAACAATCCCACCTAGGACGCCAGGAATATTAAAATTGTGAGTGGTGATAATAAATCGATGGTAAAGCCATGTACGTCACTCGCATTGTAATGAATCTTGAACAAAGTGCTTCTTTCAACGTAGCTAGCTCAAAAATTATAATTTACGGATAGGATGTAATAAAACTAGTGAAAACTAAACGTGGCAAGCCGTCCGTTTGATTCTGATCTTGTTTATAATGTTAAAATATAAAAAATAGTTTGCAATACTCCACGCGCTAGTGTGTGGGCTCGCTGAATATGAATCTATTAAATTATAAGCTAAACACACGTTTTGCTGGTGGCCTTCGATGTAATGCGGTCACGTTATTAACGGAAGGTAGGCTTTTGCAATTTAGGCTATTAAGGGTATTGAGGCCTAGAATTGAGGGACATAATCTTAATGATATTAAGTATGATGCCAATCAAATAAAGTGTCCCTCAATGATGGTCATCTTTTTTCGAATCATCGGAGGTATATGACTTGTGCCACTTCGCATTTATACAGTGATGCAGTATAAATAATAGGTTATAATCCATTACCAACAAATTTATAAATAGAAAAATAAACAAGAAGGCATATGTAACCTAAACCTAAATCTAAATTCTAGAACAAAACTAATGAAATACTTAAAAAACAGAAATGTTTACGTAAAATACAAATATTACAGTATTACATTGTGTTACCAGCGGGTTATGGTTATTCCGATTCAAACAAGATAAGACAGAATAGATATTCATTTTCAGGAAAGGAAACATGTATTATCGGAATACAATGTTACAGTCTACGGATTGGTTCATTCACAATTATGTTTTTGTAATTTACAAGAATGATTAGTAGATGCATTTTAACGGAACTTTACAGAGGGAAGTGGACAAAATATTTACAACTCCTATTATTAATTTATGATTGATTTCGTCGCGGGTTAAAGACAAGCTAGACATTCCCGAAGACTCGCTAAGCTTCAATGCTCAGTGTCATTAAAATGCGTGCCACTGTTGATCCTGGCTTACAGGAGTTGCAGTGGTGTGAGGTTGGGACAGTCTCCAGATACATTTTAATTATTTTTTAAGTATTTTGTAAAAGAAAATCCCTTGGTTTATATATTTCAGCAGAACTAAGTGACCTCACTACAAGAGTGCATTCGATAAAGAACGTCGATTAGCAAAAATGTGTTTAGCCATAAAAGTATTCTGTGGTTTAGCGTAAATTACATTGTACATTTTTTTAATGTATTAATGTTATCAACAAATACTCTTTTGTACAACATAATATAGGCATGCTATTTTTCGCCCAAAAACGTAATTTAAATCCGGAAGCCAACACGATTTCAGTCAAAACTAATAATGCTGTTCTTGGACGATCGCTAATTTTTATACAACTTAACACATACACAAGATTATATCTCAGAAGATGTACACGACTGGAAGGAGTGTCACTTTAAATCGATATTCTTTCATGACGAATCATGCTATTTGCCAGTCACCTAAATATCGATTCTAGTTTCCCAATTTTCTTTAAGACTAAAGCCATTTAAAATACGACAAAAGTTAAAATAAGCAAACAGTCCAAACATCTCTTAGCACATCCGAGATATCCGGAAACTCGTGTTACTATCCAAGAATTTGCTTCCCACTATCCTACCACTTCAACCACTTTATTAATAGCAATACCCTCGGTAATTTAATTCAGTGGCAATTTATTAGCAACTCAAATAGAGGTAGAACTCGAAAGGCGTGCTGTTACAGTAATTGCGGTAATTTGTTAAAAACTAATCCATTTTCCGCGTGAATCTTCGTGGAAACTATTCCGGTGTTTTTATAACGCTGCACGTTTTAAAGAGTTTCGGATGTACTGTATTAACTAATATAATAGCCTCATCTAGTATTTAAAAATAGTATTTATTGTAAGATAAGTTTGTAAAAGATAATGGCGTGAACTAGGATAAACTCTACATTCATTTATTTATTTATTTATATGGAACACCAACAGCACAGTATACATAATAGTGTTATAATAAATCTAACAGTTGTTCTATACAAGTCCACGTGCCAATAATAGGCGAACACAACATTTGTATTAACATTAATTATACTCTACAATTGTTGTATGTCTTTTGTTGTAAATGTTCTGAACCGTGTAACTTGTAAGTGTAATCGGATCTGAATAGAGAATCCGGAGGGACATTTGTCTTTAGTCGACTTATTTAAGCTATCCTGCGCGAATACAGACGATCTTACATAGGTTTTTTGATTGCAGTGAATGGCGAGACGAGCATGCCATTCGCCTCATGGTAAGCGATACGACTGTTCATGGACAGTAGCGAAACCAAACAACACCATGACAAAGCAATGCTTGGCTTTCCCCTGCGCTCATACAGGGTATATCAAGACCGCGACCGAAGACGAAGCCAGGTGGTAGTATTAGTCACTTCAGACAATGCAATGAAAAATTTCGCAAAAAAAGTCGTCAACTGTTTTTTGGTAATTTTTTACTTATCGTCGTATTTGGGTGATAAATAGATACATAGTTTTCCTAAAATAATGATGTACACCTTTTTATTTTTTAAGACGCAATGATACGATAGGGCTTAAATTACTATTTTCGCAATAACTAGGTATTTGTTACCAAAAAACAATGATTTTCAAAAAATTGCAAAAAATAATCTGTCGCTTATATTGCAAAATTTTTATTTGCATTGTGTCTGTAACCACTAAAACTACCCCCGGCTTCGTTTTCGGTCTTAGTCTTGATATACCCTGTATAATCATTATGAGACGTAAGATGTTGAGTCTCATTATGTCCAGAAGTTACTCTGGCTACAATGTTCAGATTGAACTTGAAACGCAACCAATCTGATCGCCTAAACATCAGCAACTTAATGAGAGCAACTGTTGCACGTATATCGACAGTGCCAAAGGCTTTTAGCCTCTGAGGGATGGCTTATATAATGTATAAAATTATGGAATCTTCTTTATACTGGCATGCACACTTGATACTATAATTTTAATAGTGTGTAATTTAATCCTAGTACGATCCATATAACGACAGTTCGTAATTTTTTGCGTATAGTTGACGAGTTTTACATCATTGTAAATTATTATGGCTAACCATACGAAACCGAAAATTCTAGTTGCGCTCAACTTTTAGGTTTCCAGCAATCCGAAATAAATAGAGCAGCAACACTTGCGTCACGTCGATTTTCTATCAAAGGAACTTCATTGAAAAGCCTACACGTGGTCAGAAAAAGTCCAAGGTAAAATTCCAACTGCCTAAATGTTCTAAATTCAAACCGACCACTATTTATATAAAATGAGTGCGAGATTTATGAAGTAAAAAAAGCTATGAAAACACACATATATCTTTGTGTTAAAACAATATATACAATATCGAAAGTTGGAGAATCGTAGTTACTGACGTTAACCACACAGAAGGAATTGACGGATGATTTTTATTGCATTTGTAATACCCGTTAAAGCCATAGAGAGGACTGATGAATGACCGCGTTAGACAGATCTATAAAAGTCAGGTATATAAAAAAAACATTTAATTTAATAATGGATAAAATTGATTTGCGCTACAAAAAAAATGCTTCGAAACCTCCATAACATCTACTAAAGTGCTTTGCAGCAATTTTAACCATCGCCTGAGATCGAACCTGCTACCTCGTGGCAGTCGGTTCCGCTCCCAACTATCGCCTAGAAAGACGAATCGAGTTAAACTGAATTCACGTAAATTGTCGTATTACAGTGCTTTAAAGTAAACTTCTTAGTTTCATACATATCTGGATAGTTTTCCATCGATTTCCACTTCAAAATTATCCACGTTATAAAGTTACGCTATGGATTGTAACACATTACACAAGTAGCACTCATTTACATTGCTGCAATAACAATAACTTGTTTGCAGGATATAAAAAAGTAAGTTCAAAATGGATTAAGGGATGTTTTTCACATATTAATTGCGATGATAATCTGTTATAAAAAAGGGACAGGTTTATTATTAAAATAACTCCCGAAACTAAAATAAATATTTTTGTAATTACTGAAAACATAATAATATAACCAAATATTTAAAATTCGAATAAGTATACAAATACTAAGCCTCACCAAATTAAAATTTAAAAAAAGAACAACTTTCTTTGCGTAAAAAAATAAAAAAACCCATACCCCATCTCCTGCCAGTGCGTCCAAGGAAGGTCCTCTCCTCCGGGTTCCATATCGCATACTTGATGCTTTGCAGGAACGGCCGCTGAGGTGGCCGGCGGCTGTAGTTGACCACGCCATTGGGCTTATCGGCACCCATCCCGCTCGCCGACCGCTGCCACACTGACTGCTGACCGGCAAGGCGTGAGTAGGGTGAAGGAAACGGTGGTGTACTGCCTAGTGGAACGGAGCCTCGCAGAGACTAGTGGTTTTATTGGCATTGTTTTTATTTTTATCCTTTTGTAGCTCGGTTTATATGTGTCAATTGGCACTGTTGTTATTAAATAGTATACTCGTAAATAATTATATCTAGGCAATTTACTTACCTGTGAATTCCACCATGTAATTAATAATTATTTAGACTTATAATAATTGTTTTATAAATAATTCCTGTCATTAACAATGTAGGTACTGTTAGATAATATAGGTACTACAATAAAAGCTAATTAAATATGATTGATTATATATAGGTATGACAAATAGAATGGGCGAATTTACCTACACCTTTTGGAAGTTCTATTATTCGTCGCGGATCTACAATTTGTTGTTAATTTCTACCTTAAGACTGAAAGCATGTAAAAACTTCTTCATTAATCCTATAACATGTTTTCTTTATCTCTGGTGGTGTTATATTCGAGAAAAACTACAAAAGAAGTCCCGAAGCACAAGAGTCACAATCTTAACCGCCTTAAAGAAGCATCACGTCTGCGCCTACCTCATGTTTGGCAGTCCAACGCATCCGGCCGAATCTGGCGGCAACCGGCGCTTCACACCCGCCCGCCCAGCCTCAGAACCACGCCAATTAGTCACCACCATCCACCACAATCCACCACCATCTACCACCATCCACCATCTACCACCCGCGTGCGTACCAGCGCGGAAACAGCCCGCAAATGTAGGTCAAGATTGATAGTCTTACGACGGTTTCGCCAATTAATGACTGGATCTTTTTGCACATCGAACATTATTTTCGTAACGTGTAAAACCGTAGGCCGTTGAAAAGATATTTTACGTATTGGCATACCATTAATAAAAATAGAACTTGTAATAAATCTTGAAGAGGCAGATTTATGGCCCATAATCTACTCCTTGCAATAGTGAATTATACAAAAATGTTGTAAATAATTTGATCTTTGAATGCTAATAAAATTATATGGATTTTCAAAACTAAATAATTTAGGAGGTTTCAAGAAAAGGCTGTATTCATTGCTTTAAAATAGCCTCTGCATTTGTGTGTCTCTAAGTTTATGGGTTAGATATTATGTATATAATTAGAAGCAGTACCAAATACGTTTTAGTAAACTTCTTCTTAGTGGTCCTCCTCTTCTTTAAAAGAGTAAATATGTTTTGTTACATACTTTCCTTATCAGATGCACGCGTGCTGATTGTGGAACCAGAGTTTCGTATTTCTAGCTAGGCTGGCCTCAACCAAGAGATTCTATATAGCATATGTTTGCCATATCATTACATTGTGGAACAATTTATCACCCCATGCGTTCCCTTCTCTTTTATTCGTCCCACCGTAACATAAAGAAGTACTTAAGTAGGACGATATAATGATGTCCAATGGTAATACATAATTGCTTGTTGCCAATCAATAGGCGAAAAGCAATCACTGCCGATTCCTAAAAAAACGACAACGATCAGACCGAATATTAAAATTGATCACCTAAAATATTTCATTCCCACGTGGGTTTTCATATCAAAACAATACTTTTTGTATATTGATAATAGAAACATAAACGATGCCTGTAAAAGAATTACCTTCGAGATGAAAGAATAATTCGTATATCTATACATTTCCGTTGTAATTTCATTCATACGGTTTCACGCTGGCTCGTAATTTTCCATCGTCGCTCTGACGATTTAGAGACGGAATAAAAGAAACGTTATATATTTCATTTACTTGTGGAATTGTGCTTAAATATTGAAAAGTGTATTCTTAGAAAAAAAAATGATTTTATTCCAAGTGCACCTACAAGTAAGATCTACCGACAATAATTTTATGATATCTCACTAGCGAAATATTTGATAATTTTCTACGAGACTTCTGTTCAGTCGTGGACTTCTGGGGCTGTTAATGATGCTGACGATACATACTGAAGCAAGTTTAGAAATGTTACTGATGCTGTAGCAGTTTCTCAATATTTCTTTTCAGTCACAGGAATTCCACTGTTGAAATAGGCCTCCTTCATGGATCTCTACATCGACCTATTGGAAGCGCCTTACATCCAGTGACTGCGTTCTTAGCAAGGGTTGTTTAAGAGATCTGTAGCTGTTTATGTTGAATAAATTATTATAGTAATTAAATCGACTAATGGGGCGAGAGTGGTTTACCCTATTTAGATAAAGATAATATTAATTAATGTCCTGCTCTGATTTAAACCAACTTGTAATTTTTGTAATAATCACTACATTTTAAACTGGTTTTGAAAAGAACACTAGAGTTTCTTGCCCGTTCTCCTCTAGTGAAAACCGCTTTCCGAACCGGGTGGTAGTTCAAAAAATGACTAAATCTAAATAATGTTGAACATTTTTAATGGATTCAATAAATTATTTTCAGTATTCATTTTCAATAAAACACAATATTATCCTTAAATATTTATTTATATTTCACTAAATTTCACACACAATGGAATTATGTTTATTCTATTTAAATTACATACTACTTAACAGGTTTTGTACTAAATACAGGCAAGAACATACAATTTAATGCTTAGAACAGGAACGGCGAATATTTAACATAATCTAAAGAAAAATAAAAAAAAATATTGGCAAAGAAATGCACAATTAATTAAATTGTTAGTTCCGTAATTAAGTTGCTTTAAAGGAGGAGGTAGTTCTCAATCTTGTTTAGATTTATTTATTTATTAAAAAAAGTGAAGATTATGGGCATTTAAAATTAAAATTAAAAACAAATAATTTCGCTGATATTCTTTTCTGTTAAATAACTTTGTTTGAATATTACGTGTCACTTATAAATGTCCTTTAGTGTTTAATATATTTATACTTTTTTTTACGACTTGTTACATTGTATTAGTAATGCAATACTCAATAAAATGTACGTTAGAGTAATCAACAACAAAGTTAATTTTGTAAACGAATAGTCGAGAAATATTCGCCATCCCGGCCTTACAAACAATATTTTTGTCCTTATAGAAATGTGTTGTTAATACTTTTTGGTTGAAACTAAATTAACGATCTCACAACTTATGATTCTCTTATGAGTTATACAGATCTTAGTAATGTGAGTAATAGTTCTAAGAGAGAAAACTACGTTTCCTAGTAATTTTAAACTTCGTGGTTTCTAGTCGGACACATTTATATTTTTACAAAACAATCTTTAGTACCGTATTTATAGCTATTTTCAGAATATATATGGCTTTATTCTGACACCAGAGAGGCCACAATTTCGAATAATCATGCAAATTACTCACTAAATATACACAAACTAAATACACTAAAATAATAAAATATTGATACTCGTCAATATTTACTCTAATAACAAGGAAATTAACATTAAATTATTAACTATAAATAAAATTACATATTTCAAAGGAAATGTTTAAATAAATATCGTTTAAAATGATATGCTGGCGGTAGGATATTAACATCCGCCCGGAAATCAACTACCATACGCAAAGTGTAAAACCGCATAATGACACACGAAAGTGTACATCCGGTTGTAACAAGCCAGCATAATTTTGCCGGCCGGAACAGCAGCAATATTGGTCGTACCATCAAATGCAATGCAGTCACCATGACATGCAGGTGTAAAAAAAACAGTAGACGTTTAAATCTAAACAATTTTGGTGGGATGAAGCCATCCTATACCTAAACATAACAATTAACATGCAGAAAAGTATAACATATTACAGGTATTGTATTATAGATTTCTTTCTAACCATCCACGATATTTCTTATCTAAAAATACAAATAATATAAAAGATTAAACTGCAGATTTTACTTATTTTTGGATAAATAACTTTATTCCCCAATTTATCTACTTTACTTTACCACGAGACTTGCGAATCTCATGATATAAAACTGGCAGAAAGGAACATACCTCATATCTTCACCCTCGCTCATGGACTTTGGCAATGCTAAGGGCACGGTCAAGCCGCTGCCTGCCTCATAAATATTATAACTAAAGAGAGTCTTATCTACCTGAAATGTATATGTTAGGTGAGCACTTCAGTGGTGTTCTCTGCCTGTTTGATGTACAGTTGAATGCGCGCGTAGCCGGACTGCTCCTTAAGGCTTTTGTTGTATTCTATGTTCTTTGCCCACGCCCGACAACGGATCCATATAGCTTCGTCCACTGAAGAAAAGACAAAATATTATATACTTACATTAATTCTTTGTCTTTAATTATCCGAGGATACCTATGACGAAAAATATCACGAGAAAACTAATTCTTCACAAGACTTTCAAATCAATGTGAAGACTACAGACCCAAAGTAGGCCAAAGTTTTAGACTTAGAGTCCTTCCCGAAATGGTTAATGTCAGGCAATTAATTGATCGCAAGCCAAACCATTCTGCAACGTCGGCAACACCTCACATTCCGCAGAACCTACGTAAGTATAGCACAAGGGTATAGAATAGTAGTACTAAGTTATAATAGTTACTAACAAGCTAGGGTAATTAAGCCACATAAGAGCGCATCAGAAGACGGAACATCAACGTCCTACTTAATAAAAAAAAAAAACTTGTGTTCAATGTAATAGTCGCCGAGGCCGAAAACGGCTAGGAATACATCATCATCAATAATAGTAAATTTAAAACCATACCTGTAGGTGTTATCTTAACAGCCAGTACTGGACTTCTGTACCCCATCTCATTTGTATACGGGTAGAAACTGCCGGGCAATCCTCTGCCCCAGGGGTATTCTATCTTCGTTGAGTTGTGCTTCTCATCCGAACACGTTATCCATATTTGGTTTCGCTGCAATAGAACAAACGTCAGTTAGCCTCATCGGTGTAATGCTATCCTGAACCATGCCGTCGACTGAAGCAACAGGCTTCAAATGCAGGGGAATTTGATAGCTTCTCTTTTTTCCTCTTCCCCTCAACACAAAAAAATGCAAATATAACATAATAACAATTACGTACATGAATTTGCCGACAAGTGCACTACTACTTTGTATATTGGCATCAATATAATCTTCATCTGAAAGAGGCCTCTGCCATTGCAATAAGTCGCTTTAATTTCCATCAAGAATAAAACATATTTGACTATTTAATTAAATAGAAAAAAAAATGGCTTTGAAATTTTGCCTTTTGCTTTGGTCCTTAACAAATAGGCGCTACTGCTATCCATACATCATAAGAATCATAAGATTCGATCTTTCAAAATGCCTACAATTGACAATAGGATATACAATGAGGTTTAACGACTAATGTATAATTGTTTATAATCTATTCCGTCAGTAGCAACTGAAAATGCGTCACAGAATACCTCGAGCTAACGACTTGCAATAAAGATTTAGTGTCGATATAAAACGTATTTCATTGTCTTGTCGGAATAAGTTTGATGGGAAATTTGATGAAAGCATCGCTATAAAGTGATAACTGAATTTATAACAAGCCGATTAACGGAGTATTTAAAAATACTTAAGACACGAAATAATACTACAGATAAAAAACTATTAATATTTGGAAATAAAACGAGTTAAAGTCAAAACATAAAAAACAACAAGACCTCAAAACCTCTTCAAACCTGCATCTATTTAATTGAATAGAAATTAAAAAATATATTACTACTCTGGGTTTGATGTCCTGAGAGCAGGAATATTAGGAATAAATATAATGCAGTAAAAACCCTTACTTTTTCTGCTTGCAGAGACTTGATATGATCCACGAGGTCTTCAGGCATATCTTTGGGTAAATCAGCAACGCTGTAGTACTCTGGACTCCATCCGTAAATCTGCAACAAAAATAACATTTATCGAAGTAGGAAACGCGATACTGATCTGCGTTTAATTCCTTTTTGCATTGCTTTATATTCATTTTACTACGATACACATATTTTTGATAGAAATCTTCGAGTACGAGCCACATTTTTTTTATAAATTCAAGAACGTAGTTTGCGTTTGTTGTAAATAAAAAATTAAATTGAATAACCAAATTAAAATGCAGGCCGCTTGCAACGGTTCGATAAGATCCTTGGGGGAAGCCTATGTTCAGCAGTGGACTTCCTGTGACTGAAGAGAGAGAGAGAGAGAATAAAATTAACCCACAAACATTTTGCGCCTAAAGAGCTTTTTGCCTAATCAATGAATTCAATTTAGTTGATGTTCTTAATCCAACGCGGCACGTAATCAGCGTGGGTACGTTGTATGGGCTGTTTCAATTTGCTAATGTCTAATTGAACCTGAGTTCCTGGTACTACGGAAATATATCACTATGTTACACATCACTGTTATAGTATAGGCATTAGTTAGTTTATAGTTATAGTATAAGACGGCTAAAAGCAGTAACTAGGTACTAGAAATTGGAGATATATTTCGCTGATTCGAGATAAAATTAGGACAACGCAAGGCAGATTAAATTATCAATTATTTTTTATGGCATAATCTTTATTTAATGACACGTCAAAGTAGCTAATTGTCGTTTAAATAACTTGTCTCGAATGTATCGGTAAAATAGTTTGCTAAAATTATTTTGACGAACTGTCCTGGGTGTTCTGGCCCCTGGTTGTAAGCATAGAGCAATCTAATTTTCTGTGATACAGACACATCGGTCGAGCTGGCGCATTCTTCAACAACAAAGCTTGTACTTTTAGAAATAATATAACATAAATCTAATTGAGTCACCTTATTGACTTTGATGAAGAAACACGGTGTCTCGGGATACCCGTAGCTGTCTGTAGCAACACATACGTCTTTGGCTGTGTACCATTCATCACTCTCGTACGCTAAAAAAATACATTATTTATTAACGAACTATGTGATGTTATTCATATTCAATTCGAAGGTCGCGAGAGTAATATTACAAAGTCGAAAACCATAATTCGGTACACGATTGCCCAAAGCATTTGCCACCGGATAAGTGGCTAGGTCGTCAAATGTAAATTATGTAACAGTTTGGATGTTGAGTTTCTTTTGATAAGGGAGATAAAGACTTGTCGTATATATGTGTATATCTATTCAGATAGATACTATCGTACAAATAGATAGAAGATCCTTCATAATAACCCATCATTGTAAGCCCCACATAATGTAGGAAGCCTTCCAACCAGGTGGAGCGACGATATTCGTGGGGTGGCTGGTAGCAGTTGGCGACGATGGGCTGAAGGTCGAGCCCAGTGGCGTGCTATGGGAGAGGCCTATGTCCAGCAGTGGACGCAGAAGGGCTGATGATGATGATGATTTAGGCCCCCAACTGTTTGCAGTAAATTTAATGAAGGCCAGCATGATCGTGACGGCTCGTGAGTTATGATCCTTTTTAATAATTTCAGTGGCAGTATCAAATATGAACGCTTCTTTTCGAAAATTAATTCTAAAGGATAACAAAATCCATATAGGTAAACAGCTCAATGAATCAATCTACATTCCTATTAATAACCCACTGTACCCCACATCAGCGTGTTATAAATACTAGTATTTGCGTAGGGTACCACGCCCGCGAGGCAGGGTGTGTCTCCGACACGAAATCAATAACACAGCGGAAAAACACAGGAACCTTGCTTTGCATACACACTGTCTTAACTAAATGGGTCGGTCGAGGGTATTTGGTCATTAAGCTATAGTAATATGAGTAGGGGAGGCCAGGGACAAACGTCATTTTCAATGTTGTTGTAAGTTGTAAGCCTCGCGATGAAGACTCCCGGCTTATTAACTCACAAACCTTACTAGATCACAAAATACTAATTAAACTACGGATGGTATGTTGGTCTTTCGGCTATTTATTAACACCAAATTGTTTGCAACTGCTATTACAGATTTTGAGAAAAATGACAAAATTAAAACAGTGGAATTTCTACTATCATCTCTAACTCTAGGGTTGTTTGTAACAGTGAATTGGGAGGGTTGTAGAATTTCAAATAAAAGCAATAATTGCTTTCGTTTATCAGCACCAATATATTTATTTCCAATCAATCTTTTATGGGTTGATGGGATTTCCACCATTGCTTCGGGCCGGTAAGAAAATTCCACCACCATGTTATGGCCTCCGGCAATTTCAATCAATGAACGAAACGCAACAGCAAAATTACCACCACGGTTGAGCCGACCATAAAGTACTTTTTGTTGGTAACATGCTTCTGTCAGGATGTGATTTAATACTTACGCTCAAAGAAATCTTCTAGTTGCTTAATGTAGGGATTATTGGTGGTGAAATTGCTAGGATCGCATTCTATTTTGTAACCACCCAACGGTTGAGGCCTGTAGGACACGCCAGGGTTAGCTCCTGAAATAAATACAATAACAAAATTAAATGCAAAATTATGCAGAAGAAGTGTGTCATGCCAACACTACAAGAGGAATTTGTGTCAAAAAACTGCTATATCAAAATTCTAAAACTGATAAAATTTAAGACATGTAACAATAATAATATAGTAAGTATATTTTTTATGAAATAGAGGTCAAATGTGCAAACGGGATTACTGGTGGTAAGTGGTCATCCAAAAAGACCTCTTGAAAAGGTAAAACATACAACACATTATATGGTAAAAACGTACCAATTAGCGAACTTTCCAGAATGTGCGTAGGTTTGTGGTCGTCAAGAGACAGCATTAGACCTCCCATGCACAGCCCGAAGAGAAGGGCCAGCACCGCGTAGAACACAGAGTAGAACGCAAACATAATACCTGTAAAAATCATGCGGGATCATATTACAATCAGAAATCACTAAAGAAAACAGTTTATATGGTAAGTTGTATGCAGAAATTTCCGTGTTGACTGCCTCCGTGGCGCAGTTGGTTAAACGCCGACTGTGAAACGAGAGGCCGCGGGTTCGATCCCCGCACCGAAATGTTTGTGTGAACCATAAGTATTTGTTCCGGGTTTGGGTGTTTGTGAGACATAAAGTCTTTTGTACTTCTTGATATCCACGACACTAGACTCGATCTTAGTGTGGGGTGAGGACTATGTATGTGACTGTTGGGTGTATTTATTTATTTATTAGCTTGCTAGTAGATCAGATGTTTTCATAGACATTTCCAAAACATTACCTATAGGCCTATAGGTTAGCACAGCTCCTAAACATATATAAGAGTTATCAATGGAAGGTGTCTACGGTAAATTAGGATATCTTCGTGCGCGTTTGCTTTCTCCGCTACGTTATATTCATTTAAGCATACCGATCCATTGAAGCGAAAATTATAAAATGTTAATGTTTGGGTGAATCAATTGAAATATCCTATACAGCTACATAACCATATAGATCCTTAGAAAGCATGCCACACTAAATCGTTGTTACTTCGGCCATTTCTTTTATGGTGCTATGAAACCCATCGCCCTGAAAGAATTTGGAGCTGAAAATTGAACTTCACAGGAACTAGATCTAATGCATTAAAAATGATTCATGAAGCTTTAAAAAATTAAGCTAATTAATATCGAAAACACTAAAAATCTACCTGCAATCACTAGTATTTAACTCTTCTACTAAAATATCTCGCAAATCTGAATTAAAAGATATAGTTGTGAATGAATTAATAATTAGATCGGAACATTACTTCTGCCAGCGTTTCTGCTTGTACAAATGCCAAGTGGTAACCCACGTACGTACGTCTTTAAATTAGTCGTGTCATCTTCCTGTGTCCGTGAGTTTGGGGTCAGCGAATTATACTTTGTATGTTGCTTTTAAAATATCTCGTGATGAAACTTGTAGCATCATGCTGCAAAGCTAAGCATGGATATTTTAATGCTGATTGTAAACTGAATTCGTGATGCAATTATTTAAAATGCCTGTTGTAAACAGAAGCTGAAAACTCTGTCCCCGTGCGGAGGAAAATCTTTAAGATATCCTCAAATATTTGTTTCTGCGTGTGAGATTAAAAGTCTCTTGTAGTGTTTGAAAGCCAGGTTCCGGTTTATCGTTGTTATGACCAAATGATCAAAATAGTTTATTTGCTTACAAAACATACCAAACACATCAATTGCCAGTTCTGCAACAAAAGCAAACTAAATATTTCGTTCATTTACAAACGTGCCCATTGACCTGGATATCACCAGACAACCTGTTAAATCTAATGCGTAATTTAACTGCGTTTCCATTTTACGGCTCTTGTAATGCATGACTAACTTTCTAAAATACACATTGTATTTCCTATGAAACTCATCGACAAAGCAAAAGCTAGTTATAACGTACAAATAACCCGATGGTAGCTAAGATTAGTAACCGACAGAAAACAGTAAACAAGACCATGGGAGGCTTATGTTCAGGAGTGAATTTTTCTGTGGCACAAGAAAAATCTCTGACTGACTGCCTCGGTGGCATGGTTGTATTACGGTACGGTTACAAAGCTGAGGTCTCGGGTTCAAGTCACGGATAAAGGCGTGAGTTTATGTATGTATGTACAAGAAAAAACACTCAAAATTTGCCCTATCTAAGGATAGGCATGCGATGTGCATTTATTTATTTATTTATTTATAAATTGTTTATTGTACACCACATACATACAAAAAATAAAATAAAAAAAAAAGAATTAAAACTAATTTAAATAAAGGTGACAATCGGCGGTCTTATCGCTTACAGCGATTTCTTCCAGACAACCATTAGATGGACTGATTTAAAAAGAAATTAGGAAGAAGAGGGTGGTCACAACATAGGCAAAGAATAACGATAAAAGTAAACAACAACAAAAAAAGAATTCAAAATATGAAGAAATGCAAACACATATTTTCATTAATTGCATTTATTATTTTAATCTAAAACATGAAGCGCATTATAATACATTTTATTGAAAAAAAGTTAACGTATATTACGTGATAGTATAGTATTCATTATATACGATTTTCCTTCTGCTTCCTATACCCTTCATCTGCACTGGGTCTGCACTCTGCACAAATTAATTTTATACTAATAATCAAGCATGTTATATTCTACCCTAACTATTAAAAATAGCCCAGCGTCAGGTAAACCATGGAAATGTATTATAAATCTAGGAAAATACCTAGGGTCTCATAATTATTACCATATTACAAACGTGTTGCTATAAGACGAACGACGTTTCCTCTTTTGAGGTACATTATAGATTTTTACTATTGTTTCAATATTTTTCATAATACTGTTATTTGTATGCATGTTGTTAGTTATTTCCGTAGCAAATAACATAGTTCCTTTTTTACCATAATTCCACGTCATTCATCAAGACAAAACATTCGAAATACCACACCCTCGCAGCCGCGGCAGACAGCGACATATCATAAAGTGTTAGTTATTACATCGAGAAATGCGTCCACCGACTATTTTTGTATCGGAATACAGAAATATCAACCGCTTTCGTCACTGGCGGGTGGCGTTTAGCACGCTGCGTTTTTGCGCTCAATGGAAATGTACCTTTATATTCTTTGGTACAAAGTTAATTTCAAAATGGCGGTGTTTGAAACTATATGCCAAATTGGAATAGCATTTTGTTTAACCATTATATGGGTCGTTTAGTATTATTAGTCGTTTATTCGCAACGTGGAAATATATTGGACTTTATCTTAGTAATGGCTCAATTGATCACACGTAACAAGACTTCGTCTAAATAGATTTTACTGTAAATATAAAACATCGTTGTGTAAATCATTAAAGAAGGCCTATATTCTGCGTGGACTTCTTACAGCTGATGATAATCGTGATTACGATATTTTAATATTATATGATTGTTTTTTAATAAATCAGGGGGGCACGGGCCGTCTTTACAATCGGGGGTACCTTCTATTGAGAGGGGTTAGGCCATATAGTCCACCTATTCGAGGAGTCCACCTACTCGATACTGGAGGTGGTACATCGAAATATACCAGCTCCATATACTCTTGATTGTAGAGGAGACCCGTGCCCTGCAGTGGGACTTACATGGGCCGACACATTACATTTTTAATAAATCATTCATCTTGGCCAACCAAGAGTAATTACTTTTGATCCTTTATTGTTTCAGGGGATTACAATAGACCACGGGGACCTTTTTCTCCTTTTGCTTGCCATAGTTATTGATTTGTCAATGATATAATCTAAAGTTCATATGGAGCGAATAAAGATTTAGATTCCATTTGGAAGGTTTTTTCCTTATTAGATGGTAACAAACATGACAGTTCTCTTTTGTCTGAGATACATTGAAGGTAAGACAAAATAACCTTATATTCATTAATTTGTCTCACTGAGAAACTGCCTGTAGATTGAAGCTATGTGTAGCCCACGCAAATAATAAAACAAGGCCATATTACGTCCCACTGCAGGACCTTCTCAACAATCGAGTGATTTCGGAAGCGTTAGGCCATATTCCACCACGCTGGCTTAGTGTGGGTTGGCGGACCTCACATAGCATATAAATTCTTGAAAATCTCTATGGTATGTAGGTTTCCTCAAGATGTTTTCCTTCAACGTTAAAGTGCGTAATTCTCTATATCAATACACGTATACCTTTTTTTATTGCGCTGAATTGCAAGACGAGCATGCCGTCCGCCTGATGGTAAACGATACGACCGCTCATGGACAGTATGAAAACCAAACAACACCATGATTTA
The DNA here is from genome assembly GCA_949752805.1 of Deilephila elpenor. Classification (NCBI taxonomy): domain Eukaryota; kingdom Metazoa; phylum Arthropoda; class Insecta; order Lepidoptera; family Sphingidae; genus Deilephila; species Deilephila elpenor. The sequence continues at coordinate 1,057,945 of OX457098.1, forward strand.
CAAAGCGATGCTTGGCATTGCCCTGCGCTCGCCATCCTGAGACAAGTTTCAATATGTCCAGCAGTTACTCTGGGTGCAATGTCCTTCAAACCGGAACAGAACAGCGCATTAACACTATTGTTTGGCGGGAGAAATAGACATTGCGGTGTTACCTACCCAGGCGATCACTTACATATTATGAGAGACCTACCACCAGTACCTACGAAAAGTAAAATGGTGTGACCTGGGATTTGAGCCCGCGATCACCGTTTCGATACGATCTGGGGGCCACTCATCTGTCTACCTACACAATAAAAAGTAGAGATAAGGCCATAACGGTATGAAAAAAATTATCCCATAGACGCATTAATTTGTATTTTTCGGAATAAGAACAACATGCCGAAAATATCATCCTATGTTAACTACCTGAAATTCCCAGAGACGATACAAAAAACTATAAACAGTCCCAACACAGATAAAAATATTTTTATATCCAGTTAAAAATAACTGGAACCCATCTGTAACATTTCGCGCAGTTGTGTCGCCCGTTTTTACGACCGGACGACATTATTGTTTATTTAAAAATGAACGAATGACCCGTCTCGTAGGATAAATCATTGTGGCATTAGGGTGTCTCCACGGCTATTGAACGAGTGAAGGACGCCCTGTCATTCATTGAGTCATTGAATGAGCTAGTGACCTCATTATTCTTTTATCTGTGCACTCCCTTTTGCTTATTGTGTGCTGTGATTGTATGACCATGTGACGGTAGTAAAATGAATTACTTTATAGAAAGATGCACAGTTGTTGTACTGTCGATAAGGCGAAACAACTCATGCCGCATAATCTTGTCATCTCTTCCACACTTCCGTGTCCTCTTTAATTGAGTTATGTCTAAGTATAGTTAGATGTGACCATTAGTATATCTTAATACGAAAACTGTTGAACCAGAAAAATATTATAAGCTAAGATTGCCCTTAGGCATTAAGTCCGCCTGTACCAATGAAATGTACAAAGTGTAAAATAAAATAAATTATAAGACACCCAACAGTCACATACATAGCATGACCCCACACTAAGATCTAGTCTTGTGGCGTAAGTATCGGAAGCTACGAGAGACTTCTCGGTCTCACAAAGACCAACACCTGAAACAAATACCTGTGGATTACACAAACATTTGTTTCGGTGCGGGGATCGAACCCGCAGCCTCTCGTTTCACAGCCGGCGTCTAACCAACTGCGCCACGGAGGCTGTCAATTTTAGTATTAAATTAAACTTTAACTGGGGCATGATTGAATGAACTAATGAGTTTATTACGTTTTATTGTCTTATGTATGTGCACTTCCTTATTTTGCATAAAGCTCCCTTTATTTTTTAATGTGGGATTTTTCGAAATTGATCCGAAAAAGCGCATGAAGAGTGTTATACAATACCAATCTACACAAACTAGCTAAATGTGGGCCAAAGGTTTTTGACGTGTATCCGAATGGTAAAAATACTTATTATGGCCTGTACCTGGTACCTACTAATTAATATTATTGAAGATATGTCCTTTTAAATCTTTAAATAACCTACTAACACTTTATAAACCTAATTTTGCTACAGATTCTAACTTAGAAACGCAATTTACCCATCAATATATTTTCGGACCTCTCCATGTATTTCTCACGTAACAAGACACGGAGCGCATTCGAACAAAATACTGGACATTATTCGACCCCTGAGGGTCAGAGGTAATTCACCACGCCCTAATTGCAATGGCACATAAGGGGTTCGCCGTTCGTATATGGCCCTGACCATATGCAAATTGGTAAAGCACAAAAGACTTGGAGATTAAATCTTTTCACATCAATGAACAGGCTCTGAATAGGACCTTCATTGAAAGGATTTATTAAAATATACTGGTTATACTTTGAAATCCACGTGACGTTTTGCAAGCTGTGATTGCTGGTTTGATCATAATAAATTATTTACTGTGAATAATTGAACATTTAATGTCGCCACAATCACTTTAATAATGGTGTTAATCCCAGTGTCGACTGTCCACCGAAAACTTCATGCTGTGTGAACCCAATTGATGACATCAATAATCGGCCTAATCTGCATGCGAATAATGAAAGCTTTAAGGAATCGGAACAGTTTTATTCGTATTGTCACTTTTGAATTTTGAGTAGACACTATTGTGCTTCGGCACAGGCATTTGGTGTATAATTATTATCACTAAATATTTTGACATCATATATTATTGTTTGGGACGTTTTCCTTACGAAATACATACGTCTACCGCATACATCACTTCCAATCAATCAAGCTTCGCTCTTAATCCTTTACAAAAGGTCCTCACAAACGAACAGACAGCCCCAGCGGGCAGCGACAAAACAGGTTGTCAGGATTTAAAAAGATTTGCTTGCTTCGAGGGGCCTGGCGTAGTAACTGGCCCCCTTGCTACAGACAGCGATTATCTCAATTTGGGGGTTTTACGCGTGGACACCTGCCTCCTACGGTTAGAAATCCATCAAAGTAAATTATTCGGGTCCCCAGATTCGAGGTCAGACATTTGTCGGTCAGTTGTCTGTGTGATTGGTCTTTCCTTATGTCGTATTTGATGGGGCATCTTATAGGTATTTTTAAGAACTCATAGACTACAAATTCACTCCTAATATTTGATCCATTTCTCAGGTATAGAAGAGAAAGCACGAAAATATCAATATCCCTAGTTATTTTGTACTCTAAAGGATGTTAACGATAACCGTATCCCACTGTTGCTACCACTTGAGCATCGCATTTGTTTTTAAGCTGCACCAAAAAAGATGATGAAAGATTAATAAATGTAATTTTAGTCAAGACAATTTGTGTGTCTGAACTTGATTCAGTAGAATTAATACTATTTTTGGACATTAAATAGTTTCTGATAATGATGACTATGAACATAAAGATGATAGAGCTTATAAAATAAATCAGACTAGGGAGAAATGTAATAATTATAATAAGTACTGCATAATGTATTATGTGAAATGGTTAGGTACACCAGCGTGATTCACATCATATTGGAACTAATTAACAATAATAAAATACATAAACAATAATATTATTAAACAATGAGGTCAGGGTGTGCACAAAGTCATGATACACATTTTAGATAATAGCAAACAATGCACATGCGTTGAACTAAATCCTCATTTAACTTCGCCAGAAATAGGTCATTAGCATAACATCATGGCTCCCCCAACTATTCATTTACATTTAGTTTCCTACTTACATAGAGAAGTAGATACTTATTTATTTTAAACTCATTTGTTTTGTTATTGTTTCATTTCATTGCGAGTTCATTATAGATGGTTAGTGTCTTGAAAGGACTTGTCTCGCATTTGTGGTCGATGCTATTTCAGTGCGTACTGTCCATACTGGCTTATAGGAATTGTGGATGTTAGTATATAGTATTCTTTGTATAATCTCTATAGGTACCTACATACAGTCTCCCGCCAAACAGCAGTGTTAATGCACTGTTGTGTTTGAAGGACATTGTAGCCAGAGTAACTACTGGGCATAATGAGACTTAACATCTTATGTCTCAGAATGGCGTGCGCAGTTGAGTGCTAAGCATTGCTTTGTAATTCATGGGCTGTTTGGCTTTGCTACAGTCCATGAGCGGTCGTATTCCTTACTACCAGGCTAATGGCCTGCTCATCTCGCCATTCATTGATATAAACAAAAAAAGAATCTTTTTGCCTAAATACCGATTTCACCCTAAGACACATGTGTTGTCATGGATATTAAATTCTTTGGGATACCTACTCTGTGATACATATCAACCAGATCCTGTGCAAATATACGTTAATTACACAATCATTTGTTTTTCTAAGGCAATCAAATCCACATTCCATTTGACACCTGATTTCACACCCTTTGCTCCAAATAAAACCTTAAAATCCAGATAAGAGAGTGAATAAAGAATGCCTTAGATTTTAATATATTTATGCCCTTAATTTGCACAAGATAGTCTATATTGTAATAGAGCCTGCTGCATCGTATTACATGTGCGCGCGCGTCAAATGATACTGGCGTATATTCGTGGTAAAAATTATAACTAAACCAACTCTCTATCTATTTATATATAATATTATATGCCCTTACACGTGCCGTTGGAGTCGAAAATAATTACTGGAAACGACAAGCGTTAGTCTACTATGCCGAACTAGTGCGAATGCTCAACTCTCCTATGAAACATTTAAAATTCAGGTAAGCAATTCTTATGTAGTACGTCACCATATTTTCTTACATATCAAAGCAATCAAATCACAACAGGTAGGTACATAAACCCACGTCTGTAATACGCAAAAGTATTAGAAAAAAATGATGCTATTGTGGAGTTCACTTATTTTCTACGTAACATGTGCTAGGTGATGAGCTGAGATTTGCCGGGCCTATTCTTTCAGTTAACCACGAATACACGAATCATTTGAAAGATTTGCTCCTAAACTTGATATCTCGAGTACCAATACACTCGCTGATTTCTAATTGAAATCAACATTTAAGATACTTAAATGCCTCGGCGGCGTAGTTGTACTACGGTACGACAACAAAGCTGAGGACTCGGGTTCGAATCCCGGGTCGGGCAATGATATTGGATTTTTCTATTCATTATCAGCCCCGAATCAGGAATTTGTGCCCGATATGGCGATAAGCTCGCCCCCTATCACATCATGGGACGGAACATACAAAGCGAAATGTGGGTGTCCTGGTGGCCACCTCTGCCTACCCCTTCTGGGAAAAAGGCGTGAGTTTATGTATGTATGCTTAAAATACTTAATTAAAACGTAATACGAACATCATATCGCATCTACAGTCAGATGATTCTAGATTGTGGGTGGCTAATTGCGTATCACTAGAAAGAAAACGTAATTGCATACCATAGACCGACATTCGTGACATTTGAATGTATCCTTCTTCTTTGTTTTTTTTTTCCAGGCTTAGCAAAGTGCCTGCACTGCAGATGATGGTAACTGATACTTGTAAATAAATAAATACACCCAACAGTCACATACATAGTCCTGACCCCACACTAAGAACGAGTCTTGTGTCGTGTATCAGAAACTACGAGAGACTTCGGCTCACAAACACTAAGACCTGATACCAATACCAGTGAGAACAAATATTTGTCTCGGTGCGGTGTTCGAACCCGCCTCACGTTTCACAGCCGGCGTCTCACCAAGTGAGCCAACGAGGCTGTTGATACTGAATGAAAACAATACGGAAATCATATCGCGTATTCAATCAGTTAATTGTAGGATGTACATAAGTACATCTAATTGCATATTACTAGAAAGAAAACGTATCCATAGAACAGACCGATAGTCGCGACATTTATCTCCTGTTTGGATGTTTTTCCAGGCTTGGCAAAGTGCCTGCATTATACTTAAAGTATTATGCCGTCCAAATGAGCATCGATTTGCAGCAGACAATTCTATCTTTCTATTCAGCTTCAGGAAGTCCAGTGCTGAACACAGGCTTCTCCCAAAGATTTCTACATCGACCTGTTCGAAGATACTACGAAGCAGACATTACCTTCGCGTAATTACGCCAGCCTAAGGTATACCCAGTTTACTTTAGAAGTAATATAGAAACTTTGTATAAGTATCTTGATACGTAATAGTTTTGTGATTGCAAGTATCTATATCGGCTTTGGATATTGTAACATATTTGAATCACTGTTCAAAGAAAACTCTTTATTTTCATACAATTGTAGCTTATGAGAATCACATCAGTGTCCTTTAAACATTCCGTTCCAATTGAAACGTTCATTATACACGGCAGATTTTATTCACGGCTGCCAAACTCAGACGAAAACATGATAAGAAATCGCATTGCTTGTATGTTGCAATCGATTTTTTTTATTCAATGTATTCATTATAAACCACCTTAAGTACAATTGACTATATATTTCTCATAAAATCATTGCTTTATTATGAATGTAAGGTTACTAAAACGACTTAAGTATATTATAACACTGATTTGTAAATAACGTCATATTCACACACACAGACCCAATAGTCCCATACATGGCAGGACCCCACACTAAGACCGAGTCTTGTGTCGTGGGTATCAGAAGCTACGAGAGACTTTTCGGTTCACAAACACCCAGACCCGAGACAAATACGTGTGGACTTCACAAACATTTGTCTCGGTGCGGGGGTCGAACCCGTGACGTCTCGTTTCACAGCCGGCGTCTGACAAACTGCGCCACGAAGGCTGCCATATTGTTTAGATAATGTTGTGTAATTAATCTTTTTTGCATGATACGCCAAATTATGACAATATACAATTGATCGAAGCTAAGAACAACAAACACAGATTTTTTAAATAATAATAATAAAATAACTTTAATTTCTTGAATATGTGGAAATACTGAAACAATCCCAACAGTCACACAAATATCTAGTTCTGTTCCTACATAAGGATATTAGTCTTAAGTTAAAGCTTCTCTTACATATTATATCGATTTTTTTACGTGTGGTCGAATCTATGGTCCCTCGTTTCACAGCCGGCGTATTAACCTAAGATGTATTAGAGCAGTTTAAACCAACTTCACCACAGGTATTTTTTTCAAATTATGCCGTGTTTTACACACACTTACAAAACAAAACAAAGGATATTAGATTTTAACAATGCATGCAATATCAATAAAAGTGCGTGGTGGCCTGTTGGTAACGGACCAGACGCGGCTGCCTACGTGTTCACGGTGGTCGCGGGTTCAAATCCCAGGGCACACCTCTGACTTTTCGGAGTTATGTGTGTATTGATAATCAATCACCACGCACTTTAACGGTGAAGGAAAACATCGTGAGGAAACCTGCATACCGTAGCGATTTTAAAGAATTTCTACGGTATGTAAGTCTGCCAAACCGCACTAGGCCAGCGTGGTGGACTATATGGCCTAAACACTCTTAATCGATTCTCTCGATTGTAGAGTAGGCCCGTGCCCTGCAGTGGGACGTATATGGGCTGATATAGATATATAGGCAATATCAACGATAATTTGGTTTCTTGATCTAGTTGGTTATGACTTTCTCCTCAATAAAGTTCATCATAGGTTGATATTGATATTATAAAAGTGAGGTGGACTTTGTAGTTTGTATATTGGTAGGGAGATTTAATTTCCGTGGAATAGCGCAAATAAAATGTATCCGGAAGGGAATACCGGACGTAAACGATAAGTGAATTTCATTCAAACCCGTCGGGCTTAAATTGTGCTTGTAAATACACTTAAAAACAATATGGTCTGATTTTGACTAAGAAATGTATCAAACTGTTATTTTTTTATCCTCACTTTATTACAGTATTTGGGTTAATTGTTACAGGTTTCTGTCTATCCTTAGGGCATTATTTTTTCTTTTTCTGTTAGTATTGGTCCTGCTTTAGAGCAAAACTGAAAAAAAGGCTTGATCAATGGCACATGTTAATCAAACCGATCTGTTTCCAGCAAAACAACGAATTATTTAGCTTGTTTATGTCACATTTTGGCTTTGCGATTTGATTTATCACAAGCCATTCATCACCGGATTCGTCATTGGCTAAATTACTACCTTTATATCGCTTAAAACTTAAAGGTAATATAATTGAGCATGGATCTTCATGCACCAGAGTTCAAATGTTCTTTATCCCTGTGTATCCCGAAAGTTCCAACCATCAAAAGATCAACAATTAACAAAATAAATAAACAACACCTTACCCCACCGTTTCGCTGTGCGGCCCAAGAAGCTTTTCTCTTCGGAGTTGTAGATAGCCTTCCCGAACCTCTTCCACAACGAGCCGCCAGGTGGGGGCCCCCGTACCCACTCATTTTCAACTCCGTTCGATTTGCTAGCCATTGACAAATTAGTTAAACAGGCGACCGTTTGGTCCGGCGGTGACGAGTACACTGCGCGCGCGCACGGCACGGCGTACTCCAAGCTTATTTTTATTATTCAGTGTGACATTTTGATAAAGGTGCCAATTTCTTTGAATCTCCGTGGGAATATTAATTGGGATGTGCTCTGGTTTTATGAATGAATGTGATTAATTAATTATCTTGACAAAATATTTTTTTCTGTTACCCGGTTTGATAGTTTTTTAAGTGGCAAGTGAGGGCGGCTCGATTATTAACGAGTTTAACGGATTGTCGATTTCAATAATATGTACAACACAGTAAATATTTTCCCCAGTTTATAATAAACAAGGCAATACATGAAAATAAACGTGTAGTTAATTGTGTATGCATTCACAATAAATCTACGTACCTACGTCTACTTTTTTAATATAGAATTTCAAGTCTAAAGAACAATGGCAACTTCCCATACATTGTTTTGATTGAAATTAAAATTAAACGTCTTTACATGAAAAAATCTCGTTAGGTTGAGTGTTTTTTTCTAATTCAATATATGTAAGAATTGTTGTTAAAGAAAGCAGAGAAATATTGATATTCATGTTTGATTTTTAATATTTATACGCCTACGTCAAATAATGACTGCAATGGCTGACCGTGCTATGACGTATTGTAATATAATTCATGAATATTAACTGAATTCATGCAACGAAAACGTCAAAACTCAAAAGTCTGTCATGAACTTTTCTAGCGGGCGAGATGTCAAAGCAAATAGCTTTGATTACTAGTCCTTTTGCCAGAATCACACCATACTTTTAATGTATTTATATTTTAATATAGAAAAAATATAAAAATAGATTGTTTGAATTGCATTGAACAAATATGGAAATCCACGAGGCGGCGTTTAAAAAAATTAAATGCAATATAGATTTTTGACATATATATCATTGTGATATTTGTTATTGAGAAAACAAAGATAGTTACTATTACTTTAGCAAGCAAATAAAATATCGATTAAGCATCATTAGTTACATAATTAATTTATCTGACTAGTTGCGATAGTTTGACAATGTTATACTGAAGGACAAAGTTACCTCGATTTACAGTACTTGACTATGGTAAACTATTTTAGTCTTATAAATATGGAATGGCAACATTAAGCCAATAATAGTTTATAAACCCGGAATTACTCAAATTACTTTCCATTTTAAGGATTTTTTTTCACCCGCCTTGTATAATTCATTTGATTATTTGATAAAACGTAGAAAATTATTAGATCTTGTTTTGTATATATGTCACTTAAAGACGCTCAAATTAAGATCAATCAAGAATTCGCCATTGTTCTTTTATACGAAGCAATAACTAGTTACTACTAACGCCATAGGTTCGATTTCCCCGCCCCAAACGTACCTACTGCGAATCTTGTTGTTTATTTTGCATCGTAAACGCATCCATACTGTACAAATTATGTAAATATGCACATGGGTAGGGCCGGGCGCACGCGTTGACTAACATATGCGGCGGTCGAGAAAAACGACACCAGATTGTGTGGCATATTTTAATAGCTTTACTTTTTAACAACTGTTTCAACGTGTACGAATTTTAAACCGCGGTGGGCTGGGTTCGGTTACGGTTGGGTACTCCATTATGCTTTTCGGTTTAAGAATCTCGCTCATGTTGCCATGAACTTGAATTTGTATCGGGCATGTTAGACTCGCCCCCGATCATTCTGAGTACGGGGATAAGCCGCTAAAACTCCTTCATTTTGTCAAATGGTTACTAGGAATAACAAAAAAAAACAACCATCTTAGAAATCGTTTTTATTGCTTTCAATACAAATAAAGGCACACAAAAACATTACACGTATAATTACATCGCCTACACCAAATTCATATTTTAGGACAATAACGAATACATATCTTGACCACAAAGATGGTAGGCAGGATTCATTCTTAACAATATATTATGTATCTAATATTAAACAACTTTCACAAACTCACGCTTTTTTCCCAGACGGGGTAGGCAGAGGTGGCTACCAGGACACCCACATATCGTCATGTATGTTCCATCAAGATGCGATAGAGGGCGAGCCTATCGGCATATCGGGCACAAATACCTCACTCCGAGCTGATAATGAATAGAAATCTCCAATATCACTTTGCCGGACCCGGGATTCGAACCTGAGACCTCAGCTCTGTAATCTTACTGTGGTACAACTACGCCACCGAGGCTGTCAATTAATAAACACATTGTCAAGATTTCTTTATCGATTAGGTCAGTGACATTATATAAAATTATGATGTTTTTTTGTATTTTTTTGCAACTCTTGAATTACCCATAAACAACATCTGGTCTATAATCTATTAAATTGATAAACAGTGCACGTTAATCCGAATGATCGAGCGACATTGTCATATATGAATGATTAAACCATTTGAACTTGAAATACGGAAATGATTAGTTAGTCCCGTCATTACCAACGATGGCGGGATATTTTTAGACCATGTAAAGTGGACAGCTGTTGAATCCTGTTATTTTTAAATGGGGCCGACAAAATGACCGCAATGGTGGTGAGTGCAGTGCAATGAAAATAGGGTGAGCTTGAACCCGCGAATGGTTAGGTCTCGCCAGTCGACATAACTTTGCCCACGACACAAGACTCGATCTTAGTGTGGGGTCAGGACTATGTATGTGACTGTTGGGTGTATTTTTTTTTAGAATATAGAGCTAAAAGTTTATATCGTGCTGATAACCGAGTCACATGGGTTTAACAGTATAATTCGTCATTCGCCTAGATATCGCAGAAGTCAATTTTAATTAAGAAAAAAACCATTGACTGTTAAATAAATCAATGATAATATATTTAACTTTTCCAAGGCTTGTAAAAGATACAAAGCAGAATAATATTATTAAGCCGTACATGTATTTTGTTATTGTCCTAAATTACATACATTTTTGGTACGTGTCTTACAAATAAGCGTTTTACAGTATACAATGGACGGATAAATGTCTTTTACGGTAATAAAAACATAAAAATAAAATGTAAATATGTAAAAAATATAAACCTTTGTACATTAATTACAGATGAGATTAAAAATGGACGGCTCTTACACACAAAATTAATAAGCAATCCCAATCCCTATCTAAGGATCGATCCGGAAAATAGACCAATCAGAACACATCAAATGTGAGCGTGTCGGCAATACCTTGAGCCCATTGGTTTATTTTCGCGATCGATCTTTAGATAGAAACGAAGATCGTTTATTAACATCGGCCAATAATCTATAGGAAATAAGAAATAGGGAATGTCGTATACCCAAATATATATATATAAGTTTTATCTAACTGAGTTTATGATATGGGTATTGTTTAAGAATTTAATAGTACAAAAAAGTTGCCATTGCTGTGAAAATTAAAAGAAATTGACATACCCAGCAACTTGTAATTTTGAACATAAAATACCAGAAATTTATCGCATTTTATTCTAGTGTTCGTTTTATCATACTATTGTCTTTTGTCATTATTTAAGTACAAACTTTGTCAATTTGAAATTCATTTGTTTAAGATTCATATTTACGCATATGGCCACATATTTTTGAAATATAATTCATCCAATTTTAAAAACGTTACAAATACATAAGTACGTCTAAAAGTATAATATTAAATATAGCTGTCAATATAAGATTTGTAATTGCAAAACACAAAATTATTTCCTTCATCAAGCATTGTAAAAAAATGGTATATAATTTATTTAATTCCTTAATCAATACATGTTTCCCATAATATATTAGATGTATTAATTTAGTATTCTTTAATACCGCAACGTTTTAGTAAAATCCTCATTTTTTAATTCTAATTTGTCTAAGATTCAAAAGACATTATTTTTGTTGCTTTTTACATAGCTCAAACATTCTGCAAAATCATTAAATCGTTAACTTAACTATAATTACCCTATAGGGAAGTGGAATAAGGAAAACTAAAGGTGTTTATTTCATTATATAAAAACGTGGAATCTTTTAAATTTTTCAAATTTGCACACATCGCCGGCATAATGATATCAAATGGTTTAGCACTTGGAAACTATTATATTTTACAATGCCTGACAATTACATAAAATAAATATGTGCCTGTTGTCATAAATGATTTTCAGTCTTGTGTTATTTTATACATTAATACAGATTGCAGAACTATTTCATGTGTATACGTGAAGGGCTTAAGAAGAACGCTAATAATTACGGAATGAGAATAGTCATATTCAAATTATTTGTTCTTAACAAACGCGCAATGTTAAACGTACTAAATATAATCAAACATTATCTAACACTCGTGTTAACTGACTTTTTTTAGTAAAATTCGTTCCATTGCCTTTTCAAAAACTATTTTGATTAATTTTTATAAATATTATATATTTTCTAAAATGCCCGAAGGGTGCAAAAATGTCGATGAATCCTAATATTTTTCGAGTAACATACTAACCGTAATTATATATCTTGTCTTTGATTTGAAAGCCTTGTCCTTAAACTCCACATAGTATACCATTGAAATAAGCATGCGCACATCATTACAAGTGTAAATCGGAAATGCACGATTGTGTACAATCATATTATCCTTAACAGTTAAATATACATAGCAAAATAGTTACTTATTTTATTTTATTATTATTGCAATGAATGGCGAGACGAGCATGCCATTTGCCTGGTTGTGAGCGATACGACCGCTCATGGCTAGTAGAAAACCAAACAACACCATGAATTAGAAAGCATTGCTTGGCATTCCACTACGCTCGTCATTCTGAGACATAACATGTTAAATCTCAATATGTCCAGTAGTATGATAATATATATCCACTATCGCAGAGGCTGAGAGAGTGGTTAAGGCACTTAAATATGGACGGTTTATACAAATAAAATAGACATATAAAATTGATTTAAAAATAAGACCCTGATATCATGATACTTGCGAAATAATATTCGTTTTTAGAAAAGTGAACACCATGTGTATAATTAGGTATATTCTTGTAACTGATTTTTTTTTCATCAGTAAAATATTTTGCATAGTACTAATCCATCAACTTATTTGTCTTTCTTTGTGAATGAATATCTTTTAAAAAGGTTACATTTATTTTACAATATACTGAAAATAATCATTAAACACATACATTTACAGGTAAATAATTAATTGCATAGTATAAGAGTGAATAATAAAAAATTCTTGAATATTATTACATCAAAATCAACTCAAATCAAATCAAATGAAATATTGCAAAAAAACTATTATAATAACGTAATAACGTAAATATTAAAAACGTACATGTATTTAAGAGGGCATCATTAAATGCTTTTATATATTTATACCTGTAATATTATCAATTATCAAAATGAGAGTAGAGAGAATTTAAACTTTCCTTTTCTTACTACTAAAACATTGCATTACAGTCAAACAAAAAAGTATCTTAAAATATTTTGTATTACAAAAAACTGCTTAAAATTATATTAATGTGTCTTTAAATGCACCTGTATAGTAAAAACGTAGGAAATATTTGTGATAAATGCACAAATAAGGAAAAACAAAAACATTATATCTAAATAAGTCTTCAGATCTTACAAATTCAATTAATTGAAATTCATTTAATTATTGTCAATTATATTATAATAGCTGAAAGAGCTGCCGATTTATTAAAAAAAACGTTGTGAGCTAAATGGTCTACTCAAAAGACCATTTAAAAAAATGAGATTCAATAATTATATCATCAGAGGTGAATTTCTTATGAATATTTATGAGATAACTGGTCGGTCTACTGCTGGTCTACTGAAAAGACCGGGCTTATAACGCTTAAAGAACACACTAGTGATAAAATTGATTCGCTTTACACTACTCAATCATAATTTCGAAGTGAACAAGTCCTAACCTTTCTTTCCTGCTGTATTCTATGTTCAGCGCCCAAGCGCGACATTCAACGTTGATTATGATTCCAGCTGAAAATAAAACAAGGCATAATATTGTCAAATAATAAAAAAAAGTATATTATGCTTTATCTCGTTTGTCATTTGACAAAAATGAATCTTTTTGTCTGTTACTAATTTATGAGAAGAAAAATTATAATAAGTTAAAACTGACAAGACATTCTTAATTTCGATCATCTTTCACAATCAAAAGTCCATTATTATAAGCGTTTATAACCAGTGAATCATGAGGGCCCAAGCTAAGTCTTCAAACCGTCAAATATGTTTTTTAAATAAAAAAAAACCCGGGATTTGAAATACATATGCATAAAATTCATATTGCAGGAGGAAAACATTTACAGAAAGAGAATAGCTAGCAAAATAATACATGACTTACTCTTAGGTTTCTCCAAGTGTATAGCGACTAGCGGACTCAAGTACCCCTCTGCGTTCTCGTAGGGGTAGAAGTAGCCAGGGAAGCCGGGGTACGGGAAGTACTTGATGGGCCCTATCATCTCCTTGTCGGCCGGAGTCTCACCTTGACACGACACCCACACGGAATTGGCCTTAAATAAAAATATTACGATATATTTATTAGACAATAGCCACTTAACATTTTAACAAGTCTATTTATTAAGGGTTCCAAAGATAATACAGTCATTATTTTCATTTTATTTTATTTCATTTGGAATTATAATTACATCACACCATCGACATTGAGAGGAGCTTTTGAGATTATAAATCATGAAATTACTGTCTATCTTTGATTTTAGATATTCTGTAAAACCAAATTGGCCATAGTTTATAGTCTCTTATCAATAGTTATTTAATATTTTGTATTATAGGTCTCCAACTATCTAGAGAGCCGGGGCATGAAGTGAGGGGAGGTGTGCAGTGACAGCTATCATGCAAAGACCAAGAGAGATAGAGAATTTACGATTTTCATGTAATACAACGCTTGGTGTTGCACGACTAAAACCATTACCCAATATTAGGGGAGATCTCGAAGTAATATTAAAAAAAAAACGTTAATTGTTTACTAGGTAGATTTTGGTGGCGGTTCCGCCCACGTACTTGAAACTGATAACTCGGTAAAAGTGTATTTCTAAATATGAGATTTTCGACGAAGATACCTCAACACCTCCCTATTAATATTTAATTATATTGTATTGTATATTATAAAAAAAAACAAGGCAAAATTTAGGTGTTTACTGTTGGCAACAATAATAATACGTAAATATATGATATTTATTGCAGGATTTTTTTATATTCAATTTATCACGAATACCACGGGTTGGAATTGGGCCGATACAAACAAAAATACCAATAGCATGCTTTCTCTAAGTAAAATAATTAATCAAAATACTCGTAAATTCGAATGAAAAGGAAGTTCTGTATTATTTTGCAGGCTGATGCTTTTATAATAATTTAATCTTTGATGTTGTTGCTGATATAAATACATATCCACATTATACACTTCACTTGATATTATTATACCTTTAAATACTTAAAACATGCGAAAATAAAATAATTCATTTACGACGATGTGTCAAACGTCATGATTGTTTACAAAATATTTTGCAACGACGTCGCACTGACATCACACGAACACGAAGGATGGACATAGCGATATTTTTATCATAAAGAGATGCTCTCTATCTTTTTCCACTGTGTTGATTTATACGTCTGCGTGTGGAAACAAAACATTTACCGGGCTATTGACAGTTCCCCTGCACGGTGCAGACCTGGAATGTAAGGCCCTCTAGATAGTTGGAGGGCTATAGAAATAATTTTTATTCCAGGCCAACTTACATAATCTCTGTTGTAGGCGGTCATGTTCTTGATTTGGTGTTGCACGTCGACCGGCATGTCGTAGGGGAGGTGCTCCGTATCGTTGAAGAACTCAGGACGCCAGCCGTATATCCTGAAATATCAATTGACATTTGTACTAAACCATCAGCATTTTTTCCTAGTCAATTACTAAGCACTTTAACGGCGAAGGATAAAATCCTGAGGAAACCTGCATAACATGGAGATTTACAAAAATGACTGTGCTACATGAAGTCTGCCTACCGCACTGAGCCAGCGTGGTAAACTATGGTTTTTTCTAGAGCCTATATTTTGTCCCACTGCTGGGCAAAGGCCACCCTTTTATTTCTCCACTTGACCCTGTCCTCGACGAGCTCTTGCCTTGTGGCTCGAATACATTCAACTCGTCTTTCCACCTCATCTTTGGTCTTCCGCATTTTCTCCGGCCATTGGCGGGGATCCAGCTAGTAGCCATGCTGTCTAAGCGCTTTTAATCTTAGAGGAAGCCCGCGCCCGTGCACAGGGATGTATATGGTATGAATTATAATTAGTCTTTCAGCATAGGATTCCAATCAATTTAGAGTTACATTTAGAGTACTTAGGTTAGTCCACCACGCTACCCTCTTGCGGGTTGGTGGATTTCAACTACCCCAGAAATGAATGTAAAGCCGCGTATCCACATTGCGAGGCCGCTCGAGAGGCTGCTCGCTAGTTTGCTCGTTTGAGCAGTATGTCGAAAGGCAGGCTCGCGGTCTGCTCGTCCTGACTGTGTAGACGCTAAACGAGTGTACCGCGAGGCTGCTCCTGGGCACACTACTCAAACGAGCAAACTCACGAGTAGCCTCGCAATGTCGATACGCGGCTTAAAGATATCTGTGGTGTGTAGGCTTCCTCACGATGTTTTCCTTCTTTAGTAAAGTGAGTTGTAATTCAGCTGACACACATGACACCAAAATAACTGAGGTGTGCGCTGTTTTTCGAACCCGCGGCCACAGTCTCGGCATATCATATTTGCCCGTACGCCAACACGCACTTTGTAGCATGATTAAAACAGTAAAGAATATCTTTCAACAGAAGTTTCAGCTGATCTATCAATAGCTGAGATGGAGTTTAAGATCTTAGTCTTAAATTGCTCAATGATTTAACTAGCCACTCTTCAATTTAAGTACATATTACATTATCATATATAAAAGTCAAAGTTTAATTCAGTTATCAGCGAAGTAAAAAAATATCTTTAATTTGACAAATTTAACAAATGACGATAATACTAATTAGCAGTTTGTTTAATCAATAGTAAAAATATGGTACACATGTAATTTCAAGATATACCCAATTGCTGATAAAAGTAACCGAATTGTTCATTGACCTCTATTTGAATAGTATGCTACCACGCTTTACATTTTTGGCCTCAGAGAATATTTATAAGAGACAATATAATATTAAACATTGGTCATTGTTTAGAAAGTAGACTTAATTCACTTTTATTCTTTTCGTAATTTTCGTAAAATATTCTTTTCGTATATCATAAATCCGGCAAACCAGCAAACAGATCACCTGATGGAAAGGATCACTGCCGCCCGCGAACATCAACAACCCTTGGATGATAGATGTGTTGCCGGCCCATCAAACCAAGGGAACGAGGTGTTGGGTATCCAGCAATCTCAATAACCGAAACGCGCCAGCAAAGCTGTGGGTTCACGTCGATCTCCTGTGAGACTGTGGTACCGTCCCGGACGAGCCTGCCCATTCATACCGAGTCATGAGTCACTGACAACAGTGTAGCTTGACAACTTTTAAATCTCTACTACATTATGATGAAGTATATCTGCAAATCAGCTAGTCTTCTTTTGACACTTCCTTCATTTGGTTTCATTGAATACCACTCCGATAAACTAAATTTTAGTAAAATTGCGCTCTACACAGCGTTACATAGTATCAAAATGACAACTTCTCGAACGAAATTCTAAATTTCAGTAAAATGATGTGCTAAGTATAGACTAGTGAAAAAAATAATGTAAGGAACTCACTTGTTCAACTTAAGGAAGATGCATGGCGAGGACTTGTGGAATGAGAAGTGGTTCTCCTCGATGCAGGGGTCCCAGCCGCGGATGTCCACGTCGCACACCTTGCCCGGCGGCGGCGGGTTCTTGAAGTCGCAGTTGAAGATGTTCTGCCCCGCGCCTGCAGTCTGACCCTTCTTCTTGTATACTGCAACGATAAATATATCTGTCAATTATGGAGCTATTTGTCAGAAGTAGCGTATGGAAACCTTTTCTAACAGCATAGGGATTAGGTAATCTAATCCCAGCACATTTAATTTCAACGTTTTTTTATTCCGTAGGTTCGAAAAACGAGTCAACAAATCACCTGATAATAAGCGAATACCGCCAAAGAAAATCTAAAAACACTTTGGTTTTGGACAAAAGGACGAAAGGCGAAAATACGACAGCGAACACATTGGTATACGTGCCAAACCTATGCAATCAAAACAAATAGCCCCCAGGGTTATTCTCAGTATTACCTGACAAAAAGTCGATCAACTGCAGCTCCCAATACTTGTAGCTCTCATATTCCGTGCCTTTATACCAAATGAGGGTGCTCCTAACATCAGCGGGTAGCGGCCTGAAGCCCAGACCTGGGCTGGTGCCGATGAGGCTGTACTCCTGCTGCAGACGAGGTACGCGAGGGTTGATGAACTGCTGCTTGAACGTCACTGCGCATATGGAGAACAGAGCCACCAGCGCGGAATAGAATATCACGTAGAATAACAGAATCTTGCCTGGAATCAAATTGAGATACTATTAGCCTCTGCTGAATCTTCAGGATACAGTTCGATACCACGATTCTGATGCTCATGATAAAAGACATGTATATTAACGTGGGTTTGGGACTATACACAGGTTTTTATGGACATCCTTTTATTTGCTTCGTCTGTATGTATGAATGTATGTAATGGAATCTTTGAAGTAGATTTTCAAGCACTTCAAAACGTCGAATTGATTTGAAATTATTTATCAAGGATCGATGACAATACAATAATTAAGAAAGTTTTTGACATTATCTTTACCTTCAACATTTACAGGTTTTGACAAAAAATTCAAGTGGGTAATTATCAGGCAGCTGCCCACCTTAGATATCATATCCATTTTTTTTTTATAATTAATGAATAATAGATTTTCCTACGCTATGAGCCAAGCTTCTTGAGGCTAATGATGATGATAACCAGGCCATATTTTTTTAGACTGTAGAACTTGGCCATCTTTTTTATCAAGTACATGCTAAGTTCTTTCATCAATCTGTTTAATCTATAGAGAAATCTTAATAAGATTGTATATCCTATTAGCAGACAAATACTTTGAGTCAATAGCCGATTTTCATATGGCTTCTGGCTGGATTAGTACAGATTGAGCCACTTACAGTGAATTAATTACTCAGCTAAATTAATAGCTTCAATGTCACCTTCCTTATAGTTACTAACTCAATTAAGCAGTTTATTTGGAAAAACAATGGATGGATTTTTTTTATCTTCGGATATTTGTGAATATCATATTTGATTTAATGGCAACTTTAACACACTATAAGAATAAATAAGCACCAAGTGATACATACAAAAATGCATTTCATGTGATTATCGCATATGATCCTTTTGATCCATACATATTAAAGGACTAGCTTCTGCCCGCAAACGGCTTCATCAGCGTGATTAAATTTCTTTAAAATTAACTTTATTTGGAAACACAGACAAACTGACAGAAATTCTAAAAACCATTGTTTTAGGTTCTATAACGTTAATACAGACCCCCTATATTCGCTTTTCTCATTTATTTTCCATGCACAGACATTGATTGGTTACAAATTTATTAATTAAATTTGTATGTATAAATAAGATCTGATTTTTTAATGGCCAAACTTAAAAATTAGGTTATTTATCAAATAATTTATAATTTTACAAAAAAAGAATTACCATTACAACTACACTTATCTTTGATCTGCTGAATGAAGATTGGCCACCATCGGCAAAGCTCATAATAAATTGAATAAAATAATAATAAAAATAGTAAAATTACTTCTGATTAAAGACTCTGTACAACTTATCTAGTAAGTAGTAATTTCCTTTAGTAACAATTAGTTATAAAAATGAACACAACACAAAATCTTGCTTTGATTTAATGCTCCTTGTTAAAAAAATATTATATTGGAAACTTTCAGTTAATTGTTATTTAAAAGATTTTGTTGTGTTCAATTTGTTGTAAAACCATACTGCAATATTTTATATTCACATGTGAAATATATAATTATAGGTGTTTCTTATCTTTCTGTTGGTTCAGAATTCATTGATAGTTGCATTATTTGGTAGATATTCATAAGAATAAGTGCCGAACTTAAATCTAATCTATTTTATTGAAATAAACTTCAACTACATTTCTGCACATAAATGCATTAAATTTTTAACTAACCAGTTTAAACATGTTGTATGTAGTGTAAATATGAAATGTAAGTAAATTTTTGGTATTTTACGAAAATGTATAAATGCTACAAACAAAAGCCACGCCCTCAAACAACAATAAGAATTGAAAGGAATTTAAGGAACATTTATAAAAAGAACCGCTGATATTCGTCACACGTACATTGTTTTAGTTATTTTACAAGAAAATGATGAAAAAACGGTCACTCACCCCAGCTTTCAGGAGTTCGACCCAAAAACGTTCCAGTTTCGTCATTATAAAAATAATTCGAATATTTCCGCTTATAATTCCGATTCAATGGTTTCGTATCCATTTGAAATTCTTCTAGCCTTGGATTTTGACTCATGTTTTTGAATAAAAGGTATGTTTTCTAAAAAAATAATTAAACTAATACATCGACACAACCAACCGCTACCGCAACTTGAAATAACTAGAGTTGTCCAAGTGTTTATTACTTACAATGAAAGTTCAGGACAATGTTTAAAATCGATTAGTTTTAAACATCGTTACCCATGTTAATGTTTTATTAATTTTAGAATCATTGAAAAGTAAAATATTTTTATGCATTCTATTTTAACTTTACATTGATCATAGTGGCCTTATTTGTGTTACAGATTGATGATGAAATGAAGTTTTGTAAATCCATGTTTTGTAAGATTTATTGCGTAGAATTGAATGGCATTTATTTTGACGTTTCCTACTTTTCTATAGTTTTCTTGAAATTCTTGAGGAACACTGACATTTGGGTTTTGAGTTTTGACCATTTGTCAATAATCCAGTTCATGCTCTTGTTACCTTGTTATTCGTAAATAAGCACGCTATAAGGGATTTGAAGTTATTATAAACAGGTGCAACAACCTAAAAATGGCATCATTACATAAAATCATTGTTATAGTTGGATTTATATCGTTATTTCACTCGGCATTCTCAGCAGCGCAGCGTAAGTATAAATTTTCAAATATTTTTGTTATTTTTTTGTTGGCCCCCATAACCGTAACGTATTCTGTTTCAGATCGATCGTACCTTCGAATAACATCGCAAGAATTCACAACATTACCTTTGGATGTAAGTTTATACAACAAACAAAACATATCTAACCAAAAAGTTCGTATGCCTAATTGATATTTCCTTTCAGATTGTGTTGCAAGCTGTAGTCAGCATGTTTGCTGTAATGTGGGGTGTGTTGAATGTGGCGGGAAACCTTAGAGAAATACCTGCTGCAGCAGAACTTAATCAAGTTAAATGGGAAACACAGCAAAATTTGCCTGCCTTCTACATCTTCAATCACAGAGGGAAAGCCCTTGCCTACAATTATGTACCAAGCTCAGGGAAAGCAGAACTAGAAAATGTAGAATAGTTATTATAAGTATTCTATAATCTTAACTTTTATTATAGGTCAAATATCACTATGGAAATCTTTATTTATTTAATGTTGAATGGGTGTTTGGTTCACATTTGGAATATAGTGATATCCTAAATATGTCTTAATTATTTTCTTGACACAATACCATAATATTGTGTGACTGTAGCTGAAACATATTATGTGTTAAATTAAAACACAATAGATGTGATAGGAACAGACAAGTCAGTCAGTGGCTCAGTCAATGTTGATCAACCATACCATCTTAAATGTTCTTGAACATATTCACTGTGGCTCAGTGTGCATGTGTATGGAAATCATTCATATTGTGTTATAGAAGTAGGAAAACAATTTGACCAATTGTTTGAAACACAATCTATTATATTAAAATTGTTAAGACAGTAAATTCTGAAACCTTGACTACAGCTGACATTTTTCACATACTATTCACACTTGAACCATTGTGGTGGATACTTTGGCTCTATCAAAGAATGACAATTCTTGTAAACAGGAATAAAGATTTAAAAATCAATATGTTGATAAATAAATTACACATAATTACTTATTTATAATGTTTAATAGACAACACAAAAATCAAAGTAACAATATGTATACAACATGTTTACTTTATGGGATTCATAGTTCTATTTACTAGTCAAAATATTTTGTTTCTTAGCCTATTTATACAGAATTCATACTAATGTTTTAAGTCAAAATAGGTAAAATTTCCAAAATGTAAAGAGTACTTAATTCACATAGGTATTACTGAAACATAATTAATATGTTTATTCCATTCAAGGAATATGAGGCACGGAAAAAGTAGACATTGAAATGTATGCTAATTGTTGCATAACATCCGGGGATGCATCAATATCACTTTATAAAAGGATTCTTAGGCATAACTTTCCATTATGCACAACTAAACTTTTATATTATGTAAACAGATTATACATAAAATTACTTTTATTTTATAAAACATCTCATAACCTAAGTTACATTCTAGCTTAAAGTAAATCTTATAGTTAATAGCAAGTCACTGAAACCCTTGTGAAGTGCCGGGATTCATAATTCTATGTATGCACTGTCACACACATATGTCTCTGTAGGTTATCTTCCTCCACGACCACCTCTGAAGCCGCCGCGGCCGCCACCGCCTCCTCGGTTGAAGCCTCCTCGACCACCGCCGCCTCCCCTACCGAATCCACCCCCACCTCCCCTGCCGAATCCACCACCACCTCCTCGGCCAAATCCACCGCCACCGCCTCGTCCTCCTCCGCCGCGACCACCCCGACCTCCCCTACCGCCACCACCACGCTTCGCGCCAGGAGGCTGCGGCAAGAACCGCTTCAACGGCAACAGTTTCGCGGGATCAATGTAAAATTGCTGACCCTCTTTGAAACTTTTGGCTTTGATGTTCTCCCCGAGCTTCACGGATACGTAGTAGTCGCGCAGGTTGCCGAATATCTCGTCAATCTTGCCGATTTGTTCCTTGTTCTCTAAGAAGATGGGAGCGTTGAAGTATGGTACGTCTTCAATGTCTACCTTGCAGACTAGGTCGTCTTGTACCGTCCAGCCGTAGTGACCCAGATGTATCACTGATTCTGGAGGACCTTGCTCCTGGTATTGTCGAAAGCCGCCGCCGCCGCCACCGCGGCCTCTGCCACCGCCGAATCCACCACGACCCCGACCTCCAAAACCGCCGCCGCCGCCGCCGCGACCACCAAATCCTCCACGTCCGCCGCCGCCACCACCTCCTCTACCGCGAAAGGACATTTTATCTTAAAATTGAAAAGGAAACTTTAAATAAATAACCTTTAAAAAACGCGTGTTTGAAGACACGCTTATTTGACAGTTGTTATAAATGTTGCCCGTGTATAAATTATGTAAACTATAAAGTTACCTACAATGAAAATACTATCTTTGTACATAAATACTCCATTTTTTTTATATATTTTCCCTAGTTTTGTTATTGATATTTTGATTAAATATATGAATAGTTTATTATTTAGCTAAACCCTGCTCTATTATTATTAATTGGAAAATTAATAAACTGTTATTTTAATATATACACCACACCACGGAACAGCCGCTTGTTTGTCAAAACTCAAACTGTCATTATGAATTTTTCATCTTTTGAAAATAGGATTATTTATTGTTCACCGTATTTGTTAAGTTTATAGTTGGTGCAAACATAACGAATTATCAGTGAATATACATTTTAGTGCGCGCTAATTGTGTGTATCTCAGTACATTGAGTACGGTTAAGAGTTGTTGTGATATATACTTACATTAACGGGAGTCGTAACAGGTGAATACCTATGGCGACCCGAGACGACGAAATTAAAGATCTTAAAGAGAAAAACAATGAGTTGGTGCAAAAAGTGCAGTATTGGAAGATGACGGCGGGGCAGCGCGAGAACGAGAAACTCGCGCTCATGAAGGAAATCAATGAATTGAGACTTAAACTTAGCGTAAGTATAAATCGACGATTACATTGCCACAGAAGCAAATAGTGGTAATTTCTAACGTATGCGTAAATTAACATCAATACAATGATACGACAGTGAAGCTAAAATTGATTTATATGGAATTGTAGTACTTCCCCATGTGACATTTTTATTAAAGGTATATTTTGTGTAGATCAATCTCTACAATCTATTCTACACTGCTTGTTTATAATAATTTTCAATGAAATCCATAGTGGAATAATACTCATAAGCATAGATTTAGTGTAATGTAGATTTGCAATCGAATATTTTTTTCACCATGACACAGACATATCAAAGTTGATCAATGAATAATCAAAAATTGCTTTTATGAAGAATTTAGTTAATTTCTTGAAAATAGGCTTACATTGATTTAATTAAGTATGCAGTTATTTAGTTAATCTATTTTTTTTAATGCTATCCCATTGTTTCATTGCTTTAAATCTTTCATGATCATGGGGCGAAGTTACAAAATGTAAAAATTTAACCATATCTGTGATAAAATCTGTAAAATTAGTTTTGTTTCAAACTGTTCAGATTTTAAAATACCATCTTCACAGAGACTCAGAAGCACAGGAGGCGTACAAGCACGTAATTTTGAAGCAGCTATACAAGCAACAAGTGAAAAGGCATTAGCACACTTAGTTCGTGCTTCCGGTGAAATCGCACACACTATAGAGCTCTCCAAGAGTTACATGAGAGATAGACAAGAGTTAGATGCATCGTCACCACGATGGAGTGCAATTAGTGGCACTCCCAGTACTGAGAAGACTGATAGAGTGCATCGGGTGCCACCGATGATGATAGGAGGACAGAGTATACAGCCTGTGGTTGCTCTCAGCCGGACTCTGTTTAATACTAATAGTGCACGTAAGTTAAAAGACTTTTATTTTTCGGCACTACAGGGTAACATTTGATTTCTATACATGATGGCGACTGCAGTGCTATAAAGATTCGATAATGCGAAAATACCAGTGGTGAATTATTTTTATAATTAATTGATTTTAAGCTCATGTATAAATTTTTTTGTTACCTATTAATTTTGCTATTAATTTATATCTTGTACAATTTTTTGTCGTTGATTACTTTCATACATGGTTGCTACAATAAAAACAAGCAAAACAAACTACAAAAAAAATATTACCGTAACATTTTTTATTCTCAGGGCCAGCATCAAGAACTCCAAATCAGAACCGCAATTTGACTCAGAGGGCAATGCCCATGCATATGTTACAAGGTATTACTAATTCTTATTATAGTTTACGTATCTCAATCAGAGAGACAATAGTGGTTTGATTCCTCTCAGATTCAATCGGGCATAGTTTAATGGATGCTTTAAGCAGCAGACCAGGCTCTGTGGCGTACCATGGCTATGTCCATCAGTGGGCTGCAACGGGCTGATGATAGTGATAGTTAAATCATACATACATACATACATATATAAACTCACGCCTTTATCCCAGAAGGGGTAGGCAGAGGTAGCCACCAGGACACCCACATTTCGTTTTGTATATTCCGTCCCATTATGTGATAAGGACCGAACATATCGCCATATCGGGCACAAATTTCTGACTCCGGGCTGATAATGAATAGAAAAATCCAATATCACATTGCCCGACCCGGGATTCGAACCCTAGACTTCAGCTTTGTAGTCGTAACGCAGTACAACTCTCTCTTGTTAGAAAGAAAACTTGTTTATTTCTTCACAACACTTCTTTCACAACAACAGTGAAAAATTATAACTTATTTAAATACTTAACAATAATGCTATACTATAAAAATAAACGATTGCCTATACTTGTTTTTAGATGTGTACATACCGTTGACGCGGGTAGACGCGGGCGACAGACTCTTGAACAACTCGGGGGCGGACTCGGACGCGCAGGACGCGGACAACAGCGCCGAGGACTTGGGACTTGAAGGTATAGTACAAATTATCATCATGGGCGGCGGTGATCACTTACCATGAAGTGAACAGTGTGCTCGTTTGCTCAATCGTGTGACCACGAAAGCTGCAGTGGCGAAGGGTGACTTTTTTCAAAAGGGAAGCCGATACTTCTGGTGACTAGTTTTATTAAATTAACAAGTACTCATACTTATATTTTTACTCCGTTATGTACGTAAGATATTGAGCGACATATTTGCTTAGTAATACTTACTATATTTTCATACAACACTTGCACGGAATAGCACTGTGCCCGTTAGGTGCTTTTTTTAACGTTTTTAAAGTAAATTTCGATTCAATGCAAAAGACAACATAAGCCTGTTTTGAAATTGATCGGCAAAAAAATTTCAAACGTTCCTTATATATAAAAAAAAGATGAAGAGATTGATGGAAGTGGACGAAAGTAAAACGATGCCAGTATAGAGCTAACTGGAGATCTATCGAATCTGGCAACCCTCATGGGATGCAGGCGTGGGTTATGTTTGTATGTCCTATTTTGAATCAACGCTAACAAAAATACGGCATTACAATATTTATTAAATGATTAAAACTTGTCAGTTGCCGTTCTTTCTCTGGTACTTAAATGTATTATCAAATTTAATATAATTTCCAGTGCGTTTTTTAATTACGTAAATGCAGCATTTTTAAAATTACCTCATAATAATGCAATTCATGAGATAAAACGATACATACGACATTATCAAGTTTCATTCATCATTAAAGTTTTGCTAAATAGATAGATCTGTTTGCACTTCGAAACCAGTAAAATTTCATAAAATACCCACTAATTATATACAAACCTAAAAATAGACACCGCATTATACATATACACTGAAACAACACAGTAGTAAATAATATTTTCTAATTATAAACACGAAATAAAAGAGGCGCGAACTGGCAAATTACTTTATAAGCCGTAGGCCCACCGGCATATTCACAAGCGAATACCGTCGTATTTCTACAAATAAATTTAGACCTTAAAAGCTATAGGTTTTAAGGTGCAATTTTGCATGCAGTTCTGAGCAACAAACGTGTAACAGAGATGGCAAATAATGCGTTGGAAATGAGCGCGAGAGCAACGGGAACTCGTGCTGTGTCCTTGTAGCCTGACGTGACGTCATCGGGATCTAGGCGGCCGCGTGTATCGTATGCATGTACTTAGGTTGAACATCGTGCAATGCATTTGTCGTTGTGTTATTAATTGATCGATAATATTTTGTTTATTAATATCGAATAACATTTGTTTATTGTTTATATTTATTTTAATATTGTTTATTATTTGATTATTTTCTTCATATAACTTGTTTAAAAAAAATTAAATAATTAATAATTTCCTTTAAATTATAAGGCGTGCTGCTAGGAATCGGCTTGTAAGAACCCTTCGCCACTGGAAAGCTGTAAAGTAATCGAAGTTACATTAAAAAAAAAAAAAAAAATCTAAATCTGCGATTAAATCCGTAAAATTAGTTTTATTTTAATGTGTAATATTAATGTAAATGTAAGAAACCATTATACTTTACATAGAACCTATGCTGACATTTAATTTTGCGATAAAATAAATTCACAATTGTTTTTGTCTTATGTTCATTTACGTACATACGTAATATGTATAGGATTGCCCTCAAATGATCATTGGACAGTGATAATAAACTTTGGAACTTAATCTCAAGTCATTTCAATTATAATTTTATATGTGGTTTCTTAATTTTTACACATTGAACAAACATTGTATGTGTATAATATATTGCTGCACGAAAGCTGTAAAGCAATCGAAACGTGTCGGGAAGTTAAAAAATGTAAAAATTAAACCAAATCGCGATAAAATCCTTAAAAAAAATAGTTTTATATCAATGTGTAACATTCGAGTAAATCTAAGAACCCACTATAATATATTATTTTCTTTAATTTTACAGATAGCGGGGAACGAATGGACGATTCGCAAGAAGCGTCGGGAAGCGAAGATTTCGAGGCTTCGTAAGTATAAATCGACATTCTCTGGTACATTAAATAAACCCGTATTCTATCTACTATATTTCACTGGGGTTCGTGGAATATAATAACAGGTACATGTGAAATTAACCTCAAAAATCAATAAAACACGTTTTTCAACAGGAGGCGGTTGGATGCAGTGGCGGAAGACATAGAGCCGGAGGATGAAGTACAAACCCCACCGAGGTAAAATACTCTCGAGTTTAACAACTAGATAGATATAAAAAAATTCAGTGCATATTTTGATAAGACTAGTAATATCCAATCAGCTTTCTTCTTTTCAATATTAAAACGGACAAACAAGATATACTTTAAGTTTTCTTTAAATTAATAAAATGTCAAATATTTGGGTCCAAGAATCGACAAAGTTATGGTTTTTCATTCACGGCCTTATTCATAGACAGTTTGGAAACATATTTTAGTTAATGATTTGTCCTTTTCGAACGACTTTTGAATTCAGTTTGAGCGAAGAAAACAAAACAATATATAACTAAATAGGTTTTAAAACTGTCTGAATAGGGCTGTTAGAGTTTAATTATTATTTAATGGCTTATTATTTTTGATAAAATATAAATGCATGTAATGATAATGTAATTTTCAGAAAGATTGATAATCCACTGGAGGGTCCCAGTTGGTTGTTAGACTCACCAGAAGCAGCCAGGGTAAGAATCCAAATATTTTGACAATTTGTATTAAAATGTAGTAATTTAAACAATTAAGATTTTAGCTTGCGTTTGTTACCATTGCTAATAAATTTATTATATTTAAATATTTATTTACTTATTATGTTTATAATTACAGTCAGTAAGAGGCAAACCCCGTGTGAATCTGGAGCCGGACTCCACGACAGAAGTAGAGGAGTGCACGTCACCACACACGCAACCTTTGGAGGCGCAGGTAACCATTGTTATCTCCATATTTGATAGCCTCCGTGGCGCAGTTGGTTAGACGCCGGCTGTGAAACGAGAGGCCGCGAGTTCGATCTAGCACCGGGACAAATGTTTGTGTGTACAAAGTACAAACGCATACAATCTAGGTATTAACATATTCTTGACCCCACATGATCGAGTCTTGTGTCGTGTATCAAAAAACTAAGAGAGATTGTGGTTCACACAAACATTTGTCTCGGTGCTGGATCGAACTCGCGGCCTGGCGTTTTACAGCCGGTGTCTATTCTACTGCGCCACGGAGGCTGTCCTTGCTTTGGTATTTAATGTATTTAATTTTCTCCAAAGTATTTTTATTGCAGTGAATGGCGAGACGAGCATGCCATTCGCCTGATGTTAAGCGATAAGATCGCTCATGAACAGTAGCAAAACCAAACAACATCATGAATTACAAAGCATTGCTTGGCATGCCACTCCGCTCGCCATCCTGAGACATAAGACGTTAAGTCTCATTATGTCTAGTAATTATTCTGGCTACAATGTCCTTCAAACCGGAACACAACAGTGCATTTACACTGCTGTTTGGAGAAATAGACATTGCAGTGGTACCTATCCAGGCGGCCTCTCATATATGAGAGACCTACCACCAGTAAAATAATGGTATAAGCTTTTTAAGCCAAACGCATAAAAATCTAGGAATTAATATATTTGGTTCATGTGTGTTTTTTTCGGGCGCAACGCGTGTGTGACGGTCACACACAACCTTGGTTTACATTACTTACCGTGGCAGCAGTGGCGTGCCTAGGGTTTTGGAGTAGGGCAAGCCGAATATTTTTTTACGTTTAATTAATATTATTTAACACAAAGTTACTAAGAACGAAGAAAATTAATTTATAATACGTCGGCAAACCTTCAACACAATCTTAAGATTAAAACAATTAATATAGATTACTTGTGAACATGCATCCGTAACTTTTCATTGCATTTCTATTGCCGTCACTATTCTGTGGTGCCGTGTTCGACTTCGAGGTTAACCGAAATTGCAGACAGAAATTATTATTAACGCATTCATGTTTAAATGTTTTTCTAAATTTAAAATAATAGATTGCCTTTTGAAAGGACCACCTAAATTAATGAAAATTTAATTAAAGCATTATAATCCAAACAATCTAACACACAAGACGTGTCATATAAAAACATATGAATCACGATTGTTTAATAGCTTTAAAGGGAGCATGTAGTAATAAAAGTACGTAGTTTATTAAACTGACCTGAAGAAATGTCTATTGTGATTTACCGCGACTTACTAAATGTACAAACCCGGCATAGGTTTCGCGCCGGTTTATTGTTCAATATAATTGAATGAATTTACCTTTTTACCGGCAATGAACGCTTTCACCATCGCACTCAAACCATCACAGAAAACAATACAACTCATAATAGTATCAAAAAGTTTAAATAACATAAAAAAACTAAACATTAACCTTAAACAAAACACATTCACAACTCATAAATCATAATACAAATGAAGTTAGTAGAAAAATGTGCTGTATTGCCAGTAAACGTGAAATAAACAATACAAAAGATACAATTTATTAAAAGAAATATTAAAACTTCATTATTTGTTCTAAAAAAAATATTAGAAATAATTTCTAAAAGGAACCAACTTAATTTAATAACAATAGATATATGTAATTGATTTAACAAATAATCACGTGACGACCATGCAACGCACGATGTTTTTACATCATCAAGGCCGAAGCCGGGCATTTCGTGTACAGTGAACAGCTATATAACATATCTATAGCTATACATTCGTAGCGATCGAGTAATATCATTTCCCCATACAGTTCATGCGTTGCTAGAAGCCCCGTAAAAGCACACGAGAGAGAAAAGGATAGATATATGTGCTGTGTGCTCCGTCTTTTCAAGTTCAGTATAGTTTTAATGAATGAATATTACGCGGCGCTTCGGCGCTGGCGTCTCATTGAATCGCGGCGCGGGAAATTCAAAAAATTTAAATGCTAGATGTTTTCTAATAAATGACTGTTGTATTGAATGTAATAGTTTGTATTCAATATGGAGTAAATACGTATTATGTAGGGCAAGCCGGGCTTTTGGGCTTGTATGGAAGTACCGCCACTACGTGGCAGGTGTGCGGATGATGTATTCTCTGACTGGCAACAACCCCTTTATATTGAATGTATTCTACATAGAGTATGTAAGTGAAGTGACGTGTCCCCAGGCGGGCGTGTCGGCGTGTCCGCGCACGGAGTTCACGCCCACGGTGCGGCGCCGCAAGCGCGTGTGCTCGCCACTGTCGCCGCGCTCGCCGTGGAACCCGCCCGCCCGCAGGATCAGGTAATCAACTTAAACTACACCCTATATCCCTGTTTTATAAGGCAGCTTTTTCATTACAACGGAGATGAGTAGAATTGACTAATCATATTGGATACGTATGTCGTCATTATTATGTTTAGACTGTGTGATAGGTGGTTTTACACGGTTTTATAGTTTCGTTTTTTTTTGCTTCAGTAAAAACAACCTAGTTGCAGAAAGAAGGCCCGTACACTGCAGTGGGACGTATAAAGACTGAATTATGATTATTGTGGAGCAAATATCGTGAATAAAATCTGTGTGCGCTTATCATGTAACTGTAATTGCATAGGAGTGACAGAAATAGCGAAACTGTGCAGATCCATTATTTGTCTACATACATTGTTTTCCATGCTCGTCTAGGGTTCTGACAAATATGTCGTAAATATTAATATATTTAATCTAAAATTTTACAGCAACAGCGGTCGTGAACTGAAAGTGATGGTGGCGAAGATGCGGCTGAGCAGCGCCGAGAGCGAGTCGAGCGGCGCTTCGCCCCCCAAGCGCTCCGCCCTCGGCTCGCCCAACCACGTGTTCGCGCGGTTCGACGCACCCAGCCCTAATGGCGCTACCGATGCCGCGCTGTTGGTCTCGTAAGTTAAATATCTTGTGGGTTATAATATAGAAAGTAATATAGGAAGTGCGTCAAAAAGATGTTTAAAAAAATGGTTAAAATGATATCTAACAGGGTTGCCGGTATTGGACAATTCAAGGCCAATCTGATAGGAATTATTTATACTTGTCTCTAAATATTTTAAAAAGAATTGCAACAAAAACTACCCTACAAATACCACTACACATATAAAATGCACGACTTGATAGTTAAACCACGGATCCTCCCAATTATTAAACCTATAATATAATTGTCAAAATATCATTAACTTACAGGGAAGCCAATACCCCAGAACATCCTTTAGACAACTCAACCGAACAAATAAAACACCGACGGGACAGTCGCCTCGACCGCATCGAGAGAAACTCGACAGAACGCAGGCGTAACGACCATTCAGATCACGAGCGACCAAGACCCCATGACCAGGAGCGACCATCACGACCCCACGACCAGGAACGACCAGCAAAACCCCATGACAATGAGCGAAGGCGCCACGGCGACCATGGACGACCATCACGACCCCAGGACCATGAGCAAGGACCCCATGGTGACCATGAGAGGACAAGACCTCATGCTACCGACCATGAGCGGTCAATATCTCATTCCGGAGATCATGAACACAGACCTACTAGTATGGAGAGGTCACGGGCGGGTAGTGAGACTAGCTTGGTCAGCAGCGATGGTAGGGAAAGTGATGGAGACCCCACAAGAGATGGACGCACCAGGAGGCCTAGGAAGCCGGTCACGTATAAGGAGAAGCCGCTTAATAGGTAAGACATTATTTTTCAAAACTACACACATACTAAATCTCAATCTGCACAAGTGTCCAATCAAGCAAGCAATACATATCGAAGTCGTGAGCTAAATAATACTACGTAGATCATGGTAGAATAACCAAAGAATAATTTTTGTAACCAAATCAAACTATTCCATGAATGGAATAGTTCTAACTGGTATCAGTTAGAACTAAATAATAAAATCCAATTTTATCATAAATTGTATAGTTCTATAATAAATTTTAGTTTTTTAATCATGGTTTCTTAGAAATGAACATTTTGTAACATAAGATTTACATATGTCATAAGTCAATGGCAATTTAACCTGCAGTATTTGTTCTTTGTGATATAAACATATAATTTTATTTTCAGGAAGCTGAGAAGATGATCGTAGCAACAGGAATGTGCAAAACATATTTATGTAATTGGTAAAATGCTTGCATTGCTTGAGTTATGTTAACCAAAAGTTTAAAATTATTTATGACATTAATAGACAAACACAGCAACTAGAAAAATGTATGTTAAAAAATGATAAAATTATTCCATGACATATTGTTAACATTAATATAGAAAGTTGTACTTATATAGGCAGGTATGGTAATGAGTTTATACTCCCTGTTTTTGTTGTGGTTTAATGAACTAACAAATCCAATATGTGGATAATTCCCAAAATTATGCATTGTGTAAAAAAAGCTACAGTGACCAGGAATGCACTATTGTGAACAAATACAAGAAAAATACAATTGTTATTATAAAAGATGGATTAGACCTTTGACCTCCATTTATGCTGAAATGTGCAAATAATAAAAAAAAATTGTTTTATTCACCAATGATAGGTCTTGATCCATTAGGATTTTTTACACAATGTATTTAATTATGTTTAGTTGAAATTAAAGAGATTACATGTATTAATGTATATGCCGGGTATTGTGACCCAATCAAACTTCTAATGATATATTTTGCAGATACAATTAATTTATACTATAAAAACATTTAAATTATAATTCATATTTCATGTAATCCAATTATTATAAGTACTACATGATTACATTTTTTAGAATAATGGTTTGACCTACAAAATTTTTTGAATTTATTTTTTTAGCAAATAATTGCAGCAACTACCCACCGATCAAATTTAAAAAAACTGCTGCCAAGTGTTAAAACTTAGTCATTATACAAGGTGATCCGAATTAAACATGTTTTTTTCTCGTGCTATCAATACGAATATGTTGTTCAACTATTTATACAGGACGTTTGTTAATTGAAATGCACTTGAAACTGATTCTAATTATTCTAATTTGAAAATTACATTCATAAATTAGCTTTAATTAATGTGGGATTCCCTAATTCTTTCGTCAAATTCTGTTTTACCCAACTTGTTAGCGCATTAAAATTAGGTCAATTGTATGTTACCCTTTATAAGTATTATATTTAACTGCAATTAATAATCATATTTATATTATTCTGGACATGCAAAACCTGATCGAAAAAAAATATATTATCGTTGTGTTTTTATATGGCAACATCAGAATTAAATGGTTTTATAATTTTAAATTGTCTCGTTTCGTTCAGCCTGAATATCGGGGCGACATAATTAGTTTACAACAGATCCTTCCTTGGTAGCACAGTTGTACTACCGTACATTGGTAGCACAGTTGTACTATGGTATGGTTACGTTGAGGTCTTGGGTTCGAACCCGGGTCGGACAGTGATTTTGTATTTTTCTATCCAGGAATTCCTGTCCGATATGGCGACTGACTCGCCCCCTACCACATGGGATGGAACACACCTGGCGAAACGTGGGTGTCCTGGTAGCACCTCTGCCCCCTTTCTGGGACAAAGGCATATGTATGTAATTATGTTTTCCCGGTAGATACAGGCACGATCAGGTGTGTTGTAGTGCCTTTCTTGTGCCAGTATATAATAAAATATGTATATAGCCAGACGTCTTATATGCCAATGTAGGGTAAAATAATGAACAAACAGATTTGTACGTTAGCAAGGCAACATGGGTTCTAATAATCGTGTCAATTATGTGTAATAGTACCCAATTTTCCAATCCCCTCTAAAATACAGTTTTTTAGGTTTTATACTGAAGAGACTGGCTTGAAAAAAATATACGATCAAAATTAATAAACTATTTTTATCCCTACCGAAAGGTCGTTCCCGTTAATACGCCAATCGGGTTAAAGTTTTACTGACACGCCCACATTTTGCTTATTTTGATTGGTTTATTTCTGGTATTTGTGTTTAGGTAAGGATTAGAGTAGCTTATTAATTTTGGCCGTTAGTAACCAGTCTGAGCTCAATACGCATTTTAATCTTCTGTAAATGTTTAATTGATGAAGTTTTTATGATTGTGTGTGTGAATGAAGACGCCATTAAAATTATATTAGTAACAAGTACTTAATATAAAGATATAGACAAAATGCACTTTCGAATAGATATAGGTACTCATGTGACCAATTATGACAAATAAATAAATTTGTTTGTGGATCACATTTGCGATTAAGAGATTGAAACTGCGTCTTGTTTTGTTCAAATAACCTTGGAATGTGAAATTGTTGTCGCCAATGGGCACATTAAATACAATCGTGAATCGACTATAGACTGATTAGTGAATAGCGCTGAGTTAATTTGTTTACATTATACAGGTTGTAACGAGATCATTAAACCATAATTACACAGTATCTTTACATATATTCTATAATAGAGGGGGCAAACATGCATACGGTTCACCTGATGTAAGTGTTCACCGCCGCCCCTGAACATCTGCAACACCATGCATGGAGGCCTTGTTTTTAGATGGTCGCTAGGTCGTATTTGTCAGGAAATGCCGCTGTTGGCAATGAGTTCCACAGATGTTATTTTTACATACGGAAAAACTATTTTCATGTATTTATTTTAATTTGAACACGCAATGTAAAGCGTAATAAATCTTCAATGTAATGCGTTCCGATTGCTTCATTGCGTTATTATAATGAATAGTTTATTATTTTTTCATTGTATGTGATGTCGCGTTCTTGAAATTAGTAGTCGGTCTTCACAAGTCGTCTGATCTTCGTATTTAGGACTGGTATTCTTGCACCCCGTATAGTTGTGATAATTTCTCTTTCGGAATAAATATAATTCAAAGAATTCTATAAAAATGGCGTTTCCTAATGTATTTGAATGTTTTAATATACCTGACTGGCCGTGTAGACAAACGTACGATATTTGTATAATTTTAGCATTAAATAAACTCACTGTATGAGTTAGTACGCCAATCGCCTATTCGTTACATGTTATTAATTATAGAATGTTTAAATAAAGACTGCAATCATAATATTGTTTTATTACTTACCTTCAACAACTTCAAGGCTAGTGAAACTAGTATGCCATTGTCAGCTTAGTCGTCGAAGTGCCAGAAGGTGGCGAGCATTTGTAACTGTTTTCATCCAACACTTATTACTTTTGAAGTGAAACTTCTTTAGCACAAATTGTCATTATAAAATTCGATGAAAAAATAATCGACACCAAAAAAGTACACACAAGTACTAGGGTAACAGAGACAGTTTTGGTCAACCTATCAACAATATGCGCAATATTTTTCATAGCGCAGAAAATATTAGGGCGACAGAAAATGGAGGTTACTGTAGTTAGAGATTTCTACCCACAGTCCGAAGTCTAGACGAAATATTATACCTACCCGCAGTTGCATAGGACCCCTTTCCTATCTATGGGTACCCCTAACTAATAATATTAATTATTGACAATTATAGAGGTCACTCCGACCCACCTTTAACAGCAAAGCAATTTAATTTCACACATTTTCTTTTCTTTTCTTTCATTACCGTCGTATTTATAATCGATAAAACGAGAAACATCTTTGAAACGGAGTATATTCAGGGTAAAAATCAGGTATAAATTAGAAATCAGTTTAGAATCTGGAATATTTTTTATTGAATCGTTTAACAATAATATAACATTTAAATTGTAACTATCTAGGAAATATTCGCTAAGATAGAATAAGGAAGTAAATGGCAGATCTACTGTAATTCAATAATATTGGATATAAAACAAAGCAAAACAAAAATTTGAATAGATTTACTTGCAGTATAGCAGTCGCAATACAAGCGAAAGTGTTTTAAATATAAGTATTTTTTATTGTTTCTCCGTACATAATTCTTTTGGAAAATGTAATCTTATTACAAACACTCATTAGAAAGAGTAAGCGGTAGTTAGAAAAACTTTTTATAACTATCAAGATCTCAATGATAACGATTTCTTAAAAAACGTAAGTTTGTCAGTTCTAAGCGCAATTTACATCCAACAGCTAAAATAATCCTATTTAGAATTAAATGAATTAATCGAATCGAAAATCACTTGTGACCACTTGTAATACATGAGGCACGCAACGTAGAACTTAATATGTACTACTGCTGCTAATTAAAATAGCCTCTGGATTAGGCAAAAAGAAAAACAATTTAATAGGTTCTCAAGAAATAACGTAGAATATTTTGTAAACTAAGGCACTAAATATTTTCAATAACAGATCCCATCCTCAACATTCATTTTATATAATTCTGAAGCAAATTTCATGTAAATTACGGTCACCAAAATTGTATTTCTATCTATCTATATCAGCCCATATACGTCCCACTGCAGGGCACGGGCCTACTCTACAATCGAGAGAATCGATTGAGTGGTTGTAAATTGTAAATAAAAAAAAAATGTATTTACCTGATGTCATATTTCCTAACATGACCTTTCTAATAACATGATTATTTTTATATTATAAATTTTAAAATTATTTCCTACGGATTCATTTATCTGAAAGAAATAAAAAAAAAGCTCTCTGAACCACAAATTGTGTTGCCAGCAAAGAAAAAAAAACAAAATTGAAATTAAAATAAAATTTAATTACAATGTCTAACTTATACAAATTAAGGAATAATTACACGTTAAGTAATAGGCGAGTGGTCAAATAAATAATGAACAAGCGGACGATTATGAAATATTAACATTTATATAATATATCCACGCTTGGTGTTGCCAGTTTATAATTGTGCGTGTGATTGCCGACCAGCTGCTCCTATTTTCCCTTTTTCTGCTTTATTTATTGGTCCAGAGGGTCCATTAATGGAATGTCAGAATTATGAACCCAGCACCGTCTGACTTCCTTGTTTGTGTCAGTTTTAGTGATTTCAACAATAAATGATAACATTAATTATAATATTCAATTCATTCAACAGGCATGCGAAATAACGACCCATATACTTTTAATCTTACTTTACAGACCTAAAACATACATCAATTCATCATACTACATCTATTGTGTCGCAGTTATTTTTGTAACCCATTAAACTATACTGTCCTTTCTCTTACGAGGAGAAGCTAATTAGAATTAGCCCCCTTGCAAAGAGCGGAGCCATATCATTCTTAAGCCCTATTTATATGGGGAGAGTTTCTGGGACCAGCTAAAATATTCCACTGTCACTTGTTTCCTCAACTTACCTATTAGTCACTAACCGCCTTGCAATTCCTTCTTGTCGTTTTTCTAATACTATCCTACACTTTCTAACATGGCGACTGATCAGCAATCACCAACACTGTTCCTTTGAATATCACTGAATATATGGGGCTTCTCAGGTGTGTAATATACTGTGTGTATGTGTGTGAGTTAGTTGGCGGGGGGCGTGGGCGGCGCGGGGGGCTTGTCGGGGGGCGCGGGCGCCGGCTCCGGCGTCTTCTCGGGGGGCTGCAGGGTTATCGTCGCTGTTTGCTCCGCTGGCTCCTCCTGACAAACGCAGTACAATAATTTTAATTAAATAATATTGCTTTTTTTCCTTCATTCTCCCTTATAATGGGAAGGTAAAGGGTTCTAGTCCGTACAGCCTCGTCATTTATTAAATAATATTGCTTTATCAGCCAACACCGAAAAAAGATGGGAGGCGACTCAATTCGTTTGTATACATTTATGTATGTTCGCCGACCTTTACGTCATTTTTATATCAACTTTAAGGATTTTTCATTACACCTTGGACTTCTGAGACACCCTAGAGCGCCACTAAATTTCAATGATTATTGTTGCGTGGGCTTCAATTAAGCTCGGAAATAATCCCACATTAAAATACTTGTAATTTTATTTTGGACCGTGAAAATAAAAATATGAGGCTCAATTTCAAAAATTATTCTCAGTTTGTCGAGCTTTTGTCAATTATTTCCGTTTACAATAGGCATAAAATATGGTCCGCACCTGTAACGTAACAGTTCCATCCGCGTTGTGTTTGTGCTTGCCGCGGCGGCGCTCCACGTGGCCGAAGCAGTGCTCGCACTCGTCCTCGCTGTCCTCCGAGTCCGACTCGCCGAACCGGTGCGGCTTCTCGTATATACAGCAACCTGCGACCAACAAACACATAGCACACTCGACTCGTTGATCATTCAAACCTCCCTATAATTGAAATTAACTGTTGGAACTCTAGCAAAACTCTCAATAAATCAAATAAAAATGGTATTTGGTGCACTCAGTAATTCTAAGAAAAAGAAACAATCCAAAAAAGACTCGTCTTGCCGGACGACACAGTTATATTCGGATATACACAGGTGTATTCAAAACGCGATACATGTAAGTGCGTCCTTATGACGGGTCATGGCTGTGTGCGGTAGTCGTTGTCAAGCGGATACTAATATCCTCCACCAGCAAACTGTTATAAGTTTATAGACATGTACTATACATGTAAATGTACACTAAAATCGTTTCGATCATTGTATCCAAAACTGTTCAGTAATATGAAGTTGCATGCTTACATTTGGATTTCTTCTTGTTCATGTTCTCATTGTCGACGGTGTCCTCGGTCCAGACTACCTTCTTGCGCTGCTGCGTTCGCGTGGGCCGCAATGTGATCACTGCTACCCGCTCCACGGGCTCCTGCCGAACATTCAACAATATACATCATACATTAGCTTGCTTAGATAAGAGGACTGCCTATTTATATTTTTTTGATTCTTACCTAATTGTAATTTACAGTTTTACATACAGGTACACAGAATTGACCCTAAACTTCGTGTTATTTATACAAAAACTATTCTCCTTATATGTACATTCCGAAGCCCGTGTCAACTGCTTCTTGTCGCCAAGCGTTTTGTTGATTAATGAACAATGTTATGGCCAGTGTCCAGGGAATGACAGCGGAACGGCCTCATCACCAAGACAGAGTAGATATGTCAGGGTGGATAGTGATGACGGACAGTAGTTTCGTCTGCACGAGAAACCCCATCCTGCGCTTGCCTATCCCCCAGGGAAAGTGACGTTTATTGGCGAAGTCCCTCCATAATCAGGAGAGGCCTGTATTTAACTAAACTAGTTATGGCTCAAGATGATGAGACAACCATTAGTGTTCAAGGTATAACGTGATCAAAACGTATCCGAAATTTATTTTTGTACAAGTGTTTTTTGACTTTTCTAAGTATAAATATGGTGATAAAAGATTAAACATGAACGTAATGGTGTATTTACATATTAACGTGTTCTTTATCATAACGACCAAAGCATAAAACAATTACTGTAAAACTTTACGGCCTCACAGGCTGATAAAGTATCAAGATTAAGACTCCGAGACACAAATTACTGAGTTGCAACTTCGGGTATAAGGGCGGGATGATCACCAAAACCTAGAACTACCTGTGGTCTTATGCTCGCACATTTTTTTTAATAACAGCAGTCAAGGTGTGTAAAGGCAGTAGCGGTTACCACACCCTGTCGATAAAGGTCTCGGCTGACGCGTCAAACGAACCGATGGCCCTATAAATAGCCCGCATTAGCTCCTTGACCTTTCGATACATGGTTATGAAACAGCTGGAATTTAAGCGTAGTTTTGATTATGAGCTATTTGTAACTTGTTGAGTAATATTGGACTATTTATAGTCTTTCAGACAAGGAATTAGCCCATCTAGATAAATGTGAGACGGCTTACTATATACTTAAATAGAGAGGATTTAAAGAGGTGTATTTTTACCTGTCTTGAAAATCAGGAATAAATATTTTTATAAATTCGTTAAAATGACTATTGGACTTTCAACTAAAGATGCGAAAGATCGGGCCAAATATAGAAAGCGAGTACCATAATATGAAAGGTGTAATTTAATTTACTTCACTGCAATAAACCGCTGTTTTGTTATTATTATACAGATAAAAATAATCCTGTCCGCAATATCGCGTCCAATGTTCGACGTGGAAAAATTGTATACAAGAAAATCTTGTACAAAAATAACAAGCGTAAGTTTTTTGTTAAAATATTTATTTGATCGAAAAAAATAAATAATTTGCTCCAATGTCAAACTAAGACAATAGATACGTAGAAAACTATAATAATATCAAAATAAACAATACATAATAATCGAGTTGTTTACAAATACTGTTATTTATGACAAAAAGATTGAGACGAATTTGCTATCAGATAACATTGTTCCTTATTTGATGTTATGAGAGAGGTAAACATTGTAGATAAGAACAGAATGAAATGAAGAATAATACTGTCATTTAAAAAAATCTATTATCATGTATTTTGTCCTAGAATATGTAATTCGTTCTTTTCGAGGTTTTTCTCTAACTTAAAACTTAAAACAGAAATACTATAAAACATAGTTGAAACTTATACCCTTATAATCAGTTTATTTAAAAAAATCATAATAATATTAACGCACAACCTTCTTTTCAAGCAAACTATCAATTTTAGCATCATGATATCCTAGGAAATCAGATAAAATTTCCTTAGTATGCTGTCCTAATAATGGTGGAGCAATTCTGGCCTGATTTCCACCTACACTGTAGTCTGTGGGAGGGCCTACCACTTTTATTGTCCCAGCTTTAGGATGTTCCAACTCCTTGACAAGACCAATGGCCTGAATATGCTCATCTTCAAAGACATCTTTCATAGTGTTTACGGGTCCATTAGGGAATGAAGCATTTTTGAAAATATAATTCCATTCCTTATTAGTTTTCGTCTCAATAATTTCACTAATAATGTTAATAATTTCTTCTCTGTTTTGGACTCTTTTGGAGTTGTCACTGAAACGGTCATCAGTTATCAGATCCTCTCTATCTATCAATTTGCAAAAGTCAGCAAATTGTGCATTAGAACCCGTCCCAATCACCATGTAACCATCTTGTGTTTTAAATGCTTGGTACGGTACCAAATTAGCATGAGCAGTGCCCCAACGTTGTCCTTCGATACCACAGTTCAAATAAATGTTAGCAATGTTTATCATACTAGCTATTTGGGTGGACAGTAAGTTACAGTCTATCTTTTGGCCTTTGCCGGTCTTTTGACGATGGTACAATGCAGTCATAATGGCTCCAAATGCATGCAGGCCTGTAGTGATATCTGTGATGGCCACTCCAGCTTTAACCGGTCTACCATTACGTTCACCAGTTGTGTGCAATAGTCCACCCATTGCTGCTGCTATCACATCATATCTGTTAAAAAGAATTTAAATTGCATTAATGTGCGAAGCAAATAAAGGAATACTTCACAACACAAAGTAACTTGAACATATTCACAAACAATTACATTAGTAGTTTTAATGTATTAACTTGTAGTTTGTAGTTTATAGGCAAATATTATTTGTTCTTTATTAACTACATATGAGTGATCATTTATATTTTTAAATAACTGTGGAAAAAAATTAAGAGTAGAGTATTTACCCAGGCTTCTTCTTATATGGTCCTTTGGGACCAAAACCAGTAATAGCACAGTATATCAGCTTGGGATTAATCTTTTTCAGCTTCTCATATCCAACATCCAATTGATCCAGTTTGCCTGGCACAAAGTTTTCCACAAGAACATCACATTTCCTCGCCAAGTCATAAATTACTTTCTTTCCTAGAATGCAAAATATATATGATGGTATGGTTAGAGTTTAAGCATTGTGAAAAAGTGTTTCTTTATATGAAATGTATTGTTTATGATTGAAATGAGTTTTTGTCTAATTTTCAGAGGGAAAATAATTATGTTCATTGTTGTTACAATAGACCTTTTAAGGGTTAAAGATCATATAACCCTGAGCTCATTGTGGTGAGCTAAATCTGAATAATTCCAATTGTATATGTGTACTAACTTTAGCAGATATTTCATAAGGCTCTATGTTCATAATTCCTTGTGAATAAGGGTTATAAATAAATAAAGTTACAAAATATAGTATTTACAGAGACAATAAAGTGTTAAAAATATTATTTTTAACACAGGTTTGTGACATACTCCAGTAATACCATTGACAATATAGTGTTAAATGCCATTTCTATGAAAATATATATGTGTTAATTAACAGACTATACTTGTTTACATGGAATGAGTGATAAATAACATGTTTATTCCATGTAAGGCTATGTGCATTGACTTCTTATATCATTGTTGTGGAGTGAAAATACATTTAAAAGACGACTTATCACTTATCACATATTTAACATAAATTGTTGTACATACCTTCTTGTGTTTTAAAATCAATACATATACTCCTCTTGTTCCTGTTTACTGACAAAAAATAGTATGAATCACTTCTATCTTTAATGAAGGGCGGGCCCCATTTTCGCGCCTCGTCACCATCCAGGCTTTCAACCTTTATGACATTCGCGCCCAAATCACCCAACGTCATCGTGCAAAAGGGTCCTGCCACAACCCTACTCAGATCCAGCACGCTTACATCATTCAACAGACCGGAATTCGTCGAGTATTCCAATTTTAAGATTTTGAATTGCGTTCGAAAGACTAGCTGGCCGAATTTTCGCATAGCTTCCATGATCGGGCGATATTAAAAACGAAACTTTTGAGAATAGTATCCGATGCGATTTATCAAGCGCGGAGTATTAACACATCAAATAGAGGAGATAAGAGCTATCAAAACAAAGATCGGAAATACCTCCTGCAGTTGAGCGGGGACGGTTGCTACGGCTGTGCTGGTGGTCGCCATGTCTTCAGGTCGCACTGTACGTTGTCGTTCTCCCATCAAATACGATTCTTATTAAATAAGATAATCACATCATACGCGTAAAGTACAAAGTGTTATCGCTTTGTGAGTCGTGTTAATTTCTTTACTTTTCCGGACTAACCTGTGTACAGAAATGTCAGATTTTGACACTCTTTGTTGACAGTTTGTACTTAGTGATGTGGTTCATTCATCGGTAAGGT
Organism: Deilephila elpenor; assembly: GCA_949752805.1. NCBI lineage: Eukaryota > Metazoa > Arthropoda > Insecta > Lepidoptera > Sphingidae > Deilephila > Deilephila elpenor. The sequence goes on from OX457098.1 coordinate 1,101,599, forward strand.
AATAAGTAATCGATTCATAGATGACGAAAACTATCGCAAACTTGAATACTTTCCTAATAGGTCTTAATATTATATTATGATTCCATCATCTTCACCTAATCTCTAAACGTGAATACGTTTACAAATTTTCATAGTTTTGCAATACACAGATTTTGTCCAAATACTAGATTTTAGATAATCAAATATCGATGTCGAATACGCAATCATGACCAATCAAAGCAACATTTTGTTTGAGCAAAACTAGATATAATTGCGCTGCTTAGTTTTTGCTACAATATTTTGCAAAGGCATTTTCTGCAAGTACAATATTATAAGAAATACGCTTATTTCACATTATTGGTGGAGTTGTGATGGTTTCAATTACATACATAGGTACCTAAGTCATCAGAAAAACTCAGTTTATAGATAAATCGTTGAAAATCTTGCTGTATAAATGTTACCGCATGGATCAAATTAATTTAATTGGTGTATGCCGTTTTAATAACATTGGAATATATAAATATGTACAGACTATAGTTGCCGACTTTTCTAACTAGGAGGGAAAATGGAAGAAAAAGAACGGGAAGCTAATTGGTGTATTCGACCCGTTGCAATCTCACTCATCAAACGACCACTACACGGTCGAGCCGACCCACTCCTACATAGAAGAATACAGAAGTAATTATAAGTAAAAATAAATCAATCACGACTCAGCATGAATGGGCAGGCTCTTCAGGGGCGGTACCACTGTCTCTCAGAAAATCGACGTAAAGCGAAAGCTTTGCCGTCGCGTTTCGTTTTGTGAGTGAGTTTGCCGGATGCTCAATACACACTACCTCTTCCCATCCTTTTCCTTCCCGCTTTCCTCCCAAATTGATAGGTAGGCGAGACATCCATGTTCCAGCGTTCATAGTCGGCAGTTATCACTTACCATCAGAAGACCTGTTTACTCGTTTGCCGGACCTATCCAGTAAAAAAATAAATAAAGAAAATATTGAATTCGATACTTATTTAGAGATTTCGGAATATAAAATTTTACGCCGAGTGTTCCTACTTTTTGTTGGGTTCCGGTCAATCCTGTCTAAGATCACGTAAAAAAAGTATAATTATATGCAATTCTACATACAATCACTCGTCACTGGCGACCCAATTTCGAATGAGCTAAATAGATTTTGTTTAAAGGAAACGTAAATTTCACGGTGGCCGTTGCATCCGCGACTTATAAGCACCAGAACGGACCGTGCGTCGTCGAAAAAAATAATGTGTTTGAACCCAGCAAAATTCTTTGGAATAATTCCAGACGTCGGCCAAGAAAAATTATCGCAGTCACAAAAATAAATAGCTACCATTGCGTGCAAAGTGCGATGATCTGTTTAGGCAGAATGTTTACGACTTTGTTGCCCTAATTATAGAATACTTTGTGCAGGTTTATTTAGTTATTTATAGACAGTCTAAGTTTAGGTATCTAGATTTATGTAGGCTTCATGCAGTTTTGTATATTTATTTCGATGTTTCGGTATTTATTGTGTCCATTTTCGTATTGATTTTTTGTACTTTGACAGATACAACAGCGAAGATCTTATCGAAATTGGGGTACAGCGAGGCGCCTAAAAGCGGACAGAGTTCTTGCAGGTTTTTGAAAATAGGCCTAAAAAGGAAGGAATTAGTCAAAGAACGTCGAACTTTTCGGTTCTCACCCGCCAAACAACATGCAAACCTAACTTATTATTAGCATTGAATTAACGTCGGGATTTTGTCAGACAGTGCCAGTTAATACATAACCGTTCGAGTTCTTTTTTTTAATATTATAGGGGGCAAACGAGCAAACGGTTCACCTGATGGTAAATGATCACCGCCGCCCATGACCATCTGCAACACCATAGGGCAAAACAGGTCGTGTTTGTCTGGAAATACATATCGCTGTTGGCAATTGGTTCCACAGATTTGTGGAAGAAAGTGACGGGAGAAACGTACTGCGGTGGCTTTCCAAACTCCAAGGTGATTTTGGAAAGGTGATGATGTTGTTTGTTATTGAGTTAGTTCATTCTAAAGAAAATCAACTCCGTTCATATGAGTATTCTTAAGAGAAAAATAAATGAAATTCAGCTAGGTTAATGCTATATGAAATTTTTCGATGGTAATTAATTTCGTAGACTTAAACTTTTTTAAATGTTTTTAATGCTGGATTTTTTATTACAGCATGTTTTTCGTTTTAATGTGACAAATGAAAGGGGATGCATATTATGTATGTAATTACTTGTGCGACTCGGTCTATACTTATCGACTAGTATACAGTATAACTTGTAAGATTGTCTGCATTTCTACGGTATCCCAGTTATAAATAAAACATTTCTTGTCGTTTCTTTTAATAACTCCATACAATCTTGTTACGTTATGTCAACCTACTGAATTATATTTAAATTCAGAACATGAAAATAATAAAATGCATGCGCGAATTGGCGTTTGGAGCGCTGTAGACTCTTCTAATTGGATGCCCGGGAGAGAAAAACAAACTGGAATACTCAGTTGCTCTATTTTACGTCTGAATCAATATTTATACTCATTTTGATAAAATAAAATGGACTTACAAACGAAAATATTAATCTCAATATTTTTGGTTTTAAAGACACCGCGACAATAAGCTAAATAGCCCGAGCATAAACAAAAGGATTATATAGCGAAGGTGATTATTGAAAGCTGTTAAATATATATTTGACGATGTACCTAAATCTTGAGTTATAATTTAGCTAAGAAACATGAGTTAGAAAACACATACCTAAACGTAACATTCGTTTCATCACTGCCCACGTTCTCTTCAAACTGCTTCTCATAAAACAAAATAAAAAATGCACTCCCGTCATACTTCGCTGCAAATTAAGCAGATGAGCATAACACGCATTTTATTAATTTCAATATAAATATTTGATATTGTTTATGTTGCCGCATCTCAATCAGCGGTCGTAATAATGAACTGTGAAGTTTCACACACGCTGGCAAGAATAAATCCATAAGCTATATTTTATTTGGGTATTCACTTTTCGATACATACTACATGCATGTTCTTATTTATGCAATTATTTTATAAATGTACAGGTGATTGAGTGATACAACTATTAACACAACAATTTCAATTGTGATTTTATTGTATGGGCACTTAGAAAGAATAGACGTTAAAAATCTGGGGTAAATTTACAAGGAGAGTGTCGATTGACAATTCGGTTGATCGCAGATCGAGAAAATTTATCGGTTGATCAGAGAATGTCCAAGACAACTTGAACTTGGTCAGGCGTGATCCGAAATGCAAAAAGGAATAATGAAAATTGAACAAGCAAAATAGGGTAGGTAGTAAGTACATCAGGATTCAAGATCCAACAATGAAGAAATACTTAGTAGCTGCTTTCAAATATGGTATAAGTACGGGATAATGTGGATGTATATTTTCGGTGCTATGTGAGAGGCAGTAGATTATAATCATCAAGATTTAAAAATATGTCTTAATATTAATAAAATTCAGCTGGTACCTCCAAATTTCAACGCGATAGCGGCAATCGTAAAAGAAACGTCGCCATAAACAATTTCAGTATTTCACAGCGTTGACGTAATAAAATTAAATATTACACTACTTCTATTCCAAGAATTTGAACCATTAAAACGACCGTAGTTCTTAGAAAATGTCACTTTTAACGCCCGCCTAAAAATACGCGAGGCCTGACTGAACCCACAACTGTAGATCACTGTAGATCCAACTTCTCAACCAACTTCAGTTGTAAGTATTTGGGGTAAAGCATCTTTAATTCAATATTGATAGGATACAGTTACCATATTAATGTGGTATACGCTGATACATACGTACCTATATACCAATGAAAAGAAAAAGGTAAAGACCATTGAAAATCGTGTGGTACTGGAAATATTTCAAGACATAAATTCAGCGGTAAACATTTAGTAGCATATAAAATGATTATCATATCAAATTTAAGGTCGAATTAAAGAAATTTTTAAATGCCCTAAAAGTCATCGTAAGAGTCGAAGTGATTTTACCAATCATACATGATAGAATATTTGCTGTAATGTATACAAAAATAACCAATAATCTACAGTAAAAGTGGAGGAAGCGACGCACATAAACATCTTTATGAATACTATGTACAAAGTCCGCCCTTAACCTTGGACCTATTTCGGCTGAGTTGACGCCACTGTTGCTGCGATGTTACGAGTGTCACACGCAAATTACAAAACTATCTGTTTCCGTAATCTGGAAATATCAATCTAGAGATAATATTATTATCTCTTATTTTATTGTCGTTATTCCCGTTTCTAAATTAATAACCCAAGTCACGACTAATATTAACAATTGAATTATAAGTACGAAATGTATATTTCTGCAGTCGGTCCCTCATTATAGAGGTTCATAACAGGGTGTCAACTGTTCTTATGTTTGTTTTAGTAGAGATGTTGCTATCCTTCCAGACTTTTGGAGTTGAGTCATTGCAGCTTTGGCCATTCCGTTTGTGTATAGAATGAATGAATAAATAAACGAAATGTTTCAATTTACTTTAATTGACAAAACTTATTGGCAAGGGATTAGTTTTCACATATGACTTGGGTGTGATATGCCGATTGCTCGTGCCATTTTAGATTGGCATATTAATCAAATTTAGAAAAAGCGATTATTGCACCGTAATCTAACTTCTAAATAATTTGTCGCAATTTTATGCCACCGAAGTTGTGTCTTGAGGAATTCCATTGAGATAATCTGCGCAGTAAGTTTGTAGTAAAATAACGACTGTAAAAAGAATGAACTAACATTTATTAAATAGCAATCACTGTGTTTTCTAACAAATATTTAACAGATCTCTCCATCCATCAACGGAATTAGACAAGACTAATGACTTTAGAGTTCGGATTCAATACTAAAATAATCAAAACTTTTAACGATTTGTTTTTTACGTGCTGTTTTCTGTAGTTATGTGTAGTCTACCGTTGTATTTTAGTCAAAGTACTATAAACAAGTGTCAGGCGCTGTTTTATAGTATGTATATCGCCAGGAAGTCACCATACCAAGTCTACCAGGTGGATAGAAGTAAAAAATATTATTCATCCATTAATGTTTCTTTTTTTATTATTAGAACCGGCAAACGAGCAAAAATGACACCTTTTAACCCCACCAAGATAAGTGATCACTGCCATCCATTAAAATTCATAACGCTTGCATCATGTATGCTTGGATCGTAGATGCAATGCCGACCCATTAAATCGAAAAGGTAGCGGGAAGGAAAAAGGATGGGAAAAGAAGGGTATTGAGCATGTATACTTCAAAATAAATAAATACAACAGGCACATACACAGTCCTGACTACACAATAAAATCGGGTCTTAAGTCGTTGGTATTGGGAAATACGAGAGACTTTACGGTCTTACAAACACCCAGACCCGAAACAAATTCTTGTGGTTCACAAAAACATCTGTCTCGGTGCAGGGATTGAAATACTAGATCTGCGTCTTTTTAATGATAAGGGACATAAATTACAGCTATCTATTACTAATTTGTAAATTGTAACTGATTAAGTTTAGGTACGTTGTGAATGATTATGTTTACGAACACTGATTTGGTGAACTTTTAAATATCAATATCTTATGAAAAGATCAATAACTTTTAGAAATAATTGGTCAAATTGTGGGTCCAAAATAAGAACTTTGACCTGAATTGTTCACTGAATAAGAAGCAATTGATTCAACTCAAGGATCGTGGAGCCCAAATTGTATGAATTATTTGTTTGGTAAAACATATTTTGTCAGGATTATTGGATTACTTCCAAAAACGATCACCCTTGCTAAAAGGGGTCGAGCATTAAGCAAGCTGACGGCTGTCAAACGACATGTGAAATATCTTAACGCGCCTAAATGTTGTGTCAACACCAGAGTTTGTACAAAGGCAGACACAAAAATATTTCTCCTTCATTATTTATGATCTCAATGGTCGCCCAATTTTATTACCGACTAGCTTCTGCCCGCTAACTACGTCTGCGTGATTAACTTTGTTTAAAAAAATATACATGTATAGATTATTTGGTATTTCTCATCCCGTTCCGTCCCGTCCCGTTATATCCCACCCGTCCTATCTCATTCTCACTCAAGGTATGTAATCCACGCCCATCGCATCCCTTTGAGTATAAAAAGTAACAAATATATCGGATTTCCGTCCTCATCCCACGGGAACACTTAATTTATCTGGATAAAATGTAGCCTGAGTGTTAATCCAGTGTCAATATGGGGAATATTAGTTTTTCTCATTTATCATCCATAATACAAAAAAACACCCTGTATGTAAATGAGACATTTACCAGTTTTTAAGTTGGACTTGTACCTATATAACTGTGAAACCGCATCTCATTTCGTCTTGTAGTTTTTGCGTTATGCGCAAGTAAATAAAAAGAAACACCCTGTCTATAAATAAAATATATACCAGTTTTCAAATTGGACGTGCACCAATATTACTGTGAAAACTTAATCTCATTTGGTGCGGTAGTTTATGAGTAATGTGCAAGCAAAATAAAAGAAACATCCTGTATGTCAATGCAACATATACCAGTTTTTAAGTTGAACCTGCAGCAATATAACTGTGAAAACCGCATCTCATTTGGTGCGGTAGTTTATGAGTAATGTGCAAGCAAACAAAAAGAAACACCCTGTATGCAAATGCAACATATACCAGTTTTTAAGTTGAACCTGCAGCAATACAACTGTGAAAACCGCATCTCATTTGGTGCAGTAGTTTTTGCGTGATGCGCAAGCAAACATACAGACAGACAGACAGACAGACAGACAGACAGACAAAAATTCTAAAAAAAATTGTTTTGGATTCTGTTGCTGTTATAAAGACACCCCGCGTTGAAATTTCTTAAATATCTTCCATGTACAGACATCGACCATTTACATTTTTATTATATGTATAGATGTGAAGCAACAGGTAAACTGATCTTTCATGGGTTATTTATGTACAAACCTCATCAAGCAGACCCGTCAGTAATATATCTTTAATAAGCTACAGCAAAACTCTGCCACTTGAAAAATACTTCACTTCGATTCAATTATACCAGATGGTCTGACCTGTATGTAATTTGGTATAGATATACTCAGGTACGTGGATTTTTATGGCTGGCTTAACACCTTGTACACTGGTTACATCTACATCTACCTAACTTTTATTGGAAGTCATAAAACTTTTAGAGTAGTAGAGCACGAGCATCTCCAGTTCACGATACCAACGAAGTTTTTTGATATGGTCCAGAATAATCAGAATATGCCTTTGATCGACGGGATGTAGCATGGGAAACCGTTGTTAGAGACCAAAGGGTTTAGCTGCTTCAGCTTAACCTGAACAAAAAATTGCCTTGAGTTATCGTATATTTACTACATCCCTGAGACATGAAGAAGACAGAGTATTATTAAATCAGTTTGTCAAAAACATTCTCAAAACTTCGCAACATGTACCTACAATAGTGAATGAGAACACCAGTAAAATCAAGATATAAAATGGAAATAAAAATACGAACATCAAACTACTATCTGCTACTATCTGTAGTTTATGGTTCTCAAACCGTATGATTTGTAACAAATGTACAGCTGTAACGTAGGCGGAACGCACTTCTCAAAACTATTTCACATAATCCGAATGGTAGGTAGTGTCACGTGCAACTCGGAGTAATGCTTATTTATAAACTATACTTATTGTTCACCAAATATAACTAGACTATATACGTTAAATAAAAATAAAAATATACATAGGCGCGGCGGTTTAATTCGTAATGGTGTTCTTTCAGCGACATTCATTTTTATTAATTAATGAATCTACATTTGTCCGTATAATTTATAATGGTGGTCAAACTTGTACCCACTCGATCGTCAGGCCTATATCAAAGTAAAATAAAACCGACCAGAGCTAGTTTTGAAAGAAAGCTAACATAATATTTTTCTATTTTAATGTGATATGACTTGGCGCGGAAAAATACAACAATGTATAAATATATTATAATGAATATAAACATTACTACTACACACTTACTTTTTTTAATGGCACTTATATAATACAAAATTCTAAGAGTTGACAGCCAATTTTGTCTACTCGGAATGTAAGATGCAGCATGCATACAGTGAAATTCATATAGCGTATCGTCATATTTTGGCAGTTTGTTCAAGAAACAATTCAGGCTGGGCCTGAATGAACGTACCTTATCAACAGCAGTTAATCTTCAGAACATAATGCTGGCTTATTGTGCGTCGTAAACAGCGAAAATCATGAAGGTACGCAGCTTTCGCAATGTTTTCCTTTGCCGTTACAATAAGCGACAGAAAAAACTGAGGTCAGTAGTGTTTACACTTTCAAACCATCGATTTGGCAGTCCAATTCTCCCCTCACTTACTACGAGTATAATATAGTAAACAACAACACCAAATGAAAATTAGTCACCGATTTAAATTGTAAAGTGAAATTGTTGCAACGTGACAGGCTTCCCGCGTTTCAAAACATTAAACGTGTCGCCAAAAACGAACGTCTGGCATCCACTCCCAAATCGTTTATTTGGTTATTCACCCTTTTAAGATTCAGTAGGTACCTATTATATACTAGAACTTGTGATGAATAACTACATACCTGATTTCAGAAGGTTGGGCAGACGTACCTACCAATAGTGCCACCTATAATTCATTAGCATTCATCGAGATCAATTGCATTCTAATACATGATAAGGCGAGCTTATCGTCTTGCCAGCTACACAATTTCTTATAAGTTATTAAATTAACTCATGGAGAAAATAACTGACTGTTATCCTTATTATTTAAGTTTTGGAAAGTAATTGAATCCAGACTGCTTCCAACAGATCATTGCGGAAATCTTATGCGACCGGTTGTGATCAACTATGACACCTGTAATTGGCTATTTGACTAATTTCTGAAAAGTGTTTTAAAGTCTAGATATAATCACTCTATACCTCTTCAAACTATTAATTTATTTTTAAAGAGTTGTATAAAACGAATAAACATATTTTTCAGTTTTATCATCATATATGTCACCAAAACGGTAGGTCACGTGACTGAAAAAGTTACGTCACGCTTTATAAATGGTGAATGATCTTAGTGGCAGAGATGAATGAAAATTGGAAATCGTGACATCACACGCTGCACAATGACAGCTTGTCGTGTTTTGTTACATTTAATCAACAGATAAAAAATGGCAAACTTATTTTAGACAATTTAAATATTTATAATTTAGATAAATGTAAATAAAAATACTTATAATTATTGTTTACCAAAAAGTTATCATATGCAACACATTTTATAATTTATTGCCACAACAGTCAAATACCCAATTAAAGATGATGACAGTTGCATTAATTATTAAATCATCATCAATTAAATCATGTCTTGGATGTTAAAATAAATTTATTAACAATGTATGTAATTTATGAACAGTGAGCAATTTATCTTGCTACAGTTACCATTTCGTAGAGATGACAGGTGTCGTCGAGTGTCATCACGTCATACGCTAATTACGCGCATTATTTTCAACTATTAGAGGAATTTCTAGCTTCCATAAAGAATAATTTATGGTATTTAAGTTCATGTTATATACTGCATAAGTGACCCCGTGTCATTTTGTGCCATAATGATCAAGTTTAATAGTTCAATTAAAATTTTATTGGCATTATAGATAACTCAGTAAAGTTCTATGCACATTTAATTATATTTGTAATTGACTATAAAAATATTTTGTTTGATATTATGTACTAAGAATTATTAATAATATTAGTAAATTATTAGGCGAATTATATTAACAAAATTAAGGATGTATTCACATATCCTATTATTATCTGTTATTAAACTCACTATTTCGATAAACAGAACATTATTCGATGAAAATACTTGTCGCGAGAAAATTAAATTTCCTGAAAGCTGTCCGCACGCCGTGCCGTAACTCGTATTAATATATTTTTGTCACATTTTCAAATCCATTTCATAATAACTTTATATAAAAACGCAGTAGTGTTGCTCCAGCAGAAATAGCACGGTTCATCATACTCCAGAAATGTGGATACGGTACAGGCCCGCATTCACGCCGCCGAATAAAACCGCTGGAGAATTCCAGCCGTACAATAAAATATATCGATATTTATTCGCATGCAAAATTTCTCTAGTGTGCAACGAAGCAGGTCGAAACGCATCTCAAGTGCATCGATTCGTAAACTTGGCACCGCAGGGCTAATGACAGTATTTAAATAACATACGAAATTGTTAAAACGCTCGAAAATACCAACACGACACGAGAATTAATCACTACGTTTTACACGAAAACAAATTTCGTTCGTCACTTGTTTAAAGAAGTCAAATGTTCGGGACAGTTCAGCTCAGTTGTTCGTGAAACGCATCAGAGACAGCACCATGGCAGTCCACTCCGAAAGCACCAACCTATTGGCAACCTACTGCATCTTGCTGTTGCTGCTCATCTCCTTGTGGGCCCTCTACTCTGTGTTCTAAGGATGCTTAAGTAAGTCCTGAATCGCCCTAAAGCAGTGAGAATCATCGTTCTCGTATCGATTTCGCGTAAAAAATGTGCAGTGATGCTAAATTTATGCGCCGGCGCAGTTGCGATCTTTTTAAATAGTGCAAATCTGGATTGCATGATTAAATCATATTATCTAAACAGGCGAATCTCCTTCATACGCCGCGATATCTAAATATAACCGATGACTCATCGTTTTCTCTTTCATTTAGATTGCTGAATTTGTGTCATAAAAATAGTGAATTGTTGTTTTAAAAAATAACCTCTGCTTTTTCATTGCGAGCGAGTCCGGTTTTCATCAAAACATATTCTTCTCACGTTGTTAATGTAATATTCCATCTTATTAATCTTGTTACGTAAGAGACTGACGCACTTTTTATTTTGTATAGTGAAGTTTATAGTTTATAGTGGAGTCACATAATAAACATCCCTCTGTAATGTATTATTGTCTGCAAATATCTTCGTCGTTTAAACTTATGGCAATGTGTACATTATCTTAATAAATAACTTTCAGAAGCTTATTTCAATTCATTTAGCACTGAGATATATAAAACGAAAACGATTAAAAATCTGGAATGATCCTTCCGCCTGGAGTGTGTCTCTGTCCGCTGACGTAGTTTTAATGCTTCTAGCGGACTCAAGACCCTCCTCCGATCAGTCCTGCCTGTTCCGTTAACTTGCAACCATGCCTATCAACGCGGAGACCGTCAACCTCGCCGCCACCTACATGATCCTCGTGATCCTTCTCTTCTGCCTCTGGCTGTTGTACTCCACCGTCTTCTAACCCCGAACGTACACTAGCAGAACAGTGTAAGTCCCCATGTGTATCGTGCTTAATTAGTGATTGATCAACCTGCGAGGGTAAAATTAAGACAGGTGTCACAGTAACGGTCTATTATAAGTACGTTCATGTTTATAAATGTGAAAATATTTGGCGTGTGAAAGAGGCGTGGCGCTGCGTAGGCGACGTGCCGGCGGGCGACAGATCCGTGTGTCCACTCAGTTCCTTGGAACCGCTTGTCCAGTGAAGGCGCCCGGGCCGCGACCACCATGCCGAACCACGAGACCACCAACCTCATCGCCACCTACCTCATCCTGGTGCTGCTGCTCGCCAGTCTCTGGCTGCTCTACTCGGGAATGTTTTGAGGTGCTCTCTTTTGTTTTGCCATGCACGACGAGCGCCGAGTATTTTTGCAATTTCTGCCTGTGCAGATATTGTAGTATTTCTATTAGGTGTGAAATCGCGGCATCAAAACCCTTAAAATTCCGTTTATAAATCATTAAAAGCGTTAAAATATCGTTCTCAATTCCAGTGATATTGTTAATTCAATCAGTATATTGATTTTTAACAAAGATAAAGTACATTATGTACAGCAAAGCCTAACCCTTTTTGTTGCTTATAAAACTAAACATATTGGTGATCGTCGTGAATAAAAACCGTTGTATATCCCCGTAACTGGTAATTATCGGCGCTGAAATTGCCTAAAAAAATGACGAATCCAATACCTACTACCAATTGCTTAATTTCTTTCTAAACATGAATACGTGTGTAAACACTGATATAAAATAAAATAGCTCTTAACCAGTGGTCCGCGGTATTATTTTCTCCAAGATAAACATTACCGTTTATTTCGTGGAAATAAAAATAGTCTGGATAGAACACACTCCAGATGTCGGCACGAAGAGCTACATCCAAAATAGTCGGCGAGCTGGCGCTTGCGACTCCACTACCTCACAGAAATCATAACATTCCCCGCTCTAAAATTAAACGAATAATTGAAATGAAATTCTGAATGACAGCTCGTCAAACATTGCGCGGCGAACTGACAATATCCACAGCTTTTTATTTACATAAACATTGTACAGTTGCCAATTGTTTTTCACTGACCGCGGTGGGTAAACAACAGACGTCATCGCTGAAAACAATAGCTTAGTGAACTACGGTTTGCCGCCGTAGCAAGATGATGTATCCAGTTTAGTAGTCCTCGCTTATATCAATCAAAGTCAATCAGTTTCGGTTGAGGGCGAAAAATATGTCATAACAGAGAAAACGTTATTACGGTCACCAGAAATAAGCCCGGTGTACTACGCCAGTCAGACGCAATTTCAGTATTTACTAAACAACAAAGAGCTTCGAACTTTACGAGCCATTACGCGATCCGTGAACGAAATGAAGCGACCATTAATTTTTTAACACTCGATTGCCATGAAATCGATGATACATACAATTTTCGAAATGAAAATAAACATGGCAAGCGGAAGCACGTGCTGAAAAATCCCTGGCGCCAACTCCAAATTAAACTTACGATATAATTTAATTAGCTGTTGCTGAAGTTTAACATAAGACTTTTATGTACAAAGTTTATTTGAAAACTTAATTACAATTACAATATTAATTGAAAGATAACGGTAATCGTGAATGAAAATTGGTGAAGTAATTTATTAACCTCGCGTGTATTCAAAATGAAATCCAACCCGTAATTGGACTGCGAGAAAGTTTAAAACAAAACGTACCCTTGAAAATTTTGAAATGAACACTCCGTCTATTTTTATGAATCAACCAGCTGTAACGTTATAATTTTTAAAAGAATACACCAATAAAATCTTAAAGATAAAAACGGCTTTGCAGAAATATCAAAGCGTATTCTTATTATTGAAGCCACTTGCCAGATGGAAATAATATGAAAAATAGCAGCAGCACGCACAACGATAGCAATAAATCATCTGCCGAAACTTGGAACGGATGGGTTTGACATCGACATGTGCAAATTAGTCGTGAAAATAGACGTTCGCATCTCAACATGATGAAGGCTGATGAAGAGTTTGCGTGCCCGACTGACAGTGTACCGAAAACCGATATAAACGTGAAATATATTCAACATACATCAACTGTTGAGTTAGTGATGAATGCCGTGCTGAATGGAGATGAATGCCGTGCTGAATGGAGACGCATGCCAAATCAGAGGAATGGCAGTTAAACTATTCGCTTGTTTATTTTCATTAATTAAAAGTATTTCTTCAAAGATGCCTTTGTTATGTTTAATGTTTTTTATTTTGCCGACGAGAACAAAATATTTTAAAACGGAGTGTGACTTCATAGTTAAATTTTGTTATTAATTTCCGCCAGGTGCAAGAATATTCGTAGTGTTATGACAAATCTTGGAAATTCTGCAGTAAAATTTACGAATCCCAACACTAAACAACAAATTCGTGCGAGCTGTTTCTACGCAATGATTAAAATTAAATGCGGTTTCCAGCGACTGAGTTAATGTGAAATATAAATATAATCATCAAAAGATTAAACATTCAGCTAGTCCGACTCCCACATGCATGGCAGCACGTCATAATTTTCCGATGTTTGTCAGATATATACATATATAAACTCAGTAAAACTGAATTTGAAAATATAAATAACGTATTATTGCGACAGTTAACGACACATCACTGTACGTATTTTATTACCTCAGCTCTTTTTAATTTAACAACGAAATAAAATATGTATATTACATAAAAAACAGTTACGTCAGGCAGTGGACGCACCACTGAAATTTTATTAGCTATATAATTCTTTAAAGAAATTCCACTATGCTACTCGGTAATTTAAAAGCAGAGATATTGAAGATATAAATATTCCTAATTCTAAAATAAAATGAGAGTTTATTTTGCTTGTTTCAGATACCTACCAAGATAAGCCAACTCAAAACATGAGACCAATCGAAGATGGCGGATAGTTGACACGCTATAAAAATATTAATTTAAGAAACCGTAACTTTAGTATATAAGTTAATCGTAAGTTAGACAATGTTATATACCCAAGCATTTAAGTAACTTAAGACCATGACAACACTGGAGATCCGCAAGCCGATGGACATCCTCGGGACGGAAGAAATGCGAACATCAAACAATAAGTACAAGTAAACGGTGCTGGGCATTCCAATTAAGTGAAGTCTAAAATAAAGATGTAAGTGAAAGACAACTGTCAAATTAATAACAATGCAATGTTGAGTTTTAGCTGTTATTCAATCGTTGAGGTTCGGTGAATATCGTCTCGAATTTTATCTTTGTTGAGAGCTAAGAGAGTTTTGTAATAAAGTTTTTTAGGAATCCAGACTTTTTATTTGCGGAGACCGCCGTTCCATCAGCATGAAAATATGAAATCCCAGGCACTCGAGATTCCAAAATTATTTGCAACGAAAACAAGTGTATTTATGATAACGACGGCTTCAATTAAAAATATTTTGGCAGGAGTTCGTTCCGATACAATTCTAGTGTTCTATAACCGGGAATACCGACGCTCCAGAGCCGTCTTAACCGCATGGCGTTCTACAAACCAGTTATCATAATATAGTTAAAGTTACACGGAATATTTGTATATTGGGCAAGCATCCAAATGCACATTGATAAATGCCCGGTTAACAGATTGCCTCGTGTGAATGAGCGGGCTACGGCAAGGTGACGCATTGATCCGACAATTTGCTCTACATTTTAATCTTAATGGTCTTATTTATTCAAGAAGCTGGCTTTATATCTCATTGTTCTCTTTTTTCATCCAATCTGCGCATCATGAAATAATTAAATACCGATAAACATATTTTATAAACAGGAGTTGTGTATGGTCTTCATCAAAGATTCAAGAAAAATGATAATTTATAGAGATCTGTTATAATAAACACTTTATATTCAAATTAATATAAGTATAAGACATAACAGAATATATTTAGAAAACTATATAAAAGTATTAATACTGAAAAGCTAAATTAAATACTAACTATAAGCTAGTCGGGCCGCCGGGGCGGACGTCGTTTGATTGATGTTGCGCTGCCACCAGACGAACTTTCACCTTCTTCCGGCTGCTCTTGTTCTTCTCCTTCAGTGGTCTCGTCTCTCCTGTTCAGCTGCATATCACTATCAAACATCCTGAGGTTTCTTTCAGTTGCTGTCAGATCTTTAAGTGGTGTACTATCATGTAAGTCATCGCTTACGATTCGTTTAGTCCGTGGCTGTTCTTGCCAGTCAATGCTCTTCTCATCGTCCTCGTAACGAACTCTTATATGACGTCGACTTATTTTTGATGTTGAAGTGGCATTATCTTGTTTATCCACCGAAGGTTCAGAGCCCGCCATAAATAACGGCTCCATTGGTATCGCGTCGTCCTTGTCACTTTGTGTAGTAGATTTATCGGTTTGTTGAAAATCATGTGCTTTTAATTGTGATATATCAATTGCAGCTAGAACTTCCTCTACTTCTTCTTCATCAGGGAGACTAGTGTTACTTACAGTAGCTATAACGCGCTCAGAGGTAACTTGCTGTGTAGATTTGTCGCCATCTTGTCCAAACTGATGTATTAGTTCCATCGTAGCATCTTCATCTTCTTGCAAGAGTAAGACATCTTTTTCACTGGACTCATTACTGGGTACATACATAACCGATGGTTGACCCATAATTTTTTTAGCAGTTGAAGCGACTTTGTGCATAAACGCTAACGAACTGGTTGCATCTGCCTGTCCGAAATTTGATTGCATGTCTTCGGTTTCACCAGTTATAGACGTCTGTGATGAGTTCGGACTGTTGGAGTCATGTAACTTTTTTGGCTTAGGCTCATCGGTGGTAGGTGATTCGCTATCTCTTGGATTTCTACTGTCCATCGGCCACATACCTGGTAGTACGCTTATCCTTGGGCCGTCACTATTTAGCGGGCCAGGTGGCACTGAAAACTTACTGGGACTATCTTTCGATGACGTAGCACCAGCCGAAGTTCCTTTGTCTGCCTGCTCAACGACGCGTGGCATGTCTCTGGGAGGTCTTGGTGAGCGTTTGTGTGTTTTATCCCTTGGCCCTTTACTATCGGTGTCAGCGCCATCCACGTGTTTGCGTATGATGTCTTTACACGCAGGAAAGTGGTTCAAGAGGTAAACCCAGTCATCGAGATGTAGAGTCAAGACTTGTGACTTGGTCACGGTCATGTAGGACTGCTTGTATGGCATATCGCGGGTTAGCCCTTGCTCCTGGAGTAAATAATCACACATTATTTTCATTATTAAAAACGAAACTTAGGTGATTAATATTTTTAAAAACTTACAACTCCAAAACAGGAATCCGGGGGATAAATTTTGTGAGTATCCTTACTGTTTTCAGAGGACTCTTCGACCCTTCCAGTATGTATGAAATACATGGAATCTGTGATCTCACTTTCCTTTACCACGAACATATCTGGAATGCAGCAAATAAATATTTTAACAAGTAGAATTTTGATGTTATTATATGAACGAGGATCAGCATTATCAATTTATGTCATTAATTTCAGGGCATCCATTGTTGGAATTAGCCGCCCTGAAAACGGTCCTATTTTACCAAATACCAAGTCTTCTGTCTAACTTATGGTTATCGAGTTAATCTCTATAGCTCCATAGCTTTCGTATCAACAATACTTCATTACAATTTATAAAGGCCACGACTTCAAACGTCTCAGTTGACTACAAAGGAGTAAATAACAATGATGTGTTTACTTTCATTGTAAGTGAATAGCTGCAGGCACCCGACCAACTGCCTCAAGAACGCCGGCTCGCACTCTCCAAATATATCGTGCTGAAATACATCAAGTGGTTGAAAGCTGCTTATATGTTTAGTTTGCTTTTCTGTGTAATCTATGAATTGGTGCATAATTACACGGATAAACAGAAACGCTTTCTTGGAATTTTAATTATATTCAAAATAATAGGAGCTGATTTTGAATTCAAAATTGGAATACGTTATCTAAATTCATAATTGCTTGAAAATAAGCTGAAATTGTAAATAAACCGCTATTTATCATCTTGCTCCACAACGGAATTTCTCTTATGTTGCGATTGCTTACATACCTTAACAATTTTATATACAAACATCCAGACTAGGAACAAATACCTATAGGACCTACAAGAAAATATCTGTACCCTTAATGGTCGTCCAAATGTTGCAAGGCTATGAAACATTTTAAAAATCAGTAAACAAAATCTTAATCGCTGCTTTCACAAAACCAAATGATTATCAAGTTCTGAACGTCTACATAGTGATCCAACCTTAGTAAGATGTCGAAGGTAAGCGGCCGACATGATCGTCAGCCGGAGACACTGCGGCGCTGACTGCAGGAAGTGAGGCTCCTGCATGCCTCGCGTCTCCCGCCATAGGTGCAAGGAGTAGCTGTTCACCAGCTTCACCAGGTTCTTTGATACGCGATTGTTTTTTAGAAATTCCTGTGGAATAGACAATTATTTTTATTACGTTGTTCTGTGCTTCTTCCTTGTGAACAATTTATTGAGACTAGGCCTTTAAGGTCAGAATGTTGGCATAATGCTGTTAATAGACTACTAGTAAAAAAAATCTAGATTGCAGGTTCGTTAAAGCAAAAGATATTAAAGTACGAATACAATATACAATTTCGAAAAGTCGGTAGTGTATGACTTAACTTTTGGATGCAAATTCCTGTATATTAGTCGGACTCACATGCAACCAAGCTACTTGTGACTATGTTAAGAACAATGCCAATATTTAATAATAGGTAAAATATTTAAAAGTGGAGGTCCAGATACTATGCATGTTAATATATTTGAATGGCAAGAAAAATGCATAAGCAAAATCTACATATACTCTGTTTTAATCGTTGCTCAAATTGTCTGTAGCAAATTAGCAAATTACCTGTAACTCCAGATACATGCAGTAAAAACTGAACGACCTATACGACTGGTACTGTATAATGTTTGAGAATTCTCCCACGTAGATCATGTACAACATAGTAGAAACTATTTGAAGGATACATACGAACACAACCTGCAAGCATTTTCATGAAATATTTAGTTACTATTTTCTGTTAGGGATAACTACTGTGCCAATGACAACTTCAGGAAAAATGGAATCAACTTGGCTTAATAAACTGTAGGATACCCATTACTAAACAAAGATCGTCTCCCAAATTTTCAGAGCATCAATCAGCACCTATCTCCTGCGTCCTTTATCACCTGAGTTAGCTTAACCTTACGTATGACAAACTCTATAATTTAAATAAAACTATTTTTTACAAGTTGTCCGCACCGTGACCACGATAGCTGTAAAGTAATCGTAGGGTTGGGAAGTTAAAAAATGTAAAATTAAACCAATTCCGCGATAAAATCCGTCAAAAATTGTTTTATTTCAATGTGTAATATTCGCAAACACCTAAGAATCCATTAAACTCTATAACTAATTGAATATGGGAGAAAATGTCAATGGTTTACAATACAAAAATTTACTTTTTATACTGATTATTTTCTCACTGCACCATCCATAGGTCGATTGATAGAGAATGCCTCAAGCATTAAGTCCGCCTTTATACTATATAAAGCATAAATAAATGAGAAAAACGATCCACTATCGTTAAAACATATTCAGTCAATAGCAAGTCATTGGATAATGCTACACTAGTCCGTTGGCAGAATAAAGCTGTTAGTTCGCGGTTTGATTACCAATTTGCAACAGTAAATGACTTTGTCACTTACATTGTAGTTTTCTCATGCAGTTAACTCGCGTGAGAGATCTGACTCAAATAGCTAGTTTGTGACTTCTAAAGTTATTGAACTAAAGTAATGAAGGGATTATTATAACAAGTTTATGAAACAGAAGTGATATCAATACAGATTTTCATCCATATTGTGTAAGGAAGCTTTGACTTCAATTGATAGATCGATTTTGGATGATCTTAGATCAGTTAATACTCCGAACTTTCCTTTTTGTTATAGCATTTCGACTGCTGACGTATCGAATATGATACTGTCGGAGACACTTTCCAAAGGGCCTTCAGATTATTAGTACCAAACAATGTACTTTTAACTTTGCTATGAAAGATTGTAAAACTAAGTTCAGTAGTCCTCAAGAGGAGGAAAATGTACATTTTTACTATGTCTTTCTATGTCTTAACGACCGCTGCAGATAATAACTATATTTTAAATACAGTTATTTAAAAATCAGTACAAAGTGCATATGACGATGGCCAGTCCACAAAACCTTGCAACCAACTTTGAAATAGAAAAGCAGAATTATTTGCTTTCACAAATGAAGTTATAAAAGAAACGCCGATCGGAGCAAGGAGTAGCCGTTTGAACGCGGTTCTTTGACACGGCGCCAAACATCACAAACGGTGGGTTTAATGGTGCAGAGGCGCGTATTATTTTATTTACGACGCGGTACAAATATACGGGTATTGCGTACATGTCTGGAGGATCACTAGTAAGTGCTTGGGGTATTGGTGTAGAAAAATACACGGAATATGCAGGGATGAAATATGTGAAGCTTGTAATAGTTATAATGGGTAGGAAGATTTAGAGATGTTGTTCGTGTATTGTTGCACAAATGCTAGTTTGATTCAAGAATGCAATGTTAGCAAGAGACTATATTTTACAACACAAAATTTTATAGGTCACTAACCATATTACGAATTCGAAAATTACTAAATATTCTACAGTTGAAATAAAACTATTTTATACGGATTTAATCGCGATTTGGTTTAATTTTTACATTTTTTAACTTCCCGACAGCTTTCGTGGTCACGGGACGGACTGTCTGTCAAAAATAGTTTTATTTCAATGTGTAACATTCGCGTAAATCTAAGAAACCATTATTCTACAGTGTTTTTTGCATAGGAACGGCAAGCGAGCTCATCTGAAGGTAAATGACTACCACAACCCATGAAAGTAAAACAGTTTGATCATAGCCGTTGGCGATATTATTTGCGATGTCTCAATATGAGATAAGGAAAAAGAGATGGACAGAGGAAAGGGTTATTTGATATTCAGCGATGTCAATAAACAAATAAAACAGGACAGTAAAGCGCTCCCGGTAGTGGAACATACAAAACACATTGTAAAACACTTCAGTTAATGCAAAATTCAATTCGTGAAGAAATTAATCCTGTAGCTGAACCTAATAACAATACAACATTTACAATTAATTTATCGTCCATGAGAGATGTAAGACAGCTGGATAGCAGTCGAGCGTAAATTTATTGTCCGAATACATTTTCATTCATTAAATAATTGCACTTCATATTCTCTCGAAGCTCATTAGTTTGAAACGGTACATCGATAACTTACGTGTAATATTCATGGTATCGTAATTCGTATGTTATATTTAAGTGTATTTCAATGCATATTTTATTATTGATTATACAGTTTAACCCATTTTAAATTGTTCTTAAATTGTTCCTTCCCTAATTAAAAAAAAATTAAGTCACACACCAAACGTAACCGACTAGCAAAGCTGTGCTGTAACAGAAAGCTACTACAGGAGTTAGGATCAATTTCGATTTAAAAGGCAAAAAGTTGTAAAATAAAAAAGTGGAGCTTACCTCAGACTGCTTCCTAGGGATAATATCACCAACGCCATTCTGGGTGAATGTCGTCAAGATAAAGTACACCGAACAAATGTACATATTGGAGCATTCCGTCGTGCCATCATCTGAAGGATACAAAGTTTAGGAGAGAAATTCTTTTGAAAATATTTACTAGTCTTGAGACGCAGTAAGTCCACAACTGAACATAGTCCATTCCCATAGGTTTCCATAGAGACATGTTAGAAGCGACCTGCATCCAGTGACGTCCTTTAACTCCAGCTAGGTCATCTGTCCATCTTGTAGGTGGATGTCCGACGCTTTGTTTTATACCTGTTCTTATTCCACAGTTACTTGGGGTCGAAGCAAAACGATTTGGCATGAAATTTTACGACCGACCGCCTACCTGGCATTAAATCTCTTAGGCATATAGCTTTTAGTATATAACCTTGGCCTCAAGCTTATTAGAAAGAAAATACTTGTGGAGAACCATTGAATGCAGATTTTCCCGTGATGTTTTCGGTACATCATGTAACCGATTATAATCAAACATGAACCTACCTAGCTTCCAATAATCAAAGATGGATTATCACAATTTAAGTCAATAGCTGAATTAATTACCGCTATAAAGCCACGAGGACTTAGCCAGTGCGTTCTCTTCCATCCGTCCGATGAAATACCAGAGGCAGGAGATGGTATGGATGAACACGGTGAACCAGATCAACACTGCGAATATCGTACTGAAGATCAGGTTGCTGGTGATGCGGTCGTGACGCTTATTCAGGCATTTGCGTAGGGTTATCTGAAGGGTAATATTGTATTTGTAATTACTTCAAGGAATACTAGGTAACTTTAGGGCTCTTAATGGTTTCTTAGATTTACGCGAATGTTACACATTGAAATAAATTCAATTTTAATTTATTTCAATTTAGGGCTCTTTTTTATTATTGTATTTTATAGCCGTTATATCCGTACACACCATTTTTAATGACAATTAAATATGATTCCTTTCATATAATATGATAAATATCACAAAGTCAAGTAAGGTGTATGTAATTTAACACCCATCCGTAAAAAGCTAAACGACAGTTGAAAGAGCGTTAGAAGTGTATTTATGCTGAATGCTACGGTATTTAGTGCGCCATTGTTTATGTCTAACTAAAAAAACGCAGACGTAAGTTTAAACGCATGTTCGATTAACTGAAGTTAAATAGCGTACAGAGAATGCCGTAAATAGTTTTACAGTTTATAATTATATGACATATTTATATGACAGCCTCCGTGGCGCAGTTGGTTAGACGCCGCCTGTGAAACGAGAGGCCGCGGGTTCGATCCCCGCACCGAGACAAATGTTTGTGAGAACCACAAGTATTTGTTTCGGGTCTGGGTGTTTGTGAGACCGAAAAGTCTCTCGTAGTTCCTGATGCCCACGACACAAGACTCGATCTTAGTGTGGGGTCAGGACTATGTATGTGACTGTTGGGTGTATTTATTTATTTATTTAATTATTCTATGCTTATCAGACATTATGCACGAGAAATGTAAGAATGCTTCAAAATTTTCAAAATAATTTATAATTGTTTACAAGGGGAATAAATTGAAATATTCTTTAAATTAACTCGTTCGCTGTGGCACCATTTTCGGAGGACTTTCAGACGGTGCGTTACACACCTACTAGAACTCGTCACCGTCCTAATTAATCCGTAGAATATTAGATTATACGAACCGCACTGGCTAAAAGCCTCATAAGGGAACCTTTAGATCTCCTCACGCAGTGGACGTGTTAATAACACCCAGAAAATCCATTAAAATGGAACGTAAAATGGATACTTTATTCACAACTGCCAACGCAAACACGTTCAAAATTCTGTTTAGCCAACTTTCCAATGCGTTGCTAAAATTAATTCTCAAATCGTTGGGTGTAATCTGAATTGATTTAATACATTTCGGAAGTAAGGGCAGTTCGGGAGTTAGTCTCAATATTGTTTTGATCACTGCAAAGGAATATTTGGCACGCAAATGTGGGTGCTCGACCGACAATAACCTTGATATCTTTCTCGTTTCCAACTGGATGCCCACCCATTAATAATACTCTTTGAAGTCTATCCATAAGCTATTTAGATTGCTCAATAATATTACTTCTCAAAAACGTTTTGTTATTTAAGCGTCAGGTTTTAATCATTTATAGAATAATATTGGATAATTTGAAATGCGCTTCGGAATGGGGACTAAGCTGACCAATTTATCAAATAATATACAAAGTATTCTTTTACGCTTCGGTGGCGTAGTACAACTACGGTACGATTACAAAGCTGAGGTCACGGGTTTAAATCCCGGGTCGGGCAAAGTGATATTGGGTTTTTCTATACATATTATCAGCCTGGAGTCAGGAATTTGTGCCCGATATGGCGATAGGCTTTCCCCCAACCACACCATGGGACGGAACATACAAGGCGAAATGTGGGTGTCCTAGTGGCGCCTCTGCCTACCCCTTCTGGGATTAAGGCGTGAGTTTATGTATGTATGTAATTTTTTATGCAACAGGTCCGGCAAACGAGCAAACAGGTCGCCTGATGGAAAGAAATCACTGTCGCCCATGAACCTCCACAACCCTTGGATCATAGATTTGTTGCAGGCACATTAAATCTGGAAGGAAGCGGGAAGAAAAGAGGATGGGAAGAAGAAAGGGCTATTGGACATCCAACAATCTCACTCACAGAACGAAGCAGAGCAAAGCTAAGACAAGCTGTCGCTTCACGTCAATCTCCTGAGACTGTGGTACCGCCCCAGACGAGCCTGCCCATTCATGCCAAGTCATGACTGACCACAGCGTGGCTCTACCACTCTTAATTAATCTAGCGATTCGATGAAATAATCGCTAAATCTCTGATTAAGCGAATCGGTGATATATTGTTTGTGCTATTTAATTATTTTTCTTTCTTCCAACAGTCTTGTAAATTGTAATTAATACAGACACATGCAATCATCGTCTTCAACGCATACTCCTACTTTGAAACAGCACTCAAATTATAAAGTGAATAATATAAACGTAATGCTTTACAGAAACACTCAACATCCTCAGTAGGTACCTACGAGAATAGATTTTACGCACGGTTTCAGTCATCGGCAATCCGGAGACTACAATAAACAGGCAATAACAAAAATCCAGCTGCATCCGACAAATTGAATTCGCGCCAAATGTGCTAAGAAAATTGTCGTTGCTACTCAGTAATTTCTCTTGGGATACAATATTTTTATGATTACCTCGCCCACTTCACGTTGAGATTTGGAGTTTAGAAACAGCTTGTTTTAAAACCGCAACAATGTTCAACACGACTTTGAATTAATATCGTTAAAGACAGCTTCCGTGGCGCAGTTGGTTCGACACAGGTTGTGTAACATGAGGCCGCGGGTTCGATCTCCGCACCGAGACAAATATTTATGTGATCCACAGGTATTTGTTTTAGGTCTGGATGTTTGTGAGACCGAAAAGTCCCTCGTAGTTCCTGACACTCACGACACAAGACTCGATCTTAGTGTGGGGACAGATATGTGACTGTTGGGTGTATTTATTTATTCATTACAGCAGAAAAAATAAACTAAATTAAAAAATATATACACAATTGCAGTAACTAACAAACGATACAGTTTAGGAGAAAATTATTGTCATAGACCACCGAATATTCTAAATCTGAATCGACTATTAACAATCTGATTTTACCATGCAGTTACTGAATATAATTTTTATTACTACGAAGCCTACTTACAATTCTGAACATCCTGTTGAGCCGAAGCCAGGAGAACCACATCCATCTGTCTTCTGAGCTGAGCAAACTGAATAACTCTATCGGCACACAGGACAGTAAATCATACTTGAATTCACCTCTGAAATACCTGTAATTATACGGGAACCATATACAAATAACAACTAGGCGCCGTTGATTTTTTTATTACCCTTGAGATAGTTTAGATATTGAATGAGGTCCAGTTTCGAGTATAACATTTTATATTAAGTTTCTCATGAGCTATTATTTTAAATATTGCATACATATTTAAATATTGCACGTGGTTAATAAATACGACACAACAATTTGAAAAATTAAATTCAAGAAGTCATTGATAACAAGAATGAAGTAAAGTTACTGACTACACAGTACACCATCAACCCTAAGTTTAAAATTACTCACTCATTCCTCAACGGAATCAGCACATTCCTCACCAGCCCTGGATCCACAATCTGCGGCAGCATGTACTGCACCAGTATCTTCAGGTAGAAGCCCAAGTCCAAAGCATACAGTCCTATTATGAGTCCCATCCTGTTGTCTTGGAAGCCCGCGTTGTAGACATCGGCATACACGCATAGTAAAGAGATTACTATCAGGTATAGCTGCAGAGCTTTGTCTTTGAAGAACAGGTGCCTCGCCAGACCCTTGCGGCTCCGGAGTATGGTGGGGGAGCTGAGACTCCGCTCTTTCCAGGGCTTAAGGGAGTCCCCGACGTTGCCTACGATGTAATTCTGCAAGATTTTAAAATTAGGACGGAAATTTTATACGAGGTACGCGGAATATATTTTAGTTTTTAGCTTTTAAAAATATACTTTGCCCTTAAACAGTAGCGAATTCACACATACAGAAAAAGGTAATGATGACGATGATGAGACAAAAAATATTATTAGGGTCAATCTCCAAATCGGGCGTATTCGTGTGATCGCTCTGGTGCTTTTCAGTTATTGATATTTAATGGTAATTATGTATCTCATTAAAAAGAATGATATTCAAATAGCACATTTTTACTATTGGCCTTCAATTTACACAAATAGTTATTGAAATATTTAAGTTCAAAAAAAATCGCGACCAGAGCAATCATAATTGGTGCCAGAGCAATCATAAATGGTGAAATCAGTGAAACAAAATATATTGATAAAATATTATTTATTTAGCCGTTTTATTTATTCAGTCTTACAAATTAAAAAACGAAATATTTTATATAACGTAATTGCTAAAATAACAAATTAACTTAAAAATTAAAATATCAACTTTTGGCTTAGTTTCATTTATTTGGGACTTAATTAAATCACTTCTAGGTTAATGAGACAAAAATAAAAACCTTTTGAAATCAACTTTTAATACCTGCAGTCTTTTATAGTTATAAAATGACTTAGATTCATTAAAATTTAATTTAAAGTATTAAATATTAGTTTTTAAAAAGTATTTAAAGAAAACTAAGGTTTATAAAAAACAAAATTAAATTCTTAAAAATAAACATTTTATAAAAAAAAGTCTTTTCTAGATTATCTAAGAGATTTGTAATAATTACATTTTCATTAACTATATATTTAGTGGAAAGTAAAGAATTAAATAGAACAACACAAAGTACAATGCAATTCTGAATATGATCAGATCAGATTGAAATATTGTTTGCAAATTATGATAACTAACAATTAACTAACAATTATATGGAATTATATTCCGAAATAAATATTTAATAAAAAAATAAATAATAATAAATAAATGATACAAATTTTAACACCAAGTAAAAAAAATACAATTTCTGTAAGGCTTAGTTGATCAACAAAAGCTCAGAAAATTGAAAAGTCATCAGAGTCGGAGTCGGGTAAATCTTCTGCTGCAGCAACCTTGGTCAAGGTGTTATCGTTTTGCAACGAAGATAAAACTACCTCGGAAATACTTGGAGTAATTAAATTTTCATAGTCAATAGATGGAACTACATCCCAAAAACTGTCCGGCAGGTCCGAGTTGTGTAATGATTGTTGACTTTGATTTGCAGTTGTAGTCTGTCTATTATTTAGCATTTGTGGAAGCTGAATTTGCTTCTCTTGATTGTAATTTTTTGAACGCATAACCAGCGAAGGTCGGCTTGTCTTCCTTGGTACTCGTGACATGTTTGTTCTTGATAACCAAAGCATCTCTTTGGTTCGAATCGCTATTAAGTTGGTAAAAGCCTAAGTGTTTGCCGTGCGGACATTGTATAGCCTCTTGTGAGCAGTTGTCTAAATCACAGCTTAGTCGCCTCATAGCCAAAACGTTTTTAGTATTTGCTGAAAAATAGATTTATAACGTACAATTAATGCAAAATATCATCGCTCTGGTCTTTTTGGACAGAGCAATCACAGCCATAGCGATCAGAAAAAGTCACAAAATCATAAATATAGCCGAATTTAAAAGCAGTAGAAAGTTGTGATTACGTCTCATAAAAAATATCATAACGATCACTTGATTCACATAAAAAACACATTCACAAGCTTATTATTTAATTTTAATAACATGCCATAGCAATCATAAAATTCGAGAACCAAATCCAGAGCAATCATAGACTTACCTTCGTAATGTTGGAGCCCGGGGAAGTGGCACACAAGTATCCTCCTCGGCGGTTAGACCACTACTGGCGTTACCCCACGGGAGGGGAATACAGTGTCTATAACGCGTAACCAGGGATGAGCGCGATGTTTTACCTCAGCGCAGAGCGATGAGATAAAATGCCCGGTCACGATTTTAAATTCAAATTGTGGCTAAAGTATTGTTCATATAACTAAAAATATTTTATTACGATGAAGATTAACTATCTGTTATGTAATCTAAATAAGTTGTTTCATATGAACCTTCTCATTAAAAAGTTAAAAAATATTTTTTTCATTCAATCGGGAGTTCGGTCAACCCAGAGCGATCAGGATTTTAGGGTTTAAGATTTTTTTTTTTAATATTTATAATAAACTTATTCATAATATTAGCGTTGTATCACGTAGATTAGGCACCAAACTGTATATAAAAAATATCTTGAAAACGTTTTTCGATTTTAAACGGGGCTTATTCAGCCCGACACGAAAAAAAATGCCTTTGGAGATCGACCCATTAATTAGCTTAGTTCTTGATATATCAAACATTGCTTGATATTCTATAATAAATTGTAGATCACATTTTGCTTACAAAACGATATTTTTAGAACATACTTAAAGAGTCGGATGCGATGTTATAATCCTCGGATTGCTCTATCTGACCTTAGTATCATTTCCTCGGAGTTTCATCATGAGTTGTCGTACAGCAGGGAAGTCGGCGAGGATCTGGTGGAAGGCCAGTGAGTTGATCATCAGCAGGTGCACGCGCGTCGTAGCCACGAACGTTGCCGAGCACTTCGATGTCATCGTGCCTTCGATGTTGCCGAAAATACTGGAAGATAAATTGCTTTTAAAGCCAATCTTCATCACCATCCTCAGTCAAAATAAGTCCAGTGCTGAAAATAGACTTTTTCAACGGTTTTTCATTGAAGCTTATTGGAATTGGTGTGAATTTATCGATTTCCCGCAACTTTCATTAAATTCACCTTTTTTTTTGTATTGTAATGAATGGCGAGACGATTATGCCATTCGCCTGATGGTAAGCGATACGAGCGCTCATGTACAGTAGCAAAACCAAACAACACCATGAATTACATAGCAATGCTTGGATTCTTCACTGCCCTCGCCATCCTGAGACATAAGATGTTAAGTCTCATTATGTCCATTAGTTACTCTGGCTACAATATCCTTCAAACCGGAACACAACAGTGCATTTACACTGGTGTGTAAAATATTGATTCACGTCGTTCTTGAAAATTCGATGAAGCTAGACGCCACATGAGCCTTGCAATTCTCCGCGTAATATATGATCACTCCTTCGATATATTTGATCGAAGGCTCAATCACTACAATTTTAACTTGCTAATCCATCAGGCTACATTAACTTTTGTTTACTTACAGTTGGGACACTATTTTCTTATAATTTTCAAACAGCCTCAATCCTACCTACCTTCCCCTCGGCAACCTGACCACGGTGCTCATGTTCCCGGTGGTTTGCCTGACGTCCACGCCACCGTAGTCAAGGAGGAACATGTCCTGGATGACGTCATCGGCCTCCACGATCCTCATGCCGCGCAGGAAGTACAGGCTGCGGACCGCGCGCCCGATGATGCGGAGGAGGGACACGTCGCAGTTGGCTAGGATGGGACACTGGAAAATTTACTTTTTTTTTATTTCAATAGGCCAGTCTGGAAGATTGGAACAGCTTTCCCAATTGAACCACCAATTGGAAGAAGGGAATAAATCCAAAAAATAGGAACGGAGATAATAAAAAAAAACTTCATAACTTTTTGCTTTCAACTTATAAACTTATAGGACATCAATGATTATTAAGAAAATATCAATCCTGATTTATTCACCGACAGACCTGCCTTAAATGTATAATATTTATTTATGTATGTTCATCGAAATGTGTTGGATTTATTCCCTTCTTCCAATTTATCATATAATTCTAAAGATAAACCATATATTACATGCTTTTATATATATTAATAGTATACAATAATTGTATACTGGTCCAGGTACAAAATAATCATTATTTTGTACCTGGACCAGTATTCAAATTATTTGAAAAATAGACAATATAATGACAAAAACTATTTATTTATTACAAACTTGTAAAGACACTCTGTTATCCTTCTATTCTTCATTTTCGGATCTTGTAGTTGGCCAGGTCAGAATTATATCATAGAAATCTTTGAATTCGTCAGGAATATATTGGATTATTTTTTTTATGTCATTCATTTTTTTCTCATTTATGGGTATTTTAGTGACATATGCCAGAGTTTCAGGTATTTTCGGGTTTGTAGAAGGTTTTTGGAGCAAAAATGTAGCTTTAACGAAACCATCAATAAATTCAGAACATGTCAAGTAACCTTTATGACTTGAACTATACTCAAAGCTTCTATATTGCGAAATCTTGAATGTCGTAGCCTTGTCTAATGACTTACAGGTTTTCTTAAAACATTGCTGCCATGAGTTTTTAAAATCAAGTATGTCGTTTGAAGAAACAGGTTTAACTGAAAAACCCCTGATTTTTGCTGCCGAAATAAGATTATTATATTCATTTGGAACGTAAATTCTGTCTTTTCTCCTAATGAGTCTTTTAGCTGTCCCAAAATTTCTGTCACACTGTAAAAATGAATGGCCACGCACAGGAAAGTATTGATATATTTTCTCAAAACGATTTTTTGCAACAAGAGTGAGAAAGAATCTTATAACGGTATTATTCCTATTTTGTCCCCCGCAAGCATCGCTAAAAACGTGTAGTTCTTTGACAGAGGGATCCATGTTTTGTATCGTTTTCCACAATAAGCTGCATACTTCATCTGGGCCCCTTTTAGCTTCACCCTCATGGTAAGTGTAGAAATCAGCTGAATTCGTCTTTAAGTCATGAACACAAAATACATACAGCCATAGTTTTCTTAAATAAAACATCTCTTGAACTGGAATCTTAGGAATGGGCAGATTTTGCATATAATCAAATACAATGGCTCCTACATCATTTCTTTCCTCACACAAGGCCAAAACTTCTTTCTGCTTATTGTAAAACTTTTTAGCACGTTTAAGATGTATGATTTTTTCTGCAACTGCCACTCTCTTCGCATTCTCATTGAGAGATGAGCTTTTTATTTTTGCTTCGAGTTCTTCGCAAGTCGAACAAACGTCTACTTGTGGCCGACCAAATCTGTAGCCATGATTATCATTAAAATATTTTCTGTAATAGTCGTATTTTACGCATTGATAATGGGGGTATTTTTTCAGAAAAAGTTCGTACATTATTTTAACGTTTAAGTTTGCTTCCAAATATTGTATATGTTTGCTGCTGTAATGAGATTCTTTTAGTGGAAACGACCGAATATGTTCGTCAATAGCCGTGATTGCTTCGTTTGATAAGACGTTACCTCGATTACGATGTCGCCCTCGTTTATCTTCCGGTAGTTTTCCTTCTGATTTAAGAGAGGTAAGGCGAAAAATAGCCTTACTTTTTATAGCATATAAAATGGAGAAAGCTTGACGGCATACTCGAATTTTTTCATTTTCTTTCATTGCAAAATATATGAAAGTACTATCACGTTTTTTTAGATTTTCGCGTTTTGAACGGCGGCGATTAATCTTTGCGTATTTAATGAGACTCATCATATATATGTCCTGTTCATTTTTCGGTCGTCCATTATAAACCGATTCAAACAACTGCTGTTTTTCTTCAGTACTAAACTGCTGAGTGCAGTTTCTTTTACAGAGACAGTCACTATTACTGTTAGATTTAGCTAACACTAACCTCCCTGTACTTGTACTCACATAAGATTGACCAAGTAGACGCTGTGACTTCTGTTTTTCTTTTTTATACAAATGGATATTTCTAACACCTCTTTTCTTCTTTTTCGGAGTCTCAGCTTCTGACTCGTTATCAGTTAAATCGTTAAAGCTACTTACACTGGTCATATTTAAACTTTAATATTGAAATATTTTTTATAGGTTAATAATCTCCTCGACGCGACGCTAAACGAATGCAGCGTCAAATACAACTAAAATGGCGGGTATTAGATCGCTAGTATGACGCCCCCTACCACTATGTGATGCGATTTTGTTTATCGAATAAAAAAGAGGCAAAAAGAAATATTATTTCTATACACGTAAAGTTGATAGTTGGAAGAAGGGAATAAAGGAAGGATTTGTTTCCTCCTTCCAACTAACAATTTTTTTAGCCCCATGAATCTATACGAAATGAATGGACTTTGTTTCTTTTTTCGAACTCACAACTTAGCCCTACGTCTAAAGAATGTAAGAGTGTATAAAAGTGAATATGTCGAAAAGTGGCGTTTATTCCCTTCTTCCAATTGGTGGTTCAATTCATCTCGCGACTGTTTAATAATTACTTTTGATAAATGAAATCTTGAATTTCTTTTTACCTGAGATTGATGAAAGTGGATGAAACGACGGGATATGCCAGGATTGAGCAAATTTGATCTGTATTATCTACGCACCTCTAGAGATCACCACCTGAGATACATGGTTAAGTAGGTGTGTCACTTTTTTATTGTTTGCTTTTAACATATCAATGTGGAAACCTTAAAGTCTGTGTCTTGTACTGGATTAAACTGATAATGACGAAGAACACTTTGAATAACACATTTTTCTACTGCTGCCATTATAACACTTAATGTTGTTTTGGATGAATATAGAGTTGAATTATATTTCATTCAATAATCATGTAATTACCTTAGCGAATGTTGGTCCGAAAATGTGCAAAATAGCGTCGGTGCGTAAAGTGATTTGATCGCACAATTTCAACACATTCCTGTAGTCGATGCCTCCCATCTTGTCCCAGTTATATTCGTAGTAATTCAACACGTTCCTGCCAAATCACGTCGCTTTAATCAACCTTTCGATCTTGGAATTGTAAAAGACCTAGAATCACCTGTAGACTTCACGTCATGTGATGACAATTTAGTATAGCATAGTAGTAATTATAGCAATAATTGTAGTAAGTAGTCTTTAAAAGGTGAGGGAGAGGTGATTGTAGGCGATAGCCAAGTAATACTGAAACTGCTAATAAACATGAATTGTTGACTTTAAATTAAAGAGGGCTAAGGTTAAGACACACGGAGACAATTTTATTAAAAAGTCGTTACTTTTGCAAGTCTTTGTCCAGCTCTTCCCTCTTCATGTACACCACCATGTCCTTCAGATGTTCTTGAAAGGCAGCAAGCGCCTTGTTCACGTTCGCTCGCAGACTGATGATCCGCACCGAGAAGTACGTTATTATCATCGCACCTACAAATAGGTAATTAATATAAATATATATAAACAGACAATATTTGACTGTAAAATACAATCACGAACAATGGTTTAAGGCATATCTAATATCTACTAGTATAACCTCTCTCTCCCTTCGTCAGCCATACGAATTCCACTGCTCAACATACCTTGGCTCTTTAATACATTTAAATAATGATCTGTTAAAAGTAGCCTGTATCTGGTGACTCCCCGTAACCTAAGCTAAGTCGGTTATCCACCTTGCCATCAACCGCTTCGCCTATTGGTAGTCTTACTCTTCGATTTTAATTAATAAATTAAATATTTTGAGACTTCACTGTCTTTATAAACAGAGAAATATAAATACTTACCAATAACCATGCCGATGAAGATGACCTGCATGATCTGAAAGTTGCTGGGGTTGAAGCAGTTGTAGCCGGTGGTGGTGGTCTCGTACACCATCCAGAAGTAGCACGTCAGGTGCAGGTTCCAAGGCGTCGCCGTCATGTTGAAGCGAACTGTTGGGTTTGAGGAGGTTATTTTACAAAATAATCTAGTATTACATGATAATACTGCAATGGGGATATTGAAGCAGTCTCATTCTATACAAGATATGGTCATTTATAAGCAAAATATAGATGTGGGAGCATAAGGACAGGTAAGAGGATAATTATTTTTTTTAGAAAGAAGAACACTAAATTATATTTTTTCTACAGGAAGGACCTAGCAGCGTATTCATCACTCACCTTGATAGGCCAGCCCAATATTATATTAATGTGTTTATAACAGGTAGCCTCTACGACACAATTTGAAATGAAGGTAAAATAAATAAATACACCCAACAGTAACATAATATATAGTTCTGACCCCCACTAAGATCGAGTCTTGTGTCGCGGGTATCAGGAACTACGAGAGACTTTTCGGTCTCACAAACATCCAGACCCGAAAACAAATACCTGTGTATCACATAAATATTTGTCTCGGTGCGGGGACCGAACCCGTGGCCTTACGTTTCACAGCCGGCGACTAACCAATTGCGCAATTTTTTAATTTAAAAAATACATAATTAATTTTAGTACCTGTGGTAAATTGCACAAAAATATAATGCATCTAACATGTATTTTGAAAGAGGTAGAGCCAGGAGCCTCCATTGTCCTTATGCGGCACGATGTGCCAGTCGTTGTTATCCTTGGAGTAGAAGATGTGCACAGAGGAGAACACCAGGAAACACGTCAGCAGATTCAGCAGCACCAGGAATAGAGGCACTGCGCGAATCCTACAGGATAATATGATCGACCAATAATCGCTACTAACTAAAATGTCGTCATTATTGTCAGCCATATTGAAAAACTTAGACACTGGCTGCAATATATTACAAAATATTTTTGCATCGAAGAATTAATCAAATTAGACAAATCATAAAGATAATAATGCATTTTCTGCGGACAAATGTATAATATTTCTGAACTTGGCGAACCCGAGCGTTACAGTTATAGAAAATGCTCTCTCTCTCTCTTTCTTTTTCTCTTTAGCCGCAGGAAGTCCACAGCTGAACTTTAGGCCTCCCTCAAAGATCTCCACGTCGACCTGTTGAAAGCAGTCTGCATCCAACGATTTCCTGCAACCTTAACTAGGTCGTCACAGAAAATTACTGATACAATATTCGTACAATCTAAAATAGTTTTGTTATAATTTAATACATTTGAAATAGATCAATCGCTGTAAATGAAGAGTTTTATATGGATTAATAAAAATGTCATTTTGCAGCTGTTATACATCAAAGAAATATTTACGCTCGTGCTATATGAAATAATAGTGTGGGCAGGGGATACTATTTCAGTCGTTAATAATTATGATGTGTGAACTCTTCACTAGAGTTATGGGTAATTATGGAATATAGAGGAAAAGTACTGCAAATGATAAATAACCTATTTATCTCCTTCATGGTTGTGGTTTATGAGTAAATAATAGTAACCATTATCGGCAAAACATGAACAAACTTACATATTTGAGTTTGGCGTGAGAATTCCGAAAGGATAATATGTGGAGTCTACCAACCGCATTCGACCAGCGTTACAAGGTTTACTCCCGAAAGGATTAACGTCAGACTGACAGCCATTCGTAAAATTACAAGCCAAATCACTGAAAATGCCTAAGATTTATTCAAGGAGGACTCTAGGTTATACCAGTAACTATAAAGACGTAAAGAAAATGAAGAAGTTATTGTTGCTTTGCTTATTGTATTACAAAGAGGGAACACTTACACCATGGTAACATCTTTCCGTTCGATGTAGTTGTCGAGGACGGTCATGGCGCCAGGCACGCGGTACAGCTGAAGTAGGCGATTCAGCATCAGAAGCTGTTTGATCTCAGTCACGCGGAATCTGTTGCCTGGCATACATTTTCAGACTGATTATAAATAGCAATAGGTATTTAATTTTATGTTATTCTATGGAAATTATGAAATTACTACAATAAACTAACAAACTATGCGAGTATTATATTCTTAAATTCTTATAAGGTTCAACACAGAAAGAATGTCAAAAAATGATTTGTGGAATAAGTGGACTTATCTGCAAGGACAGGTACTTTATAATACAACATCCCAGATCCTTTTGATGTTGATCACGTCACACCTTCGTTTAGATATGTTCATCGCAAGTTATAGCGAGGTTCTTACTAAGCATTACGCGTTTAACCTTCACAACGCAAAAGAACAAAGAATAATGCTAATCACCTAAATCTCCAAACCACTCCTTCCTAGGAGTATCGAGATTCTCCAAGGGCAGGCAACCAAACAGGTCCACTATGAAGGCTCCCTTCACGTAGTGCGCCGCCGTGCTAGACGGGTGGTATACCAGGATGCCGAGCTCGTTGAAGTAACCCACCAGCATGCGTTGGAGTCTGGGGTCGTAAGATTTTTATACTGCTATTGCATATTACATATTATTTGATTTGCAATAACTGTAAAATATTTTAAATATATTTTACGAGCCCATGAACACCTACATCTGCTGAGCAAAGAATTTCCGAAGAATCAAGAGAAAATGTTGCAAGGAAACTTTGATCCAAGGCAGATCCGACAAGCCACTGTGGAGATCATTGGGGAAGATCTATATTCAGCAGAAGACTTTCTGTGGCTAAAATGTCGAAGACTTTGGAGTTCCTTTACATTTAGACTTTACATTAGATGAAAACATTTAACTACTCGCTCATGGAAATGATGATGATTCTTCAAATTCCGACTTCAGACATTTAAAACTCCAATAATACTATAGACCCACATGTCAAAATAAGCAGCGGTGTCAAGCAGCCGCGCCAGCGAGTGGAGCCAGGGCCACTGCAGCACCAGGTAGGTGTAGCTGGGGAACAGCATGGCGGAGGCCATGGCGCACGCCGCGCGCACCCACTCATAACGCCACAGGTAGCTGCCATCCGGACGGATTGTGAACCGGGGGAATATGTATCTAGGGGGTTTGTAGGTTGCTTTACAAGAGAGCTATGATATAAGTAAATTGAAAATGTAAATGTGATTAAAAATAAGTTAGGTATAAGAGGAAGTATAGCCGTTGTTTTGTTTGTAAGAGAAATGCAATCATCTTATTTTTAAACATAGGATTTCATCATAGATTTTCAGAGTGGCTATCCAGCGGGTAGTTCACAGAGACAAACTCGTCTTATAGCTACTATCGTATGTATAAGTATAGTCATCCTATTCTCTGATTAGTTTGAATTTAGGGAGATCTGGTTGGTCGTAAAACTATTAAAAGCCATTCTACAAAATACATAATAATCATATAATCTGGTATAAAAGCAACTGCAAGAAATTGTACCTTAAAATAGAAAGGAATCCAAGTCTATTGAATGGATGTAGGAACACGTAGTCCTGCTCATGTTTCCTGGGAAGTCGGAACCGCTCCATATTCGGTGTGGGCTCAGGAGTCGTGTACGACAAAAAAGGCTCACGATGTTTCAACAGACGCTGGTATTCCTTTAAGCCGAAAATATATTTGAGTAATCATCTGCTAATTACTTACACCATATTAAATGCTACGATTCGATTTTTTTCATTATCAATAATTTATTCAGTCACAAGTAGTCTACTGCTAAACATAGGCCTTCCACCATCCTTTCACCCAAGATTTCAAAAGTGGTCTTGGAAGCAGTATGCATCCGGAGATTTCCTACCTTTGCCAGATCGTTTGTCTGCTTTACGATCGGAATTCTAACACTGCATTTACCGGTACATAGCTTCCACTTAGGCTTTTGGCCCCAGACTGTCAATTCTCGAGCTACATCGATACTATCACAATGGGTCTTTTTGTAAAGTTCACTTACCGGCTGTATCTTAGCATATTCCAACGCGTCTTTGATCTTTGGCAGCTCAATGGCTTTTAGCAAATACTTTCTCGATATCGAAAATACTTGAACGTGAGTTACGGTGCGAACAGTGTAAAATGCCGGCAAACCTGGTAGAATAAAATTGACATAGATTTTTAAAAAATAGTTAAATTTATTACCCTGAAGTAGAATTCGAGGGGTTATACAACTCGATCCCGCCCCGTATTATATAAGGAGAACGAAATAGCGTTATAGAAGTGTGTTTCGCTTATTGGTATAACTCTATTTATTTCTTCAGGTATACAGAATATGTGTCATTATTTTATTTTACTTAGGTACAATTTACTTACGTAATAGACATATAAACACAGCAAAATGATTCTTAACACCAAGAGTTGCGATCACTCGCTTAGATTCCGGGTGAATTAACTGCAGCAAACAAAAATATTTTTATTCTATCCCCTATATCTACTTAAAACCTATGTACCGATTGATATCTTTTAAACATACCATTATTCGCAAACCCTATTTTTAAATGACGTTTGATATTCAAGTATAGCAGCCAGGTCGGGATAAAAACCAAAAGAAGCCAAATCGGTTTATCATCAAGGCATCAGGTAAGTTACCTCCTCTATTCATAAATTTTGTAAATAAAAAAAATCTGGGGAATGGTTTTTGGTAACTTAAACTGATTGTACCTTTCCGAGAAAACGGTGATACTCCAACAATTTTACCAAATAAGCCATCACTGTAAATAAAAGTTATTTCAACTGACTTATATTATATTATAAATTTAACAAGTTATTAATGAACTGCTCTGATTTAAACCAACTTGTAATTTTTGTAATAATCATACATTGTAAACTGGTTTTGAAAAGAGCAACACTAGAGTTTCTTGCCCGTTCTTCTCTAGTGAAAACCGCTTTCCGAACCGGGTGGTAGTTCAAAAAATGACTGAATCTAAACAATGTTGAACATTTTAATGGATTCAATAAATTATTTTCATTTCATTTCATTTCATTTCAAATCTTACCTCACACATTCCTTGCTTGATGATGTACATTTCATTGGTGATATCGCCCGTGTTCACGAGGATCTCGTTCGGCGACGTGTAAAATAGCCGCGCCTTGGATGAAATGTTCTTCAAGTCTTCTTTATGGAGAAACTAATATTTATCAATTTTTAATCGTTTACTAATGTATTTCAAAAGCTTAAACATGTTCCGATGATTTTAGGAACCATAACATGAACTTATAGAGCCTTGCTGTAAGGTGCTAAAGCTACAACTTCAATGGGTTGCGATGTCTGAACTATAAATACACCTAAATAGTCACATATGTACATACTATACTACTACTATACTGTATCAGCCCATATACGGCCCACTGCAGGGCACGGGCCTCCTCTACAATCGAGAGAATCTATTGAGAGTGGTTAGGCCATATAGTGAAAACTGCTTCCCGAACCGGGTGGTAAAACATAAAATGACTGAATTTCAATAGTGTTTAACATTTTAATGGATTGAATAAATTAATTTCATTTCATTTCATTTCAGTACTACCTAGTACCTACCTATCTCACTAAAATAAAAAATAAACAAACGTATTGTTGCGTTTCGTTTTGGGAATGCGACGGCCAAAGCGCTGGTGGATAACAAACCTTCATAAACGGGATGCAGAGTATGTACTTGCTGCGTTGACCAGCCACTATGTCTTGGTACACGTGTGGGGGCAAGTCGTAAAATATCGAGCTCTTTTTATTCGTCATTGAGTACGCCTAAAAGTTCATTAATATTGATTGAGTAGGTATAGTTCTATCATAGTATATGATTAAAAAATAATTATAAATAGATGCTTAAGTATAAAAGAGATCCAAAAGTGGATATCAGTATTCTGATGTTGAGAAGCTCCGAGCTCTGAAGCTCTGAGTATCTAGTATCCAGCAGTAATGTTTTGAACAATCACATCGCCTATAGTAAAACTTTTAAAAATGTACACCACAAATGAACAATGTAATTGTTTACCAAATAGGTAACACATTATTTGTGAAGTACCGTACCTTGTCCGTATACCAGCACAGCTGCAAATAAGTTAAGTATCTCTGCCGAAGCACCGGATCTATTTGATTTCTGATCAGGAAATTCTTTACATTCGCGATAGAAGCATCGTAGTCTTCGCTAAAACATGAATAGTATTTTCATGTATGTACATTGTACATACATACATCATATGTATATAGACTGGCTAGACTCTATGGCGCAGTTATGCTACAGTACAAATACAACGCTGAGGTCTCTGGTTCGAATCCCGGGTCGGGCAATTTTCCTATTCACTATCAGTCACGAATTTATGCCCGATATGGCGTTAGGCTTACTCCCTATCACATCGTAGGACGGAACACACAAGAAACGTGGGAGTCCCGGCATCTCTGCCTACCCCTTCTGGGAACACGGCGTAATGTGTGAGGTTTGTGTGTATAGGTTGGCTAATGGCATGGTTTTTATTAAATCCTTACCGTAAAGCGGTGGTGACCATGATGGTGGCAGAGTACACAGCCTCCATGAATATTCTCAGGACTATGCATGTCTCCAACACAAACATTGTGTATAACACGTTGTTCCAATTCTCTGGACCCCACGTCTGCATGTGCGCTATTGACAATATTTTAT
This sequence comes from Deilephila elpenor, assembly GCA_949752805.1. NCBI lineage: Eukaryota > Metazoa > Arthropoda > Insecta > Lepidoptera > Sphingidae > Deilephila > Deilephila elpenor. The sequence continues at coordinate 1,141,088 of OX457098.1, forward strand.
TATATTTAGTTCTTGATTTTTATCTCTTAAATTTGACCTAACAACGATTGTGTCCCGTTAATTGTCATATTGGTATAGGATTCTTGTAGATACAGTTGTAAAGGGGCTTAAAAAAATGGTAAAGAAAGGAAAATTTGATATAGAATAGTTGATAGCCCTAAAATTTAACAGATAGACAAAACATAAATTGACCACGCAGAAAAATGTGCATAGACCATGAATAAAACAGAAAAAATACACACTAGTGAAAGTGATCATAGACACGGCCCAGTAGAGAGCGAAGCTAAGTCTCTCGTGCACTTGGTTATCGTCCAAAGGCTTGAACTCCCAGTACGGAGAGTGGGTGAAGTTGGTCACTTGACAGTAGCCGAACCTGGAACCAATGAATTAATAAATACGTCCATCAGTAAGACAAATAGTCCTGACCGCGTAGTATAATACTAGAGACTCGCCGTGACAATTAGAAACTATGAGAGACTTTACGGTCTCACAACACTCAATTTGACAAAATATTTTTGGGCCGCAAAAATTCGTCTCGGTGTGGGGATTGATCCGGCAGTTCTTAGTTTTACAGCCGTCTCCTAACTAATAATGCTACCGAAGAAGTCGAATAGATAGAACGAAGACTATTAAATTAAGTGAAAGTAATTGGAAAATTACTATACTTTCACAAATTCTACCCCAAAATACAAAAACACAATAACAGTGTTATTAAAGGAAAAGTTTCTAAAAAGGTAGGAAAAAATGCTATCAATAATGACTTACCGAAAACACATAAATGCTTGCTGCAGCGAAGCTATCAAGTAACAAGCAATCAGAAGCAACAACGTGTACGATAGGAAACGGAGCACGTTGCTGCGATACACGCAACGGTCCTCTAAGTTCTTCAACACTCTGAACACCTGGTATATGGATAAGAAGATTTATCGATATTTTCATGATTAGTATTTTGTATCATGACAGTGCTGGATAAGGCAAACGTTACCTTCGGCAGTCTTAAAAGCTTATTGATGCCGGCGAAATGCCCTTCCCCTACGAACTCAAATATTGGTAACGTTCCCACGACATCTAGCACAAACCAGTGACTTCGCATTTGTTGAGATGACGTCTGGGAGAACGTAATTGGAACACCTAGTAAAAACAAACATGGTGATTTTTTAGATGCAACATCTTCACAATCCTAGAATATTTCTAAACAAATACTACATTCTACTTTCGGGCATGGCCCTCCTGTGACTTAGTAGGTATAGTTAGGTCGCGATATTTTGCTTAGCAGTTCAGATTGCTTATAAAATGAACTACGAAAATGTCTGAAGTATAAATGGAATGGAACCAATCTCACCTTCTTCGACATTGGCGCCAGTAGACAAGTGGACGATGAGGTCTACCACGTAGACTATGGTGACCACGTAGTCGAAGAACCTGAACTCAATGGGCACTTTCTTCTTGAACACCATGTAGTAGGGGTGCGTCTAATACATTAAAAAATCTACAATGATTACAAGTAATCTAATAGTAGTTTTAACTGTCTCTGATCTTACTCCGCCAAGATGAAGAAATATTTCTCGCTGTGGTATCGAAAACATCATCATCGTTTTTGATACCAACAATATAAGACAATCTCTGACAATTTAACAAGCCTTAAAAACTAGTCGATGATAACAGTATAATGAATAGAAAAAAATAAAATAACTCACAATCACGAAAGAAAGAAAACAAAGATAATGAATATATACTAAGCTGAAATATCGTACAATACTCACCATACACACAGTGAGGATGAGGCAAGCGACGAAGGAGTGCCAGGCCAGCTGCAGCGAGGAGGCGGGCTGCAGGATGCACGGGAACGTCGAGCGCAGGCATATTGCATCTGCCTCGTCCGTTAGAGCCGCGCTGGCTCGCTACGAGTACAAAAAGTGGTACAAATTGAAAAACAAATTGCAAACAAAGCAATCCTTTGAGTTTTTCGATAATTTGAGAAACCTAATTCTCCTTAAAATTTTATTAGTGTTCGCTGCACTGATATATTCGTATTTATATGTATTTGGTATAATTTTTGAAACAATGAACAGTAAGCTAGCCGAGGCAGCGTTCAAACAACTTTGGAGACATTTCTTTGACTACAGTGATCATCGAAATTCCGCGTCTCTGGTTACTAGGCAAACGAAAATTATAATATGCCTGGTTAGTCTTTGCATATTAAACGTCTCCTGGAACGGTCGTTTAAACAGAAAGTAAAATTTTAAAGCATACACAACTTACATTTCTCATGATGTAACAGCCAGCTATCTCCAGAAACACATCAGTCCTCGCCAGTAGAAGGTTACCGCGAGAGTCCTTCGCTTGCTTGAGGGCTAAGAGAGCGCGTTTGAAATGAAGAATGCTGCTTTTGTATCTGTGTTGAAATTATATGAATAATATTATGCAGAAAGAAAACTATTTTTAAATATGATTTGGTAAAGCGTACTATATTTACTTCACTTCCTGAGGAACTTTTTGAGAGTAGTGTTTCTTCACTCGTTCCAAATGCTCCTGTGAATGACATAAATACGGGGATTAATGCAGAAGTTGATCATCTGTGTAAAACGCTTAGGAAGGCCCAACGACCTACAGTCAAACCACCTAGGTGGTTTTGTACGGTAGGTATATGTATAATTAGACCTTACTTTATGTTTGTGTAATAAAGGAGATCGGTCGTTTTCCTATGAGTATTGGGCCTGGTAGTGGTAACATGGTGGAGACAAATGAGACATAGAATTAAATAATAAGGACTTTTTATCCTTCAAATATAACATAGTCTTCTTGAGCTAGGATACGGGGTTTTTAAGATTTATCCTCTTCAAGTTTTACAAAATCTACCATTTTCTGCTATTTGAATACGTAATGTCATAGTTGGCTTATATTTTAAGTTTGGGATGAGTATGAATATACATTATTATAAAGTACGTAAGCTTATCAAGGAAGACAGAAAAACACATTTGAATATTTAAAAGTATATTATTTTGATATCAGGTTTATTGTATGTAGTTAGTCACTTTGTCATGCGCTAGTTTAAAAATATCTGAAGCTATCGTACACAATAATGAAAAAATAAAACAATGGTTGAGGATGAATCCATTCAGACATTACAGATCATGTAAGCCTTTGCGCCTTTACGATCGGTGTCTCGTAGTTGTTGGCTTCAGGCGCGCATCAATGATTTCCCGTATTGATTTCCATTTGCTTACATGACGATTATAAACATTTTAACTTATTTATATGCTATAGTATTGTTGAATCGAGGTAAGCAATTGACTGCAAGGGACGCCGTAGAGAATAAACACAACACCCAGCCACAAAACGAAATTATATGATTTTCAAATTAATTCAATTTTAAATACACATTAGTACACGACGAATTAAACAATGCAATTTGACAGATAATAGTCTCGTGACAGATGTCAACTCTATTAATGTTGCTGACAAATACAAAAATGGTAGAAATATTTCATGATATCCTCATTTTTTTGTAAATCTAATTCCAATGGTGTAGGATAAAAGTAAATAGAGAAATAAATCTAAAAAAATACGCCAAATTTTTTGGTAGTAATGAATTTCTTGTCCACAGTTGGACCAAATCGACCGATCTCCTTTAAAAAAAGTATAAGTAGTCACACTGTATAAAGTTTAGAATACAGTAATAAACGACTTGGCACTATTATTTACATGCCTACCTTATATCATTTCTGCATCACCCTAGGTTCAATTAGTAGAGAATGCTTCAGGCATTAAGTCCATCACTTTCTCATAAAAAAACCTGATTCACGGCCATGTTTCGTTTGGTGACTGAAATACCCGGAGGTCTTACAATCATTAAACTTCTCTTGTCCCTTCCCTACTCCACCAATTTCCGAAGTCGGTAACATACCCATAATCCTCAAGTGTATGGGCAGCGGTGAATACTTACTATCACATGACCTTCGTACTAGTTCATCAGACTGTAAAAATAGCATATCAAATAGCAATATCAAAACCCACATTAAAAGTCTCCAAAATCATAGCAGCTTGGCCATTACTCCTGCCGTATTTGATGGCGACCCTCCACAGGTCTGCGGCGTTGAGGACATGAGCGGTGCAGAAGGTGGCGGCCCTGATCTCCAGGTGCGCCCTGCCGCAGCCGGCCGCGGCGCAGCCCCCGCACGGAGAGAGGACTGTGCCGCGCGTCATGCGCAGGAACGCTGTGCTGTCGTCTTCTGCTGTTAGCATCTGTAGTGGTGTTGGAGATGATATGGTTTTATTTATTTGTGTTATGATTGTGAGGGTGGTTTTATTGCCTTTTTCCAGTGTAATGATTGAATATATCATCTTAGAATTGGATTGATAGGTAATTTTAAAGTATGGTAAAAGTCGCGGTAAAAAATAAATCGGTATAAATCTTTAGCTAATGGCTTTTTAATCTATAGATTAACTTAGTACAATGAAGATACACGTTGACTACAAGAAAATCCTAGTGATTTTGTAAAGAAAATCCCTGATTAACTAATCAAAATTGTAATACCTAGCTATTATAAAATAAACTGAATATAGTAAACCAAGCAAACAAGTATATTATGATACCTCTACATCTCCATAAGTGATGTAAATGATGGAAGATTTCTTCGCAGATCTCTTAATGATGGCGTCTCCGGGGATGTAGTGTATTGTCTCCATTTTCTTCGCCAGCTCGCACAAGAACTGGTATGACAGGTCGCGAAGAATCCGAGTCTGACAAATTGTAGGAGAAGGATGAAAACAAAATGAGCATTAAATCAGGTAGGGTTGCAACCTAAACCATTAATCATATATGACAGAAGCAGCAGCAAGTGATAATTAACTTAATGGCATCCATTTCTTCATTTATTCATTATACTTCAAGAAGTACTTTAGTTACCGGATAGCAAACAATGTTAACCGTTTTAAGGTTTAATTTACAGATTCATTAAGGCTTTTTGTGAGCCCCTTGTTCAATGCGCACCAATCAATTTCCTCGGGATTAAGGTTGTAACTACTTTGGCCGATCATTCATTTTCTTTTACATAACTCTCTCCCCAACAGAATACAACTGCTACAATATTAAAAAGATTTAGGTTTACCTTCTGAGTGGCCTCGAAGTATATGTCAGTGTATATGATAGCAGGCAGCGTCGGCGGAAAGGTAGGCATCAGCTGTGTGCACGATACCGCGCGCTGTTTGTGCCAGTACATCTTGTAGAACGTCTCCACCTTCTCGCGCTGGCTCATCGGGATGTGGGAGTCCCTCTACACTCATAGAATAAGTCATAGTTTTATAATCAACTATTAGTTATTGTAGAGTTTTCTGCGTCATTATGTAGTGATTTATTCGGGGTTGGGTGAGCTCAAATCTTCGTGCATCATTGTTTTTATTATTATCAGTATCGAACGTATTATTACTTAAAGCAGTTCGACAAACAAAACTATTGCTAAAATCTCCTACCACTTTGCCATAACAAAATCTGAATAATTAACGCCAATAGAATTACGGTCAGTGAAACCATTAGCATATAATAGTACATACAATTGTACGAGCATGACGGATGAACGGGAATGACACATCACTCACCATCTCCCTGATAATGAGCCTGTATCGCGCTCGAAAGGCCTCCTCCGGCCTCATGTAGATGCTGATGACAAGGGACAGCGATGCCACCGCCGCGCCCGTCACCACCAGGCACCCGGATAGCATCACCACCAGGCACGCGATGCGCTCTATGTCTTTCTCTGGCGCTACTGATGGGCTATTAAAAGAAGAAGACATTGAGGGGAAGTATGTTTCCAGCAATCGGTATTCTGTGGTAAGTTTTTTTAGAAAGACCTCTTTGACATGATAATTAATTAATGGTTTCAGTAAAAAGCACTACCCATATTTTTATTGTCCACCTGTACATAAAATATCTGGGGTGAAGGGGGCGACAAACTAAGTTTTTAAGTGACTTTCTTTGATAAATCAATGCATGAGAAGGGGAAAGAAAAAAAGACGTTCTCAGTTTTCCAGGACCCTAAACTGTGATCATTTGCTCACTTCTAATAGCAGTATGGAAGAGCATTGGGTTCCAGGAGTTGACTTCCGACTTAAAAAGACTAATAATAATTAAACCGTACCCAATAGGTATGAACATCTTGTTGACAATATAGAGCGCGGCGAGGAACTGTCCGGCGGGGCTGTGCATGAAGGCCTCGTCTCGAATCTTGGCGTAGTGAAGCCGGTACAGCACGCGGCGCTTGTCCTCGTGGATGTGCTCGCGCTCTATCTAGGTATAGGGGTTATGACGTCACTTCATAGGAACTAGAACGATGTAAGAATGTCAAACGTTTGTCTTGGGTGGATTGTATAGAATCGGGATTTCGATAATGAACATTATCAACATAATTTAAAGATATAGAGCCATACTATAATTATGTTGGAGTACCGTAGGGCTCATGACCAGGATGGCCACTGGCTCACAAAAAAAACGCCTAAGGCATTGCAGTTGTGTTTCGGACGATGAGTGAGATTACCCTCAGCCAAATCCTCCCGTCCTTTTCTTTCCCTTTATTATCCTATTTTGCACGGCAGCCTCTGTGGCGCAGTTGGTTGGACGTCAGCTGTGAAACGAGAGGCGGCGGGTTCGATCCCCGCACCGAGACAAATATTTTAGGAGAGAGGAGGAAGCCATTGTTCAATTTTATACATAGGTCAATATACAACCATTATTCAATTTTATAGCCGACGGAGTTCGATCACTCGTTATAAATATCCAAAATTATTTAATAGCATCACATTATATGAAATATAGCCGACACTCGTTTTCATATTTCGTAACGTCCATATCCATAATTCAACATGGTGGTTGCGTATTTTTTTATTAAAAAGCATTTGGAGTCCAGCCATAAAGCAAATTAAGAGAATTTATTTACATTACACGCGGCATATAATTTAGTTAAATACAGGCACGGACTACGGGTGCACAGATACTTTGATCTGACGAATAATTAAGAAAATTGTAGGTGTACAAAATGTAAAAACAATTTTTTCAATATGTTTAGTAGAATCTAGCTCGACTGAAGAAGAAGAAGAAAGACATTTATTTGTTACAAGCAATGTTTTACAGCTTTACTTATATTTAAAATTAACTTATATTGTACTATTAAAACAGTGCTTGTCACAAATCGGCTCATGCTCAGCATGTGCTGGTAATAAAACCAACGCTGGTCGTCCGCTAGGCCGATAAATATATTCAAATAGTATTATAATACAATAACGTTTACTTTCTCGGTCATTTATCATAGGTTATTGGAAGTTAGTTCTTTAACATTATGATGCTTAGAAGCATAATAGACAATAATTGATAATTGCGTGGCCAGTTTTATTATAGAAAAACACAATATTAGAATTAGGAAGTGGTCCCAAAAGCAGTTGTTGCAGTTAAAGTGAGGGTCGTGACTCCTATGACAATCCTTTAAATTTGGCCCTGGGGGGATAGGTCCGGAAATTGCAATCGTTTCTCCGTTTCACATGATTGCGTTTTTATTTTACTATGTATATTTATTTTTATGTAGTCTAGGAAAAAAGAATGGCATATGTATTTTACTTAAATAATAACGTATAAATAAAATAATTATGCATTACTTCACATGGTTTTCATATAATCTATTCTGATGTTTCCGCCCAATGGAAGCAATAATAAGCTTCCTCGACTCTTAAAGACGTTTGCTTGCCTTTGACCAGGAATGTAACTATGTAATCAGAAGAAAAATAAACACACTTCTATATAAAAAGATACTATCTACTTTCTATTTTTTTTATTTATTTGAGGACCCCCAACGAAGGAAACACGACATATAATAAACAATGGTGTAGCATTATTATGGTTATATTCATTATTATGAATACTTACTATATCCATGTTAAGCCATATCAGAGCCCAGGTAACACGCAACACGACAAATATGTAGCAATACTTCAATGTCGTACCGAGCACGCTGCCTTTCAAATTGTAGTCATTCAGGGCCCCTGAAAACGAGTTCCATCACAAAACAGATGATCCAATGATGGAAAGGAGAATGTCTCGCCCTCACACCCAGTTCAACTCCTGTGTCGCAGGATCAACAGTGGCACGCATTTTAACGACACTGAGCATTAAAACTCGGCGAGTCTTCGGGAATGTCTAACTTGTCTTTAATATCTTGCGCCATGTACTCTTACTTTACACAGCAGGGCGTAGTAAAAAAAATATGAAAATATCTATTAAAAACCCATATTAATTAATTACAATCAATTGGATTCTATGTTACTATCAAGGGCGGATCCAGGGGGGAGGTCATGGGGCTCATGACCCCCCCCTTGGGCTGACAGATGTTTTTAAATATATCGTTTATTTTCACTTAAAAATTCGTTAACATATTTACTAATCACAGGTGTAACGAACTTTTAAATAATCACTTTTAAATGTATAATTGTAATCGAATTCGAGTACGTCCAGTGTTCTAACTAGAACTATATGACTTGAGAGCTGGATCCTCCCTTGGTTACTACAAAATAACTTGTGAATTTGATGTGAGCAGTACGGAAGTTAGCATGCGCCCTTGGGCAGCCACCCAGTGTACTAGAAAGGAAGAGACAGCGCAGGGCTAGTTCTTTTTTTTTGTAGTTGGGGTGTGTTATAGCGATATATGGCCATGCAATTGGTAAAATCGACATTAAATGATACTCTTAAAAGAGTTACAATGTAAATAATTATATTATTTTAATGTCGTGTTGGTAGGAGTCATTGTATAAGTTTTAAAATTCTGTGTAAAGGTTGGTAGTTAGTTAGTTCGGTGTGCGATGTTCGTTTTTTGTTATTACGTTGATCTGTTGTACTTGAAAATACATGTCTTGGTACACAGTTTTCTTATTAAAAATAACAATAGATACTTATCTTCAACAATAACTCTATAAAATAACTTACATAGATATCGAAATGGCCTGTGCAGCCGTAAGTAGTAACAAATGAGTTTGCAGTCGTGGTACGGGCTCGCATAGTGCGAATACGTCAATAAATCCAGCAGAAATCCGACTGAAACATGTTTTCAACGTTAACTGTAATAATAAAAGACACTTAGAAAAACCTACACCCTAATTTTGCTGTTGTAGAACATTATACTTGTTTCGACTTTCGCCTGGTGGATAAATATTAGGTAGTCTCCGCTAAACTAATATTATATTAATTATAATTATCGCTTTTTAACGTTTAAGAAAAACGTCGTCAGGCAACCTTCATAAATGAAAATTCGCTTCAAGTTTTTTAATCACAAGTAACAAAATTGATAGACGACCTAACATTATTTGCCATTGTCCAATGGTTTACAATTTTATGCGGACGTATTTTAACCCGATTGTGGTAGTGCTAGCGATGAATAACCATCTCACGCCGGTTGTACTATATTTGGATAGTCATGTACATACCAACAGAATCACTATAGACAAATTATTGAGCCAATTAAAAAAATGAGGAGACCGAAAAGTATCTCGTAGTTCCTGATACCCACGACACAAGACTCGATCTTAGCGTGGGGTCTGGAGTATGTATATGACTGTTGGGTGTATGTATTTATTTTAAAAAACAAACTTTTACTAACACCAAACCCTGGACTATGTATGTGACTGTTGGGTGTATGCATTTATTTAATAAACAAACAAAATACTAACACCAAACCTGAAACGTAATAAGAGGTTTGTCCAAACGCCCGAACATGTTATAAGCGATGCTAACAACATGAATAATATAACTGACATTGTAGACAATGTCCAGGAGGTCGAAATGCGTAGCGTCAGGGTTGACGGCGACCCACACGATGGCCATCAGAGCTATGACGCAGATGTAGCAGTTCCACAATGTGTCTTCTGAGAGGGAGTAGTACCAGTCGTAGAAGCGTTCGCGACTCCACCAACCAGAGTATTCCATCTGCGGTCGACAGCCCAGTAAATTAGTAGAAGTCGTTGTATGCACAACTTCCAAAAATGGAATATTAAAATCCTTGGGAAAAAGCTATGTTCAGTGGACTGGTTGTGGTTGAAGAGGAAGGTTCCCAATGACATAAAGAAATAATGTACGTATAGATTAAGCACCATTTGGAACACTAAAACCACCATTTGGATCGTTGAAACTTTTTTATAGCCTGATTCATAGGCTCGTCCCCTATCACATCATAACATACAAGGCGAAATGTGGGTAAAGGCGTGAGTTTATGTATGTTTGTGTGTGTTGATTATGATGATGATATTATGTTGATGTGTGTTACTGGCACGTTATATGAAGTGTAAATCAAGAGGTCTTGGATTCTATTCCCAGGTTGGGCAATCCATTCAGAGCGTGTTTCTACTACTTATTCTTGTTAACTAATAGAAAACGATTTATAAATAGCAGTAAAAACTATTAAGACAATTCGTTGACACCTGGCGATGGTAAAATTATAAGGCAACTCAATCTGCAACAATGTTCAAAGGTTATTGAAATCTAATTTAGAATAAAATATAATATGTATAGTTTGAAAAAAACACGCACCTATGAAACTTAAAGTAAGTAGGTAAGCACAATTCACGGATTCTTCAAACTTTCAATATAATGTTGCAAATTGGCGGGAACACGCAAATTATAAAAATTCAAAATATAATCGCAAATGAATATTTTTTATTATGAACTAGAGATATTTTCGGAATTCTGATATACAGCTATTTATAACAGTAACATTTTACAATTCTTACTATTTTTAAATAATATTTCTAATTCTAACCTCAGATTGCGGTGCGCTAAACTGATGTTCCAAATCACGCAGGTGCAGATAGTTGGTGCTCTCATTCTTACTTTGTCTCCCAGATATACTTTGTTTATGAGAATCAGGCATGTGTTAATTGTTTATTCTACTTCCACTTTCCTTTAATGTCACAGCACGATCACAGCTCAACCAAGCTCAACATTCTTTTTATCTTCAGCCATACAAATTGACATTCCGATTTTAAATTAAAAAATAATTAGTTGCATAGACAATTTGATCTTTAGGTTTTTGCTTTATGGTCTGAGAAATCTCTTTTTACGTTGTTGAGACAGCTGTGAAGTTTTAACATTAAAAACACTGCCATAAAATAAACACAAAAAGAAACACATTATTCCAATGTATTTTTAAATGTAAGTTTATTATAATTATATATCACAATACACTAATAAAGTTTAAATATGTAACACTACCAATGCCCTGAGCCCTTAACTTTTATTATATTACAAAAAATGAATGTGGAACGGATGGCTAGGCATAAAAAAAACCACATACAGCTTAAATTAAGGAAATAATACAACTCATGGAATTATTACCTTCTATCAAATAACCGATAGAACATAATATTATTTCAAGTTACAAATGGAATGCTTACAGGTACAGAAAATGATTTTGCAAGATATGAGTCATAAAATATGTACACTTAAAATATTATTACGACGCAAAAACCACACCATACAGACAGTTAGGACTTTAACAAAATCGTGGAACAACTTTATGTCACTGCTGGGCCTATGTACTTCATCATAAAGGAATTAGTGTTTAAGATCTAAATAACGTACATATGGGGCTTGACGTATTTTGCTCGACGGGGTGTAATGAATATCCTATGCACAATTTCCGTTTTATTTACATACAGATAATTCCTTCTTATTCCATCAACCCTTTACGGTTATTATTCTATACATGGAACCTTGTACGTGGTATCGCCTTGTTAATTTATAAAATTAACTTGGTGTTGTACTTATTCAGTTGCTCTCAGTCTTCAAACTCTGATCATATTCGCTTCGAAACATCCGGTTCATGTAGGCGCCGATTTTCGTCCTTATCCATACGGGGGCTATCTTGATTATAAAATACTGAAAATAAAGAAAGCTATTTATTTATAACTTATTTATTTGTTACTTTAAGGTTTATTGGTTGATAGTAACCGTCAAATAATTTAAGACATACGACTGCTAAATACTGGAGCTAAGGAAAGCTGTTAAGCTCCGGCGGCAGCGTTTAATGAACTTAGGTTTATTGAAAGTAAAGAAAACCTGTACATAATTAGTAATTATCGAATTTATCAATCACAAAATTCTCCTGTACTAATGTTTCATTCTTACTCTGTTAAAAACTACTATTAATGTACTACCACAAACCACTAAAATTGATGTCAAAGATAGAATACAATAAACGTGGAACCAACCTGAACGCCATGCATCCAGTACCCCGTAGTGTTGCTGACTCGGCCGAGCGTGACGACCGCCTGCCTGGCGTAGGCAGCAGCGTCAGGGATGAGAAGGTTCCCGTCCATGATCTGCTGAGAGAAGGCGTTCATCTTGGTCGACACGTACATCGGCGACAGGTGCTGAATGTGGATACCCTTAGAGCTGTACTCCTCGCGAACTGCCTTTGTGAAGCTATTGATGTAAGCCTGGAAGGTACACAAGATAATTGTTAGAAAATATTTGTTTTGGACAATTTGAGTGTAGTAATTAACGCGTTTTGTGATGATTTTATTTCAACGTCGCTACATATTTTAATAATCTTCGCAGGCAGACGAGCTAGTGACTGATGATAAGCTACTACCGTTGCTCATGGACTCTAAAGCTGCTGCCTACACAGTGAGGAGAGAGGAAGGAATAAAGGATGGGAGGAGAAAGGGAGGGGAAGTTGAGACTTGAGTCTCTGACGATTAAGTTGAAGTAGAGTTTTAAATCTCTTCAAACTTCAAGCAGCCCTCATGCACATAATAGAGCATAACGGTGTTCCTCACCTTAGTAGCGCCATACACAGTCATGAGCGGCAGCGGCTGCAGCTCCGACCCTGAGGAGACGTTGACGATGGCTCCCCTGCCGCGAGCCACCATGCCTTCCAATACCAGCCGCGTCATGCTCGTCACGGCGCCCACGTTCACGTGGATCATCTCCCACGTCTTCGACATCGGCACTTCGCACAACTCCATAGGGTAGTCATATTGAATACCCACGTTGTTTACTGGAAGAAAATATTTAACATCATTTGCTGGTATTTGAATATTTGTATCTACCCGGATAGTTACACACCTTAGGCATTGGCAATCCATCAGATCAGTAAATCCGTAGTGATAAAAAAGTGTTGCTTTTCGGGTCTAGGATATATCCGAATGCAATATGATCTTGGTAACTATGAAAATTTTGTTTACATAGATGCCAAGGTGCGGTTATAAGAATTATTTTATTTAAATTTCAGTTTGGGAAAATTATAACATAAGTTTAATTATACACGTTGAATACTAGAACTTTAATATAGAAAAGTAATTTATAATTTAGAAAAGTTTTACATCTATTGTTTTAACTTTTATTTTCATTCTTGTATTTTATCAGTACATCCATTTTTATTACATAATGTATTTTTCAGTTTTTTTAATTCTGGGTGAGCATATTCATGAGTTTTAGATCATGTTCTGTTGTTTACACGTAAGCAGGCCGTTGTGTTCTACTGTATTTCTATATGTATATGTCACCGTAAAATTGTAAATACCGTTACATTACAATGTATCTCGGGAGATTGTGAACTGTCGAAAGATTGTGAACCGTAACATACTGCTTACAATTTAACGCATTATTTTTCAGTAGATTGTAATCTATCGAAGTGAAACTGTTAAATCACAATCTTAAAATTGTAAAATCTAGGTGTATTATGAGTGAAGTACCGCATTGAGTTACCGCAAAGAAACAATCGTTAGGTTAGTTTATTTTCATTTTAAATAAAATTAAGTCAATATGAAATCAAGTAATTAAAATTAAGTCAATTGACAATCTTCCGTTTATTTATAATATCTCTAGTGAAATTATAATATCACGGCTTTGACAATATACCGGTAACATATATAAATATTTCGACAAGTGGTAGCACGTAAAATTTATTAGTTTCGTCTGTATACTCAAGTAACGGAACCTTCGAACTAGATCTTCTAACACTTCAAAACGTCGAATTCATTACTGCGCTCTATACCAGTACACGTGGTAGTTCTCCATTCCAACTCACCCAGTATCCCCACAGGAATGTCTTTGATTTGTTCCTCAATGTGAGCGTAGATTTCAGGACCTTTGCTGAAGTCTGCGACCACGGTCTTGGTTTTCACACTGTATTGTTTCTCTGAAACACAAAGGAGGATAACATTAGGCACTATTTACTATCTTCGTACCTTTGTAAGATACAAACGCGGTGTAATGTAGATTTGTTTTAGGGCAATACAAAGCAAAATATTGTTACATGTTAAATGTGTGCTTTTTTCGCTTGGTAAAACACGAGAGATAAGTTTAATTATTATAAGATACCGCACTTATACTGTAGCAGTGTATAGAACATAAAAATGAGAATATTTACATAAGCTAACGCCTTTTCCCAGAAGGGGTAGGCAAAGATGCTACCAGGACACCGACATTTCGCCTTGTATGTCCAACAATGTGATAGAGGGCAAGCCTACTTACAAAAAACTGCAAAAAACGTTAAAATTGTTGCCGAACATTTTCCTTTTCCTTGGCTAATATATCAATGTTACGAGCATAAAAATATTCAATTAACTAAGTAGCCAATACGAAAAAATCCTATAAATTTTCCATCTTGATGCATAAATACCATTCGTGTTTAATAGGATTTATTTTTCATTATTTTATGACTTGCTCCGTTACTATTGCTAATCGTCTTAAAAAGTTTACAACATTTAATCGATTTCGTATGTCCTTAACATTTAAAAACAATTATACGTTTGCTAAAAATAGCAAAATATTACAATATCTTGAGGATCCAAGGATGTTAAGCCGTATTTTTAATAATTTGACACCCTCCGTGGCGCAATCGGTTAGACGCCGGCTGTGAAACGATAGGCCGGGTTCTATCCCCGCACCAAAACTAATATTAGTGTGATCCACAGGTATTGGTTTCGCGTCTGGGTGTTTGTGAGGCCGAAAAGTCTCTAGTGGTTCCTGATACCCACGACACAAGACTCGATCTTAGTGTGCGATCTGGACTATGTGACTGTTGAGTGTATATTATTATATTATTTGGTATTTTTACAATAATTTTGCTTATATTATTATGCATATACCTGAAGCAATTGGCTGAAGTGCTAATACCACCAACTGTTCGCCTAAGTTACTTCCATCACAAACTACTACTGTTTTGCTACTGTCCATGAGCGGTCGCATCGCTTACCATCAGGCGAATGGCATGCTCGTCTCGCCATTCATTGTAATAAAAAAAAACTAATAGCTATGTTCCCAAGATATTATAATAGTAAGCGAGCTTTACTTCTACGCCTTGAAACACGATTTTTTAATTATTTCTTTATAAACCTATGAGCTTTTTCCAACTGTAAAGTTAAGAATTGAGACTATTTAGGGTAGCGGTAATATGAAACACGCGATTACCTATATCCCCAGCGACTGTCCTCAGCTTATCCGGGTTCCGGCTGATGATGACGATGCTGATGCCGCGCTGAGCCAGCTCCATGGCGTAGTGCTTGCCGATGCCATCCGTGCCTCCTGTCACCACTGGAAAGAAACAAACCATCTTAACAATACAAGCAATTTTTATTTTTAGTAGCAGGTATGTTGTGGGCCAGTATGTTCGCAAACTTGCACTAGGCCAGCGTGTTAGACTATATGGCCTAACCCCTCTCAATCAAATTCTCGATTGTAGATGAGGCCCGTGCCCTACTGTAGGCTGATTTAGATACAGACAAAGACACCAAAGTACAAGCAAAAAATTACAGTATTACACACACAGTAAGCCGGATCAATTAAATAATGTCGCTGATTTACAAAATTACGACGTGAACAGTTTTGTTCTTGTTCTTTATTTGATGTGTGAGATTTTACGAGCCTTCGCAATCTTTAAAATAGGTAACCTATTCGGATGCTGTTATTGGTACTCACGACTCCGAGGCTCAGTAGGCGAGAAGCAAAGTAAACATGATTTACCACAGAAGCATTCGAGTGATTGGAACAACCAGACAGATCACAGAACTTGTTTTAAAACAAAAGAAAAGCACAATCCGCTTCAAAATTATAATCAAGTTTTAAGTTATATGAAAATAAAATTGAAAGTTGTCTAGTAAAGACTGAGTAGATATTTTTAATACTTGTTACTATCATCTTCCAATTTACATGACTTATGCTAAGGAGTAAGATTAATGTAGTGAAAAGCGACAGTTCAGCTACAACAAAAAAGACTATGTACTACTCGTAAAAAGAGAGTTTCTAGTCTGAATCTTGTCCACACGCGCATATACGAGTACGTCTGTATCGAAATTACGTCTCTATTAATTTAACAACCGCTCGTTTCATCAATGAAGTAAACATTGTAAGAGTCTGCATACCTATAGAGTTGCTCACAAAAATATCAAAATCATTTAGTTAGCTCGCAACATGCCCATTACATTTTAATACAAATTATTAATTACAAATATTTACTTAATAAAATGGTCAATGATTAATTAGCAGTTAGCACCAACTCGTGGTTATGAGTCGTGGAACTGCAAAGGATGTTCCATGCAAGCAAGTTCAGTGCAATAGTTCATTGCACTACGCTTAGAGGTATTGAACTTGAGACACGAATATTTAGTTTTAATTTTATTGCCTTTTTATTACGCGACATCATGGGTATTTTTGTCTAATTCATAATTTACCAGCAGCTACCGGGGCAGGCGCCGTGCCATGCATAAACTCTCGATAGCAAGAATACTGTACTTAGTGGTGGGCAGAGTATAAAGGTACCGATTAATAATTTCACCTATTGCCTCGTCAATTTCCTCAACTTCGGCCTATCTTTGACATCCTTAACTACAAAGTTTCTTATAGTTCGATGGGTATAAAAGTTATTAATATTTCTTGACGTCATTTAACCATCGCTACTGTTACAAATGTTCAAATGTTATTCATAAATAAATATTTATTAAAAGTGAAACATCGTTGCTAAATAGCCACAGCCAAAAAGTGCAGAAGTCAAGTTTACGAAAACAGCAAACACTGTCCGAAAACTAGAAACCTAGCATTACATAGCAATATCATTGGACACAAGTCTGTTGTAATTTACTGAAGATGTTTTCAACACCGCAACAAACTTTCCTCTTCTAATGTGCGTTCTGCATGACAAGCGGTAAAATAACTACACAGTTTGAATAGAAAAAGTTACATAGAGGTGTCAAAGTTTATCGAGTTTATTTCACTCGCATATGTGATAGGGAGCGAACCAAACCATTGGGTTACCGACAAAAATGCTAATCCCAATATTAACAATATCCCGATTGTTTTTAATGAGTTAAACCATACACGTACTAATCTAAACTGACATACATGATATATTAAGACTGCGACCGAAAACGAAGCCAGGTGGCAGTATTAGTGACTTCAGACACAATGCAATACATAGTTTTCCTAAAATGATGAGGTACACCTTTTTATTTTACGCAATGGTACGTTAAGGTTTAAATGTCTAAGGTTTAAATGATTATTTTCGCAATAACTAGGTATATACAACCCAAACACAAGGATTTTTAAAACATTGCAAAAATAAAACTGTCGCCTGTTTTGCGAAATTTTTATTTGCATTGTGTCTGTAACCACTAAAACTACCATCTGGCTTCGTATTCGGTCGCAGTCTTGATATACCCGGTATATTAAGAACTACAACCTTGACCCTGTTTATAAATGCTAGGATTGTCGTTGTCCTTTCGTAGTCCAACATATACCTAGCAATCGTAATAACTATTTTGCATACTTGACTTTAAGAAGGAATAAATAACGTATAACCTGTCGGAAATATCTGTGGACCTAGCTGGAATATATATCCACTATGTTCTTTACACTAAAAACATTTTGAGAGGGATGCGAAATATATTCTTGGTATCAATATTTTTCCTACTTTAATTCAGTTTTTTTAACCTCTTTGAATTTGCTGACCCTATGTTCCAATGACGTCAATTAGCCAGGTGCACAGATATTTCCGACGGGTAATGCGTCTAAGATAGTAAGTCGTGTTGCGGAGGTCAAATCTCACATTTTACAGAAACCTTATCGCACATTGTTGCATACATTCTCATTCATTTGAAAACATATATTTAGTAGCTAGAATCCGATAAGACTTTTCACATTTCATAGGAACTCCATCGTATATTTCACTAAATTATCTTTTAGTATTGTTCAAAACAAAATAATAAGGAAGAACACTGACCGTTATTAAATCCATCTCTTAATTCCTACAAATTATTTTGTACGCAATATAATACAAACAAGTATCTATATACTCGTATTAATAAGCTTATTAACTTAACGACATTAAGTTTTCCTCCACACATATTAAAGTTTAAGCACCAGTACCTTCGAGACAATTCTTAAAACGCGTAAACAAATTCGTACTTATTTTAATGGTTAAATATAGAAACATGCAGCTCAAATATTTTACCTAGTGATTTTAAAAATGTACCGATGTGGTGTTTATTTTGGCATCAGGTTGATTGCTAAACGTAAGCTCCCAGCAGAAGTATTTTTTTTGTTGCAATGAATGGCGAGACTAGCATGCCATTCGCCTGTTGGTAAGCGATTCGACCGCTCATGGATAGTAGCAAAACCAAAAACCACCATGAATTACACAGCAATGCTTGGCATTGCAGTCGCCAACTTAAGACATAAAATGTTAAGTCTCAATATGTCCACTAGTTACTCTGGCTGCAATGTCATTCCAAAAGATTTTTAGAGTGGTAGAGCCTTGCCTTGGTTAATGGTACACGTACAATACGATTTACGAAAGAGTCAACTTATGTCGAGGCGATACCACTGTGTCACTGAAACTAATTTTACGGAAATAAATATTAAAGTAATAAAAGATCCGCGATATAAGTCGTGAAAGTATTGACAGCCTCTGTGACGCATTTAGTTAGACGCCGGTTGTGAAACGAGAGGCCGCGTGTTTTATCCCCGCACCGAAAGAAATATTTTTGTGATCAACAGGTATTTATTTCGGGTCTGGATGTTTGTGAGACCGAAAAAGTCTCTTGTAGTTCCTGATACCCACGACACAAGACTCGATCTTAGTGTGAGGTCAGGACTATGTATGTGACTGTTGGGCGTATTTATTTAGTTACATACATTCATAAACTCACGCCTTTAGGTGTATTTATTTATAAAAATAATTTTATTTACAAACCCAACTATTTGGTCAGTAAGTCAATGAGTTGCCGAAACTTATTCAATGTGAATTGCAAAAAATAACGACCTCCAGGGGCATTGAGCGTTCCGTCGCAGAAAAACGAACGTTGCAATCTCGTTCCGAACATTAATTGCGCATTTTTAAGTGAATTTGGTGCTATAAGAGCAAAAAGTCTGCTAAACTAGACTATAGCATATAGCCCTATGTCTGTGCGCCTAGCCGGAACATTTTGAAGTATCGTATAGTATAGTAAACGTTTCCCGCTGTCATATTTTAGTTCCAAATACGCTCACAATGGCGCTGTTTAAATTCCCATACAAAATTTTACTATTACTATTCTATCACGATACTGCAAAATGTTCCGGCTAGGGGCACTAATAACCGGAAATAGTAATATTTTTGTGTATTAAATAAACATCAAGGTTAAGGTTAAAAGAACTTGCTCAAGCAGGCCGGTTCCGTTAGATCACCATGATCATCTTTGGTGGTGGCTTAAAGTTCGACAGCATACTTTCTTTAGCTGAAGAAAGAGAAACAAATATTTGATCCAGTGTGGATGTGGTTGAAATTGACCCTAAAAGTTTCAGTGACACACGTAATTTTAATTATTCACGTAATCAATAAAATGTTATTCCCATTAAAGCATATTAATCCGTAAATAGGTATCACGGTGTACCATTTGTCCTCTCGATAAGATACTTAGTTCCGATAATCAGATTATATCTTCATATATCCATTACTTATCCTCCTTACAAGTACGATGACCTTTCGTAAAATCTAAATAAAAAGACCCACAGATCAACGCAATTATCGGCCAGTACCCCAACATTGCACAGACGAAGCGACGTGTTACGCAATGTGAAATTGTGCAACAGATTGAAACTTTCAAGGTCGACGCTTTCACCGCCTAGACCTCCACGAGCGATGTTAAAAACAATTTTGTGTGTTCTATTTGAATAAAATATCGGATACTGCTCTTGATTGTTTCTCACACTTTTCCTGATGTTATGTACTTATTTATTTTTTATACAATCCATCCATCCATCCATCAGCCAAAGCACGTCCACTGCTGAACATAGGCCTCTCCCAATGATTTCCACAGTGACCTGTTGGAGGCAGCCTGCATCCATTTTATACAATAGGTTCGGCAAATGAGCAAGCAGGTCACCCGATGACAAATGATCACTCCCGCCCATGAACATCCACAACGCTTGGGTCATAGCTGTGTTGACGACCCATCAAATCGGGAGGGGAGTGGGAAGGCAAAAGGATGCAAGGATGAAAGGCAACGTCATGGATATCCGTTTTTGACGTCGCTAAGAATACTTTTGATGCCAAGTGACCTCAAATCATCTACAATACTAGCTGTCCAGCATTGCGTACGATTTTTAATTAAACACCAGTAATATACATACATACATACATAAACTCACGCCTTTATCCCCGAAGGGGCAGGCAGAGGCGCCACTAGGACACCCATATTTCGCCTTGCATGTTCCGTACCATGATGTGATAGGGGGCGAGCCTATCGCCATATCGGGCACAAATTCCTGACTCCGGGCTGATAATGAACAAAAAATCCAATATCAACCCTGCCCGACCCGGGATTCGAATCCGAGACCTCAGCTTTGTAGTCGTACCGCAGTACAACCACGCCACCGAGGCAGTCAGTAATATAACAAAAAATATAGAAATGGCCAGCTTATCGCTATAAGCAATCTTTTACGGAAGACTGGGATACAAAAGCCAATAAAAAGCTTCAAATATAATGTAGCTTCAAAAAAGAAAAAGGAGCAACAAATATAAATAAATTCCATTACATTTACATAGGAATTATTTCATTGGCGTATTTTAGCTTCTCTTTAGCCACTCTTGGTGTTTGTAAAATGTAATTCCTTAGTCATGACTTTTACTTAAGCAATCGAAGTATGATGGCAAATACATGAAGAATTAATATTTACTGTACAAATATTTAAACAGTATATAATCCTTAGAACATTAAGCTAATGCGAAAACAAATAAAGGAAATTATTTAGAGACAATATGTTAAATATTGGCGGTATGTTATCACTAGAGCCATTGTAAATAATATAAAATAATTACTTAGAATAGAAGTATTTTAAAGGTCCTTTGGTTTTCCGCATTATGTTTACATAAGACGTTCAAAGTTCCTTTAGAAAAAGCCTTTTATGCATATAGCAGTTAATTAGCATAATATTTATTTTATTTATGATTAGTGGGAATGGGCGGGCCATGTGACATAAAAGGCCGCAATTCATTGCACAAATCTTGAAATAGTTCCTTGGAGAGCCTATAATGAGCTTTGAATTCATTATCAGGCATATCCAAGGCTTTGGCATCATCTCGAAGATTGCGCCGCAAAGAAGATGTATTACGGTTTTCTAGCCGTCTAATTTCCTCGTTCATAACTTCCAACAACAAAATTGAACGAGCCATCTTCAAACAAGTACAAATGGGAACACAAACACTTAAAAATGAACTCAAAACTGTTAATAAACTGCGTTACGATCTTAGCCATCGACCAAACAATCACTCATTTACCAATTGCGATTTGACAGTTAGATTTGTTCGCTGATTGCTCTTCGATCGCTCTTAAAAGTCATACGTAATACCAAATTTTGCCGTGTCCATCGAGATTGAATGCTATTTTAGTTAACCGATTGTTCGCCAGAGGCAGCACTGTGCTATGAAAGTGATTGCTTTGTTATTGCTCTTAGATAATACGAATTTGACGTTATTAGCGATTTTAAAGCAAAAATTGTACAATTATCGCACAATTTTCGCAATTGCAAAATAAGTAATAGGGCCGCCGGATGCACCCGAAATGGTGATGGCGCGACGACCTCGACCACTTCAGTATGTAGCGTAATAAATTGTAGCGTAGTAAAAAGAAATCATATTATTAATGTATATATTGAGTCTATTTTAAAGTAATTTCACTGGCCAGCAAAAAATCCACTAAATATAATCCAATCTGATTCCAAAACGAGACTAATATATTCATTTCAAGCCTAGATTGTGACGCTGCTAATCAAATACCTTCATTGAACTTTTCCACTTTACTCTAGTGTCAGCCATTACAATAAGTACAATTTGTAATACGCTAAGTTTAAACATAGCAAACATTTTCGACAGCCTCTGTGGCGCAGTTGGTTAGACGCCGCCTGTGAAACGAGAGGCCGCGGGTTCGATCCCCGAACCAAGACAATTGTTTGAGAGAACCACAAGTATTTGTTTCGGGTCTGGGTGTTTGTGAGACCGAAAAGTCTCTCGTATTTACTGATACCCATGACACAAGACTCGATCTTAGTGTGTGGTCAGAACTATGTATGTGACTGTTTGGTGTATTTATTTATTATTTATTTATTTTAATAAAGGTTTTTTCACGGGCTCTTTACTAAAATGTAAAGCATAAAAAGAGAAATTAAAAAAAACAACAGCTCATAATTAATTCGCATTCATATATTGCACCACATTTATATAAACACGACCTACAAAAATCAATAGACCATTAGGATTGTGCAATGGAGATAACCCATTCATGAACACAAGACACATGGCCTCAAGTTCACATTTCGCCATTTTTTTGCAGTATATTGCAAGATCGTTAGAAATGTTCTATGTTTTATTTATTCTAAATAGATGCAGAATGGGATTTTGTTTATAGACGGTTTTGAAACCATTTGCCAAATTTTATATTAATAATTTAAAAAAATGACACTACCGTATAAATTAACGAGAATAAGCAATTACGTGTAAATTAACTTTCAATTTAATCTAATATTCTTCACCCACCTTCTTAACTCTTGTGAACTCTGATGTTCGTTTACGGCATTTACATAATATATAACTTCTGTAGAAATGTCCACGGTGGTCGCTGGTTCAAAACCCAGGGCACATCTCTAACTTTTCGAAGGCATGTGTGTATTTATAGTCATCACCACGCACTATAGCGGTGAAGGAAAACATCGTGAGAAAACCTGCACACTATACCGATTTATTAGAAAAATCTATGGTATTTAAAGTCCACCAGCTCGCACTGGGCTAGCGTGAATGGCTATACTATAGCCTAACCCTTGTCAATCGTACTCTCGATCGTAGAGGAGGACCGTGCCCTGCAGTGGGACGTATATGGACTTATACATGTATGACGTATGTATTACATACATGTGTTAATGTTAAAAACATGGGTGTTATAGTCTATCTAAACTAACAGGTTCCATTTGACATTTCATACTTTTAACGTAAATAACTTTGTGCAGACGTAACCCACACAATTTCAATAACACTTTCCGTAAATCCATGGAATTATGAAGCTATTCTTATTTTATCACTAGACTTACAATCCATAATCACTAAATTTAAACTAGAATCCTTTAAATAAAGCAAAATAACCATTTTAAACAACATATTTTTTTTCTAGACGTCATTACAAAGTCACCTCGTTAGGTCTTTTACCGGTAGAGTCGAGACTATTCAAACGCATTTGTATACGCATAATCGGTAAAAATATTTAAATACTCGAGCAGATATAAAACAGTTGTGTTTGAATTTTTAAAAATACTGAACTTGCAGCTAATAATAGCTAATATGCTGTCAACGAACATACATCAATAAATAATGAAATAATAATATTAATATAAATTAATTTATTATTAAATAATAGATTTGGATATTACAATGGAAATGAAGGCAGTATTGTAGGATACGACACACATAGTGAGGAGGTTCCTCACTTTGGAGTATATGTATTGTATTGTATGTATGTATCATGTGTTCATAAGCATGTGCGTGATGTGGACTGGACTCAAAAAGTGTCTGCACCCGGGTGAAGCCGGGCCGGGCCGCTAGTAATAGATAAATCACTCCTTTTGTTCCTAAATAGTAAAGTGACTTATGCAATTGTCGATGTCTCATTAGAATAAAAATGTTCATGAAGAAATAAACGAAATGATGTAAACTGAAAATATAAACTGTAATCGATTAAGAAATACAAACAAATATTATCGATATCTCTATATAATCGGATATTGTAAGAACCGATTTATTTGACAGCATCCCTATTTCCCAATGTCAAATGGAACTTCTTAGTTTAGATAGGGTATAAACAAAAAACATATTTTCCATTGGTATAATTAAAATGGCAATCTTCAATATCGCGTTATTGCAAATATGTCTTTTACGCAAATCTTTGATCGACACACATTTGTCGATTTTATTTGGAAATCTTTAAGGCCGTAAATATTTCAACATTTGCAATATTTTAATGAATTGACATTTGCACGGCATCACGGCATAATTAACTTCTTAGTTTTGAATATTCTAAGAGAAAATATTTCAACACAATCAAAATACATAAATTATTATTTATTTAAATTACACAGAACACTTAATAATTACTTTCAAAAGTATTGTACAGTCAACATTGTGATTCGACATTCCATTTCATTCGGTGTTTATAACTTTGAACATTGCCAAATACGGAGTGGCCCTATACTGTCAACTATAATTACGCACTTTCGGTTTGTAATATAATTCTCGTAAAGCTTTGCTTCCGCATCACGTAGTTTTATTTTTGGCATTAACTAACTACTGCCTTGGTGATATCTAAGTTTGAAATCATCATGGTTTTACACTACAATAATTAAGATAGTAGATATTCATTTAGTTAGTACCTACCTACCTATATGTGAATTGGTATTAAAAGAGTTACCTACATCCGGGAAAACCACGTTGACACGTAAATTAACTATTCTATAACAAAACAACGATTAAAATAAGGATGAAATTAAAGTCATATACGTACACAAATCCGTAATAAGGACCACTTTGGATACGCAAACCATAAGAATCTAATTTGGCTATAAACTATCTATACATATTATGTATAATAAATTTGTAACCGATCGATGTCTCATTAGAATAAAAATGTTCATGAAGAAATAAAAGAAATGATGTAAACTGAAAATATAAACTGTAATCGATTAAGAAATACAAACAAATATTATCGATATCTCTATATAATCGAATATTGTAAGAACCGATTTATTTGACAGCATCCCTATTTCCCAATGTCAAATGGAACTTCTTAGTTTAGATAGGGTATAGTCGTTTATGATTCAGAAACCGGTTATAAAAATTATTAAATCGCTTCTTATATAGTATGCAATTTAACTGTCTTTGATTTATAATTGTTAATTTGGAACAATTTCACATTACATCGTCATCGTTGATAGTCAAGCCACTAGTTGCGCTACGATTGTGGCTAAGACGCACGGTTTCTGTAAAATACAAGCAAATTTTGAACTCCTTTGTTTCTATGGATAGAAATAATAAATAAAATAAATAAATAAACTGCCTCGGTGGCGTTGTTGTACTACGGTACGACTACAAAGCTGAGGTCCCGGGTTCAAATCTCGGGTCGGGTAAAGTGATATTGGGTTTTTCTATTCATTATCAGCCCGGAGTCAGGAATTTGTGCCCGATATGGCGATAGGCTCGTCCCCTCTCACATCATGGGCCGGAACATACAAGTTGAAATCTGGGTTTCCTCGTGGTGCCTCTGCCTACTCCTTCTGGGATAAAGGCGTGAGTTTATGTATGTATGTATATAAATAAATACACCCAACAGTCACTTACATAGTCCTGACCCCACACCAAAATCGAGTCTTGTGTCGTAAGTGTCAGGAACAACGAGAGACCTTTCGGTCTCACAAACACCCAAACCCGAAACAAACGTTTGTGGTTCACACAAACATTAATTGTCTCAGTGCGGTGAACGAACCCGCGACCTTTTGTTTCAAAGTCGGCGTCTAACCAACTGCGCCACGAAGGCTGGCAATGGGTGTATTATGTTCTTGATATGAGTGTGAACTAATTATAATAACTTTTAGATCTATAACGGTGAAGGAAAATATCGTGGGTAACCTGCATACCATAGGGATTTGTAAGAATATCTATTTCTGCGAACACGCACTAGGCCAGCGAGGTGAACTATAGCCAATCCCCTTTCAATCGTACTCCCGATTGTAGAGGAGGCCCGAGCCCTGCTGTGAGATGTAACTACCTATACAGAAATTTTAGATCGACCTTTTGCTACCATTCGACACTACTCTAGCGCGAGTCGACTAAGATTGCAACTCATTTAGACAGAATACATATTAAAAATCTAAGACAGTATTTTAATACAAACAAGGCTCATTCAAAACCGTGGCTGTATGTCTCATATTCCTTCGCCCAAATAGAGGAAAATCTGTCCAAGCATGTCATGCACACAAAGACAGAGCGTTGCCAAACCAGTGGGCAGTGTTGTAATGCGAACATTTAAGCGCCATTAACACGTATTGTTGAACAGCCTACAAACGTGCGGCGGTTGTGAACCTATAATAATCTTGTCGGTGACAATCAGTAGCTGTGACAAGCTAGGATAAATCGCAGTACCTGCATATCTTTGACTGTACCAAATTGTTCGCGAATTAGAATAAATAAATAAATAAAATAAATACACCCAACAGTCACGTACATAGTCCTGACCCCACACTAAGATCGAGTCTTGTGTTGTGGGTATCAGGAACTACGAGAGACTTTTCGGTCTCACAAACACCCAGACCCGAAACAAATACTTGTGGTTCACACAAACATTTGTCTCGGTACGGGAATCGAACCCGCGGCCTCTCGTTTCACAGCCGGCGTCTAACCAACTGCGCCACGGAGGCTGTCAATAGATAGAAATCAAATGTAGAGACATAATTGAAATAGCTCTACTCTTTGTAAAGTCACGAGACAATACGACCAGATGGCGTGCATGCGGCTTAATGTACCAATAAAATAAATAGTAGACGTGTGAATAGTGCTTTTTATGTTTTCTAGCATTTATTGTTAATTGATAAAAATTGCATTTTATAATTAAGCTTCTAAAATCTAAAGCAATTCGAATTTCTTGTATCATGGTCATTGTGTCATCTTCTGTAGTTGTAAGGTCGTCATAACAACGTGTCTCCTCTGAATAACTTCAATTAGAAAAAGAGGAAGCCTACTTTATCCTATAGAAAACTGCTAAATACTAACACTTTCTCTCCTAGATAATAAGAATAACGCTAATAATTTTGTATAATGCTAAGAATAGGTAGGTATTATAGAAAATGAGGTCATAGGTAATTTATTAAAACAATCTAAACTTTATGCCGTAGTTCAATTACATGTATTTGTCATAAAATGTCTTATTAACTACGCAACATCCTCATAAAACGGTTCTTTCTACATTCAACGTCTAATATGGAGTCATCTCTTCAACAAACTACGAAAATAATTGGCAGAGGTAGCATAACATAAACTCAAGTACTATTATGCAACTTGGCGACTCATGACTTTTCTATTACGTCATACCAAGACACATCTCTTCGTTAGTTTACATAAGTGCCGTTAGAAAGTTTAAATGCGTGTAATGTACGCAATTCGATCACCGGAAAATAAGATAAGCGTGTACTGTAAAGTGTGACAGTTTTTTACTACCTAGACAAAGGAACTTAAAATGAAATGCCAGAAGCAAAGAATTATTATAAAAAAGTAATCATAAACTTATGAACTGCTCCTTCTGTCATAGTATTCAAATGTATTATGTCGTTCTAAATTACAGAAACCTTGTAAATCAAAACACGACAAAACGTTCAATCGACTGCAACGAATCAAAGCGTGAATTTTATCAATTGCTTTGAACAACGCACTTGCAATCACGAATTGGGTCAATTAGCAATAATAAAGATAAATTGACCATTAAAAAAATCACTCATTTCTTCCTCTGTAAACAGAGATGGTATTTTTTTATTACAATGAATAGCGAGACGAGCATGCCATTCACCTAATGGCAAGCAATATGACCGCTAATGGACAGTAGCAAAACCAAACCATGAATTACAAAGGAATGCTTGGCAGTCCACTGCGCTCGCCATCCTGAGACATGAGATGTTAAGTCTCATTATGTCCAGTAGTTACTCTGGTTTCTGGTCACAATGTCTTTCAAACCTGAACTCAAGAGTGCGCTTACACTGCTGTTTGACGGGAGAAATAGACATTGCAGTGGTACCTACCCAGGCGGTCTCTCACATATGAGAGACCTACCTCCACTGGTAAGTGCTATGCCATACAAACAGACTGCAAATATCAACAGAATATTATTATCTCTAGTCATTTGACAGTATAGCTTCGACCTACATAATAACTACTTCTTGCTATAGCGCAAGGACCCAGGATTCTAGGAAAAAGACGTGAGCCGGCAAACTGTTCAACAGCACAAAAAAGGGATTGGCGAACCTCTTAGTCCAAGCAAGACGATAATGACCTCAAAGCTGTGGTTTCGTAAGCCAGCATACATGGTTCTCTGAAGGAGCGGAGAAGAGGGAAGGTTATTCCGAAAGTGATGAAAACTTAAATGGGACTTAGGGAAATAAAATAAAGTCAGAAGCTAATGCAACCACGAGGCCGTAATGTAGGATATAAAACCCGATATTATGGAAGGAAATTACCTTTAGACTGAGCTGACAATGTAGCGGACCGCAGAGGTGATCAACATTGAATTACAACAGGCTTTTATTTTGCCAAAAATATTTCCTTGTTATTACTCTGTCTTCATTATTACCGCTGTTATGTTTTATTATTATTATATGTCAGCTTAATATATTTATAAATATTCCGATATAAAATAATATTGAACTCAAATAACCCCCTAGGTATTATACTTAAAAATGTAATGAGGTTAGACGCACTAATGCTTTAACACTCATTATGGAGGCAACTAATTTTATTCGTTCTTTCCGTAGCCAAGGATATCAATTTGATCATATCCTTTGGCACAGCTGTTAATTACCAAGTTCTATAAACAGCACTTCGAAATGCCGACTACATCACGGGTAATTTACTATTAAATTTAATGTGGCGACAACATTAGGCATGTATAAGTTAGCCATAAATATTACCAAACATCTTAAGGGTGTTGTAAACGATCAAATTGTTTGCCAAACTGTCTACGTGTTTGTTGTGTTTGATAAAAATGTGGATTGATGGCGCTTTTGACCTTGTATGTTATTTGTACCCAATCTACAAGCAAATGTTGATCTATTGATCGTCTAAGCCAGTAGTTCCCAAACTTATTTTTCTCGTGGACCACTTTCAAAATTTTACTGGTTTCGGTGGACCCCTGCTGCTACATTTCTACCACATTATTAAAATCGCCAAAAAATAAAAATAAAAGTTCTGTCCCTATATACCGATAGGTAAAATAAAAAGAAAAATGGTATATTTTATAACACTTTTTTTATTAAAAGAATAGAATTACAAGAAAAATTAATAGTTATGTATTTAAAACAATGTAGGTAGGCCCGTATAATGCTTACATTTTTGCTCTTTACTATCAAAAGCAGATAAATTTTCGTGGACCCCCATTAACATCTTATGGACCCCCATTTTTTGTTCACGCCTACGTAGACCCCCAGCAAGTCTCCCGTGGACCCCTGGGGGTCCACCTGGACCACTTTGGGAATCACTGGTCTAAGCTATTGTTTGATGAAAACGTGAAGTTTGACAAACTTTGCCAAACAAATTTGATTGTTTACAGGGCGCTTTAGCTACCATGCCGAAATGGTGGGGAAGCGAGTAGCGAGCTTTAAGAAAAATATACCTATTGTATATTTCTATTAAAAAAATGACTTCCCCACCTTCTTCATAAAATAGGTAATGATATAATAAATATGGTACATTGGTATGTATATACTTCTGATACTTGAAGGTTTATTGGTAAGCCAAGTTTCATCCGCCATTTAAGTAAAAACCAAGAACTATTAACGTCTAGCATAAAAAGAATCAACCGACACAAATGGAATATGCATTAAAAATAATAAAGCTGAAATATTATTTACTCGAAATTAATTTAATGTAAATTCTGTTAAATCGGATCAAGTACATAATATGCATAAAATAACAACATAATGGTCCTCAACAAAAACAATAATGTTTTTTTTAGTTTGACCATTTACTTATCATTATTTTTTAAAGCACGCAAAAAAAGGATATGAATTATTATTTTAAAAGCTTTCATTAACTTGCAAGGTATCTTTGTTCGGGTGGAATCTTGCTACTCAATTTTGAAGCATATACCTTCAACCAATTTTATGGTTTAATATTCCACCTAGTTACATAATAGATATATTAGTTTTTACGCTCTAAAAATATTTAGACGATTTATACATTATAACACATGGAACCAGGCCCAAGTGATGGTTCGTTACTTTGCAAATTAAAAATAAACATTTCCAACTTCAAGTTGTCGTAGTAAAAATAAAACAATTACTGCGTATACCAATGTAAAAAAAGAACTAAAACACAACGACGACAAAAACACGGAATAACATCTAAAAATACATCTACAAAGATTTCCGTGTTTATATTTCATCGTGAAGTACTAAATGTGTTTTAAAGTTGTAGGCCCACACTGTAACGCCTATAGTTGTTACCTAGTAATGTAGGTATAGGCCAGCAGATTTGAGAACTGTTTGGTATTCTCTCTCTCTTCAGCCACAGAAAGTCCACTGCTGGACATAGGCCTCCCAAGTATCTCCACATCGACCTGTTGGAAAACACATGCATCCAGCGATTTCCTGCGACGTTAACCAAGTCGTTCGTCCACATTATTTGGTATTGTCCCACAGTAAACAGAATTAAACGGAGTTGTCTTTGTTCGTTAATTCCTCCACCCTTTTTCGTCTCTTTTCCCTTCTATTTTAAAATGTCTGCAACTCACATACTACTATAATGTTGTTGATTACGGGCGGAGGTAATCATTTATTACCTGGAAATCAGTTAGCGCGTTTGCCGAAGCTATGCATCAAAAAACTAAACATTATAAGGTGAAGCAACAGCTGTAGCCTGACAGAAATACTAAATACAGGACGGAAATAATCATTCAATGTTATAATGTTTGACAGCCTCCGTAGCGCAGTTGGTTAGAGGCCGCCTGTGAAACGAGAGGCCGCGGGTTCGATCCCCGCACCGAGACAAATGTTTGTAAGAACCACAAGTATTTTGTTTCGGATCTGGGTGTTTGTGATACCGAAAAGTCTCTCGTAGTTCCTGATACCCACGACACAAAAGTCGTTCTTAGTGTGGAGTTAGGACTATGTATGTGACTGTTGAGTGTATTTATTTATTATTCGACAGACCATTCTGTACCGTGTACAAGAACGTTTTGAAAAATCCGAACCCCAATGGAACTAAAGACCTGTAAATGGAAAAAAAGAGTGATCACGCTGAAAACATACAAAATAATGTGAGCTTACGAGAACTAGAGGTGATCAATTAGAGTGGTTAAGTTATTTCACGGGAGAGAGATTTTATTCTTTTTCGTAGTTCATTTTAAACTATAAATAATGTCTGAACAATGTAAAAGGTTGCCGAGCGCTTTTACAAAGTACATAATTGACTAATGGACTAAAAGATTTTATCGAAATTCTTCATACATTGTTTAAATTATGCAATTTAACGATACAGTCAAAAAATACTTCCCACAATTGTGCAGAATGTGGCACCGTGGAAGATGTCCAATTTGCAAATGGAATGTGTCAAGACGAAGATTATAAGGGAGACTCTGATAAATTCATTAAAAACCATTCATTAAATTCATTCATGTTGGGATTTCAAACCATTCCATTAGAGCCTCTCTCTAAAACAGCCATAGTTATTTACAAGGTTATTATTAATTA
Organism: Deilephila elpenor; assembly: GCA_949752805.1. NCBI lineage: Eukaryota > Metazoa > Arthropoda > Insecta > Lepidoptera > Sphingidae > Deilephila > Deilephila elpenor. The sequence goes on from OX457098.1 coordinate 1,173,084, forward strand.
AGGATAAGATTTGAAGTAATTTAAGAGTATGATGGAGTTTACAAAAGCCTCTAATTTAAACAAAAATTAAAAATCTTCAATCCTTTACATTAATTATTCATTAGCTCACTTCCGTCCGCAGACGTAATTGAAGGCGAGATTTTATTGTGACGGGAGGAAAGCTTTTAAGTCAAGTTCTTCTGTTACCTTCGGAGGGAGCAAAAGAGATATGTTGGCGTCACTGGCCTTTAAACTAAGGTCTTGTAGATATTTAAGGGCAGCGTCATAGAGCCTATCGCTATGCCAAGCTCAAGGACTTAACCTAGCATTCGAACCCACGACATCGTCTTGGATCGTAACGCACAATTGCAGCCACGAGACCAACACGGCATGCAATATATTTTCCCGAAATTTGAAAACCATTATTTTTTACAAATAACAGGCTACGTATTTGTAACTGACCCAACACAACAGTTTAAATAAGTACGCGGACGTTTTAATATTCATACGCTATAAAAATGCTTATTTCAATTAATGCAATTTTTTATTGCTTTGACGGTGCTGGTTCGTTCACCCAAACAGGTAACATACGTTCCTACCAAAACAATAAACAAAAAATGAACTCATATATTTTTACATTATTTTTAAAGTAATCTTTTAGTCAGCCTCGGATATACCTACGATTTTTTTGGAACCGGGGCTGAAAAACAACGGCTCTGTTAACATCAACGTTAATTAGTTTGGGATGAATTACTTAAAAAGTTATAACTATATTTAATGGTTGGTATTTTTCGTGAAGTTATTTTTCTATCTTCACCGTTACTACAGTCGACCATAATCGAACTCAGATCCTCACAATAGTTTGTAATAAGCCTGTGTCGTCAATTGTTCTATACTCAATGAGGAAATTGAAAATACATCACCTAGAAAACTTTTTCAAGTATCAGCCCCTATACGTTCCACTGCAGGGCACAGTCCGATTGAGGGTGGTTAGGCCATACTAGTCCACCACGCTGGCCTAGTGCGGGTTGCGGACTTTACATACCATAAAAATACTTACAAATAGCTAATGTATGCAGGTGTCCTCACGATGTTTTCCTTCACCATTATAGTGCGTGGTGATTGACTATCAATACACATGACTCCGAGGAGTCAGATGTGTGCCCTGGGATTTGAAACCGCGACCACCGTGAATATGGCCGCGTCTGGTCCGGTACCAACAAGCCACCACGCACTTTTCCAAATAAAATGACAAAAAACTAAAATTTCACTCAAGAGAAAATGAATACCAATAAAATAGTGCCTGTCTCGGTGGCGTAATTATACTACGGTGCGATTAAAACGCTCAGGTTTCGAGTCCCCATCCGAAAACTCAGCGGTCAGCAATTTGAAATTTTCTCAAATTTAATTTTTCTATTCGTTATCAGTCAGGAGTCAGGAATTTGTGCCAGATATAGCGACAGGCTCGCCCCCTATTACATCGTGGGATGGAGCACAAAAGGCGAAAATCGGACGTTCTGGTAGCACCTCTCCCTAACTCTTCTAGGAAAATGGCGTGAGTTTATGTATGTAATGTATGTATGTGTGTATGAAAATTAATATTTTTAATTATATTAGTGTTATACTCGCGATAGAGTACGTAACATTTCAGTAAGTAGGATCACATACTAGCATATAAACATTATACAGTTTATTACAATACGCTCAATGTCACTCTTGTGTGCAGAATTTCTAATTATAATTATCATTATTGGTACTATGTCACGATAGATAAGGTTCAATGAAAAATCGCAGATAATTTTTAATTTCGAAACATTCTTACCTGCCCATTGCCCAAACTTCTTCGACAGCGGCTGCACCTCAGCGGGCAGGAAATACGGCATCATATACGAAGATATAAACTGCAAGGGACTCCATAACGAATCAATTAACGCAAAAACTATCACCACAAACCCAATTATAGCAAGAAGTAAGATCAGAAACATGTTTATCTTTTATAACACGTGGGTATGTTGTTGACACTGAGCGAGGTTTTATTTTGTGTACAAAATAATCAACGATGAAATACGTCGTGTCACCATGGCGCGACGGCGGGCACTGAGCGTTTGTACTGAATTGAGAATTCACTGCCGACCTTACGACATCCACTTCATCTTATTACCTATTGTTATACGATAAATCTTCATAAAAAGATGTGTCGTTCACATAAACTAAAGATTACTTTACCACAATAAATTCAAAGATTAAAAATTATTTAGTTACTTTTGTGGAAGTACATTAAATTGTTTATTGCAAATACGCCTTTCGGAAATGTTATAGCAAAAACATTTATTTGTGATATTGCTAATCATCAAAGAGTAAAATACATAGTATAGTTTTTAACTTCATAGTAGGTGCATTTGTAGTGCATTTGGTTCAATACCTCATCAATTTATAGGATTTTAAGTTAGTACCCAAAAACTAACTAAACACCGTGGACCTTCGAAATTTAAGGTTAATATTAATGTAAAATATGTAAATAACTGCAATTGCAACATGATAATACATGAATGAATGTCCATATTGGGTAATTTATTTTATTTGTCGTTTTACGGAAATCCTTGGCTTATACATCGCAAACTGTTGTAGCGTCGAGTGAGAACCATAATTGACTTGATCGGAGACATTTTCAGGAAGCTACGGTGGAGTGATCACGTTACAGGAAAATATCTACTCACTTCGTGCTTCATATAGCAAATAAAATGGTCTTTTCATATTGAATTTTTATCTAATAATGGTGTTGGGTGAATCCTACACCTACAAACAATAAGTACGACAAAGAGCCTGCGCAGAAGTGGGTCAAATAAAGCCTTAAAAATGTTGATAGTTCTGAACCAGATACGTACTCTAGATGCGGTACTTTATATACTGTAGATCATACTATTGTATTCTAAGTACTATCTAGATTCTAGATAGTAAGTTGTAGAGACTATATCGACCTCATGTTCGCCACTGCGACTCCTGTAAGTCAGAATCGAGAGCGGTACGCTTTTTCATAATAACGAGCTCTAAAACTTGCAATGCAATTAATTTTAATCTATACATATAATAAATTTGTAACCGATCGATGTATGTACATAGATAATAAATGAGAATAACTAATATGGGGGGTCTGTATTAACGTAATAGAACCCAAAACAATGATTTTTAGAAATTTTATCAGTTTGTCTGTGCGGTTGTGCGCGATGAATTTAGAAACAGCTAAACGGATTTCGATGAAATTTGGTACGGAGGTAGCTGACACCCTGGATTAACACTTAGGCTATTTTTTATCCTGAAAAACTTAGTGTTTCCGTGGGATGAGGGAGGAATTCCCACATATTTGTTACTATTTTATACTCAAAGGGATGGGATGGGACTAGATTACATGCCTTGAGTGAGAATGAGACTGGACGGTCGGGATATAACGGGACGGGACAAGACGGGATAGGATTTTCCAAAGCAAGTTAATTTCAAATAAAGTTAATCACGCAGACAAAGTTTTCGGGCAGAAACTAGTTGAAAAATAAAGACGAGGAGTTAGAAATAAATTATTGTTGAATGTTTCCTGCCTTCTATAGCAAAAAGGCACATAAAATGATGAATTACTTAAATAAAAGTAAACCCCTCAAATATATTTTATTTACATTTAGAGAAGCTACGAAATACCTTTCTGTTGGAGGTATTTACATCTACAGTCTACGTTCAAGTTTTTTAGCTCTATTTTTATTCATATTGTCTAGTAATGTGAACCGAACATCTTTACCTACAGTACAATGACCACAGAATATAAGGAAATGGATAAACATGATACCCTAAGCCTAAAAATAAAATGAAGGTGGTTAATGAAATAAACAATAAAATGCATGTTTTATTATTAAAACACAAATAGTCAACAAAGTGTTTATTCATATGTAGATATGTCTTATAAATAATATATGTCCTATTAATACGTTTATCACACAGTTTCACTAATAGTGTAGGGCTTCGTCTGGTTCTCCGGACACGGGCACTCCTCCTTCAGCTGGTTTATACCCTTCATCTTATTCTTGATTACTTCGTAAGGCACCACTGTAACAATAAATAGATTAAGTTAATTTTATTGCATAAGTATTAATTACTAAATAAATGACTAAATTATTTCCTGTATAACTTTTCTCTAACTCTATTAGCCAAAGATTCTAGTATTAGATCTTTGGAGACCTCTCAGCAGTGGATTTCCAGAGCAAGATAATGAAGCTAATAATAATAAAAAATGTAATCGCTATCATATTCGGCTCCAGGCTGTCCACTGACTGAAGATTAGATAAGTACTTGATTAATCTAAAGATTAAATTCTAGTTAATTTTGGAACGTTAAATCTGTGGTCTTAATAACAGAAATGATGACCTGTGTAGGTAATTAGGTATGACACAAGTATACAAAACTACGCACACTCCCAATTCCCTGAATAAGGGCCGGGGGACCAGAAGCGATATGATCTACATAACTAGGTAGTAGCACGTATTCTATGGTAGTACATACGCTTTGCACAAATTGAAGGGGTACTTAAAACCTTGCTAATTCCAAGTCCTATGATTACATAGTATGGAGTCACAGCGCGCAAAAACTATTGAAAATTTAATGATGTTGAAAGTTTATTATGCCAAACTAAGGTTTTGTGACCATGCAGTAATAATGTTGCATTTATTGAGGCTATTAGTAAATACCGTAGTACATAGGTAAGTACATAATATTTTTATAACTTTCGTTACGCTCCAAATATGAAAATATCCGGATTTCTAAGACTATACCTACATCATGATTATGTTACATTGTAATATTATGAAGAAGCGCACTGCGCAGTAAACTATGTAATAATTATAATGATTCGTTCTGTAAAATATTGTAACGATAAAACTGTTATTACTTTTTACTACTCATTAAACAAATATTGCCAATTTAATTAGCATTATAAAATAATTTAAAGAGGATTTCACTGAATACACTTTATTTTTTTATTGTAATAATAAAAGCCTGGCGTAAGCAGTTCTTAAGGACCAGTACCTTAAAGTCCATTCTTTGCTACTACGGAATAAATATAAAAATTCTAAAAAGTTTTAAGAAATAACGTTCTAGAAATACATAAAATAACTTGCAATTATGTTTTTAAAACGCCTAAAATAAAGGTTATTAGCATCAAAACCATATTCATGTTGCGTGCTTTTATTTTAAAGTTAATCTATCTTAGTCTGTATTTGTATTAGCCCAATAATACGTACCAGTGCAGGCACGGGCCTCCTCTACAACCGAGATTAAGATTGAGATTGGTTAGGCCATATAGTCCACCACGCTGGCCTGGTGATAGCTAGCGAACTTTACTATGGGTACTAGTACTAGTGTGGGTTCATCATCATCATCATCAGCCCGTTGCAGTCCACTGCTGGACATAGGCCTCTCCCAAGGTACGCCACAGAGCCCGGTCTGCTGCTTTACGCATCCAGTCGCTGCCGGCCCTTTTATGCAAGTCGTCCCGCCATCTGACCAGAGGACGTCCCACGCTACGTTTTCCAAGACGCGGTCTCCACTCCAGAACACGCTTACTCCAGCAGTGTGGGTTAGCGGACCTCAAATACCATAGAAATTATTGCAAATTTTATATCGTAGTAACTAATCATAAAGCAAAGTTTATTGCACATAAAACGTACTTCACGTTATTATAGTATCCGCAGAAACCATCGTAAAGTAATTTGAAACAAAGTTGCAAGATGTAGGCAATAGTTACATTATGAAACTTGCCTTATTAGTAAATAGTACCTATATATATTAATGTATGTACCTAACATTTTTATCATATTTACGGGAAGGATGTTAATTAGTAGCATTTGTAATAATTATAGAACATTTTATGTTAGTATCACGCCTGTATCGCTAAGAATACAGGCAGATATGCAAGTAGTGCTACCCACAGTGCTCTGTGCTACAAAATTATTTTTGTCCCAAGAGGCAGCAGGAAATTTGCGTATCAACTATCATCACAACGGGCGGAAAATTGAGTCTCGACTCTTCAGGCACATATGAAATTTATCAAAATATTCAAAATTTGTAGCACGAACAATTAGCATGGAGTCGCTGGATGCGGGCCGGTTCCAACGAGTTCTTGGGGAGGCCTATTCAGTATTGGACTTCCTGTGGCTGAAGAGAGAGAGAGAACAATTGGCATTCGATCTCATACCGCATACGAGCCAAAATGATGCCACGGAACCAAAAATACGATTAAAAATATAAAGATATTTAAAATGATTCAACAGTGAATCACAGTGGCAATTGGTCGCGGCGAAGATTTTCCACCGTCAGCTACTAACAATGTGTTTGATGAACCGTAAAACGAGTTTTTACTAAACATCGTTAATTCTTAAACTAAACATGCTTTTAAGACTGTAATGACAAAATCATTGTCCTTGTAATCGTTGCGCAGATTATTTTCACATAATCATAATTTGTGGACACTTCCAGCCTCCAGGTACCCATAATCTAATTACTTGGACTTGTTATACAACTACGTAGAATAAGGGGTAATCATCACTAGGTATATAATTACTGAACCAATTTAGATTAATTTTACTACTTAACGACGGTCCTTACGAGAACAACACTACAAGATTTCTGACATACATGTTTCCGCGCGATATTTCCCATCAATATTAAACTGATATACAATTGACTGCCTCGGTGGCGTAGTTGTATTACGGTACGGTTACAAAGCTGAGGTCTCGGGTTCGAATCCCGGGTCGGGCAAAGTGATATTGGATTTTTCTATTCATTATCAGCCCGGAGTCAGGAATTTGTGCCCGATATGGCGATAGGCTCGCCCCCTATCACATTGTGGGACGGAACATGCAAGGCGAAATGTGGGTGTCTTAGTGGCGCCTCTGCCTACCCCTTCGGGGATAAAGGCGTGAGTTTATGTATGTATGTATGTATTAAACTGATATACAATTGACTGTAATTGTTAAAATAATTGTTTAATGTTATATAATAAGATATCAGGCTACTTAACAACTAGACTACGGTTATTGTACATTGATAACAAGGGCACCTAAATATCCATGAGCACTTAATAAGTCGTTAGTCGATCACCCTGAACACGCATCACGCACAAACCAGGCGCGAACTTTACTAGAGTAAATCCAGTTTCCAAAAGGCTGACATAATTTTGTCAACTGGAGAGATAGTCGTAGATGGTAGATACTGCAGGTATTTGGACCGTACCGTATTTACCAAAAATGCCAGTACGGTTATTTTGCCGTGTCAGCATACAAAAGTTAATTTAGAACTGCAACTCAATTTTAAACAGTATCTTTAAGAGTATTTAATGCTTGTAAAAACAAATTCCTTACAAGTAGTGTCAACGTGCAGATCTGCCTATATTCGCCCCTACCGAGCAAGAAAAAAATCACCTTTTAATAAATTTGAATGTTTTAGCAGTGAAAGTATAATTTTTACTATATTAATATCATAGTTCCAATTTAAAGCAATTTTAAAATATTACTCAGATCAAAGTAAATTATCATAATGCCCTCAGAATGAATCACACCAATCCTAAATCCAGATTTCATTCCACGGGATTGAGTCGAGACGACCGGTTATTCACCGTGCATCGAGGTCACTGTGCAGTATCAAAGCACAATGCTCATTGAATTGACTCACAATATACGCTCAATGCATTGTTATCTTCAACTTGGGATCACAGCGTAAGGTTATTCATTAGGCAACCACAAATAAGTGTTTTAAAAATGGTGAGACTAAACCGATTCTACATTCAAAATCAACTTTCATTAGAATATTTAACGGCCTTACTCATAGACTTTCGATCGAATTTAGAAATCAGTTTGAGCGAAGAAGACAAAATGAATAAGGATAGTATGAATAATGCAATAAGAAACCAAGAGCTTGTACGCTTAACTCATCGTTAAAAAATAATTTCTTGATTATACCGCCTATTCGTGGACTGTGTTTCTATTCGCGATGTCCATGGAAACAATTTACTTTATTTCTCAGATGAAGAAATCATCACTTTTAGGATTTTGTGCTGACTTCATTTAAATACACTGTAAGAAAGGGACATGCAGCAGGAGGTCTAGCCCACGTGAACACCCCTCAAATCCGCCACTGTTTCCAAGATCGTTTGATCGCTATATTGACGAAACAAAACTCGTATTTATTATGCCGGGGACCTTGAAATGATTGTCGAAATTTGACTCGGTACGGCAACCCCGCACGCCATTATTGCAAGACATACATATTATATTCGTTTCGCAACCGAATCCGTGGTGTCTTCGTAATGCCAGTCGACAAAATTGGAGATTGAAATCGGTATTGCGGTACATGTGTGGCTGATATGGCTTGTAAAATCTTTAATAGCTGTACCAATGTTTTGTAACAATTATAGTGTTGGTGATAATTTGCTTTTCCTTTTAATTAGTTTTGTCTTTATTTAAATTCAGTTGTTGTCATTTTTATTCCTGTATAAATATTTTGTAAGGCCTGGTTTTTAACAAATATTTTTTTATCTCACTAACATTATATTGCGGTGAAGTGTTCGAACTTGCGGCCTCGATTAACTCACTTTTTGCCCACTGAAAGCCGCCAACCTCCATCAATAGTTTTCTTATAGGTTATTCCTATAAGAAATTATCTTTTGCGAAGAGGTTTAAAATTTAAATGTGTCTTAAAAAAACATTTACAGTAGGTAATAAAATTTTACCCATAATGTGACAGGGGATAACTCATATGTGATTTCTAAATCTGTAAAACTCACAGAAAGTGAATTGCCCGAACCTAAATCAGATCCTGACCATGGAAGTATTACATCCATACCTTTACTACATTTACGGCGAGTGTGCAGAGGAATTGCATGGTTCAATTCCGCCTTCACAATTCCTCTACAGAACAACAAGAAGAACGGCTGGCTACCATCCTTATGTCGTTAGTTTACCACCAATTCACACAAAACGATTTGCGTCCTCCTTCATCATGCGTACGGCGAAGGAATGGAATGACTTACCAAAATCAGTGATTCCTCAAGCTATGATTTAGGGATCTTCATAGCTACAATGAATAGGCATCTTCTAGGAAGGCGTGTAAACACCTATACTATATCGTCACTTTCCATCAAGTGAGATTATAGTCTAACGCCTTACCTACAAATGTAAAAAAACCGACATAGCTGTTAACATCAACTAAATAGGTACGTTATTATACAACATACAACACTGTTGGCTCAACATACGCCTACAGTCTACAACCTATGATTACCGTGTAATACCGTAATCACCCAGCTAATTAGTGTTTGTAAAATAATCTAATTTGTCTAGATTCCTCTTATCTGCTGCACACGACCTCATGCAATAACATAATTTTATAACCCTTCGTAACTCGTGTAAGTAGGTAATCGTGATTGCAATGGTTGACAATTTTATCTCGAAAAAGTTTTTACTCTAGTGCCGATTGTAGAACGCCCATATTCTTACGGACAGCGATTACCTACTGTACTCCATAGCGAAAAACTCCTCATAAGTACCTACATAGTTATCCACGTAAGTGGGTCTCGTGCGAGTTCAGCTTAAACTTGTCTTCGGTTTTGAGCAACCCGAGTTTTTAGGATATTGTCATTGTTTTATCTCGCCTCACCTTAAGGGATACAATCTGAATATTAAGATATAATTGATGAAACTTTGTGACACAATATCACAAGATCCTTATTCCTTCTAAGCATCGCGCTCATATCTTAACCAATAACCAATTCCCGTAATATTTGTCCTTCACGGACATCATTTCTTATCAAATGTATTCATTATTCATATCTGCCGTCTGCCAGCAATGGAGAACAAAGATACAAAAACAATTTAAAAGTCAAGATGAAACAAATGAAGTGTTATTTTCCCACAGTAAGAGCACACGGCACCGAGGTAACAAAGCAACAATGGACTTGCACAATGCATTGAGTCTGCAAGGCGTTAGGTAATTCGGAAAACTCGTAAAATTTATGCTCATGGCTGTGTGTTTGAACTTTGAATATGGTCTACTTGAAACAACGAGTTCAGAGAGAAATAGGGACATGACGACATTAAATTACAACATAATCGAGTCAATCAAAATTATTGAGTTGTCGCTGTGTTGTCGCATTAAACTTCAGTAAGTATAATTTTAAAAAATGAAATTAGAATTGAATCTATCCAACAACACTTTATCTTAAAAAATATATAATTATTGATTAGTGATAACATTATTATTATACAGAGGAATTTTAAGATTATTGTGTTATTTTATAAGTAATTGAGTATATGTAAGTTGTAAGGTTGTTGTTCTTTTCAGGTGGAAGAGCAAGGAAAAAGAGAGAGGTAGGCGAGAAATATGTAAATTTTGTTATGCCTCCGGGAACTCAACAACCACATAATATGCAATGCAGATTGAACATCGACTTTTAAATACTAAAATGTTCAAGTTGTTTTTTAATATAATTTACGGATTATCACTAAATTCCTATTCAACATTTATGTATAAGCTAATACTCGTAGACTGACACACATTTTGACTAAACAAATATTAATTTAAACAAGTCTGTCTGTCCTTTGTCTAATAATTAATAATATTCGGGGATGTCATTGAGCATACCTTAATGGTCGTTGTTTTTAAAATTCAATAAATCGTTTCCGAACTCTGTCTTTCAGAAAAGCTAGCTATGATCAAGGCAGAATAACCTAATCCAATAAAACTTTTATTTGCTAGGTATATGGTTCTGTTCCAACCACAAAGGATGACATTGCACCCATTTTATTTTCAGTTTAAACCAGGAAACTATTTCAAGACTAAATCAACATGCATTTGTTGCAATATTTATAAAACTTTTTATGTATCTTCTTTAAAATCTAACTTAACGCCATAGACATTTTTAATAAGTCGACGTAGGTACAGCGATGGGACAAACTAGGTCAATATCTGCAGCGTGAATCAGAAATTGAATTCGAATACGAGAGAGTGCAATCAGAAAAGCGTATTTCGGCGTATTGGCGGGCCCGGCAGTCGACGCTATATGCAGACGTTCACACATATTATAGGAATTCGTTTCGGGCTCGGGTTGAAATGAGGATTCCACGCTCTTGCTCTGTAATTAAAATCTGCAGTCGTTTTATGTCTCTGAAAATTAGGAACATCGTAAGATGATGACATGGCGATGTGTAAACTGCATACATCAAGTCAGCGTGATAGAGGCCTAAACATATTAAGCTACTCAATGTTAGAAAATCTCATTCTCTACAGTCTGCAAGGAGCTGTTCAGATCGAGGATTGTACTATTATTTGTTCTCATTGATTTTCATTTATTCAGAAAAAGAAACAAAATATATACAGCACCCAGCAATGCTTCCAAAGAGATATTATATTATAGCATATTCAATGAGGTCGATAATAATCAAAGTAGTTCGATTATAAAACAAAAAGTATTCATAAATAATTGTTGAACCTTGAGTTTCAATTGGAAGCAGACTACTGTCTATTTAATTCTATCGTTGAATATTATAATTTATAAGGCAAGCCATATTATTGTAGTTTCTCTAAGTAATACATATTTATAAACAGATAGAAGAAGGAACGTTGTTTTATAACATGAAGTAGTGTCGCTAGATTGGTCTAAACTCAGTTAATGTACGCACAGAAAGACACCGAGAGACGTGATATCTTGGGTTCAATTCTTCAATTCTTATCATTATCTACTTTTTTGAAAACTATGTTTTTGAAGTTTTTCATATAAATGGCTAAATTAATGTTCTATTGAAAATTAAAAGTAGGGTAAGGGAATTAAGACGAGTAACGATGACATTGTAATGCTACAATCTATAATTAACAGTTATATAAACCACGAAGTATAGTGACACATCTGCAGAGGCCATTTTGAACATGACCTTTTGATACCTTGATGTTTTTAAGTTGTAAACAAAAACGTAACCTTCAGCGTAAAGTTTACTTTTATATTTTGTTATATACAATGGCTGGTTTAATATAAATAATAAATACTCAGATGCATTCTCCTAATACCAGAATTGGTTTCATAAATACAATATTATCATGATGCATCAGATGGTATGTTCAATGAAGCCTAAATAAATTTTCCACCAGTAAGAGATAATTATTCCTTGTTGGTATACACCACACTGGTCAACCAACCCCATGCAAACACTTGTGTGGGTGACACATAGAAACCATACCTCGGTGGCGTAGTTGTACTACGGTACGATTACAAAACTAAGGTCTCGGGCTCGAAGCCCGGGTCGGGCAGCGGTATTAGATTTTGCTATTCAATATCAGCGCGAACTCAAGAATTTGTGCCCGATATGGCGACAGGCTCACCCCCTATCGCATGGGACGGAACATACAAGGCGAATTGTGGGTGTCGTGGTAGCACCTCTACCTACCCCTTCTGGGAAAAAGGCGTGAGTTTATGTATGTATATGTGATGGGTTTTACCAACTTTGTATAAAATGGCGCTATCCGGGCCAATATGAAAATCCTACCGAGTATCTACCATCTCACAGAAATCTTGTGTCATGATTATCAGAAATGACAAAACATTTGCCAAACACCTAGACCCGAAACAATGGATCACACGGACGTAACGATTTCTCATAATATGTCTTAACCGACCAACGTCTTAACCGATTGTGCAAATAAGGCTGTTGAATGTAACAAATTATAAGTCTTGTATGGTGATAACGTCACATTGATTAAATATTTTCCTTCAGCAGTTCGAATGCGAACAAGCAGTTTGCGAGTCTTTATTAAGATTCCGGTTGATAAGCATCACGTGTTATTGTGTATCGTTATATGCGGTGCATTGAAAAAAGGCGTTTAGTTTAACCTACTTTTGTGAAAAATATTTTACTTATTCCGCAATAATCGTTACAGAATTACATATATGTATTTAAGTCGTTCAAACATAAACTATGACTTTAAAAAGTATACACAATTAAATACAATATATTTCCCATTCATTATGGACGTGTGTCTGGTTTATGTGATGTTTGTTTAATATCAATGATAGCCTTTACTCGTAATATTGGTAACCATAACATAGGATGACATTGGCTTGTTAGTTGTTATTAGATTCGCATAGCGTTGTATTTTTTCTGGAAAACTCTTACGTTCGCAGGTTTCATTGCGTTATTTTCCTTCACCGTAAAATCAAGTGATAATGAATTAAGAATACGTGCCTAACTTCGATACATCAGGAGTGCATGAACCGGAATCGTATCTGGGACCAACCTGGCCCATCTCTAAAATCCTTTTAAATGCTTACTTGTGTAACGGTCAATTTTAGTTTATTATTTACGTCAATAAAATACTAAAATATTATAAGGTCTCTCTCTATGCAATAACATAATAGTGTGAAGAAAACCTTTACTGACGTGTCTACATACTGGCAAATAATGTTTAATAAACACGTGTTGTAAAATACAGAGCTTGCGAGACAATATAAAATAAAAAGTACAAAACACATCATTCGCGGTCTCCGTTCAAACAGGTTTGGATTCATTTTGGGTCCTACATTAGAAATTTTCTGTCTGCATACTTCTCACTCAATCAAATTGTAAGTATCACAAGCAGTTATTAACTGTTCTGTGACTCTAGTCGTCGTGATTTTCAGAGTCTAAATAATGTGAAGGTGTTAAAAAAACATTTTTTTTAACAAAGTGCACAAGAACTTAATCACAAATCCTTGAACTACGTTTTATTATCCACTTTGCAAACATGTAACATTTTCAGTCTATTATTTTATTGTTTTTTGTCGACGAACTCATAACATACAGCCTAATTTTTTACTCACCAGACCACAACCTCAACCTCCTTTTCTTGGTGTCTTCGTCATTGATGCATAGTCTCACTATATCGAATATCGCGACCAGGGTGAGGAACATGAGCAGACAGTACACCACCAGTTGTAACATGTCGGCGACAGACGCGGGCTCGCTGGGGGAACGCGGCGGGCCGACTGCTGCGCTAAAGCCGGTAACAGACGTCCGCTCAGATTTACATAATGTGATGCTTTTGTTAAATTAATCTGCTATAATAACACTTGTGAGTGTATCAAATAATGGAAATGTTGAGGCATGATATCTTCATTGTTCAGTGATGAATGTGCTGGATATAAAATTACCTGAATTTAAACTTTAATGTTATATGGCTGTACAGTCTCAACTGTTATTTTTGTGAGCTACATATAATGCTTGTATAGCCAATAGGGGTGGACAGTTATGTCGCTAGTTCTACCCACAGATCACCAAACATACGAGTATAAGGCACTTTAAGTCACAAATTTGGAGTGCTCGACATGGAAAACACAAATAAAACTCGCGGTTCAGTCAGCAGTCCAGGTTCATGACTTCATTTCATACACTAGCGATTATACCAAAGAAGCGAATCAGATCGTTTTGAATGTTAAATAGGTAAGTGATATTTTTTGAAAGTACGATATAAAGCTGATTTCCAAAAATATTAACAATTTAATATACCTACCTGGCCTACCAGGCACTACCAAGTACCAGGTATAGGAGATCCATGGGGTAGATCTATGTTCAGCAGTGAACATCCTGTGGCTGAAGAGAGAATATACCTACCTACTTCCAGAAAGTCTCCGTGGCGCAGTTGGTTAGACACCGGCTGTGAAACGAGAGGGCGCCGGCGGTTCGATCCCCGCACCGAAACAAATATTTGTGTGATCTACAGGCATTTATTTCGCGTCTAGGTGTTTGTGATACCGAAAAGTCTCTCGTAGTTCCTGATACCCGCGACACAAGACTCGATCTTAGTGTGGTGTCAGGACAGTGACTGTTGGGTGTATTTACTTACCCAGTCAACGACTCGTCCATCTGAATACAAAGCAATAACGATTCTATTTACTACGCTTTCTTAAAATATGTCTATTGTCCTTTAGCAGGCCCAAGCACCAATATCGAGCCTAAAAGAGCAAAGTATTCTAATCAGAATTGTAACTTTGTGTACGACCGCCCTAAAAATACGAGTTCTTCGTCGGAACATTGTACAAAAAAACGCATTTACGTGACTTGAACTTTAGTTGTAACTCGCGATACAATTATCAACTTTATATCGAACATTTTAAAGCATATTTCAGGAGATTGTCGTGTAATTCTTTTGACTTATACCATTAACTTTAGGCACACATTGCAAACAAAAGTATTTGCTACAAATCTGCGCAGTAATACTGGCAATTCAATGTAATTGGGTATGATTGGTGGAGCAATTGCAAAATCAATACATTGAATGCAATTCCACGTACATAATAAAAACAAATCAATACGCGTAGAAATCGTGGGCAAATATTTCATTTCATTTTTATTATGAAGGGATTGATATTATTTTGCCTTATCGCCTATAGGTACGTAGTACGGTATTGTACGGTGCTGTACATGCAATGAAAAAATCTATTAAATTGTTATTCGGTAAATTACACCTATTTTAAGCCTTTTAAAAACGTATTTTTTGTATTTTAGGAGTTATCATTCCTTTTTAATATCTCTTTCACTTAAATGTATGTACTTAATTGTAGTCCAAAACGACTCGAAAAGTTCAGAATTTTTGAATCATATACATACCATTGATACGTCGATACGTATCAATGGACTACTTACCGATGTAAGTAGTGCGTGGTGGCCTGTTGGTAACGGACCTGACGCGGCTGCCAGCATGTTCACGATTGCCGCCAGTTAAAATCCCAGGGCCCACCTCGGCTTTTCAGAGTTATTTGTGTATTGATTGTCAATCACCACGCACTTTCACGGTGAAGGAAAACATCGTGAGGAAACCTGGGAATTTTCTATGACAGCCTCCGTGGCGCAGTTAGTAAGGCGCTGGTTGTGAAAAAAGAGCCGGCGGTATTGATCCCCGTAGCGAGACAAATGTTTGTGAGGCCGACAAGTATTTGTCTCAGGTCTCAGTTCTGGGTATTTGTGAGGCCAAAAAGTCTCTTGTAGCTTCTGATATCCACGACACAAGACTTAATTGATCTTAATGTTGGGTCAGGACTATGTATGTGATTGTTGGGTGTATTCATTTGTATTTATGTAAAGTCCGCCAACCCGCACTAGGCCAGTGTGGTGGACTATATGACCGAACCCACTCAAACGTACTCTAGAGTCTAGATTTTAGAGAAGGCTCGTGCCCTGCAATGTTGCGTATATGGACTGATACAGTACCGTACAGAGCATTTAATCCAGTGACGAATATTGCTATTATGTAAAAAATAAAATCATTACCAAGTTTCTCTCTTGTCTACGTAACAGACCGTAACACGAAGGAAGTCGTAACGAAGGTGCGCCGGATATTACATCACTACAAGGTCAACAATTTGACACATTGTTTTGGAGTTTGAAATGAGAATAACTTTTTGCTACAGCCTCTTCGAAATGTAACATACCAATGAAAAGCTTTTTGCTCATATTAGCACTCCGCTCATTTGGATGCCGTAATAAATTAAATACATTTTATATAGTTTTATATACTATCATTCGAAAAGAATATTTCCAAAATAAGCGTTTACTTCCGCATACTTAATGGGGGAAATACAGGGCACATAAACGTTCCTGGGTATTGAACCTTGGACCTGATGATTAGTAACACGTAGGTTGCCTATACTGATCAGACATCAATTACATCGCGTAGCATTAAACTACGAGCATAAAAATGGGCTAAGTTCTAGATAGAACTGACACACGATGTATGTCCTCATTTAGTCTCCGCTGTGATTGAATCGAACAAGGCACAAAATGGCTTCGGAAATAAATTATAAACGATAGCTAACGGAGTCCAACGTAGAACACAGTTTCACGTATACCCCCGATCATGCAGTAAGATGGGTATTCATATTTTGTGTCGTGGATATCAGGAATTACGAGGCACGATTCAGGACAATAAGAACAAGTTCAAATATTTCAAAAATGTTTTTTAGGTGTCAGGATCGAACACCCAGCCTTAGTTGCTAATAATGTTGGCTAGCGTAAACCCGAATAAAATCAAAGTAATTTCGGAGAAACAACGAAACTTACAGGGATCGCTAGAAATTATATTACCTAGATATGTAAAACAATGTTATGTAAAATGCTTTCTCAAATCGGAAATTTAGTCATTTGCAAGAATTTCGCTCTTACTTAGTGACGGAAACACATTTCCAGAGGCAGCAATCACCTTATCTTTATATACCCTTAAAGATTAAACTAATTAAATACCTAATATTATATTTTCGTACAAAACTACAATATTATATTCAGCCACAAGTGGTCCAATACTGATCATATCTACCAACTTATTGACGACCATATTTTACGACCTATAGGTATAATTATTTTTTATCAATGTACCATAAGCTATTTTTTTGTGTGTCAAGTTCCAATATACTTATTTTAGGTCCAATGTCACTGTAAGGTTAAACATACCGCGCTTATAAAAACTAAATCGTGTTTCAACCTATGGTTTCAACCTTGTGGGATGAGTGACCTTTATTTCCGTAAACCACTTGTAGAAGCAAACCTTAAGGTATTTATGAATAAAGTAATTTCATATTTTTATACAAATATGTATAGCGCATGGTCTGTTGATAACAAACGGGATCATATAAGACGGTAGGCGTGGGTTTAAATCCCAGGGCGCCCCTTAAGATTTTCGAGTCATGTGTGTATTGATAGCTATACTTAATTACCACACATTTCAATAGTGAAAGACAACTATAATAACCTATTTGAAACCAATCAGAGGCATGCGCAGATAAGCTTATAGCTTTTATAAAATGACAAAAATCTGGCGGCAATGGGTTTTTGAACTATAAGTTGTATGTGGTCTATAGTATAAAGATATTTTGCAATTACTTATGTCTGTTTTAAGTGGACTTAGTTTATTTCGCTGCAGGAGTAATGGAAGCGACCAATCGTGGTTAACAAATTATAAAACAAATATTTTTCACTGCTTTATTCATTGTTCTGAGATTCTGAGGTTCGCACCGTTCAACTTATTGTGGAATAAGGATGGGTACAATTAGTTAAAAAGAGATAGCGCTAAAATAATGCTACAAGTTACAACGCGACAACTGAATTTTTAATTGTCATAGTGACATTGACAGATATGACACGAAAATTTGTTACATTGCAGAGGTGTAAATTTTCATTGTTTTCTACATTATAAAAATGGAAAAAGACCTAGACCGAGTTATCGAAGAGATTATGGCGACGCCCAACATCAGCGGTTGCCTGGTCGCTGACCACCAGGGGTTGTGTTTAGCGGCAAAAGGGACAGCTCATGTCGACTCAGCTGGCATTGTTGTGGCGATTTCTGAACAAGCTTGCAAAATACAGCCGAACCTAAAGCCTCCCACTGTATGCTTAGAGACAGATAAAAAGCAATGTCTCATACAAAGACACGGAACAATAACTGGAGCTATTTTCAAACTGAAAGCTTAGTAAGTATAGGACTCGTGATAAAGGGGCGTTTTTATTCTACTTGTTACTAGTAATATTATTGATATGTATAGTAATAACAAAAACTGTTTGCTCGGTTAATAAATCGTGCTGCCTAGCCAAGGATATAATGTCTTAGAAATGATATGTGGAACCACAGTATGGCATGATTGGTAACTTATTTACGAACTATAGTTTATATCACCTACATACCCTCCAATTAATAAGATGAGTAAAAAGTGAATCTGTGTATTCTTACAATATTCATATGGATTTCCAATATTGTTTTTGTTCAGAGCTATCTCAATTAATTAAATAATTATTAATTTTCAGTATGAAAGTTACTAATTGACTGTAGCTGACTTAAATTTGATGTGTTATTCCAGTTTGTAATAAACCTTACTTAGTTATACAATTATCACGTTATTCAATGAGAATTTAATAGTAACAAACCCACTTGTACAATAAAAGTAAACATCATGTTTTATATTGAACTTTACTCTTTTTGTAGGGTACTGCATGGGAGCCAAGAGAAAGACTGAAGGTTTAATTGGTGGTTGGAATGCTTGCAATATAAATATTGTAATTTGTATAAGGAGAATGGAATAAAACATTTACTTAATGATTTGTATTTGAAGACACACTGCATAATATTGCCTAATAGTAAGAACTTGTTCAATTTGGTTCAATGTGGATAATGGTGGACAGTCCATTGTTTTGGGGCCTCAGCCTAAGTATTAATGTGTTATGGTTTATTAATAAAATTCAGTCAAAAGGATTGAATTGAGCCTAAACATTTTATTGCCAGGGTGTCAGCCTACCTCCATACCAAATTTAAGCATAATTGGTTCAGCAGTTTCTGAGATTAGTCTGCACATAAGTACTCACAGAGCCAAAGATTCTAAAAATCATTGTTTAGGTTTTCTATTACGTTCATACAGTCCCCTGATACTAGTTTTTCGTATTTATCGTCCATGTACAGACATCAATCAGTTACAAATTTATTATATGTATAGATTTCGGTCTAAGACTCTTTATTACTATTTTATGCTATTATTAGTTTATACTAATATCATAACTGTTTGAATATGGCCAATAATAATCGCATACAAAATAAATATAGATAAAATATTATTATAGAGTTTACTTGACTGTATTATGTATTTCCTAATATTAGATAAAATATTATGGTTATAGAATAATTTTGCATTGTTTTCACTTTATGTATATTTCTAGTTTCATAACGAGTGTAAATAAATTCATACACAAATAAAAACATTGTATAAAATTTAAAGTTTGTCTGATGTTACTCTTCTTTTCCTTTGTGGCCTTTCATTATCTGATTTTCAGTTACAGGAAGTCTACCGCTGAACAACGCTACAATCACAAAATTAGTGCTGTTGCACCAATTTCTGCCATATTTCTTAAATGCAAAATACTATGAAGTAGTAAGGGATATATAAATAAAACCACAGTGATTCAATATACACACATTTATTACAGATATGCCGTCCTAAACAGTAACATCAACTCGAGAATAACAGCAACTGCTTACACTAGTCTATGTATACATACATAATATACCTTACCGCGGTAATATATTATGAACAGTGCGTTCATACAAACTAAACTACCAGTGCACGCTATTTCAACTAAAATTCTTTACACTGTGATATAAGTGATAAAATATGATCTCTTTATTATTAACATGATTATTTATCATTTTAAAACTGGCAACACTGTTATTTTAATTAAAACATTGTATTTGCACTGGCGTTTAGTTTACAATTCAGCAAAACAAATTCATCCACAGCATTATCCGAAACAAATATTATCTAAGAATATTTGATTTAATATAATGGTCTATATTTCTCAAATTTCATTATATACAATCTCAACGTAAAATCTTACATTAACTATTATCATAACATATATTATAAATTAATGGGTTACAAAATAAAATGACGAGTTTAAAGGAATCAATAAGGAAGCACAATTCATACGCCATAATATAAGTTGCCGTAAAGAAGCTAAAAATAACCATGTAGGCTTAAATTATCAGCCGTAAAAAAATAAACATAATTTAATTTCTAGCAACACATTCATACGTACACACGCGTAAATAAAAAAAATAATTCGCTAAAATATTGGCTGTGAATGAGCAATAATATTATTACTAGAAAAACATTACCTAAGACTAGGGTCTCTCTTACACAAGATAATACTTTACGCCGTCTGCGACTCATAATTTATTTTTTAGTATGTAGTGATATAATTCCGAGGCGTGTAGACAGGGCGCTTTCGTAATTTAGATTATAAACAAATATTTTGCATCTTCAATATTACTATCGGAATTTTCTGGCCACACGACCAATTCATGCACAAGAATTTATCAATTTATTTACTCTGTATTTTTTACACTTCAATGATTTAAATTTCCCCATATACAACGCCAACGAACATAACCTATTTTATTTTTACAAAAATATTTTGCAATAGTAACCACATAGATTTTTATACGCATGCTGTGCGGAACAATTCCCTCAATACTTTACAATTTGTGTAATTTATATATTGATATTTGCGAAAACTTGCAGCATTAGTACTGACATGAGACACCTCGGATGTCAAATAGAACCTTCACATAATAAAAAAAAAATCAAAAATATGTTATCAGCTTTTGATACGGTCCCAGGTCGTTTAATATGTAGTTACCAGTCCACATTGTAATGTAACTTGTAGAAGAATCGTTATAAGTACTCCAAAAAAACAACTGGTGAGATCATGACGTTTTAAAATATTCATATTTATGATAACCAAAAAGGTGTCGTATATCAGTACAAAATCCTGCAAATATACTTTCTCATATGAACGGACTGAATATAATTATCAATTTGAGTGTGACCCCATTTCTAATCTTAATTCTTCTAATAACATACTTTATAACAAATTGACATTGTTGTAATAATGTTTCCTTTAAATAAATGTCTACCACTACGCTACAAAGCGTCTATTTTTTTTTACTTTAGCGTCTATTGTTTTTGACATTTCCTACTAAATTTCCCACCAATTACAACTCGAGAATATTATTTCAAAAATGGCGCGCACAAAGTATTAATTTTACTTAATAAATAAATATAGGAAACAGACGAAAAAGACAGGACGTAATTTGATATAAATTATTTTAAAATAATTTTAGGAAACACCAATTTGGCATTTATTTTAATAATATAGTGTAGTTACCACACGAATCGGTTTTATAGAGCGGTTAACGGACATATTAAAGAAATAAATACACCCAACAGTCACATACATAGTCCTGACCCCACACTAAGATCAAGTCTTGTGTCGTGTATCAGAAACCACGAGAGACTTTTCGGTCTCACAAACACCCAGACCCGAAACAAATGCATGTAGATCACACAAACATTTGTTTCGGTGCAGGGATCGAACCGGCGGCCTCTCGTTTCACAGCCGGCGTCTAACCAACTGCGCCACGGAGGCTGATTATATCGATAACATACCTTTTCCGAAATACAAAAATTGAGTAAAGACTGGCTATATCCTTGAAAAGAATATTTAACCCCGTAGTATAAAACCTACTAGACTAACTAGACAAATTGACGTTTCCTAAACATTATCAAATAAAATAAATCACGTAAAATTACCCCATCACAATAGAGGACGAACTTACACAAACTATGAATAAACCAAAAATATTCAGTAAAATTTGGAATGCATAAAACTCGATTTCAAACTGACAGGCGCGCAGATCTGTGTGTTAGAAGCGCATTATTAATTATTTTAATGATACGACAAAGGCTTAGTAAAATGCACTTTATTGTTATTTCCGAGATCTAGACCTGTCTAGGATCACAAACAATACAAACACTTATGTACGGGTAAGTTTGATAACTAATGCATCTATTGCAACTTTTCCATCCGCATTTTACCGCGCCGCCTACAATTTCCACATTATTTTTTTGTACATTTTTCCTTCCATTTTTTGCATACGCAGTAAACTAGTCTAGCTAGACTCAGCATATCATAAACCCCGATAATTTATACTTTAAGGTAAGGAAAATAATATATTGAGCTGTGTGCTTCCCTCTACTTGCAACACTACCTTACTGTAGAACTACCCACAAATATTACTTACTGTAGTTGTCCCCACACTTCCTCACCAACATTCATACGAATTTACAATATTTGATTCAGTTTGAAAAGAAAACACCAACAACAATTAAACACCTTACACCAATGTCAAGTGAATTATACTAACTACATTTGAAAATTTAATTTCATTACATTCAATAATTGTAATATACAAATTTAATATAACCAAATACAACATACATTAATTTCACGTAAATTACTCAGTACACAAATGGAATTTTATAAATATAACAATAAAAATAAATATTTGATGCAATGGAGTATCTTTAAATGACTGCATATTTGATAAGTAGTATTCATGCAAAAAAATCAAACTCATACCAATAAATTTAAAATGAAAATTATCTAAATAAAATATTTTAATATGATTTAAACTCTCAACTGTGTATATACTCTCCGATAAACAAACCCATCTACCCTGCAAGAGGTGAATGTTGAAGATATGTAATTAAAAAACACAACCCCACGCCTCATAGACTAAATAAACTTACAGATTATCAAATTATACTATAACAGCCCTCCGAATACGCTAAAAATGCTATAAAACGAATACATGACTACATTTTAAATTAGCTGCAATGGAAATAAACGTAAAAAGAGATCGGTTAGTATGCAAATACATTATCCAACCTTCAATTTATCGGAGCGTGTAGATGCGAAGTTGGAAGGTTGGAGTATTGTCGAGTTGTATATAAAATACGAGAAGCATAACGCAGCGCCTTTATTGACATTATAGGCCAAATAATAACACGTGTTGTTGCATGTTAACTGATCTCTATAAAATTATAAAACCCACTTTTCTCTGGTTGTATAATTTGATTACGATTACATTTTGTTGCGAAAACGTAAGCCTAAATAAGGACAGCCTTGTATATAAAAGACATTAGAAGCGATTATTGCAGTAGGTATATATTGTTTTTACTATACGGGAGTTACAAACTAATAAAAGATATATGTTTAAATGTTTTCATATAGCAAGATTGGTTTATGAAATAGACAATAACATTTAACACGTACAAAATATTTAATAAAAACTGGATGCTGAACATTACAACGTCCACGCGTAGGAATAAACAGGAAACTAAATATAATGACATCTAATCTTAATCCACGACTAATTCTTCTCAGAGATCTGCTCAGTGCCAAATAATAAAATATTTATTTGTAGTGAACGAACGTGACCAATGCACTTTATTATAAATACGAACACACGAGGAATTTGGTGGTCCTTAGTATTGTGATATTAAGTTAAAAGTTTAAACGATTCTCATTTACTTTAACAATGCATTATTAGCCTCGTGTAGACACACTATCATCGTAACTATTCTATATATTTTACTATTGTTATACATGTCCAACAATGAAAGAATCTACAAGCAAACATACATCAGATAAATGAATTTTGTATACTGGCAATGCTGTTTTATGGAGGACACTGGTTTACGTTGGCAACACTAAATATCATAATCTATATTACAACTCTCGGAACAGGTAAGCATTCTTAAAATATATAATTTTCAATCAACAAGTGTCTTTTACAATATTTAAAAATAATTTGACGCGCCCAAACGCCACAACCAAACGGCCCATTCGTTGATCGTGTCACTATTGACAGCTGTCAAACTAAAGCAAAGAGTTACAATTCGAAAAAATGGAATAGATAAAAAGCTTCCAAAATTTTTATTTAAAAATGCACGTTCTTAATGGTAAAAATTACAACAATTTATTTTGACAGCTGGCAACTGTGATATTATAAGTTTTTTTTATTGCACTATAAAGATTGAAGGGTATACTATAAGCCGGTATCCACTTCTATGTACAGTGATGCGAAGTGGTAGGTGGTGGCCGTCTGGCGGCAGGAGTGCGTGGTGGACTTACGGAGGTCAGTGGCGGGTGGGGACGCCGGTGAAGCTGACAGGCTGCTCGTTGGGCACGAGGTTGGCGCGCGGAGCAGACGAGGGCATTCCACCGGCCTCCAGGTTCGCCGCCGAAGTCCTCATTTCCTCTGCTGATGCTCTGGTGGAAGAAAACATGAAAATTGAATTGACGCTATTAAAGAAAATCCGATTAAATTACGATAATAAAAAAAAAAACAAATTGAAAGCTTATCCATTTTCAAAAAATAAAATAAATTGTGTAGAGGCTGCGTTGAGGTGTTGTTTAAATTAATACTAATGAATAAAAGTTAAGATAATCGAAAAAATAACTAAACAGAATCAACCACGTGAATGCTTAATCGAAAAAAAAACATGAAAAATTTGCTCACGTCATTTATCATTGAATATATTAAATAAGATTAGCATCAGACTTCCATTTGAATGGAAATTAACTTTTCATACCTTAGTTTACTTTACAAATTACAATATTTAATCATTTGTAATTTTTGAGACACATAGTACTACAAAAAAAAAAACAAAAAGAAAACGCAAGTACAAAAAAAGAAAACATCACAAACTTATCAAAAGCAAAAAAACACAAATGCAGTGACAAACAGCAAGCAAAGGCGAAGCGAGGCAAGCGTGCAAGTAGTAAGTATTGCTGTAGTGTTTAGTTGCCTGTTTAGTTGGGGCGCCACACGTCGGGGTCCTCCATGAGCGTGAGCGTGTGGTCGTGCGCGGGCGGCGGGGCGCCCGGCGAACTGCTGCCCGCCGCCATCGCCGCCATGTCGTCGCGGGACCCCCTGCACCCCCATGCGTTACACGGACACGCACGCAAACACACGCACACACGCAACACACGCACTCACGTCGGATAAATCTCACAAAGGTTACAGATTAGCCCACCTAACCTAACCTTACTGAATCTATGGAATTCTTATAAATCGGAATCGGTAACATGATCTTACAATTCACACACATCGAGCCTTAAAACTCGGCAAATCTCCTAGCTTATTATAGCCGACAAAAAAAGGCATCACTTCGCCCAAGAATTACGTAACGTATATCCGTATCAATTATTTAAATACAATTAGTTCCCCACTTTGAAATTAATTTTACTTATTTTCCGACGTAATTGCGTGCCCGTCATGCAAAAACATACGCCCAAAACATATTCATAATTGCAAGTACAAAATACAATTTACTATGCAAAGATGTCCTCTCGAAGGTTCATTGTTAATTTACAAGGTTTATTCAATCTGCATCATTGTCATTATAATTATAATGTAAGTGGCAGCTATATATTATTTCTCTTATATGCACAATACTATTTATTCATTTAGCTGAGCTATACACAAATTGTATCAGTAAATATTCTAAAATTACAAAGCAATATCATTTCACCATCATTAGAAAACTTTTTACTTCATTTAGTTTAAAAATAATACATTCTACCCTATTAGTATCAGATATAGAAGATGTAGACCATAACCACTGACTTATAAAAATCAATTGAAATATTTAAGTGGCAATATATTCCATTTATTTACAAAAAAAAAATTATAAGTAATTACTCCCTTTAGCCGCATAGATAAGTATTTACATAACTATTTTCATATTTTATTTAAATAAAAATTCAAAATATATAAATTGTTTCAGTTACAAACAAATTTAACACATAACACAAATTAGTTGTCATATATTTCCCACACCAATATTAAATTAGAAACCAGATAAAAGTATTTTCTGATAGAACGATACCATAAACATAATTGGTCATTTCATATACTTTAAAATATATATATTTAACTATATAAGCCACTACATCCCAGGTAATCCTTTAGTTATAAGGTGTTTTTAAGTTTTATTCAACTTGTTTGATCCAATTACCAATATGACGTAATACGTTCTAATTTTCGAGCAATACTTATGTTTTCTGACCACTGTATTTACAGAAGAGCATTCTAAATATTGCTTAGTATTTCTTCCTAGATTAGAAAACTGTTCAAGATTTTTGCCATGAAATAAAATATTTTACAATCCTGATTTCGAATACTATTTATGTATATTAAAATATATACAAGCATGAGCATACATAATTGAGGAATTATAATGCATGTATCAAGGTATAAAAGAATCTAATAACTAAACATTTTACTTTTAACATGAAAATTATAACGCTTATTTAAACCTTTCTGTATTGTCTCTGTGAGAATATCTATACGTTTATTTATGTAACCATTGTTAACCTCAACCATGATTCTTTTATCAAATCAAATAAATTACTTGTCCCAAATTAGTACAAAATATACTTTTATCTCATCTCCAATATTTTGTTAGTCTCCATCACCATAGCCCATAACCATTGAGATATCATATTAGAAGCGACGCCGCAAACAAAACGTAACAAAAAGAGTGGTACATGTACCACTGTTTGTTGCGCTCTCTATCACTCTTACGCAATCACACTATCTTCCTCCTCATTAAGTTCGTGCGGTTCTTATAGGTACATGCGCAGTGCTTTGTTCGTGACGTCGGCTCTAGAATGATATCTCGAACCCACAACACAATAGAATGTAAAATGACTCACTTTCTGCCGAGCGCCATCATGCCGTATATGACTCCGGTGGCGAAGATCATACCGCTGCCGAACCAGGTGCTCATGCTCAGGAAACACATGAAGAAGGGAGGCAACGCCAGGCTGAAATACGTAGTGTTATAAAGAGCGTGGTAATTACTCATCATTGTAATGAATTGAATAGGTTGTCCAAGTTTTAAGACTTAATGTAACGGTTTGCCGATATGTTGTTAATTTGTGTTCAAGATTTAAAACTATTAACCACGGGCAGTTTGCTACTAGTCAATGCTTATGTCTGCTCATAATGTAACCAAAAGTTTAGTAAAGGAAAGTTTGAAAGCCGCTTCCAACAGATCTGTATCAATCCATAATCTCCCAATGCTCAACACAGACAATTCTACCGAGAGTTCTGATTGATAGAGCTTATGTTATAGCCGCCATGGTCCATCAGGATTCCGAGAGGTCACTACACATATATCGGCAAGGTTTTTGCTTGGGATTACTATTTGAGACATTGACATTGCCTTTAACGATGCTAAATCTCGTAACTGAATAACATGACATCCCGTAATTTAGTAACATCGTAACTAAGCATCCTAAAATATACGAAATCTTCAAAATACCTAATAGTTTTGCCTGACACTAATAAACGAAATAACAGTACCATACAACCATAATTGAGATTTTTCTTGTTGGACCAGTTTAATAAGAAAGCAATTATGTACGCCACGTGTTATGTAATATCTGTAACGATACATAAATGGAAAGTGGCAGTGTAACACGCACAGTCAACATTCAACCAAAAAGAAAATGAATCATTCGATTGTGACGTAATTAACCACTAGCATTTCTGTGAATAAAATATCCATTATAAATCATATTTGGTAAAGAACAAAATATTGTTGATGGGCCTCTATCTCTATGGGTTCTCACCGCAAAGAACGTAATTAGTAAGGGCCATGCTAGTACATCCAGAGGGTGGTCAATTATAACTTCGGAAATAATATGTTGTAAAATACAAATGAATGACATTGGGGCAATTTCGAACTGATTATTTCTTCATTGATGGAATAAAAAATATGTAAATCGGTAATCTTGAGATGTTATCGTAATGCATCATTGGTTACTCAGCTATAACACATTTAATAATATTGGGACATGCGGTTGTCATATTTTGGAAAACCCTAAGCTGGTGACTCATATTTTTTTTGTATCATCCCATATACGTCCCACTGCAGGGCACGGGCCTACTCTACAATCGAGGGTACGATTGAGAGTGGTTAGGCCATATATACCACCACGCTGACTCATAATACTTTTATTAAAATACCGCAGATAACGATGTTGGAACAAGCTGTCGTCACTAATCAGTCGTCAGTTGTTATTAAACGGTGAATCGTCACACGACACTAACACATTCAAATGAGGACAATAAATTACTAATTAGCCGACCAATCCGAATGACTCACGCGATATACAAGCGGAGAAACCGGACGTACGTTTTTTTATTAATTTTTAATTATACAATATTTTGATTGACATTTATTATGCCAGTACTTCAAAGTGCATTGTAAATCAAAGCTACCGGTAAGTTTAGCTTTGTCCAGTGTGTAAATTGACGGCATCTCATAAGGGGTCACCAAAAGGGTTGTTTGGGTTTGATGGGAATGCCGCGAAGGCTATACGCCAACCTGTTGAAGCAACCTTCATCAAGCTACTTCTTAGGAATCATATAATTTTCTCTCTTTTTTATAGATGGGTTGTATTTGTGACCATTCCGATAAATTATATGTTTTTAAAGCATAGGACTAGCATACGAGCGAACGTATTGTTCGTCTGATGTTTCATTTTATGTGATTATCACCGTCATTGACCTGCACTTGGATGGTAGTGACCTTGCCGGCCACTCAAAATAGAACGGAAAAGGAAGACAAAAGAACGGACGGAGGAAAGAGGTCTCCGGTAATTTCAACCATCAAATTAAACACGATAATAAAGCCGAAAACCAATGCAACATGTCAAATTTCTGTTAAGACAGTAGTACCAGACTGAACAGGCACCTTGCTTCAGTATAGTGTCTATAGTATCAATAGTGTTGCTTATAAAACGAGTTATTAAATATATTAACTTACCACACATAAAGAACCGCCTTGTTCCAATAAGGTCTGGTCTCCACCTTATCGCTGATGGTCTGCACGTAGTCGATGAAGAAGCAGCAGCAGGGCGCCTCGCAGACTATCACTATGAACCCGGCGAGCATCTGCCAGATGCCGGCGATCAGGCAGGCCACATTCAGAACCACGATGCTTAGGCAGTTGATCAGACCTAAGATAATCGCGACTGGAAGAGAATTGTAAGGTCATAATCTTGATACGATCAAATAAACTTTTTGATATACAAATGAATTTGCTGTTTGATGAATGAACAGATCGAGCGATAAGTTTGGCCGAAACTCTTTAGCCACGGGTTGGAAATGGATGTGCCTGCCATGAGATTGTTCAAAATTGGTACAATATTATCAGTAATAGTCTCAGGGATAGCAGTAGGACTCTACCGGCAGTGAATGATGATGATAATGATAAGAGATAGTTTAACGTCAAAATACTACTTTTTATTTTAGAAAAAGTGATTAAATCTATGCAGTTTTTAATACAGCATTCGAAGCTAAGATTGATCCCTTTAGAAATAATTACGAAAAGATTATAGAAAGATAAGATTTTTTGTGCACTGTGATCATTCAACATGGTGAATGACCTATAAGTAATAATTACTCGATCTTTTATATAAATTGTATTTAGTTATACAATTACACCTACACCGCTACCTTATCATCTACTTTCTAACGTCCGTTGCAAAACACAGCGTGACTTTATCATTCCGAGAATTAGCACGGTCAAACACCATTTCAGCAATGTTAAAAATAGTGCATCTAAATTGTTACGTTCATGGCGCAATTGTTTGTAATTTACAAATTGTCTGGTTGTGTGTAGGTGTGGTATACAACATAAATAACGGACACATTCTTCAAACAAATTAGTCTATAAATAAATATAATAACATGGGCGTTGTTACTGTCAAGGTATATTGAATATACATATATGTAATTGGAAGACGCCTAAACCCCAGTATGAATGTCTAGGTGAGATATTATTCCACACCTTTTTGGACATCTTAACAAAGAGTGTCCTTCCGACTAAAGTACAACCCTTTACTCTCCCTCCGTACATAATTACAGAACCGCAAATAATCACCGCCGCAATTACACCTCAGTTCGTTAAACTTCGGCCCAAATATGTACAACCTTAATTCCGCTGGTACTTGGTCACCAAAACAAGGCAATTAAATCGCATTTCAAAGGATGCTATAAAATTTACATATTGTTGGGCAAAAAAATATAAGACAACAAACAAAATCGAGATCAATTTGTTTTTAATTTTACTAATACTTCATAGCTCAATTGTTTCTCAATTATGTTGATAAAAGTGAGGTATCGTAGTTGGTACAGACAATACGAAGTTATAAATTACTACATCATGGCACTTGTAAGTAAAGTTACTGGCTATAAAACGGTAACGAAAACATCTCGCATTCTGAGTAGTTCTAACCAGAATTTCGGAAGTATGTGTAGTTTACCGGCCAGCACTAAGCCAGTACAGAAGACAAAGGTCTTTTCAATGTCCGAAGAAATACTATGCCAGTTATTTTGATTCTGTAACAACTGAAAATACACACAAGCTGCTGCCGCCACTTTTCGGATTAGACCTCCTAAAGCATCAAATACCCCGGCCAAGAGAATCCCACATCTAACAGCTACGGAACTCAGCAAAATGAAATTTCTTCTATCCAATTTCTTGACAATTTCATTTGTTGTGGTTGTAAGAATAATGTATTTCTTGTAGTTTAAGAAAAAAGCTTACTTCAGTAACAATTATTGTCAATAGACATCGTTGTCAAGTTACGCAACGACCCCATGGTAAATTGGCACGCTTCATTTATTCAACCTCGTAACGCGAGCGGAAACTGTTCCTTACTTTTATTAAGACCATAGGTACAAATAAATGTATTTATAGCTACTTGAGTATTAACAAACCCGGATATCCTATTTCTTTAAGTTTCGACTTATACCAAACTACTTTGACTAACAAATATTATTCATGCTTGCTGCAGAATGATTTAATCTCCAAATTTGGAAAAATGAAACTTGCTTGGTGTAAACCTAAGTCAGAAATATACAATAGAAAGGCATTATATTCTGACCGAGTAATCAAACGCGGATCCTTACTATGTAGTAGGCCACGTGTGCTGTGACGTATGTATATAAATAAGGCTAAGGTTGTCACGCAAAAATCCATTAACAAAATAACACTCAAACGAAACAAATCATAAAAGATGTCTTATCAAAGAAAAGGCGGTTTTATCGCCTTTTATCGTGTGACTAATGTAAATAAACTAGCTGTTTTTTTTTAATTAAGATATCATGTACTCAGTCTTGAAACACTGCTGCGATCGGTTTATGAAATAGCTTATATCTATGTGTATGAAGGGTTGAAAGAATGCTAAGGAGAAATTATGTGTCTGTATGAGCCCAAATACGTAACATTGCAGGGCACGGGCCTTCTCTACAATTGAGAGTACGATTGAGAGGGGTTAGGCCATATAGTCCACCACGCTGTCTAATTGCAGGTTGGTGGACCTTACATACTATAGAAATTCATACAAATCGCCATGGTATGCAGTTTTCCTCACGATGTTTTCCTTAACAGTTATAGTGCGGGGTGATAGACTATAAAGAGGTGTGCCCTGGGATTTGAACCAGCCACCACAGTGAACATGTTGCAACGCGTTGAATCCGTTACCAACGGCGCCACCGCGCACTTATGTCGAATAATCATTATTAATGATGAAGGGAGAAGGCCTTTGCTCAGTAATGGGACATTAACGGATGAAAATAAATGGTCTGTTCACAAAACAGCAAGTTTGGAGTATCCTATATTGGTCGACATGCATAAATAGGTTTATGAAGGAGAACCCTCATGGGATGAAGATGAGTGATCTGTATTAATATCTGAGTAAAAAGGTCTTCTGTATGTACCATGTATTTGGCCATGTATTAGTCTGCTGCCCATATCTTGGTTTTTACAAAAGACTCAAAACTTGGATATTAATTTTGGAACAATCTCTATCACTGTGGGCAACTCAAACCATATAATCTTCAAAATTTAGAGTGGATAATATGAGGTGACAGAATTGATATCCAGCTCAATTGTGCAGATACTAACCTCTATACCTTATGATATTCCAATTTAATCTGGGGAGGACTGAGGGCAATCACCAGATAGAAAATTTAGCTTAAGACCAATTAGATGATCAATATCCTATATAATATTTTAACAAGTGTTAGGATATTAATATTCTCCCAAACAGACCACCATGCACAATAGTAAAAATCCATCATAATATAATATTTGGTGTTCAGCCGGTGTATATCTGATTTTCAACAAATCAGCTATGATGTCAGACATAGCAACTTATAATTTGGTAAAAATATAGGGGACAATGGACTACTTTTTCCCATAATTAATTTGTTTTTCATTTTAACTCATAGCAGCTATGCTATACTAAAAAGAAAAATTATGAACAGAATAAGAATCTATTACATTTTTGCTCATCTTAACTGATATATTTAAGTAAGTTAAAACATATACTCTATTTAAATCAGCTGCTATAGGTTTCTAGTAGTAAATACAGGCCCTATTCTTAATACTTCTAGGCCAACCTGATTGGAGCAGCTTGCATCCAGACAGAGTATAACTCTATAAGTACATTGAGTCTATAATCAGATCTGTTAACCTCATCATTCAATAAAGCAATTAATCCAATCAGAATGATTCTAATCAATTCTTCAAACTGTGTTAATAAAAAACAACACAGATAGTGTATAAAAAACAACACAATATACTATCCCTCTGCAAGTTATTTAATTTAATTAAGGTAACAGGAAAATATTGCCAAACTGTTAATTGCCCTGATGGAGAAACCTATATTTTTCAGCGCATACCTGTATTTTGAAGGAAAATTGTAATCTATTTTTAACCAATTCTGTGTGGCATAAATATAACAGACAATACAATATTTAAGTTGAAAATGCCCTCTCGATCATAATCTCAATTCTAGAACTACCCTGTGCTGACTATAGGAACATTATAGGCAGATACAATAAATACCAAGATTATGAGACAGCAACAAAGAAATGGGTAGTGTCTGTAATGATTATAACAATGTATTTTTCATCAAATAAAGTTTCTTAGTTAAGACACACCCCATGGCCCAAATTGTCTTAGGTCATTTACCACCCCCAAATCAACTTAGGAAAAGTACATCTCTAGATTTACTAGCAGTATTATTGTTACATCATTAAAACTGATATTCATGAGAAGGAAATAAATAGGTATTTTGTTAAGTATTTTTGTGTGGCTACATGTTACATATTTTAGGCTTAACTTTCTAGAAAATACTAGTATAAACAAGAGTATCGGTGCCTAAACGGTAAATGACTATACAAGACGTAACAGGGGGTGGACGTCTTGGGGATCCGATAAGATATTAACATAATGCTATATATAGACTAATTGCGTGCAAAGTACATAATATGTTTCATGCAAACACCATATGGAAAGGATTATTTTCTAGTAAAACTAATACTAACTGAAACTGCCAACTGTCCCAAGCCCCCGACCAGCGTAGCGCATCCACCACGGAACGTCGTCTTTTTGGGCATTTTCGCCGCCCGGCCGCGCCATAAGCATAGTAATCTTGTCCGTGAGCGACTGGAATAATAACATACATTGTTTTTAGCTGTTTATATATCCCACGGGGCTTCTAAAATATTATTTACGAATAATTTCTTACCATTGTTGAAAAAATCAATTCACTGTCCTGTCACTTGTCACATCAACTAATGACTAGTTGGTTGTTGGTTCTCGTTAGCGGTGGCATTCGCTGTTGTCATTTTAATACAGTAACAAAAAATAATCAATAGCATTAAATAATAAATAATAATATTACTTTTTAATACATTAACAATAATCAAATATCAAAATTGGAATAAAATCTTAAAAAATAGTATTCAGGGAGATATTAAGACAGAAGATTGTAACAGAGGTGTCTGTGATTTAAATAGTTATAATTCAGAAACTATATTCAATTTTACGTATAAAACTTCATTTTAATAAATAATTAGATAAATTATTTAAAAATTACTGTATCATTATTATTTATTAAAGTTATTTTGTCCAAATAGTTTATAAAGTTGTAATTGAAAACCGACTTCTGCATCTTTTTTTCCTTGCGTTTAGTTTCTTTCTTGAGAAACACGGTAATATTATAAATATGTGTTTATAAAAATAAAAGCACAGATAACTGTAGCCTAATGTTTTTTTGGTCGATCAATATTCCGAGATTTATCATTTTATGATTATAATTTTATTCATAAATATTTTTATACGATCTATTTGTGTTCTATATTGTATACCATTCTAAATTGTACGAGCTAGAAACAAAACGTCCTCTCATGTCGGTCGGCATCAGCGGGTGGCGTTTGTGATATTTGCATAATTTTTTTGCAATTGCGATTGTATTGAGAATTCGGCGTGAATTTACGAAATTCATGTGGAAAGTGGAAGATTAAAGTAGTAATGCAACCGACGACAATGCTTCCGAAGCTATCGGATACTCCCCAAACTATGTAAGTGCGGAAGAATTTTGCAATACATTTTTCTAATGCTCGCTATTTCAACTACTTCCGAAACATTCATGATATTTGTGTCAAATAGTTTTGTACCTATACCATTAATTCGTTTACCGTATTCCGCAATTACATATAAAAATCATGTATCGTGTTAATAAATATTTGTCATGTTTTAAAATAGTCATGTCTGTGTCCGTATGCTGTTGGTTTTTCGTTTATTACTATTAGATTGAAGTTAATTTTGTTGAAACATTACTGTAAGTGGGTCTGTAATTGCTTAGGATATATTTTAGTGTGTATTTTATAGATGTATCACACGTAATAATCGAAAAAAGTGCCGCGACTCCGATCGTAAAAACTAATCACGTTTCCTGTCACCTACAACAATATGTGACAATTATTTCAACCAAAATTTTTGTTAAACGAAATAACGAAAGGTTAATATTTTCTAGAAAATAACCGAGAATCAGATATGATTTGTTACAGAAATTATTTTTCGCTATTTAGTCACCTCTTAAAAGAGTCAATAGTAATGTTATAATGACTTTATATTAACTTGGTTTATTTGTGCATTTTGATCATGGGTTATGAATATAGGGGCAATGAAAGAATATAATTTAAAAACATAGTATAAAATTACATTTGCTAATAGGAACCATAGATATAACTTGTTCTATTTTTAATTATTTTTATGGCTTTTGTCATCAGTGGATCACTTAAGACTATATTAACAAACAGTAATATAATCATCACATAAATTTGATCTAAAACTGTTCTATATTCAATAGTTACATAAAATTAGCAGAATATTCAATATTAAAAATACTTTAGTTTAAGTAAAAATATAGTTATAGGGGAAGCCCCAGTTATAATCTTATACTTGGAAAAAAATAGAACTTGTCTTTTTTATATCAAGAATATTGGTATCAATTACCAATATGATTATAAATACATTTAATCTACTATTAACTACTACTAAGATCAATAAATTATTTAGTGCACTTATCACTTATAAATATTATACCCACACAACACTATACCACACATCAATTAATAACAGCATCTATTAATAAATCAAAAATAAAAAAAAGTTTTATATGTCAAACAAAAAAATATTTTGTTATTTAAATAAATCAAGTTTACAAATACCCTATAGATTAAATATACAAGTCTATATAACAAACTTATAGTTCCATGAAACAGTACTTTAAAAATATGTTGTTATCCTCAGATCATTCTCTGAAGGGGATGGTGTATGCAGCGCGGAGGTATTCTCCTCTTACGTTAATGTTACCACCAATGCTGGTAACCATGACCATGGCAGCTCCAAAGTCAAGCTCAAGAACCTGGTGGACTACAACTGGGAGCCGAAGTTCTACACCGGTCAATTGCTCGCAATGCACATCAGTGGCAAATACTTGGCGTATTCTATTAAAAGTAATTAAATTTGTAGATTTATACATTACTATCATAATTCGAAATAGCCCTTATTTATGATACGTGTGCTTTTCGTTGACTTCAATATTTTGAGGATAATGCCCAAGCCTTAACATATTATACTGATATAAAACCAGTTTTGTACAGTCACATGTTACTAAATTTTATGCAGAACTTTCAAACAGTGTTCAATTCACCATTTAAAAAACAATAATTTTACACTTTGAAATGCCCCATAAGTTTGATATCAAGCAAGCAAATGATCAATAAATTATTATCTAAATAATTCTACAACATGGCTAAAAGAATCTTGCACCTATATTTAAGTGTGAATTAAAGATTAGCAGTAAAGGTAATGAGTGAGTCCTGGACAGTTCAGTTCGTTTCTTACTAGGCAACTCTCTTAAAATATCTGTATCAGCCCATATACATCCCACTGCTGGGCACAGGCCTACTCTACAATCGAGAGAATCGATTGAGAGTGGTTAGGCCATATAGTCCACCACACTGGCTCAGTGCGGTTTTCCGAACTTAAATACCGTATTTTTTTTTAGGTCGAAACTGTATGCAGGTTTCTTCACGATTTTTGCTCACACCATTAAAGTGCGTAGTGATTGACTATCAATACACACATAACTCCGAAAAGTCAGAGGTGTGCCCTGGGATTTGAACCCACGATCACCGTGAACATGTAGGCAGCCGCGTCTGGCCCGTTACTACCAGGCCACCACACACTTAAAATATATATTTAATAAAATATACTGTTGTTTGCTAGCTGTGAATGCCGTGAATCCTGGAAGTTGTAGTGGCATGGTGCGCGTGGTGTACAACGCCGAGCCAGGCACCGATCGACGTGCACTAATTAAAGGAATGAAGGGAGAGGTGAGTGCCCTTAACTTAATATTAACTACTCCCTATAAGTACACAGTCCTCACCCCGACAGTAAAGTACAATGGAAACTAGGAGAACATTATTGTGTCACAGAAACAGAAATCAGATATTTGTCAGTCACACACTTTTTTCGGTGCGAAAGTTGAACCTGCGGCCTTCTGTTTCATAAACAGTTTGAACCATCTGCGCCACGAAGGCATTTTATATATTTTCGGCTTATTCATAGACAGATTTAAAACCTATTTAAGTTATAGAATGTTTTGTCCCTTTTGAACGACTTTAGAATTTAGTTTGACCGAAGAATACAAAACATTCGATAACTAAAATAGGTTTTAAATCTGTCTATGAATAAGGACGTTATTATTTATCATCTCATTTATCCACATACAAGTACACATATAAAGATTGCTATTTGTCGGAGAGGACTCCAATTTGCAGCGGATATCTCGCCACATTGTTAAATTACTCGATTGCTGCCAGTAACCCTTCTATAGAAACTTGTGACTTGGTTGGATGCCAATTGTCAATATTATGATAGAATAAATAACCAAAATAATGCATTTTATGGCTGTGTAGTATTTGCCTCGTGTTCCCTTCCGTGAAATCGTCGGCAGAGTTACCATGAAAATTATTTATGTTGAGTTTATTCGTATATGGCGATAATTACGCATCGATCAATTTGTAGCTCACATTAAGATCAATTAAGTCTTGTGTCGCAGGTATCAGAACTACGAGAGACTTTTCGGTCTCACAAACACCCAGACCCGAAAGAAATATTTGTGGGCTGCACAAACATTTCTCTTGGTGCGGGGATCGAACCCGCGGCCTCTCGTTTCACAGCTGGCGTCTAACCAACTGCGCCACGGAGGCTGTCCAATTTATCCCGATATTTGTCGACTACTGTACTTTACCAGCCCATACACGTCCCACTCCACTATCGAGAATACGATTGGGAGGTGTATAGTAGGCCATATAGTCCACCACACTGGCCTATTGCGGGTTGGCGGACTTTACATATCATGGAGTTTTTTTCAAACCGCTATGGTTTGCAGGTTTCTTCACGATGTTTTCCTTCACCGTTATAGTGCTTGGTGATTGACTTTCTTATCGTGGTGGTCAAATACGATGTCGGCAAATATATACAAATAAATTTAATAGACCGCCTTTATACTTTGCTGTTTAAAAACCATAAAAAATATAGATTAAACGATCCCAAGCACCGACAGAAACCCCGGATGTTATTATAAGTAAGCAATTTCGCCGAAACCGCTGTTATTTGACACGTCTGATACTCATTAATATTATATTTTAACAGAAGTAACTTTATATGGGGCCCTGCTGCCTGGCGACGAGTATGTGTGTTTACTGATTAGGACTAAAGTTATCAAATACATGATACTACACAATAAACTTGTTTTATTATGGTTTAATTAATGAAAACTAAGAAAATGACGATAGAAGAGTAAATTTTTACGTATTATTATAATTTATAATTATTAATAAAGTAATGTGGTATGACCAGCCGATTTGTGTTCCGACCTTCCTCATAGTAAGTGGGCTTACAGAGTTAACAGGCTCGATCACCGCGCGTATAAATATTCATATAACATACAAGTAATATATTTACAACATGTGATGTATTTGTTGCAGGTCCAAGATCTGTCATTCGCGCACATTCAGAACCAGGTGGTGTTGGCCTGCATTGACGAGCAAGGCAATTTCTATGTACATGAAATCGAAGCTACCGACAGTGGACTAAGGTAAGGCAATCTTTCAGTAACACCTAGTTAGGTTTTACTTATATTTCGTAATCACCAACAATACAATCATAGTATTCAGAAAAATCAGTGCAGAAATACAGATGGAAATCTTATGGACTAAAATACTATACTTGATAGTAAAACCAGCGTAAAGATGCATATACCTGTACAGATGACGAGTTTCTGATTTGTTTGTATTTATTTAAATACACCCAACAGTTACATACATAGTCCTTACCCCGCACTAAGATCGAGTCTTGTGTCGTGGGTATCAGGAACTATGAGAGACTTTTTCGGTCTCACAAACACCCAGACCCGATCAAATACCTGTGGTTCACACACATATTTGTTTCGGTGCAGGGATCGAACCCGCGGCCTCTCGTTTCACAGCCGGCGTCTAACCAACTGCGCCACGGAGGTTGTCAGATTTATATTTATTTATTTAATTGCACAATGTGTTCAGATGCACGTTGGTGGCGGAGGTTCGCGAGGACACGGGCATTGTGGGCACGTCGCATCGCGTGGTGTGGTGTCCCTACATACCCGACGAGGACGACGACACTGATGAAGACGTCGCCAGGCTGCTGCTCACCACTCATTCTAACGTCGGTGAGTGTAAGATGCACTTGATAAAGTGTTCACTTGGTGTCATCCCTTCTTGTCACATACTATTCTCTCGTTTCTTTCTTTGGCACATCTGCATGAGCAGTAGTAAGCTATAAGAAAATAATCACAGAGGAAGACTGAAGCAGAAATATAATGTTGTTGGTAACTGATAAATCTGTTTTGAATACACTTGTATGGTACCTATTTTATATATTTTTCTCCTATCTTACGGTAAAATAATGAAATATGATGACTATCTTCGTGTAACAGTAAGTGTTATAATCGAACAGTTTAATAAATGTACATACATATTTTTCTTCCAACACTTACTTCTTTACATAAAACTATAAGTATAGTAGTTTAATAAAAGCAAAACTGGTATTTCACGATTGGGTAAAGGAGATCCATAGGCATATGTATTATAGATATAATATGTGTAATATAGTGTGCATGTGTATGCTCAGGTCGCATGTGGAACATGCGCGCGATCGCGGCGGCGGTGAGCGCGTCGGAGCGCGTGGGCGGCGCGCGCGCGCTGTGCGGCGGCGCGGGCACGCTGGCCGCCACCGACCACTCCGCGCCGCTCGTCGACGCCGCCTTCTCGCCCGACGGCACCGCGCTCGCCACCGCCGCCGCCGACGGATACGTCATGTTCTTCCAGGTGACGAATGACCACAACTATCTCTTTAATATGTTGTGTCGAATTACATGAGGCCACCATCTGATGCCATTCGATGCTCTGTCTGGATAGCATTACACTCACCGTCAGGTCCAATGCACTCACTTTGCTGTGCCAGAATAATTTGCCAAAAATAACCAATTCTAAAACCAAGGTTATAATTGAGCTAAATAGTAAATAGTTAACATATCACATTAAACAACTTAAACTGTAAAACAGCATCTTCATCAAAATTTGCCCTCGGAGATATGTTGTAAGATACGAGAAAAATGGTTTACGACTGCTTCTAAGTTAGAAGTTCTAACAGGTCACTTAAAAAAAAATAAAGAAGCCTATCTTCAACAGTGAAATTCTTGTTGGTAATGTTAATAATGATGAAGATGAAAGAAGCCATATGTCCAGATGTCAGAGGACCATATGTTATAAAACTATTTAAACATCCCAGGTATACATGCACAACGAGAGCAGTCCCCGGTGCCTCCACAAGTGGCAGCCGCACGGCGGCAAGCCTCTCAGCTGTCTGTTCTTCCTCGACAACCACAAGAACTACAACAGCGAGTGAGTACATACTGTGGGTTCTGTTTTTCACACACTCGTAAACACGAGTTATGGCTAAACTTAAAGCCTAAAAAAAATTAAAGGAAAAGGTACTTTAAGTATTACAGTGTTAGTAATTAAACCACTCTCAATCGATTCTCTCGATTGTAGAGTAGGCCCGTGCCCTGCAGTGGGACGTATATAGGCTGATATAGATAGATAGATAGAATTAAACCATAATATTATATGATGCATATCATAATTGCCAGATACGAAATAATTTATTTTCACAAAAACATTTGTCTTGATCTACGGATACAATCTAAGGCCTCGTTTCATAGCTCGTTTCCTAACGAACTATGTCATACATCAATACATGATACAGCTCAATACAATAAAAAAAACAACCACGCCACGGAGCCTCTCAAATGATATTACATGGCCTTAATGATCAATTTTTATTCCCCAGTGTTCAGTTCTGGAAATTCGCGGTGACCGGTGCTGAGAACAACACCACCATCAAGATCTGGTCGTGCAAGTCGTGGAACTGCGTGCAGACCATCACCTTCACTCCGAGTGTTGGGGCAGAGGCCAGTCTTGGCTTAAAGGTAAAGATATCTCAGTTCTATCCTTCCAGTTATAAACTAGTAGCTGTGGTAACCTTTGGTGGCGATGATGATGAATGTGGTTTATTGCCTTGTTTGACACGTTAACTGCGACGATAAAACAATGAACAATTCTCAGGTGGCGATGGGGTATATAATATATGTAAAATACACACCTGGCGTGTTACAACCACATACAATTCGCGCAACAAAAATAACGTGTGTGTGCCTTAATGTATCAATATTTTTTTAGTATACTAAACATATGTGTTTGTGCAGGCGATGCTGGACACGAGCGCGAGCTACCTGCTACTATCAGACTTCAAGACGCGCAGCCTGTACGTGCTCAACATGGCGCGCGACGCCGACGACGCCACCGCCTACTGCAAGAGCATCTCCGAGTTCCTGCTGCCTTTCCCCGTGCTCAGCTTCTGCATTATCGACGCTGGTTAGTTAATCAAGTGTTATATTGGTAATATAATATTTATTACTGTCTGGACAGTAAACTGAGTCACGAAAGTAGCGCTTTGCGCCAAAAATACATGTTTGCCGCTGGTAAATCATTTTACATTTATTCGTTTGCGCACGTATGCAAGTAAGTACGTATAAAAACGTACTTGATTACTAATTTTCCCGCCGAGTGATTCTTCAGTGTGAAATTCTCCTCAAATATAAGTTACATCAAGTATTTGAATGATGTAATTATATTAATTGTTGTTATAGAGGAGCAACATGTGAAGTGCGAGTCGAGCTGCGACGACCCGTTCCACCGCAACGGCTCCGGCGGAGACGTGGCCGACTCGCCCGACGACTTCGAGATGCACCATGATGTAAGTCATTACTCATTACTTGTCACACACAAGCAGAGGGGCATTTACCACAACCCATTGCCCAAGACAACTTGTAAAGCGTGGCAATTATTTTCAATAATCCTCACAAATGGGGACAGATGTCGGCAGCAGTCAGCTGTGTCTAAAAGTATGGATGATTTTCTGAGAAAGACTAGAGATTGTTACAAGATTTTAATTGTTAACTCACTGGACTTCAATGTTCAAAGTTCCTGAGTATAAATAAGGAGTGTGCGCAGGAGGAGGGGTCTGGCGAGTCGTGCGGCTCGGAGGGCGGGCGGCGCGTGTGCGTGCGCCTGTACATCGTGCAGCCCAAGGGCCTGCAGGAGGGCCGCCTCGTGTACGCGCCGCCGCGGGAGCAGCGCGACCTCATGCACGGTAACACCCACACCATACATCAACTCACGCCTTATTCCCAGAAGGGGTACCAGGACACCCACATTTCGCCTGTATACCCATCCCATGATGTGATAGGGGGCGAGCCTATCGCCATATCGGGCACAAATTCCAAACTCCGGGCTGATAATGAATAGAAAAATCTAATATCACATAATCCACATAAATTATTTACACTAAAATATACCTATGGACAGCTAGTGTATGCATTATTTTGTATGTTAGTGAGGCAAAGTGACCACACCATGCCTGATGGTAAGAGCGATATCGTCCACAAAAAGTACCGAAACTCGATACAGTCATGCAGATCTACTTAACTGCTTCTTTTTAAAGAGAGGACAAGAGTCGGTAAACTGTTTCACAGAATAATTTTCATTGAACTCTCATGTCCAACTTTACACAGTTATTATTTTTAGTGACATTGATTACATAGTTACATTTTAAAGAAGATTACTACTAAGGTTATTACTAACGATACGGTAATACCCTTATACATATTTATAAATCAACATACGACGTCACACCCTTGCCCCGCAGGTCTATCCGACCTGACCCTGGAAGACAAGGTCCCGGAGGCGGCGCCCGCGGCGATCACGTCCAGCATCCTGCAGCAGCAGAGCCAGCAGCTCAAGAACCTCCTCATGCGGTCCCAGGTCAGTTCCACCTCCTGCGAGATTCAGGTACATCGATTTTTTTATTTTTTTGTTTCTTTTTTTTGTTTTATGTTTTTGGGACTGAGGAGTGAAGAAGGATGTTGCTAATTTTAAAATATATTATTGTTACTTTAGTTTGTAATAATTATGGTGTATTAAATATGGAACATCATGTTTCTTGGCCAGTTGTGATGTGATTAACTAAAATTATAGATATTGATATTATGGTGTTTAACCATCTCTTAATAACACTAAAATCATATATAGAATGTACTGTCTAAACTCGTGGGTCTAAATATAAAACAATATCAATATTATTTTTTTAAAGTATGAGAAAAATAATTGTTATCTAATAATTATTTGTGGTGATTTATGACAATGCATGTTCTGTGGTAATGCACTAATCAATTAGTTGATAAAAATGGTCATAATTAAACAGCATTATATTTTATATGTTGGCTCCTCAGACAAGCCTATGATTAGTATTAAGCAGTCATCTATACACATATGGCAATTGATTGAAGAAATACATATTCTTTTTGCCATTTATGCAGCAACTAACTCACACCACCACAGCAGATCATGTAAAGAAGGATTGAAAGGTGGCTCTATTAATAAAACAGACACAAAAACTAGTGTCTAAAGAACAGTAACCTATCTGTAATCTGCAATGAAACGAATAAAAAAGGGTTGCAATCATGTTATGTACCCACTATGCCCTTTATGTAAAGTGTAAGACAAATATTGGAAACCAATCCTCAGAGACTCAACAACCAACCTTACGTAGATGGTAATAGAGTCGAAATTATTACACTCCGTCTCTTACAGACTCAACCGGGCAGTTTGATCGGCCAGCGTCCCGAATCGCCATCCATGGCACCTCAGCTGAATCTCATGACACCTGACGCTTTTAGGTTGGTATTTTATTTTTACTCAACTTCTAAGACTAATATTTTTAGCTTTTTCAGTTTTATCAGTTTTCTGTCTCATTTATGCCGAGTATAAACTGTTTGGGGCCACTTGTGAATATCTAACACCCGAATTCCCAAACAATGCTATGAGAACGCACAATAGAATATAATATAATAGCTTTCAACCACATTTTTAAGTTGTTATTTAATATTTATTAATATGTATTTTACAGGGCTGCTTAAATTCCAAGAAAATAGTGGCCCAGTTTATTATTTCCGATTTGGAAGATCTGAGTACTCTATCTAGGGATTATCACATCTGTGTCGATAAGTCGA
Source organism: Deilephila elpenor (assembly GCA_949752805.1). Taxonomy (NCBI): domain Eukaryota; kingdom Metazoa; phylum Arthropoda; class Insecta; order Lepidoptera; family Sphingidae; genus Deilephila; species Deilephila elpenor. The sequence continues at coordinate 1,217,615 of OX457098.1, forward strand.
TAAGTCTAAGTTATCATGCGTGAATGAATAAATGCTGATTGTCTGGTGTGTGTGCTATAAGGTGATGTTGAACAGTGATGTTTTCAGTTCCCCCGGCAAGCGCGACGAGGACGACCCGCCGCTGTCCGCCACGCCCGACGTGGGCGGGAAACCGCGCGCCTCTACTGGAGGTCAGTCTCGATATAAAATCCTTTAAATAATTACACAATCAACTAACCACTCCTACGTCCCGACCTCCGAATTTGATATGTCACTTAGTTTGACAGATATCTTCCCCCCACGTTTTTCATGTTTATTTTGTCTTTATTTCAAAGAATTATTATTTTCGTAATGCTTTTTCAATTATTTTGAGTGTAGGACGAAATAATGCTTTGAAATATTGGCAAAAAAACGTTTCTAACTTTTTAAATTCTGAATGAATTTACAAAATTCTTTGTTTGTTAGATTTTGGATATGGATACCTTTTGATGAATACAATAAAAAAAATTAGTCAAATACCCAATTGCATTTTTTCTGTAGTAAAACGATTTAATAAATTAACATGATGTAAATCCTGACTTGACCTAAAAAATATTTGTTGACCGCAAAAATAATTGAATTGGTGCTCTGGTCACAACCACGATTCCTTGTATCACAGTTCGGCTTCCCGCTCACTATGCTACAGAGGCTAACAAAAACCAATACTTGTTTATGGTATTTAATATATCGTTAATGTTTTTGTTTTTCTAACCTGTGAAAACTTATCTGCTTACTAAACTTCACCATGTGTTGCATCAGACGCGGTGTCTCTGTGCGTGAGCTGCGAGGTGCCGGCAGTGGGCGGGGCCGGGGGCGTGTCGTCGAGTGCGGGGGCGGCGCCCAACAAGCTCACGTCCGCCGGCTCCAGCCCCAGCAGGGAGGTGCAGCAGATACTCGCCCGGGACGATCCCAACGCGTTCTTTGATCAACTGGTAAGTTAGCAACGAAATTATATTACCTTTATGATTCATGCTTACATTTTTCGACCTTATTCATAGATATACTTAAAACCTATTTTAGTTATAGAATTTTTTGTCTTCTTCGCTCAAACTGAATTGTAAAGTCGTTCGAAAGGGACAGAACATTCGATAACTTAGATAGGTTTTAAATCTGACTATGAATAAGGCCGTTCAAGTTTACCTCCATTGATAAATGAGAAATGCGTGATACTTTATGAATATATATGTTAACATCAAAAGATAAAATGTTTCAAGAGATTGACATATATAAATATTTGGAACAAAAACCGAAATTCACCAAAGTACCGAAAATTAAGACAGAATATTACAAAAAACGACTCTTGAAGTTGTAGACGAATATGTCTATTTAGGACAAGTGGTCCGGTTAGGCAGGTCCAACTTCGAGAGAGAGGTCAATCGGCGAATCCAACTCGGTTGGGCAGCGTTCGGGAAACTACGTGACGTCTTCTTGTCCAAAATACCTCAGTGCCTCAAATCGAAAGTCTTCGATAGTTGTGTGTTGCCAGTGATGACATACGGCACCGAGACGTGGCCTCTCACTATGGGCCTTGTTAGGCGGCTCAAAGTCACTCAACGAGCTATGGAGAGGGCTATGCTCGGGGTTTCCCTACGAGATCGAATCAGAAATGAGGAGATCCGTAGGAGAACTAAAGTAACCGACATAGCCCAGCGGATTAGTAAGTTGAAGTGGCAATGGGCGGGGCACATAGCGCGGAGAACTGATGGCCGATGGGGCCAAAAAGTTCTCGAATGGAGGCCACGTAGCGGAAAGCGCAGCGTAGGACGTCCACCCACAAGATGGTCAGACGACCTGGTAAAGGTGGCGGGACGTCGCTGGATGCAGGCTGCCTCCAACAGGTCACTGTGGAAATCTTTGGGAGAGGCCTATGTTCAGCAGTGGACGTCCTTTGGCTGATGGATGGATTACAAAAAATCCGCCAACTAACCATTTGGTTGTAATGTTTATGCTTCATATTTCATAAAACGTATTTTTATTATTTGGATGGTAATTCTGATATGTCCTTATTGTCCAGGAGGAGGAGGCTGTGGCCACATCGCCAGTGCCAGAACAGCCAGCAGTGACCAACGGCGCCGAGCCCCTGCTAGTCGCTGATCTGTTCTCTCCACCGGAGAACCCACCACACCCACACAAACTCACACATACCAGTCAGTATTCTATTTTATTTTAGGGCTGATTTTTCGATCGTCAAATAACGGTCGGGAGAATACATCTTTATTAATAGCTTCTCATTAGAATATAAGTCAAATTGTAACACAATAATGTTATAACTACCGGCACGAATCTTGAGCGCTGGCCGTTACTTGCGCAGATGTCGATTTTTGGGTCTCTTTAGAGGTAGATGAAGAAGGCCGGCGGGGGCATTATCGCATCGGCCAGTGATTGGTTCACTACGCAACGCCATATTGTTGTTATGCCTAATTCATTCATTGCGTTTGTTCAATTCATTCATTTATTTTGTCCTTAAGTTCACGATGCGCAAAGCTATCCCCACTCTGTCGCCGAGCGCTCAAGATCTGTGCCGGCGGTTATACATAGAACATAAATTAGTTGATTATTGAAAAATTGGCCATTAAATTTATATTAGAGATTGGACAAAAATAAATGTGTAGTGTAAATTGTAATAATCAGCTTATCAGGCTAGTCCACGATTGAGCATGCGTATGTAAATAAAAACGTTTTTTTTTGTTTCAAACCCCATTCTTGTATTATGACCGACAGTACCAGTAGCCAAGGACGCCGAGCCCCTAATAGTTGCTGATCTGTTCTCACCACCAGAGAACCCTCCACACCCACACAAACTCACACATACCAGTCAGTATTCTATTTTGTTTTTGGGAACCAATTAATAAAGGTGGAAGAAAGATACTAACAATTAGGATTAAAGATGATATAGAAATATAAATTGATATTAAAATATTCAAATGTTCAGGTAAGTCCATTATTGAGCATGTCTTCTAAAAGCGCCCTACTTTCTACTCTCAAGAAGCGTATTTTCCTCGCTCTATACGTCGGCAATGATAATTATTATGCTGTAATGTGCGTGTCCATCACCCAAAAAATTTACATGAATCCCTTTACGCAATAATTATTTATTTTCAGACAGCGACACATCCTGGCCTCGCATATCGATAGCTCAGATCACGGAGGCGAACCAACGCAAGGCGTCGAGCGACAAGTCGAGCAGCCAGTCGCTCAACAACTCGCTCAACGTGTGCCTCGAGCGCGCCTGCAGCGAGGAGGTGCGCGCCGCCGAGCCGGGCAGGCTGGACAGACTCGAGCAGAAGCTGGACAAACTCACCGGTCAGTACCATGGATACATAGAGATATACTACACAATAAACATCACTTCTAGTAGAAGTAAGCTATTGAACTCTTAGTGCCCTTAGTAGGGCTTTAAGAAGGTCCCTTCATGTTTCTCACCATCACTGACAACGTTGTCGCTGTAAAGTTTATCATATCGCTTGGAAACTATCTGTTTCCGGGTGTCGCTTTTCGAAAGGTTTTCGTATTTTTTTACCGAAAAGAAAGTAGCTTAAGCTTCCTTTCCGTTGCCTCAGCAAAGGTTAGAAACGTGTGTCAGTTCTCCGCTTTTCACCCCGGTGCGAATATGACAGCTGTACTCGCTGTCTTTAACCGAAATCTACGCCAAAATTAGGTTAGGTTGTACACGCAGCATACGTAGGCCGGGCATGTAGCGCGAAGGAATGATAGTCGTTGGGGCTAAAATGTTCTGGAACCCCACGTTCAGGCAATTGAAGTGTCGGACTCCCGCCTACAAGGTGGATGGAATATGCTCAGTATAGTAACAGTACGTGTCCCGCAGAGCTGGTGTCGTCGCAGAGCCGCGAGGTGCGCGGGCTGCGCGCGGCGCTGGCGGCGGCCACGGCGGCGCCCAGCCCGCGCCAGCTCGTGGACGACGCGCTGCACGCGCACACGCAGCGCACCACGCACGCCATCGAAAACGCGCTCGCACTCGGGTACGCACATACGCACGCTATTATCATATATAAAGTTTTAAAAGTTTAGTTACAAATGTGGAATAAATTTGCCAATAATTTTATGGCAATTAAAACCCATGAGTTCTGAAGTTAGTAGGTTTGGAACTTTAAAAAACGGTGCAGCGTCGTGATTGGAGGTGGGATTAAGTGTATGGTTTCTGAAATTGATCTACTCGAATTAAAATCTTTTTTTTTAACTGCATAGCAATAAACACGGTTATTTCTCGAATTAATAGCCATGCCGCGCTCGCAAGTGAAATATCGAGTTGATTCATGGGCTCGGACGCTCATATAAAATATACAAATTCGAGTCGATCATTGCAATTAAATTTAATAGTTAAATTGCCATTTACTAATTGGTATATCTTCATGGTCGAAATGGCTTAATTTTATTGGGCAGTTATAAGCACTTCCGTAAATATTTTGGTCAATTGATATTGTCGTAAATAAAGCATATATTGTGATGCAGTTGGGAGCGCATCTCGCGCGCGGGTGAGGCAGCCGGCAACCGCGCGGCGGCGGCTGCGGGCGCGGGGGCGGCGCGTGCGCTGGAGCCGCTGGCCACCGCGCTGCAGCACGAGCTGGCGCAGAAGCTCACCGCCACCGACCACCTGCTGCGGGACAACATCGACAAGCTCGTCAACAGCAAGGTACGCCCCTGCTTCTTTATTGAAAACGGCTTTCCGACCGAGATGTACCGTATTCAGCAGTGAGAGATTTGATCTGATAATGATTACTTATATTATTTTAAATATTTTAACATTTTTCCGCACGAGAAGTTTGTCGTAAACTAGTTTTAAATATTTTTTATATATATAGCTATTGTTAGAAAACACAAAAAAAAAATTAACAAAGTAGCATAACATTTCTATTACGAATTCTGTCTCGATATAATTTTAATCCGTATAAAAATATGCAGACAGTAATGGAGCGGCTGAGCAGCGCGATCGCCAAATCGCTGTCGGAGATGGTGCGCGAGTCGTTCCGCTCGGCGCTGTTCGAGAGCGTCGTGCCCGTCATGGAGAAGGCGCACGCGCAGATCTTCAAGCAGATCAACCAGGCCTTCCAGAACGGAACTAAGGAGTGTATGTGTCTCACCTTAGAGCAATAGGGTTATATTAATCGGACTAAACACCAAACTCGGGATGGATTTAAAGACCAATCTGCTGCTGTCAGATTCTAAGGGCTCTGATACTATGCTTAGAAATCCGTTTCTTTAGCATGTGAAAGTATGGTTATATTTTATGATAAGCGAAAGGACCCCCTAATAATTGAGCTGTTCGGGCATATAAATATATAATTTATGGAGCTTGATGGATACTGTGCAATACTCTGGTACTGATGGGGTGAGCATAAGGAAGGTATAAACAGTGTTAGTGGCATAATATAATGTTGCACACAGTCGCAGCCAACACGGAGGCGGCGGCGCGCGCGGCGGCCGAGCGCGGCGGCGCGGCGGCGGCGGAGGCGCTGCGCACGGCGCTGCAGCGGCACTCGGAGGCGCTGGCGGCGGCGCGCGCGCACCCGCACCACGTGCAGCTGCTCACCGCCGCGCTGCGCGACGCCGCGCACGGGTACGCACGCGCACCCACTGTATTACGTACACGCACGCACGGATACTCGCCAATACTCACCAACCAATGACCAACTAAATCAAACTCAAATATATTTCTCCTCTGTTAGACGGAAGGTATGATGTCAAAGAATAGACGTGAACATTTAATATATGTAGTAAGGACATAGATGGATAAAAAAACTTTGCATTCGTAAGTTACCACTTTTCAAAATATTTATATTTTTGCAATAAATAAAACCCATCCATATTCGCGAGTTTAATTACCGGCTTTCCTCTTCACACAAAAAAATACACACACACCACACAGTAACAATCTTATCAATTGACAAATATAATACAATGAACTAAACCCGACTCTGCCCTGACCAGTGTGCTGGAGAAGGAGCTGACGTGGTGGCGCGAGCAGGCGCGCTCCGTGGTGGCGCAGATGTCCCGCGCTCACTCCCCCGCCTCCTCGCACCACCCAGACAGACAGGTCGGTACCTTTACATATAACTATTGTTACAGCATTAAGATACAGCAGAGGGGGTATTGCAAACGAAATATTAAAACATGCGCGGTGTCTTTATGTCTGTCTCGCTATATTTGCTGGTAGTCTGCATTCCATGATAGTTCTCGAATTTTGTTTGTGATACCTCCGGCATACCTGAATGTTAACGAGATAGATGAGACGAGCAAGTCATTCTTTGTTGGAAGAGATTGATGAAAGTAGACGAAGCGGATGTAGTATGTAAAGATCGAACAAAGTGGAGATCCATAGTCTCTGCCTACCCCTATGGGATACAAGTGTGACGTATATGTATGTATATTGTATATATGCATGGCACTGCAAAACACTTATCACCGCGAGATATTAATTGTCAAATCTCTTAATATTAAGTAATCACTGCTGCTGCTTGAAGGTAGAAATAGCCATATCACAACACATAGTCTTATATCACAGAATATGCATTATTGTAACACGAAGACCAAATTCTCTTTTTCATTCTTGCCATGGCTGTCGGTAAGTAATTGCCGAGAGCGATAAGATCGCTATTATATTATTTTATGTGTAGGTTTTTATTAGTAAGGTATTCTTTGTGGGGGAAAATAAATAATTAATATTCGCACGGTTTTGCTCTTTTAAATGTCTTATAATATAACCATAGATAATAATGATTATCATAAATCTTTGTTCGTGACGTCTTATGTCGATATTATTTTAAATTTTAACGTTAATGTTAAAAAATAGATTCTATTTAGAAAGAATCGCTGTTAAATATTAGTCCATAGTTTAGAAAATGGGTCCAGTAATTCGATTTAAACGGATAATGTGTCGTTCCAGAGGCCACATCGGAATGTGACAAGAAATTGTGTACAAGAATCTTTACCTTTCCTGTTACAAGTATTGGAATTGTGTTCTTTTGTAGTTTGCTTTCATTTCGAATTTTATAATTCATATAGCATCATTATAACAATTTCAACATCATTGTTTTATCTTGAAATGACGATAATATTAAAGCAAATAAATGACGTTTATCATTAACTCAAGTTTACTTAAATTGGTCAATATTTTTTATATTTGTTCTGTGCACTGTAAGTCAAAAATAGTTCACTTGTTTCCATTTTAGTAGAAAAGCTTGTCTAGCCTTTGGTATTTTGCCATAAACATGTCAATATTCGCCCATTTAATTTTGTCTATTTATTCCTAGTCGAATTTTTAGTTCCCAAAAAAATTTAAATACGCAATATAAATAAATTTTATGCCATATTACTCAATAAATAGGTGTCAAAAGAAACAAGTCTTCATTCTAACAAAAGATGATGTACCATAATGTATTTTATATCCCTGTAAAGAATTTGAGTATTCATAAGTATCCACTATGCACCATAGGTTACTTATATTTACACATCATGACATTTACCAAATAATTTTTATTTAAATACATTGTAACATCCAGTAGTAGTATGTATATTGACGGCCTCCGGCGCGTGTAAAGGAGGTGGGGTGTGTGCAGATGCAAGTGGCGCAGATCCAGTCGCTGATGGCGGCGGGCGACGTGAACGGCGCCTTCCAGCAGGCGCTGTCGGCGTCCGACCTGGCGCTCGTCATGTGTGCGTGCCGCGCCGCCGAGCCCGCGCACGTGTTCGGCCCCCCTTGCAAGCTCAAGCAACATGTCTTGCTGTCGCTCGTGCAGCAACTTGCCGCTGATCTCGCTACTGATACGCCGCTTAAGCATCGGTATTTAGAGGAGGTATGTACATTGTACAAGATATATTGGATGTTGTATAAGTGCGAGTATATTAGTTAATGCTACTTTTCGGGAATTGGTGTTTTATGCATGTTGTCGTAATTTTTGAAATAATATTATAATCTAATACTCCCTGAATTGTGTTACAGTAATGATTAATATATTACATTAAATTAAGATTACTTTTCTCGATCAAAATCCCCAACGTAACAGCATAAATGCATCATACACACGGCGGAGCAAAAGTCGAATTTTGACCATTTTCAAAGCCGTTGACACTATCTATCTATCTATCTATATCAGCCCATATACGTCCCACTGCAGGGCACGGGCCTACTCTACAATCGAGAGAATCGATTGAGAGTGGTTAGGCCATATAGTCCACCACGCTGGCCTAGTGCGGGTTGGCGGACTTACATACCGTAGAAATGACACTAGAATTCGAATAACATGCGTTTCTGTTAAAAAACAAAATTTTCATATTATTGGTATTCTAAATTTTTGCTGTCGATAATAATGAAAATAATAATTTGTGTTACCCAGGCGGTGATGAACCTGGACACCTCCAACCCAGTTGCTCGCGAGCACCTGCCAGTAGTAGTCCGGGAGCTGCAGAAGCAGATCGTGGCGTTCCTGCAGGCGGCGCCGACTCACAGCCTGGCGCGGCAGTTCCGCATGCTGCTCATGGCCACCGAGGCGCTCGTCAAGGGCGTCGCGTGACGCACGCGCACGCTCACTTACGCACTCACACGCATTACATACGGTACTCCTGATGCCTGGTAGGGTTACAGTTATCTTCCCCACCTTATTGTAGATTAAGTTGCCGTATGTCTTAGACAAGAAGTAAAGTATATAGAGGTCAAAATTTATTACTATCGTGGCATATATAAAATTTTATAAATACAGTAAAAATCTGTTATTAAAGTTTAAAAATTATACCATTACAATTGTATAAGCGTTTTGTGACTGTTTAACTTACCAAAATGTTCTAACCGACTATTGTATGTCCATATTAATCCTGTAATTGTCGATATTAAAATATTTTTGATTATGCTTAATAAAAGGTGGGGAAATTAACATCAAATATTGACATTAAACTAGATATTCATATATAAATATTTTATACTAGATTGAAGAAAATATAAGTGTTTGTGCACAGTAAAAAACTTTACATTGTGATAAATTTTGTAAGGACAGTGAAATATAACAAAACTGTATAGTAGTGTTTGTTTAAGGTGATGTGCTACGCTCGGACTGTGAAGGGGTTTTCACGGTCTATTTGTGCTTGCAAAGGAGATGGAATGGTCTGAGTGGTGCCTAGATTATAACAAGAGTTTATGCATACGGGCTTATATAGAGCGGAGTTTGACTGGTGGTTCACCAATCGAGAATTGTATGGTTACCAAAATTTCACAAAATAAAAATATTTAATAGCGAAGGAAGACATATTTAGAAAGCGTATTGTGATAAGTGACAGCATGGTGAATTCTGCTTTATATTATTCAATCATGCCCTTGATTGAAGAAGAATCCCACACGGGTCAAAAGGCATATATGAGCTAATATTAATTTACATCTAAACAATTCCAGAAAACAGCTCAGTTAAATTACTTGCAGCTGAGGATCCGAAATATTGATTTTTACTCTGCTGTAATTGAAGTTTCGTGATTATTTTATTAATATTATTTGACCTCATATCTTCAGAAGATCTAAAAAATTCTAGATTAGTCCATGTGCATAAATTCTGATATTTTGGTTTAATTATATAGGCACCTATGTGTTGCTTATGCTGTGTTAGTGCTTTTACTCATTTATTGACTGTTTTATACTATAGTGTTATCTTTCTCTTTAATTAATATGTTATTTTGTGTTATATTTATGTTAAGACAGTAGCGACATCTGTTATTTGTGTACTTATAGTTTTATTGTTCAACATTGGTTCCTTGATGGCGTGAAAACCTCGTCACTTCGCGAGACACGCACTCAACGATGCTTGAAACATTAATATAAACAGTTTCTACATTATGCTGAAATGTGTGGAAAAGACTGCAGTGAATATTGAAAGTACCAGTAGTGAACCAGGATTGAAAAGCTTTGAGTATCGAGGAAAAAAATTACCAAGCTGTCTGTTGGAATTTTTGTAGGAATATCCTTAATAGACATAGTTCCTGATAGTCTAGCTATATTCAAACGTGTTGGCAAAATAACACTGTTTTTGTTACAGTCGGTAATAAACAAAACGAGATGTTCATGAAATATCTTTTGGTCCACTACTGGTTCTGTTCTTCTTATTATCTTAGTTTTGGGTGGTATGGAATTGTGCGTTTTACACCTTATTTTATTTTAATATACTCAAATGAGGGGCTTATCACTGCCATGTTTCAATTTTTATTCAAAGTACTGTTGATCTTATGTTTACTCCAAAAGTTACTTTTCTTATTAACACAAAATTAAAGTTGTATGTTGTTATGTAAAATGTATAATTCTGTAATAACCCGTGCTTTCAATACCAATAAACATTATCCTATAGGCAAATATAAGTTATTGCATTTTATATTGTTTGGGCTGAAAGTATCACGAATTTATTACCTATAAAAACGTTCACAATAATTTTATTCTCTTTGTAAATCTCATATTTCTGTTTAGCTGATCCGTGACTCTCAACCCAAACATATAAAATGTTTGATGAAACCATTAGTTTCTATCAGTATTATATAGATGGCATATAAAGGGTATTTACTGTGAAAAAGTTTAGTGGAATATTGGGACTTTGAAAAGGAACATAATTATATATTGTTAAAGAAAGGCAGCCTTTCAAGAGTAGGGCATAACTGTATCGATACGAAAGTTATTTATCGATAATCGATACTATATCTCGGCACTACACTTATTAACAGTGCAGATATTAAACTGCGCCCGTATCAAAAAGAACCTTAACTAATTTTAATACCGATTCCTAATATCCCATTAAAATGTTTTACATATAACATAAAACGCCCTATATTGAGGAAACTAATATAAGTCTAGTGTTAGTGTGAACAAAACTATTTTAGCGTAACGTGGAAATGACAGACCCTTCTGTTGGACGGTATGTGAAGCTGATTATCGGCGACGGTCAATGACTTTTGTATTTGGGAATATAAGGTTTTAAAATAACGATTTTTCAGTCTATATTTTATTTAACAGAAAATTTAAGTGGAGTTTTTTTTATCTACTTAGTATTGTCTCAGCCAGGGTACCCTATTTTACAAATGAAGGACAGGGTAGCATTATGGGCAAACCAAAACCTCATGCTTTTCTGAATACAGACGTACATAGATACATAATCGACACTCCTGTATCCCATAGGGGTAGGCAGAAACTATTGATTGCCACTTTGCTCGATACTAACATATTATTTTCGCTTCATCCACTTTCATCAATGTTTTCATGCATTCTCGTCGGTTCAGGGTACTTTTGACCTGATCCTCAAGAGGGTATCACCGATTTGGATGGTGTAGGTTCGATGAGGTCGGCCCCTACCGACTCTTCCCTCCACAATCTCAATAAATATCAAATCATAAAATCATCTGCAGCTGGACAAAAATTCATAAATTAGACTGGTTGGTTCAAGCTGTCTAAATCATGAAGTGATATTCAACATCGAAATGTTCGCTGGATTTTCTAAGATTTTTAATACAAAATAAGAGTTCCTTTTGCAATTAAACGACTGCTATCTATACTAATTAACAATGGAAACTCATATAAATTGGTTTCCGAGGTTAAAAATAGTTTTATTTCAAAGAAAATGGAGTTAGAATTCAAATCTTGATATAGCCTAAATCCCAAGTACGAAAGTCGTTGGATGTTTGCCGTATTTCAAGTTTATATTTCGATTGATTTATAGAGATCCGTGTTTGATACGGACGGTAGGTCGCAATGCGCTGGACAACTTTTATTGTATCACAAAACTGCATTCAAAACTACACTCAAATTTATTTAAGAAACATAACTTTACAAAAAAACTCACTAAAAAGTTGTATTCAAAAAGTCAAAAGAAGGAATATATTTATCCAAAAAGTAAATGAAAATGTACGTTCTCGCATTTTAATAAATATTATTATGATTGAATTTAACATTACAAAAAGCAGGACCCCAAGGTTATTTTGTCGAAACTTCAAAATATGGCCTGAAAGAAATTTTATTAATTTATTACGCAACTTGAGTGATCCACCGGTGAAATTGTCCAACGCAATGCATATTTTATATAGCTTTATATGATAATTCGCTATAGATTCGTAATATTGTTATTCCTTTGTTTTATAATAATATGACTCGTATTAAGACTGCGGTGTAATGTAACATTATATTATAAGTGCGACTGCTAATTACATTTTGTTGTGTTTTGATGATGTTAATTTGAAATTTCCTGGCAATGGATACAATTTAAATTATTTTAACCATGATAGTACTTACCAGATCTATAATAAATAATTTGCAGTGATAATAGTGGTCTGTATAGTGTACTATGGGGTTAAATTACATACTGATTAAGGAATTAATCCCATGATTGCTCAAAGATGCATCTTTTCGTGCAAAAATAGAGACTCAAAGAACAATGAATACTCTTCTTAATTGAAAATATATAGGCCAAAGCCTTTTTTAAATTAATGTCATCATATTTTGATTTTATTTAACTGTTTAGTATGATAAATAAGTATGTACAAAACGATAATTAATATTGAACTCTTATGTTTGTTAAGTGCGGACGATTTATAGTAAATTACGCCATTTTTAAGGTTACACTATAAATATAACACGATTTAGAGTATGGAAAAATAACTACTTTGTTAAATGTGCTATAAAATTTGTAGTTACTAACGATAAATGACGATATAAACCTTTTTTTTACTTGTAAGATACAAGTTTGTCATTTGTATCTGTCAAAAATGGCGCCATTTTTCAACGAGTGTTACAAGCTCCAAAAATTCGCCCGCCAAAACGCCAGTTGATTGTAATTATATTATTTTTGATTATATAAACCGCTTTAAAAATATTTTATACTGTTTCATTTTAATTCAATAACAAAGTACATTCTTGCCAAAATATTCCTTTCTTACGGTACTAATCATTAGGAACAAAATTATATTGAAAGGTTCCATGCTGTTAGGTTGCATCAGGTTGAATATACGTTAAGGAAATAAAGACCGCTAACTATTACCAGCGGTACATTTTAAATCTGATGCATTTTTAATATAAATATCTAGGAAGCATTATATTTTTCACACTATATATTTTGGTGTGAGAATTGCACCGGTATTGTAGATGCAAAAACTCCCGGTTTTCGACTTCTCGTACACCTGCCCCACAGATGCTGTTTTATTTGAACAATCCCAACTCCCAAGCAATAATGCACAAGAAAAACATTTATTTAATAGTCATTTGAACAACGCTTGTAAATTATTGTAATTAAGTTTTTTGCTGTTGTGTATTTAAAATGTGAATTACCTGACCAAAAATCGAAATAAATTGTCCTATCAAAAATTGAAAGCAAATAATTTTCAATACCTATATTAAAATAACATTTATAAGAAAAAATATTTTCGTAAAATTTGGTATTAAAATGGGCGTTAAACATCATAAATCAATGTTAAACATAATCTTTTTGTGTTTACAATGTTACTGTGTAACAGTCACCATTATTGAGGGTAGAATTAAAATAACTGAGACACCCACATCGATCGCTCAATTCAGCTAGTTTCTCAAAAGTATTTTACATTCGGTAACATAATAATGAGTTCTCCACACAAGAAATTCGATAGTTCTCCGCTTAAACGAACAAAATCATTGTGTTCTTTACAAAGTGAAAATGAGCGATCTGAGTCATATTACGTGAAGCCACTTGCGCGCACAATGAGCGGTTCGTCCATTGAAGTGTTTATTATTAACGACACTTCTGATTCCGAAGATGCAATGGACGACAGAGTTATTATTGACAGCGGAATTGAAGAGAAGAATGCGTATGATAGTGATGTTCTTGTTGTTTTGGAGCGGAAGATTGATAGGTTAAGTGGTAAGTATACAAGTGTAGTTAATTTGAAGCTCCCATTGTAGTTTCGGAGGTCACTTGGGCTATACAAAACGTTACAATACACCAGGCTCTTAGCATTTAATCTTTTCTACTGCTCTTAGCCTATTCAAATTCTTGGTACGTTAGCTTGGTAAAAAACAATAACATAAAACATTATTCAACTTCTAGATATGTTTTTGGAACAATGTCGCCTGTTGACCACATTGAAAGAAGAAATCTGTAAATCAAAGATCGCTATGGAACAAACGGAACAAGCTCACAACCAAATATTTACTGATCTACTAAAAAAGGCTATCACTCAAAGGTATTACCTCAGACGGTATCACCATCCGACATAGCTTTCTAAAACCCTTACTAGCTTGGTAAATTAAGGGCTTTTTATCCCGATTTTATAATATTTTGTCAATTTAAAAAATTGCTATTAGGTATATTAAATATCCCCTGCTCTTAGCATGCTAAATTGACGGTTGAAAAAGTTTACTTGCATCTGATAATCTATTTACTAGCTTCTACCCGCAAACTTCGTCTGCGTGGTTAACTTTATTTGGAATTTCACATCCGGTTGCGGCCCGTCCTGTTATATCCCACCCGATATAGATTTCATGCAAATAACAATACTATTATGCTTTTCTTAGTATCAAAGAAATGAACTTGTCTCAATTGCCGAGTACGACAGACTGTGACGATAATATGAACTATCAGGCGAAGAGTTTGCTAGACGCCATTGAGTCTAGCAAAGGTACTTCCTTTGGACGAGAAATCCGGGAGGAATTAATGACTTTTTTACAGAGCGAGGTGAGTGGTTCAACTGTCGTTATTCTTTCCATACAAGATTGGTTACGGGCAATCAAATCACCTTTGTTGAATACAGAGGATTTTGGAAATCCTGTTATTTCAGTAGGTATATAGGTAATTGTAATTACTCTACGTAACAAATTGCGGGTTTTTAAATAGCATTTCCGGAAACAACTACCATTCAATCAACGATAGATATAAAATAATAATGTACGTTACTCAGGATTTGAAACGGCAGATGGTCAACGCGACAACTGAATCAGTAAAGGATATCGTGGGAGGCTGTTTATCCCGGGACTTCTCCAACTTATACCTGCCGATACTAGAGCGATCTCATCGCCGACTGGTCAGGCATGTCACTAGGGTTATCGAAGCAGCATTTTGTGAACGTAAGACCTTTATTACACTCATTTTTAGCGTATCTACTTTGTGTTGATGCAGATTTTTTTCATTATAGGTAATTGCTTTACACTTAATAATAGTTTGGAAGTTTTTGTCGGTGAAAATAAACTAAATATATAAACTGAGGAAAAATTGGAGACGTAGACGGTAGAAGTACTTCAAAAACTATGTACATACATACATAAACTCACGCCATTTTCCCAGAAGGGGTAGGCAGAGGTGTTACCAGTAAACCACATTTCGCCCTCCATGTTCTGTTCCACTATGTGATAGGGGGCGACCCTATCGCCATATCGGGCACAAATTCCTGACTCCGACCTGATAATGAATAGAAAAATCCAATATCACTTTGTCCCACCCGGGATTTGAACCCGAGACCTCAGCTTCAAATATGAGCTTTGTAATCAATAATCATACCGTCGCGTTGTACAACTACGCCACCAAGGCAGTCGTTTTCAAGGCACCATTATGTTTTCGTGCATAAAGACGCGCTAGATAAAGGATCCTTCTTTCCCAAAATTATTTTGTAGAATAACCAACGACGATACTAACGTCACTGTAAACAATTAAAAATTGTGAAACAGTCGGTGTCAGAAAATAATAGTAGATTTTGAAGAGTTGTTGATTAAAAAGAATAACTATTCGGTAAATGCCCTATGGGGCTTAAAAGTCTGTGGTAATAATATAATAGTGCAAGAAAATAAAGAAAACCTGTAGCGAATTAGTATTATTTAACTTCTCAACAGCATACCTAGATATGGGTATAATGTAATGAATGTATAAAGATATTGCTTCCAAGAATCTTGACTTTTTGTGTGTTGCAGTGGAAGAGAACTCGGCAGTCTTATCGAAGTCAGTGTATAAGACTTCAAGGATACTACGCCGCGCGTTGGAACGTCACCAGTACATACTAGAAGCAGCTACTGATCCTGGAAAGAACCACATAAATACGCTTCAGTGTGCTGTGGAAGAGTTCGTGATGGTTTTATTTGAACTATCGCCAATGTCTTTTATTGGCCGAAATAAATAAATGGTCCAAATCACTATCTATCGTAAATAAACCAATCAGCAAAAGTCTTATGTGGGCGTGTTGATAAACCATTGACCTGATTGGTCTACGGAACGATCCTTAGATAGTGATCAAGATCGGTTATTCATTTCAGCCATTAGCCGTTAAAACACGAGGAATCTTAAAGTTTAACATAAGGATTATGATGAATCATTATCTATAGGAGTTTACAAATCAAATGCTACATTTTTTCAACCATTAGAGATCTAATTCCGTTAAAAAAAATTATATAAAAAAATCGTAATGTTGGTAGTCGCGAGTAAATTGCTTCAGACTTTTATATCTTCTCAGATTCCTTCACAGCGAGCTAAAGCAGTGGCGACAGAAGGTGTTGGATATGTTCTGCGCTCAACTACACTCGGAACCTCTGGAGGGAGCCGTCCCGTTGGAAATGCTGGACCTCTCCCCGCCCTGCGACTATGCTCCCACGAGTCCACCGCAGCCGGCCGATCCAGAGCATTCTATTATAGATCAACTGGTCAGTAATATCCAGAAAATGGTACCTAGAAATGATGAACATACCTAAATACATAAATAAGGTAGCTCACGCGTATACGCTTGAGCACAAGTAGAGGTGCCACTAGCTTCACCCGCATTCTACTAAGCTTATTTCTATTTAAATATGACATGTGGTCGAGTAGGAATAGGGTTTAACCTATCGCAATGTCGGTATCAAAGTTTAAGACTATGCAATCAAAGAAAAACTAATTCTGATTTTCTTTCCTAGATGCAATCAGCAGAGATTAAAAAGCACATTCGCGATGGCGACGTCAACAAGGCTTTCGAGCAGGCATTGACTGCTGCCGATCTGTCTCTAGTGATGGCCGCCTGTCGTGCTGCAGATCCGACGAAAGTCTTCACTCCGCCTTGTAGTCTCAAACAGCATGTGTTGCTGTCATTAGTACAACAGCTTGCTACAGACATGGTTCATGACACTCAGTTGAAATGCAGGTGGGGACATTAAAACTTTGTCTTATTTGTGTTTATTTTCGCTTAGACTAGAGCCTATTTTTTTATTGAATCAAATATTAATCCGCATTCTTTCCTTTGTATTAGAAACACTCAAGTATTTCTTATTTTTCTTCAAAAAGAGAGAATTAATTGTGATCTATTTAGAATAATGACTGTAATAGACATTGATTTGTGACGAATAAAAAAGGAATTTATTGTGCTTATTTTATTTTCAGATACCTAGAAGAAGCTATCATCAACCTTAACACAGCCCATTCTGATACGCGCGTCCACCTTCCACTGGTGGTCAGTGAAGTCCGCAAACATCTTTCCAAATTTCTTTCATCCTACCCTAATCATGTAGCTAGCCGCAGAGTAACATTGATTGTTATGGCAGCTGATAACTTGTTGAAATAATTAGATTTTTCATTTTTGTAGTTTTTGATTAAAAGTTTTTTTCTCTTCAAGCTTTGTTTTGATTGTTCCTTTGTAAACATATCTTTAAAAATAATTATTTTTTTTCTTTCTGCATCATTGCCGTCAAATGATGTTTTTTTTACCAATAAGATTTGGCAATGTAATATTTTTAATTACGAGTCCCGCTTAACCACCCAATAGTAAAAACCTTTGTAACATAATCCTATACAGCGAGAACAAAACGGTTAACATCCGCCCATCTGTCAGTATCGCATCTGTCATTGGGCTTCTTTTAGCATCAGTGAATTAATAAAAATAAACAAGAATATAATGAGATTTGCATAATAAAGCCATTGAACGAGATTTAAATCGTGAACTGTCTCGGCGGATGTGTATTAAAATGGCATACGTACACTTCTTAGTGTTGCTTTTAACACATAACGTGTTTGGTGTGTCGGCGGCGGCGGCTCATAGTCATGCGGCGGACAATCTAGAGCGCGAGCTGGACGGGAGCTACAGGCCGCGGGACCACGACCACTACAGCGACTCCGGCCACAACACCGAGTTCGACCACGAAGCCATTTTAGGTGCCCGGCGTTTTGCCTTTTTGTTTTGTGACGTTGCCTCCGCGCTCCGCACGGCGCGACGCTTGCGGCTAACTGTTGCAATGTTAGTTGATAACAAACGCGATAGGAGCCGCATGCAATGGCTGTTAAACACGCGCTGTGCGTCTTGGTACCGTGCGTTATCGGGTTTACTTACTACTTTTCTCTAGGGAGTGTTAAGGAGAGCGAGGAGTTCGACAAGCTGAGCCCAGAGGAGTCGAAGCGGCGGCTGGCGCTGCTGCTGCCCAAGATGGACCTTAACGGAGATGAGTACATTGACCGGCTGGAGCTCAAGAAGTGGATCTTAAACTCTTTTGT
The DNA here is from genome assembly GCA_949752805.1 of Deilephila elpenor. Classification (NCBI taxonomy): domain Eukaryota; kingdom Metazoa; phylum Arthropoda; class Insecta; order Lepidoptera; family Sphingidae; genus Deilephila; species Deilephila elpenor. Next base: position 1,236,067 of record OX457098.1, read on the forward strand.
GTAAGTCTATTTTATTATATAAAGAAAAATTATATGGCTTATTAAAGTAAGTTTAATTATTGCAAAATTCTGAATTCACATATATTATGTGAAATGTGTCTTAAACAATACCCATTATGTTGTGCGACTAACATAAAAATAAATACTGAACCATAAATACTTTGAAACAATTAAGACTTAACTATTTTCATTAACACTAATTAAATATTACTTAACTAAATATGAAGCATCTGAAGTATGTTCAGGACAAGTAACGGCCTTATTCATAGTTTTAAAACCTATTTTAGTTATCAAATGTTTTGTCTTCTTCTTTCAAACTGAATTAAAAAGTTTTTCGAAAGAGACAATACATGTCATAATTCAAATAGGTTTTAATGCTGTCTACGAATAAGGCTTGTTAGTGTTAAAAACAAAATTAATATCAGCTTTAATTTAAAATAAAATTCTATATCAATAATTACTACCAATTTTTATGTAATTTATTAAGGCTCAGTTGCACAAACTAACTTTACCTATGGGTAACTTTACCTTTGACTTTGAAAACGTCAACCCCATATATTAGCAATGTCAAATACATCACATATGTATGGGCTTGACATTAAAGTCAAAGGTAGGGGTAAAGTTAGTTTGTACAATTGGCCCTAAATTCGATATGATGCAACCAAAGACATAATATTTAAAAAAAATATTAATGATATTAACTCCTTCTACACACCTTTATACAACCTAGGACTTATTGCAGGAAAAAAAAATTGTTATTATCAAGTTAGTATAACTTTGTTGTCATTTTTACTTGTGTGCACACTCTCGCGCATCGCGCGGCCGGCGGTCGCCGCATGCAACACAGAAAAGGGGCAGGTCTGAGGTCATTTAGAAGGACCATCAACTATTTTACAGCTCATAGTACACAGTGTCATTGAATAATGTATTGAAATAGATGATTTCTTCAAAAATTAAGGTCATATGTATTACATTAATTTGGGTCGTGAATTGACTTCTCAATAAGTCCCCTCACTTAACCTTGCACCTTGTAATTGTATATGATAAGTATGCATTTGAACAGTGTGGTACATGGTCTATGATTGGTAATTTTTTTATAGATTGCCCTATCTACATATTCATTCCAATTGTCCTTATGGAGTATTGATTCTGTACCCCAGTCAAGTACTTCTTGACTAGCTTAGTTTGAATTATCTAAATTAATGTATAATCAATGTATCTATATGCTATCTGACATACAAAAGTTACAGACAAATTTGGAAGAGCTTCCGTTTTCATAAATTAGTGTAAATAAAGTATTTCACAAACTTGATTCATATCTCTAACATAATAAATCTGTTTAAGATCTGCTCAGTAGTACCTAATAGAGTTCTGGTCGCAGATACAAACGTTTTCCCCAAATAAAATTAGGTCATCAAGAAACCTAAAAAAAATTCAAACAACATGCAGAATGCACCATATTCGCACTCTTAACCCAATTCAACCCACTCGTTACAAATAAATTTGCGAGTCATAACACAGAGTAAAGCAGCATAAACTATGTAATTCTGTACAGAACATATGGCATGTTTCAACGCAAACACCCACATGCATTCGCAGCTGATAACGGTCGTGGTTCTCTTTTATGTGAATGTTTTCCTATGAAATTAGAGAGAAATTAATTAATAGTTTATGTGTCATTAAATTTAATGAGCAATGTTCTGTATATATTTTTAATGTTGCATGATAAAGATAACTCACTTTTAAATGGAGCGGAGCAATATATCCTATATTGTATGTTTTGGTGTATTAATGAGTAAGACGGTGACACAAATAAGTACCAATATTATATCAAATATAATTTAGTTGTCAATCAATTCGAAAATTCGTTTTAGAAAAAAAAAAAATATATATATTGCCTAACTTGGTGATTGAACCAAAACTTCAAAATACACAATGTATACATATAGCTCCTAAATTAGTAAAGCTATGAATAGGAAATAGCATGCATAGAAAATCGGTCCACAATTGAAATAATTTAAAAAATAGGTTCACATTTAACATTTTCGTGAGCTGACAAATTCATGAGCGCTATTCCGAATCTGTGTCAGTGTGAATATTCATAGCGGCTTGTTAGGGTCTGCTTGAATAACAATGTTTTAACAACGATTCTTGTGTTTTCTTCATTGTTCTATCAGAAAAGATACAATATTGCAATGTAGAAAGATATAATTTGGAATATAGATGGAAATTGCTTTACGTTTTTTTCAATAAGTGCAGAAACCGAAATATACTTTCTTATAATATGGATATTGTGTACATGTATTCCATTTTAAATAAACGCATAAAAAACTCAAAAATACAAAGTCTCGACTACACGTCCGCAATTGTTACATATTGTTTACCAATTGGTCCATCATCACTGCCTAGCCCTATGGGATACAGGCGTGACGATTGTGTATGTACATATGTCATTGTTAGTTTTGTTGTAGATATGTTGAATTACGAAAAAAGTTGGTGATCACTGGTCACAGTAACGTTTGTTTCGGCTCCAGCTTGCGGTCTCTACTCTCTCGTTTTATACGCTTCTCGAATGAATAGGATATAAAGTTTTATATTGTTTTAAAACTGAGAATGTATCTTTACGACATAGCACTTAGGCTCGGGTAGTGAGGTCATTAAACTTTGTCAGTTTTAAGATAAGTTAGAGCATGAAATATATCATAATATATTTTCGGTTAAACAAGTAACATTATGTCGCGAGCTCTGTGTTATAATATGATCCGTAACTGACAAAGTAAGATATGAGATAAGCAGCCGCTTAGATTTACAAGTTCTTTGTGTGTACCATTCGCGGAAATATTTAAAATGACGCCATTCTTTGTTGTGTGTACTGATTTTTACGTTAAATATGAGGATAGCCTTTTATGGATATTCCTTTTTTACTATTTGTAGTATTTTAACCACGCGGAAACTACGGATAAAAAATTGTCAGATAAAACTGTACAAAAGCTATTTATTCATCATCCATGGTTAGTTTGAACAGTGGACTGTGGCTTAAACTGATTTCAATAACGTGGAGGGCGCTTCTTGACTCTCAGTTATTTGTCCACGGATTGGGGTATAACATACCCTTCTTTATTGCAAACTTTTATGGAATTTACGCGTAATTATTTAAAACTATGTTGAAGGTAGAATCGTGTTATGACTACATCGGCCGTCTGATATAAACTCTTTTACAAAATGTATATTGAAAGTATAATAGGTAATAGTTAAATATAGCTTATCGTAGTGGCTTACAAACCATTGCTTGGTTTTGCTACTATTCATGAGCGGTCGTATCGTTTACCATCAGGCGAATGGCATGCTAGTCGCCATTCACCGCATTAAAAAAAAAACACATCCCACGTGACCTTTCTTTCACCGATGACATGCCGATGTAATTTCATTCCATATTTATTGCCTGATAAATTCACAGCACGATAAACCTACCTTATAATAGACAGACTCTTCGTTCTAATTAAAGATTTATCTCAAGACAAATGTGTGGTGTTTAGAGCCTGTCACGTATCGACGGCCAGACGTTCCTCGCTATCATTGTTTACCGGTACTATTTTTACCCGCGCATTGTACTCAACTCACAGTAAATAATAATCTTGCTCGATAGCAAGAGCACTATTAGAACAAGCGATTGCTTTTATCAGTTGCGAATCGTTGTAAATTAGGGCACGCCGTCTGCTTGTTATAAGTTATACCGATTATGATTCATGAGGGAATTATAATTTTATGAATTATTTTGTGGTTTCTACCGTCATCATAAGTATACTGCCCTCATAAAATAAAAAGCGGTATCTTAAAAATAAGGTTATGATGAAATCGTAGATGTCTGCTGCTCAACATAGGCCTCACTTGCACGTTACTAATTCTCGGTTGAAAATTATGATTGTAATTTTTATGAAATGATTGTTTTATTATTAACAAACTTATTTTTACATTGAAACAATATTTAGTTTTGTAAACTAAATACTATTTCGGGGGTTAAATTTTCGAACGCACTGTCAAACAAAACTGCACATTCCACATCTATACAAAGCAAAAATCAAAGAATCCGATGAACTGAAAATCTCCTTTTTTTGATGTCTGTTAAAAACACAACATTTGTCCCACTCAGTAAGTTATCCCGCGAGGAAGCCGAGGAGCGTCTCCTGGAAGCGGACGACAACCGCGACGGGGTGCTGACATGGCCAGAGTACCTGCAGGACGCCTTCGGAGTGGACGCGGAGGAGGAGATCGGACAGGACGACACCGGGGACTCTGGCATGGTACGGGTGCGGAAACTCGTTTATTAAGTTTTTTAAGTGTTTTTTTTTCTTTATTAGTAATGGGTTTTTATCCACACAGAAACGCCAATTGTCTTAAGAAGTTAATATCATATTAAAGGAATAAAAAAGATAGGTAACGGTTCGGAAGAAAGTAGAAATTAACAAATATTTAATTACACATGTACTAGATTTCATAATTGTTTTTAAAGTAGTCAGGTCGTACTGTGGTAATCTTGAACTGAAGGAATACCCCGTGAACTAGGGTGGTGCTACTGTTTCATAGAAATGCGGTTTAAAGAAAAGACTGCTGTCTATTGTCTTATGAGTGAAATTGCCGGAAGCCTAAGATTCCTTTTCTTTTTTCCCTTTCATTTTGAAGTCGGGTAATGCTTTTTGTGTAACAAGAGACAGACAGTAACAACAGATCCAGGAGTTCTTTTTTCGTTGACATCAACGCTCTGAACCCTATTACTTAAATATGATTGACATAATTCAAGAGCTGGACCATTAATTCCATAGTGGCTCAATTTCCTGATAAGAATATCATGGTGAACACAATCAAATGCTTTGGATAGATCACAGAATACACCTAAAGCATCCTGAGAATCTTGGATATGGTGTAGGTTAATTGACTTATCACCTACCCGCATTATTTGATGTATCATTTCTCACTGAACCCAGAATTGTCATTAATATTTCATTTCATTATCATTCGTACTCGGCATTGAGTAGCAAATCGTGTAATATACTATATGAAATTTTAACAGTAATGACTGACTAGATAATTATAAGCACTAATAATGTGAAATTCATTTCTTTTATGTATATTGCAGTTGCTTCAAGAAGAGAAGGCGATGTGGGCGGTCGCCGACACGGACGGCGACGGCAAGCTCGACCTAGAAGAGTTTGAGGTGAGTCTAAATGCATTATATTCCTTTGTCTTTCCCGTATCTGTTTATGTATTTTACGCAAAAAATTACGTGGAAAAATATTGGTACCACCTTTCTCGATATTCCTTTATCAATAACATTTCGTGATAGTATTAAAATTGGTTCAATGTTACTGTGAAATACCAATTTTCGTGACTTGACTGAAATAAATCGCGGATAGTTATAAATTAACTAGGTTATATCTACAAATATATTGTGGTCTTTTCTAGTCTTCTTTAGTATTTAGTTTACAAAAAGTATGAACCTCCACTTCTCCGGTTTCAATCTTGACAAAGCGGTCAGGGCCGTGATGATTTGTATTCATGATGAAAAAAGAAGTATGATAAATAAACATACTTAAATATGAATATACCAGCCCTGTGTTACATCCATCAGGTGTTCTCGAACCCGGAGGAGCACCGCGTGATGCACCCGTTCCTGGTGAACCAGACGCTGCGGGAGAAGGACACCAACAAGGACGGATTCGTCACCTTCGACGAGTACGTGGGCGACAGGGGTGAGGATCCTGATTTTTTTCACTATAGCATAGAATAAGCTTGTGGTTCTCTCTCTCTAGTCTCTCTCCAGCCACAGGAAGTCCACTGCTAAACATAGCCCTTCCCCGTGGATCTTCACATAGACCTGTTGGAAGCGACATGCATCCAGCGAATTCCCGTGACCTGAACCAGGTCGTCCGTCCACCTTGTGAGTGGGCGTCCGACACTTGCTTATGTTTTAAGCTTGTGGTTATTCTTTTGGAAAGAAAACAATTTGTTCGACACTTAGATATCGTAGTCTTGATTAAAGAGGTTTCATAACGAACTTATCCTTTTATGTTTAAATGACTGATAACTTATTTATAATTCACATATATTGTAAAAATCAGAGAAGTGGGAGAATTTGCGACTGTAATTGTGGCTGTACGTTATGCAAAAAATTAACTTGATTTAATCAATTACTTTTACCTTGAAGCCAGTAATAAAAATTAAATTCTAGAGCGCAGATTAGCCATTCTCAACGACACCGTCTCAGCCTAAGCTATTACAATCGATCTTCATTAAGCGCCTTAAGCAATTGCTGTGCTCATTTGAATGCCGTTCACGAAATTGTCGTAAGCTTGATGAAAATTTATTTGTTTACCGTAACGTGTTTCACGATTTTAAATAATGTGATCCATTTTGTCAGTTTTCATTAGTATGTGTGAATCATTTCTGTTGACGAGGGTTTTTTTTATAATCCTACGCATATGATTTAGAATAGAATTGTCATGTGGGTGGCACAGAAAACATTTATACCTCTTATAAAACTTATTTATCAAAACATACATCTACACTATTTTTATAAATATAATAAATACACTCAACAGTCGCATAAATAGTCCTGACCCCACAATCGAGTCTTGTGTCTTGTATCAGAAACTACGAAAGACTTTTAGGTCTCACAAACACCCAGACCCGAAACAAAATATAACATTTGTCTCGGTGCGGGGAACGAACCTGCGGCCTCTCGTTTCACAGCCGGCCAACCAACTGCGCCACGGAGGCTGTCAACTTAAATATTTCAATAATCCTCAGGCCTGCAACAAGACAAGTCGTGGCTGGTGGCGGAGAAGGACAAGTTCGACCACGAGCTGGACACGAACCGGGACGGCGTGCTCGACACGCTCGAGGTACACGCCTGGGTCATACCCGACAACGAGTGAGTATAGTACTACTAAGTTGACTCGAATACTACGGAAAAATCTGTAAGGTAATGCGCAGTCAGAGGGTGCCACATATTAAGGGGCGATGTAGGCCTAGTTTTCTTGGTTTTTTTATATTTTGTTTATAGTAAAAAACCACTTTCTTTATAGTAAAACACCGACCATAGCCAAAAAAAGGCTTTGCAGGTCTCAAAAATGATATTTTTTTGCAGTCATAAATAAAAGCGCTGACTACGAAGTGATACGAAGTGGTGGTGATGTTTCGCTATTACGACATATAACAACAAATTGTGTTAAAGGAGAAGGGGCAAACATGTATGGACTCCAGCCTATTGACCAATAACGACGAGCGATATGTCATTGGAAAGGTCTTTTCAGATGCTACAACTTCTTCTATCACAACTAAACCCAAATCACTGTATTAAAAAAAAAATAGCTACTTAAAGACAGCCCGAAAATCACACAAAAGCGCCTCGGCATAGTGAGCAATAACCACAAAACTTCCGGTAAAAAACAGTTTTACTTATTATTTAAAAATAAACTATATAATGGGCGCGCAATACTCCTTAGACAACTTCTGACCAATACCTGGATTGAATTTATGGTATTTCATCATATCACAAAACTGAAACAGAACCCATTTCACGTACATTAGTAGTAAGTTGATAATTCTTGTCTTGCGTAAATAATTAACAATTACATTTTAAAACGGTGGACGTTATTACAGATGCAGGAAATACATGTTTTTGGATTGTGATACAGCGCAATTTGCTGAATCTTACAAGATGTCGAACGAGTATCACATTGAGATATTTATTGGATCGCTCGTCATTATTGGACAATAGGCTATGAGACCTACATATGGCCCTCGCGATATCTTTATGTCGAAATCATTTTTTTAATACAGCTATTCGGGATTTCTTGCCAAAGAAGAAGTTGTAGAAAACGAAGAGAACTTTCGAATGACATATCGCTCGTCGTTATTGGTCAATAGGCTATGAGTCTATGTACAATGTACATGTTTTATCCTTGCGCTACCTTTACACAGCGATATTTTTTTTCACACACTGATTTGAGACTTGTCGCCCTAGAAGAAGTTGTAGCATTTTAAAAGACCTTTCCAACGACGTATCGCTTGTGGTTATTGCTCACTATGCCGAGGCGCTTTTGTGTGATTTTCGGGCTGTCTTTAAGTAGCTATATTTTTTTTAAAACATTTGGGTTTGGTTGTGATAGAAGAAGTTGTAGCATCTGAAAAGACCATTCCAATGACATATCGCTCGTCGTTATTGGCCAGTAGGCTGGTATGCGCCTTCTCCTTTGTAGAAAAAAAACTTTGTTTAGGCTTGCCTTCTCATAGCAGAAGCTTAGAAATTTTTAAAAATTAAAAAGAATCTTCAGTATAGATGACTATATAGATATCATTAGAGATGAAATGTAATTTGCGGCCTACCGTTTCAGACATTCAGCGCTTTCACCCGTATAAATACAAACTGAACTAGTTCTTTATAAATTCCAAATGTATTCATGATTCCGTATTATCAGTATGTAAAATGTATCGTGCCGCACTAACATAAAATGTTATGGCGCATTATAAAAATGGACTGTAAAACTGTTTTGTAAGTAGCCGTGTTCGTGCGCTTTCGGTTTTCTCTAATAATAAATAAATAATAATAAATACACCCAACAGTCACATACATAGTCCTGACCCCACACTAAGATCGAGTCTTGTGTCGTGGGTATCAGAAACTACGAGAGACTTTTCGGTCTCACAAACACCCAAACCCGAAACAAATACCTGTGGATCACACAAATATTTGTTTCGGTGCGGAGATCGAACCCGCGGCCTCTCGTTTCACAGGCGGTGTCTAACCAACTGCGCCACGGAGGCTGTCTGTAATGTCTGTCTATACGAGTATTATCGGTTGAAGTTGAGTACCTTTTGTCCTAGACCCTCTAAAACAAATGAATTGTAATATACATAATGAAAGTATGATGTGATGTATGGCCAAAGTATCCTTGCATTGTCGTCAGGAAATATAAATAAAAGCCCTTTTTTTAATAGAAAAATGAAGTGATCCTTTGTAAATTTGTAGTCTAAAACTGCATCTATCTAGGTGGAGAAATAAAACTGTCTTGGGAAATAAGACAGAAGCCAAATTTTTTCTGTAAATTATTTCCGAAAAATTATCTTTCTTGGTAATGGACTGCTATACAGCACGCTGTATAAAGATTTTATGTTTACCAGAATGGCTGTTTCTTGAAAACTATCGGTCATAAGGCTATTTTTTTTGTTCCTGTGTCGTCATAGTTTGGTCTATCTCCCGTTACTGATTTATTCAGTTCTGGGACATCGTGTAAAATAATGAACGGAAAATTCACCCGTGATCTAACATTTCCAGCGAGATAGCCGACGAGGAGGTGGAGCACCTGTTCGCGTCCGCCGACGACGACCGCGACGAGCTGCTGTCGTTCGAGGAGGTGCTGCGCCACCACCACGTGTTCGTGGGCAGCGACGCCGACTACCCGCCCCACGACCACTGGACCGACGAGCTGTAGTTCCGCCCTGTATTCACCTTCCTATTCCGACTGGCTCTGGATGCGATGGTAGGTTATATAGAAGGAATAGTTCAGCCCGGTCTAAACACGACATTCTTAAGCTGAGAGTTCAATTCAGGGATAGGGCAATTCATACTATTACAGGGAGGTTACTCTTTGATCCGAAACGAAGATCGAATGTTCGAACGTCGTACGTAAAACTACACAAATGTGCCTAGCTACTCCACAAAATGTTCGATTCCTCTATCGTACGTTGCCTAATAAATTCGATGTGAATGATAAGTGTCATAGGCATCGATATCAATTTTACACTAGATAAGACATTAAGTCCAAAAAATGTGTCCCACCTACTTATGGTGCAAGCACCGCACATGAATCAGTTTGCTTCGTGACAGTGACAGTGCAGTACGCCCTATCGCATACGTTTAAAAGTAATAAATAAATGTTTCGCCGTCAAACCGAAAGCAAGTCGTCTGAAGTTACAATACTTTAATAAAATACCAGGTAAGTGATGTAATATTGCAGTGTGCTTTTAAAATACGGGGGCACTTTATTTCTTTGACGTGTCTCGTCTATCAGTGTCAATAGTCATAGGGAATATAGACTTTTTGAAGTGGAAAACTTATAACTTACTTCAGACGTCGAGCGTTCGAACATTCGCACTACTTTTCGAATCATAGAGTAACCCCCATACTGTCGTAGTGCGGGGGAACGCACTTCGTATACTATAGAAATAATCAATGTATTAAATATCTTGTAAGTGTAGTTTCGATGTCTAATTTACACATAGCCTTGATCTATCAAGATACCAACTTTTGTAACTCAACAAAAATATTCTTTGTCTTATTTTGTCTGGTCTTTATTCGCACACCTCATAAAAATATTTGTGAGTCTCACAAAGATTGTCTTCTGTTTCACAGTTTTTGTGTTAACTAATTCGGCCAAGGAGGGTGTCGAAATATAAATATAATAAATATCTAATGCATGCTTTGGATCTGAAAAGTCCATCTTTGTAAAATCCATGTTTTTCCTGTTTATAAATATTCATTTAAAAAAAAAAATAATTTAAATGTGTTTGCACTTGAATTAAGTAATGATTCATTTACATTAGCTGACATTCTGCCAGAAAATAGACTGTTATCGGCTAATGTAAATGATCCATAATGTTGTCAATGTCTTAGTGTTCTCTCAAGTAAATGTAAATAATCCAGAAGTCTCTAGTTCTATGCATTAACATATGCGTCAAAGTTAGTATATAACTATTATATTAATTTATAATTTATGCATTTCCTGGCCTAATATAGTACTTACTGGTGCTATAGACATTTCGTGTATAGAAAAATGTAAGAATTACTAACAAAGTGATTTAGATATTTCAATCTAACGAATGTGGAATGAAAGCACCTCACTTTAACAGCAATATAGTTTATTTAAGTATTACTTACATTTGTTTTAATATTATAGCATTTATTTTAGTAATGATATTAGGTTCTTGCACAATCTGTTTGTAAACTAGTCAAAAGATTTCAATGTTATTTTTAGAATTAAACATCGATCGGCGATCGCACAAATCTTCAAATAATCGCCGTGCGATGTACCTCCAAGAATGAGCTGCGTTTACTTAAATGTACAAATAGCGTTTGATAGATATTAGTTCGAACATATCCGATTACAATAGAACAGGCTGTTGAGGTGGAAATGTATAGCTCACACAATATTCTTCCTCGTCATATCGGGCTTAATTTAAGCTTTCCCAAACGTAAATGGGAATTTATCATGAATTAAAAAAAATACCATTTAATGAATTCAGGTTTGAGTTTGGGCTTATCTCATTTGTACTCGTATGAGCGTGAAAAATGATATTTTGTATCAATTTTATTTGTGAAGTGATTGTGTCGTGTGTCGCTATATGTCTCCCCTTGTGCCATATTTGTCTGTAACCTGTACTTATTTAAGACCAAAACGTGAATCTTAAGTTTTACATGTGTATGTTTTACTTTAATTAAATAAATTTATTTATTGTACTGTTGTTTTTAATCATAAGTCATATAAAGCATACTGAGATCTATCCAGTAGCCTGTTGAAAGCTGCCTCAATTCAAAAGTTTTGTAGGAAATACACCTAATTTTCTGCTGCATTACCATTTACCAATGCCTACAGTAGGAAAAAAGGGATTACAGCGTTCATAAAATACGACAAGCTGATAATAAAGAAATCACATGAAAGCAACAGGGAAAAGAGGAAAAGAGAGACCTCAGGATCACCGAAAATACCATCACAAAAGAAAGTCAATGCATCTAATACCCAAAGTACATTGACCACCTCGAACAACGCCCCGTCTAAATCTGCGACAAAGGAAATAATCAGACCAAATATACTGAACTATGTAGAACGCGGGAGATCAGCTTCATTATCAAATGTCTCAAAAAACTAATAAGCGACACCCGGATCCAAACAACCCCAAAAACCACATTACCAAACACAACACTCACAAATTGCACCCCAAGCCGGCTTGTCACCGTGGCGGAAGAAGACAAACACCCTCCATCTAAATCAAAACAATATAATTCGAAACACCCTAAAGCAAGCATATCTAGAAAAAACATGTACAAAAAGAAAATAACACAACAGGATAAAAAGATCACTGAACATATACATGTCTGTACACTGAATACTCGGACACTAAGAACAGAAGAGAGCCTAAAAGAACTAGAAATAGCCATATCCAACATAAAATGGGACATAATGGGCATAAGCGAGATGAGAAGGCCAGGAGAAGGGATAGAAGAGAAGAACGACTATATCATGTTTCACAAAGGAGAACACGCCGGACAAAAAGGAGTAGGTTTCCTTATTAAATCTAAAATGAAGAAAAACATTATCGGATTTGAAGGAGTCTCTGACAGGATTGCGGTAGTTCATTTAAACTTCCCGAGCTACAAGAAAATCTGGACCATCGTGCAAATATACGCCCCAACAGAACAAGCGGGAAAATTAGACATGGAATATTTCTATGAGAGTATCTCAGAAGCAATAAAACCACACTGCAACAACAACATAATAGTAATGGGCGACTTTAACGCACAAGTTGGAGAAAGGCAAATTGGAGAAGAATCCTCAATTGGGAAATTTGGATATGGCAAAAGAAGCCAAAACGGACAGAAACTAGTAGAATTCATGATGGAAAATAACCTTGTTTTAATGAACTCACGTTTTTACAAAAAAAACTAAAAGCAAATGGACGTGGTCCTCCCCAGGCGCAAAATTTAAAACTGAAATTGACTTTATTATAACCAACAAAGCAAGCGCGTTCACAGATACTAACATAGTTAAAAACCTCAACTTCAACACAGACCACCGTATGGTAAGAAGCTGCATAAGCCTAAACCAACCCAAAAGATCCAGGAAAAACCTAGTGAATAATAATAAGCTGTATCAAATATCAGAACACAGACATTCCACTAACCGCCGCAAAACAGAATCATTCAATGAAATTATTACCTCCGACGCAGAAACTGGGACTAAATACAGGAGATTACAAAACAAATTTAAAGAGATGCTAGTCAGTAAACCCAGAAGCAAAGAAAGCTATTTGAGTAAAGAGACACTAGTTCTATTAGACGAAAGAAGATCACTAATATCAAATAAAGGGGTCAAAGAAAGACGCCTAAAAATTGCAAACCTTAGCAAGGAAATTAAGGAGAATATGAGGAAAGACCGTAAAAAGAAAAGAAATAAGAGTTTTGGAAGAAAATATAAAAAGATTGGGAGGAACAAAGAAGGCTATGAAACAACTAAGCGAACATGGGAAAGAATGGATATCGAAACTAAAGCAACGCGAATCTTACTTAACTAATCGACTCTCAATACAGAAACTAGCTACGGACTATTACCGCCTATTATATTCTGATAAATTCGATCCAGTGATGGCCAAAACTCCGGAAGCAAACGAAGCAAAAGAAAAGAAAGGAGACGAAATGCCAGAAATCCTAGCTTCAGAGGTAATCAAGGCAATAAAATCCCAAAAACTCGAGAAAGCCTCAGGGCCGGACAAGATACCTAATGAAATGCTCAAGGGAACCATAGATGAAATTAGTCCTGTGCTGGCAAAACTTTTCAATGAAATCTTACAAATAAGGCAAATTCCAGAAGAATGGACCGAGTGTCACATAATCCTACTCCACAAAAAAGGCCCTAGAGACGACATTGGGAACTATAGGCCAATTTCATTAATATCAAACATATATAAAGTATTTGCCAAAGTGATCCTGGATAGAATATTATTAACACTAAACGAAAGCCAACCCGTAGAGCAAGCAGGTTTCAGAAAAAACTTCAGCACAATAGATCACTTCCACACAATAAAACAGTTGCTACAGAAGTATAACGAATACAATAAATAAATCTACTTGGCGTTTATAGATTACTCAAAAGCATTCGACAGCCTCAGGCACCAATACATATGGCGGAGCCTTGAACAACAAGGGGTCCAGAACAACTATATAGAAATACTTAAGAGCATATACAAATCTAGCAAGGCCAGCATTAAACTAGAATCAACAGGAAAACCATTTCCTATCAAAAAGGGCGTACGCCAAGGCGATCCTCTCTCCCCTACGCTATTTAACGCTGTACTCGAGCACATCTTTAGACAGCTAAACTGGGACCACTTAGGACTGAACATTAATGGAGCTCGCTTAAACCACCTAAGATTTGCCGACGATCTGGTGCTTCTTGAAGAGAATCCAGCAGCATTAGAACAAATGATGCAGAGCCTAGCAAATATAAGCAGAGTATTCGGTCTGGAAATCAATGCCAGTAAAACGAAATTGATGACAAACTCAAGGGAAATAGACGTTATGGTGGATGACAACAAGATTGAATATGTCAAAGAATATATTTACTTAGGACAGATAATATCCCCTTCAGATGAAATGACAAAGGAAATAAACAGGCGAATAGCCCAAGGATGGAGAAAATACTGGTCACTGAAGGAAATAGTGAAAAGTAAGGATCTAGGCAACCACATAAAAAAGAAAGCATTCGAGACCTGTATCCTACCAGTTCTTACTTATGGCTGTGAAACTTGGTCAATAACACTTCACCATAGGGAAAGGCTAAGAAAATGCCAACGCGCGATGGAAAGAAGCATGTTAGGGTTAAAAATCAAAGACAGAGTCAGGAACATAGACATAAGAACAAGAACGAAACTCACAGATATCCTTACCCGGATAGACGCCCAAAAATGGAGATGGGCTGGACATATGTTACGCCACCCTATTAACAAATGGAGCAAGCAAGTCACCCTCTGGCAACCAAGAGACGGTAAAAGAGATAGGGGTCGTCAAGTCAGGAGATGGGAAGATGACTTCAAACAGACAGCGGGACCATTCTGGTTGAGAGTAGCAAGGGACAGGACTCATTGGAAGGAATTGGAGGAGGCCTATGCCAAAAGGCACACCGAACTTAGGGACCTCTTGTAACCCTATGTTTAGGAATGAAAGGCAAATAAAAAAAAAAAAAAACAGTAGGCAATAGAATAAATAAATACACAACATTACAAAATTGAAAATACCAAGAAACAATTTCACAAAATGAAACAAAAAAAAACTGATAAAACGCGTTAAAAAGTACAAGGACGGCATGATGTCATAGAAGGTAAATAAATACGAACTAAAATTAATTTTGAAGGTAGTCTGGAAAATTAAAATAGCTGTAACGTTTTGAAGAAACATTCGAAAAGTACCAGGACCACATGACATCGCAGGAGGTAAAAAATAAATTACAATACGATTAATATTTATAAAAGTTATTTTGGGGTAGTCTGAAAAATTAAAACAGCTGTAATGTTTATGAAACATCCGAGAAGTACCAGGGAGACATGACATTACAGGAGGTATGAAAAAGTTACAATGCAAACGAAATTTTAAAGTTATTTTGAAGGTAGTTTATGAAATACTGTTTACAACAAATTGTAAACAAAGATAAAATCTCCTTTTCTTTATGCTACCCTAGTACTTTTTATTCCGAAGCGAGCACTTTTGTTACTAGCACTCTTTATTAAAAATTTTATTATGTTGTTAATTTAATGTTAAAATCATCTTTTATATAGATTCTTTTCCTAAGCTTTATTGTGACGTATTTAAAGAATTTCACGGATTATATGTGTAATGCTTTTGGTATTAATAAAACACACTTTTAGAATTCACAAGGTGTAGGTCATGCGCATTCCGCAATTAAGCTCTTCATCCGACCACGATAGGTAGTAGAATGCCGTCATTCCATACTCTATGGTCGAATGCGCGCCAACCGCGTAAGTGCATACACTACATCCCTTCTTTAATTAATAATTTTAAACATTTGTTAAATTTCGTATACAGAATTATTAGAACTATTTGTCTTATTGACTATAGACCATGAATCATTAACTCTCTTCAAATGTATAATATTTCGGCGATATTCTTTACCCGTTTCATTGTTCCGGACAGTAACATCACCACCGTTGACTTTAGTAACTGTATGTGTAGTTGGGTTAAAATTCGTTATAAGTTTATTTTCCTTCAACATATTTTTTACGACTACTTTTTCTCCTATCTGTAAATTACTTTCTTTAGCTCTTCTCCTCAAGTCCCCGTATACTCTACCTTTCTCTTTCATTTGCTTGTCTCGGTCCCTTACATCTGATTCAACAGTTTTATATTCCATATCAGGCGCTGAGGGTATTTTATCCCGGAATTGTCTTCTGAAAAATAATTCGGATGGCGATTTCCCTGTAACAGAATGTGGTGTACTATTATACATCATTAAATAATTAAAAATGTCGTCTATCCAATTTCTGTTTTCTGATTGACAAATTCTGAGCCTTTTTAGAACGTCACGGTTTTGCCTCTCAACTTCTCCATTCATTTGAGGCCAATAAGGAACTGTATTGTGTACGATAATACCACATTGTTTGCAGTAGGCTTTAAATGCTTCACTAGAAAATTGATTTCCGTTATCACACGTTAAGGTTGCCGGATAACCTAATCTGGAGAAAATTTCTTTTAAAACTTTAATTGTATCGGGTGCACTAATACTTCGCATTATTTTTAATTCTTTATATCGACTATAATAGTCAATCACTATCAACAGATAATCACGATTTGGAAGAGGCCCTAAAAAGTCGATAGCTACGTCCACCCAAGGCTCATTTGGTAGTGACCGTCTTTTCATCGGGTGTGGTGGAGTAGGATTGGAAACGAGAGTACAACCACGACAGGCTTTCACAAATCTTTCCGCATCAATGTCAATTCTAGGCCACCACACTTTTGTCCTAAGGCGAGCTTTCATTGATACTATGCCTGGGTGACCTTCATGGGCCGCTTCTAACACTCGTTGTCGAAGATTGCCCGGTATGACTATCCTAGTTCCTCTCAGCAGTATATCACCGCTAAAGCAAAGTTCAGTCTGTAAAATTTTATAGTTGCTTATAGAATCATGCCAATCATTACAAAAAATACCATTTTTTACCTTTAAAATTTCGTCATCAACCGCTGAAGACGCTTTAATTTCGTAAAGAGGGATTGCAACAGGTTGGCTATAACTTACGATGTGGTTTATATAATTTTCAGAATCGAAAGGTTCTGGTGAGGATGTGTTACAAAGTCGAGAAATGGTGTCTGCTATATTGGATTTACCAGGACGGTAAATTACTTTATAATGGTAAGCTTGTAACCTTAATACCCATCGTTCTATTCTAGCACACGGTTTAGAAGTTTGTCCAAAAATGGTTTCCAAAGGTTTGTGATCGCTAATTAGCTCGAAATCTTTGCCTAAAAGATACATTTTGAAATGTTCTACTGCCCAAACTAGTGCTAAGGCTTCTTTCTCAGTTTGACAATACCTTTTTTCGCAATCGGTAAGAGCTTTGTGGCCATATGCAATAACTCGTGTACTATTTTTACTAGTCTGGACTAAAACTGCCCCTAAACCCACAGGCGATGCGTCAGCAATAACCTGCGTTTTATCTAAAGGGTTGTAATAGCCTAAAGTTTGTATACTAGATAAACTTTCTTTTAAAGCTTCAAATGCCTTATCTTGTTTTATCGTCCAGTATTTTTTAATACTTGCAGACTTTCCCAATCGTAATCGTAACAATTCACGTAAAGGTTCAGTCTGCGTTGCTAAGTTTGGAACCCATTTGCTCACGAAATTGACCAATCCCAGAAAACTTTGGATTTCTGCTACAGTATTTGGTGTTCTACTAGTTTTAATTGCATTTAAATATTTTTCAAGCGGTCTTATACCATTCATAGAAAGTTCATGGCCAAGAAATTCAATTTTCCTAGTTTTGTAAATACATTTGCTTTCATTCAATAATATATTATTTTGTTTTAGAACTTTCAACACTTTAGCGAGTCTTTCATCATGTTCTTGTTCTGTAGTGCCATGTATGATTATGTCATCGATGAAGTTAAATGTGCCCTCACAACCTAATAATATCTTTTCTAGAATTTTTTGGAACATCTCCGGAGCACAAGAAATGCCAAACATTAATCTCTTATACCTAAATAATCCTTTGCTAGTACTAAAAGTAGTAATATAACGACATTCTTCACTAATTTCGAGCTGATGAAACGCATTTTTAATATCCAATTTAGAAAAATATTGCGCCTGACGAAAATTTGGTAGTAATTCTTTCATTGTTGGAAGTGGGTGATTTTCTCGAATAATTGCTTCATTAGCTCTTCTCATATCAATACAAATACGCACCTCTTTACCGCCCTCTTTCAGAACAGGGACCATTGGTGATACCCACGGTGAAGATTCATTAACTTCTTCGATGATATCACTATCTTGGAGTTCTTTTAGTTTTTTAGCAACTATTTCTTCAAGAGGAATGGGAACTCTTCTATAAGGCTGTATAACTGGTTTGACTGTTTTATCTATTGGGATTTGAACAGTTATTCCATGAAATTTTGGAAAAGCTCTTCCTTGTGTCATCTCAGAACGAACCATATTAATTTGAGAGCCGATTTGAAGCACACCAAGTGCAATCGCAGTTGCCTTCCCCAGTAAATCACGTGTACCATCCTTAATGACATAGATAGTTGCGTTTATGCCCTTATTATTGACCGAAATCACTGTTTGGAATGAGCCTATAATTTGTAGTGGCGTCTTATTACCATAAGACATAAGAATTTTATTAGGTCGTGAGATTTGATTTGTAATTTTGACTTTTCTATCCTTCAAAAATTGCCATGTTTTATCAGTAATAACATTACATTTGCTTCCGGAATCTATCAACATGTCAACACATATTCCTCCAACATCACACTTTATAATTTCGTCCCCATCTAAATGGAATATGTACTCAATTTTGTCATTTCCTGGGTTATCCATATTCATTTGTCCAACTTTGTATCTTAAATTCTTTTTCTCGGGTACGTTAAAAATATAATCTACTTCCGAATGTTCAACTTCTTTCTTCATATCAAATTTTGTTCTTTTGCGTGTAGTGTCTATCTTGTTATCCGAGAATCTTCTCTTCTGCCGAGTCCTGCAATGTTCTCTATAATGACCAACGAAGCCACATTTTAAGCATCGTTTATCTTTGGCCGGACATCTTGAGTCTTCGGATTGATGTGCACCACTGCCACATCTGGTACATTTTATGTTTGATGATTGTGGTCTTCTAACCGGCTTATTAAACGTTCTCTTGCTTTCAATTTTATTGATATCTGCTCTACTAAAATTGCTAAATTGATAAGAAGCACTATTTTTATATTGCTCTAATTGCCTTGCAACCACTTCTAAAGCATTTGCTTTACTAATTATTTCTTCTAAAGTGATTGAATCTCCAGTTTCTAAAATTTTTTTCCTGAGTTCTACTAGTCGACATTTTTCAGTTATTTGATCGATGATGTGTTCAGCTTTATTCTTAAATTGGCATTTATCAGCTTGATTCCTTAGTCTGAGTATAAATCTTTCAAACTTCTCTCCATCTTCTTGCTTTATCAATCGGAAAAGATATCTTTCATAAATTTTACTTTGTTGTGGAGCAAAATAATTGTCTAATTTTTGTAATGCAATATCATAGACGTCCAGGCCTTTGTCCTCTGTGGCGTTAGTTTCCGGTAAATTATAGTATACTTCTTGTAGTGCTAGTCCGCCTAAATGGAGAAGTGTAGCTCGTTTCTTTTCCGGTATATCGACATTTGCTGCTAATAAGTAGATTGAAAGTGCTCTTTTCCACTTTTCCCAACGAATTCCGACAGACGTTGGCTCACCTTCACAATCAAAATCAGATAGACTGGGAAGTGTCGATGATGCACGAGTCATTTTTAGGGCGGCCTGTAAAAGAAATTGTGACTCGTTTACTTTGCATGGCGTTTACAATTACTCAATAACTGTATTACAACTGCGTGCCCTTTACTAGTTGCATTAACTAGTGGATTTATTGCGTGGATCTAATTAGGTCTCTTGTAAGTTGAATACTTAGACGTCATTCAAACTGATCCTTATTTAATTTGCATAGCCATATCTTATTCATTTTAAATGCGTGGCCCTATTTAATGTGGATTGTGTCGATCTACAAACATTAGAAACGTTTCTACATTATAACTGAATACCTTTCTACATTATGTGTGTATGTAGCAGACAGTAGGAATTTTATCAAATAAAACACAACCATTATTATTATATTTTATTGTCTTTATTGTTAATGCCGGTATAAATATATACGAACTCAGCATTCGATTCATATTTTTTCTGTATGAATTATGTCGCTTCTTACCAAACGACATCCCTAGCCGTAGCTGTTGGCTGTATACCGTAATATATCCTTAGTAGTTTGTGGCTGTATAATTGTTTGGTCTTTGCCTTTGGGTTAGCAATAAAAAATAATGTGGAAAAAAAAAAGCGGGAATCATGATGATAACAAATATTGTTGATAACTTGATAATAAATCACTTTTATGAACAATACAACAATACATAATGATAAGATAAATATTTCCCAGCGATTTCAAAAACAATATACCTAAGTTGTCTTCCTATTATGCTTAAATCCATAATGCAAATAAGCCCCATATTTGCATGATAAATGTTAGCTTGTTGTACGGCTGATCAATTCATTTATTTATATAATAATAAATACTAGAATCATTGAATGCAACTAATAACTTGTTTCCAATAGGTATTCAGAATGTAGGTATCACAACACAGCTCATCTATCGCATGATTATATTATTTACCTACTTAGTTATCTCCACCAGTCTGAGCATCGACACAATCACATTTCCAATAATCTTTAATGTTGCGTGGCCCTATTATAACACAATATTGGTATATTTATTGTGCGGCATGGCCATTAATTTACATTTATTTAATTGTGGTACCTTTATTGTATACCCATACCATTGCAGTCACGTAGGCAGGTCCCATAAAACTATCACCCGCCTATTTTATCAATCATAGCATTTTATTGGTATTAAATATCAGACTATATGTTAGCTATTATTATTTGAAACATGTGAAATATCATTTGTTAATATATACTTATTTCCTGAATAACAAATTCAGTATGAAACAACAAAGTCGGCCATGCGCATGGATCTATTTGCCGCGCATTTATATAATAATAAAAATTTTCCTTACAGTTTTCAAAATTGAGTTACTTTTATCCTCGTCGCCACTTGTAATGCTTTTGGTATTAATAAAACACACTTTTAGAATTCACAAGGTGTAGGTCATGCGCATTCCGCAATTAAGCTCTTCATCCGACCACGATAGGTAGTAGAATGCCGTCATTCCATACTCTATGGTCGAATGCGCGCCAACCGCGTAAGTGCATACACTACATCATGAATTAATGACTTTTGTGTAAAATATAATTTATAGAGAAAACGAGCTTTTAAACCAAGGCAGCTGTAATTGCGCTATTTTTTTGTTTGAGTGGAAATATACACTAGGCTACCTGAGAGAAATGTAAAAGGTTGCTAAATAAAACACCAAAAGGTATCCATTTACAATATTTTTTTATTCAATATAATAATCTTAATAAATCCAAAATATTTACACGATACAAAAACATACAATATGACCTCGATCGGCGTCCTTTCGCTGGCCAGGGCGGTTACATGTATGGGATTGCATCAGTACGGGCGAGCGTCGCGTGTACTGTGGGAACGCCGCTCCTATCAGTTAAACTATATACTCGAAGCGGCCGTGTGCCGGCGTAACAATATTGCACCTTCTAAGCGTGGAAACATCGCCGAAAAGTAAATACATCAAACCATGGACACTAAAAATAAATTTATGTATGAAAATACTATGCCGTGTTTCCACTACTATCATTACTCTAGGCGTTATGCTATTGTTTCACTAAAATGTGTGCAAAGGATTTTACATATCTCTTATCTAATACAGCCGTACGAATTCCTCGTGAAGTGTAAAAAACGTGATAAAATTAACATTTAGAATATAAAAGCGTATTACAGGACAGCAAAGTAAGCGGTTACTAATGATACAATTATCGTAGATTTTGAACGCGTCAGGACAGTCGCCTCGCTTCGGATGTTGACCGTACATATCTAACGCTCTGATACAATATACA
This sequence comes from Deilephila elpenor, assembly GCA_949752805.1. Classification (NCBI taxonomy): domain Eukaryota; kingdom Metazoa; phylum Arthropoda; class Insecta; order Lepidoptera; family Sphingidae; genus Deilephila; species Deilephila elpenor. The sequence goes on from OX457098.1 coordinate 1,258,152, forward strand.
TTTCTAACAAAGTACTCTATGGGGAACGTGGTGCAAGCGTTTTGTACACTTACAACGATAAACAGCTGTGTGAGGCTAAACGTCACGTGCCGCTACGCATAATACGTGTCAGATTCACGTTTTTGACAGGTGTCTAGTATTATTTCGGTAACTACAAATGCACCAATGCATGCAGTTTTGAAAAGAAATTTGCACAAGTAAATATAAAATTGATAGAAGTAATGAAGATACAATTAAATTACGCATAAATAAAACATTTCAGCTGTCAAAAACGTGATCTGATCTCACAGCATTAAACGACAACGATATCCAACGAATTAACAGCAAAAGGGGAGAAACTTCACACATTTCATGTTCCTAATATCGACAAAAAAATCCACATCAGTGAATCTTCCCTGTATGGAATGCGTTAACATTTTTGTTGTAAATACACCCCCTATTAGGGGTGAGTCGTCGACGGGGACCCACCAAACAAAACCACTTAAATATTGTTTAAAAACATACAACTGTTACAAGGAATATACATATCAAGTATATGATATAGAACATTTTAGTTCATAATTATTTATTGTTATACAAAATAACATCTTAAATGAGACATAGAACCTAATATTAAAAAACTACGCGCATTGCTGTTTGAACTAAAATGAACAAGAGTGCGCGTGTGTGCCGGTGAACTGGCGAATGAATGGAACTACTTTTCTTCAATCGTGAGTGTAACATGCACTGTTGTCAGTGGCTAAATGATTTTAAATCTACAAAATAGATAATGCCAATATTTTTACATGGATTCTAATAAACACTGAGAACATAGTGCATATAAGTATACACTTCACAAAACAGACTATCAATATAGAATTTTCAAGTTAAGCATCCAACCATACGCAAGTGTTGACCGGCACACACACACTCGAGAAGTGATGACAATTATTAGCCTATGATAAAATGGAGTCGTGTTTCACTAAGCGATGTGTAATGTGGCCTTTGTATCAAACCTCCCATGACATGATCTTACGGGATGACTGACGATCTCTCAGCCGCATCAAATGGTTATTACTCTTACAACTCGATACACATTAAGCGTACGTTTATAACGTAACTACAATTCAATTTCCGCAACACATAGGGATTTAGAAGACATCCTAGTTTTCACATTAGTCAAGATACAATAATGACTTAACTATTGTGACTGTTAAGTCAATTCTAGCGATAAGCGAGCACTCAACACGGCTCAGATCACATCTAAATCACCCGCGAGTCCAGCTCGATTACATTCAAAGGATTATTTCACATCAAATCGTATTTAAAGTGTTTTAAAAATATTATATGATTATGATTACTTTTATGTAAATGCACCTTCACCATGATTTGACGTGGAAGCTGAAGGCAGCGCCCCGCAGCGGCGGACAGACGAAACTATTCCAACTTTTACAATTATTTAAGTAGTACCGGAGACACGCGTTCCGTTATCCACTGCGTGCGCTGCTCACAAAGCTTCTTTATGTTAAGGTGATATTTTAATCGGACAAAACGACCACAATTTATAATGAAAAATAAGATTTTTAATTATGCATATATTCTATTTTGACTGCAATTTTATTATCATTTCCGTTTTGTCCGATCAAAACACACGAACAATATACAATATAGTGATATACATAAGCTTGCAACATCCTCACTGCTAAATAAACAAATGTCGTTAAGTAATCCTTAACTCTAGGGACATGGGGAGTGCACACCGGCTATAGACGAACGGATGAAATTAAATATAAACCATTTATTACATATCATTACAATTACAAATAAGTTTTTTTTTTAAACTAGTATCATTTCCATAATTAGCTTTTTTATTGTTTATAATATTAGCGAGCGTGGACGTAGACGACAGACTTTGAGATAAACAATTCTCTACGGTACAATCGATCGATTATGATTATTGCTAGTGTTACACAAATGTACATTTTATAATACGTAGTTCATATCGATATACCGAGGTAATGAGAAAACACCTACAGTCACCGACTAACTGGGATACAGAATCTCGATTAAAAAGCGTACTATATCGGCAAACTTTGTACACAAACAAAATTAAATTTCGATTAAAACGTCTATACAAAATCGACATGTTTAACTGACAATTTTAAATAATCTCTATAGTTTTGCTAAACATTGCAAGCGGTATTGGTTTAATCTCACTAATTGTCACAGTTGGTTAAACATGTGACTTGCCTAGTGTATACAAGCTGTCCTGAAGCTGTGGCTGGAGCCGCGCGGTGTGTGTGTGTATGTGTGTGTGTGTGTGTGTGTGTGTGTGTGTGTGTGTGTGTGTGTGTGTGTGTGTGTCTACGTCCGGCTCGGGGAGCGGCGCGGGCCGCTACTGTGGCCATATTGTTACAACTGCTTCTTTAAATTAACTTACTACGTACCTCAACCGCCGCGCGCCCTCACCGTGTTGCGTTATTATCTGAAACATTTTATACATACATTGACGAGCATCCTACAGATAGAGATGGATGCCTTAAATCATATTTTGAATTCTTAAAATAAATTCTTGTCATATCAATATTATATGGAGTGATCCAGGAACATGCATACTGCTGGTGTTGGTGATGGTAGTGGTGCTGGTACCTGCGTGGTGGTGCGGTATCACTTGCAGCAGGAGGAGGGTCGTGGCTGCTCGCCGTCGGCGAGGCGCCGCGCGCCGCCCGCGCTCGCGCCGCCGCCGCCCTCGCTCTTTGGCAGCTTGTTCGCTGCAGACAAATAAAAATTAATAGATTTTCCTAACAAAAAGGGCTTTTTTGGTATGTTTTTCTATCATGACTATTACAGCTCGCAACAGTTGTAATAATTTGGTAAATACTAACCGATAGCTAAGAAAATATCGTTGACATTCATGGCGGTCTTGGCGCTGGTCTCCATGAAGAGCAGGCCGTTCTCGTCGGCGTAGGCCTGCGCCTCCTCGAACTCGACCATGCGCTTGGCCGCCAGGTCGCTCTTGTTGCCCGCCAGCGCGATCACGATGGACGGCGACGCTTGCCGCTGCAGCTCCTTCACCCAGTTCTTGGCGCGACCGAATGTGTCCTGGAAAACGATAATTTGATATTTTAGAAAAGTTTCGCAAAGACGTTTGTGTGTTCTTTGTACGTATCCACTACTGACAAGTTCGCCTACATCAAGATTATCTAAAGCCGAAACATCAAATCGGAATGAGAAGGAAAAAGAAAAAAGAAAACCTGTCGTTTCGCGTTGATATCCTGTGAGACAATGGTACCGTCCCGGAAGAGCCTGCCCATTCATGCTGAGTCATGAATGACAACAGCGTGGTGCTACCACTTTGAACACTTCATTCATTGTGTGCAGCACACATACAAGGCGGATACGAAGATACAAGTTATATTTAAGGACAATTCAATGACTATAATTATGACCGGCATTTTTATGTTTTCATAAGTCGTTGATTCATTGTATAAATAAAACTGAGGTACAACAGCGACGATAACTTGCAGCCCGCTTCATAAATGTCTATTGATTAATCTTCAGACTATGTTCCGGTTGGTTATTTTAAGCCATCGTAAACAATTCTTTCAATTTGCCCACCATATAATATTATTCTAAAATAACAAAATAAGTTCATAAAATCACTTGCCTCATTATTTCAGTTATCATCGAGTCATTGACAATTACAATAAGCAACAAAGTAACAGCGCTTTATAAAAACACGAGATAAAATTGTTTGAATGAGTAAACAATTTTCAGTCGCTGTGACGTCATACGTTAATCAGCTGATTTGTGGTCAACAACCTTACGCAGGAAGACGGGCGAACAGGTCAAGAATTTTAAAGATAGGAAAAATATTTAGTTATTAATTAAAAGGGTATAAGGGTCAGACCATCTGTATTTTAATAAGTATTTCCGGCAATAATTATATATAAACAATAATACGAGGTCTTTACATACTAAAATAACCCAATAAGACCAACTTCAGTATTCATCCATGTTGCAGAACAGTTTGACTTATTCTTTAATAACCCTCTTTCGGCTACAAAGCTTTCGGAACAATTCGCAACCAATTATATATCTTCAAATATTATGAACTGTAGCGAATTTGCACCAGTGCAATTGCACATTATATTCTAGAAATAATTAATTCTCCTATACTATTCATAATAACGGTTCTCGATTTTGGCTGTTTAAGACTTGTTTCACGTCAGTGCATTAGTACGTGTAGTCTCGGAAGACTCTCTCTCTGGCAGACTAAGCCTTAGTTTTTCTACGTGTTATCGATCTAGTGAGAATAGCCACAAGGCGTCACAGGCGTGGGCTACACAAATCCTATTACGATTGACCACGCACGTTAACTGCAACCATAGAAAACAGACACGTTATCTCGACGGAACCACGCCGTCGCCAATACGCCCCCACAGTTAGCCGCGTAAATTGTAAACAGAATCTAACGTTACAGTTTATGTACCATGTAGAATGTCAAATAGGCCCTAGGTCCTGTTAGGAGACTCCTTTTGGGTTTAAACCCTCCCGCCCCGTAACGAATATCAAAATGGTGTCTAGATGGGTTTTGAAGAGGCATTTAAATAATATAATTGCATGATACAAATAAATATAGATGTCAGCGTAACTGTTTTATAACTTGTAGCATATAACACATAATTAACTAATACTTGACGCATAAAATATGATTCATGTGCGAAAATCCATCACATATCTAATAGATTTTTTTATATCTATAAATTAGTTTCATGATGTCAAACGCTACTTGCAATTTCCAAATGGTGGACAAGTCGAATTGGATGACTAGAGTTAGTACCACATTTTAGAACTTTTATCGTTGTTTAGTTTCCTCATTAAAATGCGAGGGTGATTTACTATTTAAATATCATATTTTATATCGCTACGCAGACAAAAATCTAGTGTTTTCAGGGGCTTAGTCTGAGGCAATGAGATTACTAGCACGGCTGGGTCTTCGGGTTCAAGGGCGGTGCGGCGGCGCAGACACCGATAACTTATCTATGTGATAGCGGTGTTGAATGAACTCTCCGCAGAGAGCGTGCTGGTGGGCGGTAGGAAGCGCAATAGACAACCACTTACTGTGAATGATAGTGGATGCGGAAGTGTGGTAAGACCAAATTTCATTTTATAAAGAAGTAAAGCGACAAATCCTTAAGGTGAAGGTAAATATAGTTCTTGTTTTCGTCAGCGATGTAAAGTACTTTTTATTCTGGAAAAGTTTCCTGTGACTAATATTTTTGAGCAAATTTATTATATTTTAATTAGTATAGATTTTACTTAAGACCAGTATAGTAAAGAGTAATAAATTGGCTTTACCGTTTAAAATATTGGGGTTTCCGAATTGGTATACATCAAACAATCGTGTAACATGCAACTTGGGTCTATAGAATGAGGATACAAGAAAACATTTTCCCTTTCCTTACTAAGATAAACATAATATTGATTTTAAATTCCGTGTTGAAGTGTAATAGCAATTAAAAAAGGAAGTACGATATTTTCCGAATGAGCAGACGATGACACATTAATCACTTATTACAGGCAATTTGTGTATTGATAAAAAAGTGGGATGTCCCGGATTTGGTATCGCAAACACTATTTGTTTGACACTGCGCGGTCAGTGTTGTTAGGCTAAAACAGCCATCTTTGTGATACGCACTTCAAAATTCATCAACGGCCTTATTAATACACAGATATATACCTATTGGCTATTTTAGCTATCGAATGTTTTGTCCCTTTCGAACGGCTTTAGAATTCAGTTTGAGCGAAGAAGACACAACATTCTTTAAATACAATAGGTTTTAAATATGTCTTTGAATTAAGCCGCAAGAATTCAAGATTCGCGACTGCGTGTTATAGTTGTTTCTTTTTTTCCCAATGTGAATTAACTTGTTGACTGCGAAGCCTAAAGAATGAACTATGAATCAGTGTATCAATATTTTTCATAGAAAATGCCTAGTGCAAGTAGTCCTAAAACTAGAGTGCGAGCAGTTCCCAGGCACAGGGCGCAGACCCAGAATGAGCGCAGAAATGACCAGACCATATTATGATGAGTAGTTTAAAATTTCAGAGGTTTTTATCGGAGGTATAATTGCTGAACTGTGTGAGATAGACCCTCACACGTTTCCCTAAATACACAACGTGTGTGAGTTAGAGTCTAAGGGCCTTATTCATAGAAAGTTTTAAAACTTATTTTAGTTATCAAATGTTTGGTCCTTCCGAACGGCTTTTGAATACAGTTTGGGTGAAGAAGACAAAACATTCGATAACTAAAATACGCTGTCTGTGAATAAGGCCGTTAGACATTATAATTATAGCTAGAGATAAAAACTATAACATACAAGGCACCTGTAGCGATCAACACGTCTCAGTTGAATTAATTATTATCAGATAAGAGCGCGCCTTACGGTACGTCGGGGGCGTACGCGCAGATATCGACATTGTTCATATGTCCGGATACAACGAGATACGGCAGCACTACACTGATTCATTCATCATGGATTTTTCCCTTTTTTATCAATTTCCGTGGTATGTGACGTCAGACAAACCATAATAAATCAATGCGGCGGACTATAGCTTGAGGTCTCGCAAGCGTACTTTGATTGAAGAGAGTTCTAGGCTCTGCGGAGGGCGATTATGGGCTGGCATATTTTAGTATATTAAATACAAGATGAACCTAAAAAGAAATACGTAAAAATATTTTTTGCCAATTTGCCAATATCTTGGGATAAAAATAAGACGATTTTATTCAATAATTAATCGGATAATTAACGCAGAGCTAATCTTTAATACGCGTCAACCGAAGAGGTTTTTTAAAAAGGTCTCAAAAAAGGCAGCCATAACCACGAAGCATTACCATAATATACAAATTAAATAAAAACGTTTCATACAGTTCACAAACTAGAAATATGGCTAATAATAACAGGCTAGCGTCACGTCGCGTGTAACTAGGTACGCTACACCCTAACATTGCATTAATTATGTTATCGATCTGCAAGAATTACAACTCCACAGTATAACTATTTTTTACATTATGTTTTAATTAATTAACCGTCAATTTTGGTATAGTGAAGAATATTTTTCATAACTCGTTGGAACTTAGGGGATGGAGGCCGTAGCCAACAGGTTTCTATGGAATCTTTGGCGGAGGTCTATGTTCCGAAATGGAATCTTTGTGGCTGAAAAGAGGGGGAGTGAGAGGGAGCCACTGGGGGATAGGGGGTGAGAGAAAGAGAGATCGCCATTACTGGCACCCATAAATTACAAACGTTTCTACTCCTAGACCTTATTGAGGATGATAGAGGCGACAGACCAGAAGATTTGTAATTACCCCTTCTACAATCCGTGTAATCATACAATTCAAAAAATAATTCTCCACCCAAGTACCAATTTCACAAAATACAGAACAAAAACAATGCACAAAGAGCTTATTATGAGGCGTACAAAAAATGTAACTGTTTGGTGTAGGCACGCGAGGCGAGGCGCGATCGTCGCCCGTCGCCCGCAGCACGAACAATACTTGTCGCACAAACTATCGCAACACGACGCTACTTAGCTTTTCACACGACTTCGCAATTCACATGATAACCCTATGTAGTTGAATTTAAACAGTAGTATAAACTATAACTGCTAGTTAACTGTACTTTCTAATCATTATAACGTTTACTGTGAATTATTATACCTATCTGTTTCTGCATAGTTAATTTTATATTCCATTCGATTAAAATAAATGAACTGTTTACGAGAAAAGTTAAGCTGTATTATTTTACCGATATTTCAAACGTGAGTATAAATTCAGTGTTTTATTGGACCGTATATTGCTTTGCACAAATCAAGTAACGTATAAGTACTAAAAATTATTTCCATCCAATCACTTGCTCATCATGTCAGTAGGTTCAGCCCCTGCTGTGCGCACTCAACGACCCCCTATGGTTACCATAATTACCCTCCTACGTCAAACAATAGATGTAGTGTCTGAATCACAGCTAAAACACTCATAAAACTGACACATTAAGGTTCGAAGTGGCATACACCGTATTAATTTTCAATGAGATATTTTTATTTATTTACTTCGGGCTTTTATCTATTATGACATAACAATATTTATGCGCTCTTGAAAATCTTATTCAAACAATTAGTGAAAGTAAAGACCTGGTGCAAATTATAGAGTAAATAAAAAATCGTGTTCCAACGCTATTGGAGGCCAATGAACGACATTGCAAAATATCTGAAGGTGTTTTATTATTATTAGTGTACACAGCTCACAAACATGCATTATATTGACCGTAAAGATGTGTTTTCTTTTTGGACATCTTTGAATCGCGGAGGAAATTTTTTTAATTTAAGATGAATTCAATTAAAAATAATAATTCATGTAGTCTTATTTTTTAGTAATTATTAGAAAATACTAAAATATTTCTAAATATGTGTCATCAACGAAAAGAAAACAGTAGGAAAAATAATTTGGCAAAACAACATTTTACACATTCTTAACGGATAAAAACAATTGCAACGACACGGTTTGATTTGAGGCAATTTAATCGCGACTAATTTATCGTCAAGGTAATCAAAACCAAAAGATTTACGATAGTCTAGGGTCAGTTATGACTGGTTACATCAGCCAACGCTGTATCAGCAAGACAAGAACACGGGGTAAGATAAGACAAGTCGTTTATCTATTTCCTTTGCTGTTTCTAAAAATCGTTTGCTCCACAAACCCACAGCACGCACAATCGATAGCATCTCGCGAGCCACAGTGTACATCGTACAATTTTTAAGGTCGAGGTCGAGTTGCGTAACTGAGCGCCGCTCAACTGTGCCAGTTACGTGTGTGGCCGCTAAACGGCCGGCAAACATGAGCGACCTCAGCGGAGCATGCTGCTTACGAATTACTGTACAGATATGGTTTAGCCTAGCGTAAAATGAGTGTTTAGAAAATACGTTATACTGTAAATATGTTTTTCTTGTGAGTTAAAGACTAGAAGGAGTGCAAGGAGTTGAGGGAGGCTCTTGTCCAGAAGTAGGACACTATAGGTTCGTAAGTATAGGAGTTAAGACTAGCTAGTGCTCTGAAGTGACGCGGCCGAAATACGAGATTATTCTACTGAAATTGATACCCAAATTTTTGTTGTTGCTTAAGTATTAGCTTTAAAAATGTACATTATTCCAAGCAATTATTTCGTTACGCAAATAACAAGAAATTTGGCATCTCATGCTATTGTTCTCATTATACTCAGAAGTAGCGTTGCGAATGTTTATTTACCGGCAAAATGACCACATCTGATGGAAAGTAATTAGAATGATAGTGACAATTACTAGTACATCTGCTCGAGACTGTTATGACGGCCGGTCGTACATGAACACATCGGAACATACACATTAATTATAGGCTTATATGTCCCGAAGATCTAATTAACCATTTACGACAGCAATTGCTACAATAACTGCCCTACAAACCACTATCTTCATAAGTACTTAATTTCTCCCACAATGACACATGATTTCTTTACGTTCTCATTTCCCGTAACATTATGAGTCACGCGTACCTTCGTGATAATGACGCACGATGTATGTCACCATGAAGATTTAGCACATAATTGACCTTTGAAAATTAAGTGCAATGCCGAGGCTACACTTCATTCTATTTTTATAGGACTTGTGATGGGCTTGGCGAAAGATGGCGGTTTGAAAGTCCTACTTAATTGCTATTTTACTATGATCAAAATTTAAATATGTAATATTATTATTTCATAATAAGAATAATTGATTATGAACGTAATATCATGTTGCTAAACCTACTAAAACTTGAATGTTTATTTTCCTGTAGGCCGCAAAAAATATATTAACCACAAATGCTGGGTTCTTTCCCTTCTAGTTATGTCTACGAGAGAATCATTGCATTACGGTGTGCTATGTACATGCGTATACGTGTATGTATGTATATTTACCTGATTAGTGATGTCGTAGACGACGATCGCCGCCTGCGCGCCTCTGTAGTACATCGGCGCTAAGCTATGATACCTGGAAACGAAAAAAACCACTTCACTTATACGTCTTCATGAAAAGTATATCAATTGTACGCAGTACGCACATATTATGAATGGTAGAGCCTAGTAGCTCGCACTATAGAATCCTGTATCACTGCTTTTCTCGTCAAATTATATATTTTTAATCAGCATACCGCTAATATTTAGCTGTTTTCATTTCCAAATAAAATGCAAATTTCGTGTTAAGTATATTAAAAGGCCGGATTTTTTTATTTAAAAGCGACGATGAGAACTCATTATTAGAAAAATATTAAACATAAAGTATTGCACAATATTATAACTGACTGCCTCGGTATTACGGTACGATTATAACGCTGAGGTCTCGGGTTCGGGTCCCGGTCGGGTAAAGTGATATTAGATTTTTCTATTCATTATCAGCCCGGAGTTAGGAATTTGTGCCCGATATGGCGATAGGCTCAGCCCCTATCACATCGTGGGATGGCACCTCGATATATTTCTGTGGATGGCACACACAAGGCGAAACGTGGATGTCCTACTGATGGCACCTCTGCCTACCTCTTCTGGGAAAATGGTTTGAGTTTATGTATGTACCTGCATGTACAATATCACAACAATTAATCGCCTATTTCTTTATCAGATATGTAGATGGAGAACATAATCCGTTAGTCAAATGGTAACGTATTATACGTACCGTCATTTTGAAGACCTGGAATCAATATCCACTTTTATATCAAGAATAGGATGAAAAACAATAGGCTTAATATTATTGCAAAATGATTAAAATTGTAAGGAAAAATACGTATTATATCAAGATTTGAAATCTAATAAACAGATAAATTTATATTACATAACCAGGTAAGCTTCAAATAATATTAACTTATAATTATAGATATATGTAGCATAATAAATGAATTTATTCATAAGTTAGTCCAGAATGCATCGGTGGCGTAGTTGTATTACGGTACAGTTACAAAGCTGAGGTCTCAAGGTTCGAGTCCCGGGTCGGGCAAAGTGATATTGGATTTGTCTATTCCTTATCAGCCCGAAGCCAGGAATTTGTGCCCGATATGGCGACAGGCTCGCCCCCTATCACATCGTCGGACGGATCATACAAGGCGAAATGTGGGTGCCCTGGTGGCGCCTCTGCCTACCCCTTCGAGGATAAAGGCGTGAGTTTATGTATGTATGTAGTCCATAAAAGAATTCGTCCGTGTGACCTCGCCACAACAAACAATCAGTTACATAATGTGCGAGATCAGTGTACGTGACCATTCGTCACATTCGGACTAGTATTATCATCATCATCATTTACATCCAAAGAAGATTTATTGTTGTATGCAGGTTTCCCCTGATTGTCAAATGGTGCAAAAATGATCGATTTCCTGCATACACCAGTACGGTGAGCTAGGTGAAGCATACCAGTCATTTCAGCATATTTGCTGACAGCTATTCCACACCCTATTGATGAATTTATCAAAGCGTTAACGTTCGAAGGATTATTATGCCTAGAGCGTAATAAACGCCACGGGGGCGAGTGAAAAGACAACAATGCTTACGTTTACGCCCAGTAACAAGTATGTAATGCTCTGGGATCTATATGTTCTAGCATATGTGAATTGTCCATCAAATGGCCAACAGAAATACAAATCCTACAAATATAAATGTGAAAGTCTGTGAGGGCGGATTGAAGTTTGTTAATCTTTCATTTAAAAAACTATTAAAAGCATTTTGATGAAACTTGAAAGTATTATAAATTAGACTGCACAATAGGTAACAATTAACTAGCTGATAAGCCGAGACAAACAATAAAGACGAAGTTATGATATAACAGATAATTGATGAAAATTGTGTCCAGTCCAGTCCAAGCCTTACCTCTCCTGTCCAGCAGTGTCCCATATCTCGAACTTGACGGTAGTGTCATCGAGGCAGACGGTCTGCGTGAGGAACGCCGCGCCGATGGTGCTCTCCTGGTACTCGTGGAACTGGCCCTTGACGAAACGCAGCACCAGCGACGACTTGCCCACCGCCGACTCGCCCAGCAGCACCAGCTTGAACTGGCACACCTTCGTCTGCGGAGCGCCGTTTGGACGCTGAGCCGCCCCGCTCCTGTTTGTTGCCATCGCCTGTGCGGGAGACAAATGTAGGTTATTTATTGGCTTATCAGTTACTTCGGCTTTTGTAACTTTATCAGAATCGTCATTTTCATCAGATTTAGGCAATAACATCACGACAGAAAAGGCTCTTCCTAGGATTTAAGGTACATTGATTAGTTATTTATTTTTCGCTGGCCTTTATAAAGTGCCTAGTAGAGAAACAGAACATAAGGGAAATCTAGTGCAAGCTAAAAAAATATCTCCTGGTAGATAATCTCTAGCCCATCAGACAGCTAAGTCTGCAGTTGAAAATGGTGTGTACACAGACTAATCTCCTAACACATAAACACAACATACTTGCATGAAACGCTGAGGTTACATATTGTGAACAGTTGGCGCTGACCGAGCAAATAATATCCTACCACCTGCATAAATATGGTATTCATTTAATTAAATTTAAAGAGACTAAGAAGACATCATTCTCATCGCAATTACATCTCTGAAATTTGATTTACAATAGTGACAAGTTAGTGCCGATCACAGAATCTTAGATTTACTGTGTACTATAAATTGAGGTCGAATTTAAGGAACCTCATTCCATCATATCTGTGCGTATCATGAACGAAAAATATTACAGAAACCGCTGTTAAAGTAATAAGAAACGATACTGGACCCAAGACAACCAAAATAACTCCATTAAAAAAACCAAATTTTTGAAATAAACGTAAATTCCTCAACGAAGACATTCAGACACTAATTATGTAAAATTATTGATAAAAATCAGGAAGTCCATATTAAAAACGAGTTTGCCGACTTAGAAATGTGTAACATACTGGTACACAGAACCACATACGTACTCGTTCGAAGGTTACTGAAAATAGGTTTCCATTATACAATCATTATTATCGTAATCAGCTTAGTTACAGAACAGTTCGAGCAATCAATGGGACTGTGAAAACTGGAAGTAAGCACAATACCGCTAACAAATTGCAAAAATATACTATATCCAATTTTAGGTAGAAAGTAAGATCTTCCATGATTTTTTTGGGAATGGCGTTTGGTATGTCTAAACTGAGGAACGACCAACAAAAAATATACTATGTATCTTTGTCTTTAAGATATCACTAATGTTGCAACAAAGTTATTTGTCAACAGTGTAAAACATTATGCAAGACTTACGCCCGAATACTGGACCGACATTCAAATAATAAGTTGCTCTTAACAGCGCACGGCTCACTTAGCCAGTACATTTAATCGGGATTAACGTAGTTAAGCGCAAGTTATATTTAAGTTGCGTTCCAGTATTTGGGCGTTAGATATTATACTACACTGTTAAAAATGACCCATTGGTAAGCGCAGTATGTATGTAAGGTTACGAGGGTTTGTCCCTAAAAATGGGACATAAAACTCAGAGGTCGGAACTTAAAGTGCCGATTTAATACCGAGAGAAGGCTGTGGGCGTATGGGAACTTCCTAGGCAATCAACAAACATTTTTTCGTTCGTACAGCTAGCAGGGGAAAGCCTAATGTAGTTTACATTTAAAATCGCGACACTTAATAGAGGCAGCACGAACTTCCTCGTTGTATTGAGTTCCACACTAAATTTATTTGCTCGAGACTACGTCCTTTGGACGAAATTTACAACATTACTAAAGGTGTTTCCCCGAATACTCAAACGCCTTTTAAATATTAAGTTGCACTTAACTACCCACGTCCCACTTAGTCTGTACATTTAAGCGGGACTTACATATTTAAGTAGCGTTTGAGTATTCGGGCGTTAGTGAAATAAAAGTACTGCTTTGATTTTTAGTACTTCTCGTATAGCAGCGGATGAAGACGATTTTCGTATAAGGACGATTGCTTTGAGAAATATGACCTGGGTGGAACTATGCAAAGCCAGTATCCAGTTGGGCTAGATACCATAAAAGGTGTATTTATGTATTCATAACTTACAAAAAAATAACTTTTTTATTACAAGTTAAAGTTAAGTTAACGATTGACTCTTTGCGAAGCCAATATTTGCATCAGTCAATCACGTGAGAAAAAACATTCTTCCTCATTATTTACTCCGAAGCCAAGTAAAAAATTACCACAATCTACTTAGATTCGTATACGTCACAATGGGCTGTGACCGCAGTTCAAGGATAATGGCCACAATGGCTGGCAACACCCAAACCCATGAGGGAACACCCGAGCTTAAAACTCTTATTCAATATTTTACAAGCTTGTTGAATTTGCAATAATTAAATATAAGCTATTGTTTAATTTGACAAATGATTTTACAATTAGACCAATATAACTCAAACACGAAGCCCAAAGGTACTCGGTCTCGAAAATTCGCATTCTGACTTCGCACTGCGATGTTACCAAGTTAGCAATCAAGTTTATGCGCGTCCATTCAGTAAAGTAAAGTGCACTAGCCAAAAGATTCCTAGAAAAGGGACTCTAAAGATTAACGGCAATTACTTTCAAAAATGTATTTGGAGGTAAGTATGAACTATTGAGTTACGTAATTATGTATCTAAATTCTATATTTCAAGTATTACAAGTAAGAAAACATCATTAATATTTTCTTCTAACTTCTAAACCTATAGGTAATATCGCCAATTTTGTCTCGAAAAGTGTGAAACTGTCATTTCAAGAAGCAATTTATAATAATAAAAAAAGTCCATACGCCTTCAAAGATCCCTAGGATAGTTAATGATAATAGGTAAAGGTATGCCGTCGTTCGACTGCCTTCATTCACAATAAAAGTAATGTGTCTGTCCAATACACCATCCCGACATGTAAAGATGTATGAAACAACGGCGCCAAGGTCGTACGTAATCGACATTCCCATAAACATCTTTACAAAACACACCTAGAAAACACACCTTTAAGTAAATATTGACAGTACAATTAAAGTGCTCATATAAAAATTGTTTCACTGACATACAATATCTATTACCTACACTGCAACTGATAAACGCAGTGCAGTTCAGAGATAGGATTTTCTCGCGCAGATTGACACAATTATTTCCTGGCTAATATACAAAATTTATATTTAAACAGATGGCTTTAACCAGCAATGGTGTAACAGCTGATAATACACTTCTCATCAGAAAAATCGAAACTCCTTGCAAGTTTATGTTTTGTAAGGATTATCATAAAATGTGTATATTTAGGAATATAATATGTCAAATGTTGTTTAATTCTCTCTATTATATACAGTCATAAATATAATAGAAATACATATGACATACACACATATAAACCTATTATTTTATTTTTCTATTTCTTTCATGTTCACTTGATTTTTATGAATATATTTAATTTCCAAACATAAATTGTAGTTTTATTGTACAACTGAGTTGGAAAGAATATGCAGGAACTTTTTCCTGTTGGGGATCCCCAGACTATCAATAATAATAAATCTTTGACAGGATACAATGATATGCAATGATGACTCTTCATAATAATATATCTATTTATGAGCCATGTCTCTAATGATGAGCCATAACATAAATAAAATGATAGAAAAAGAAAGATAATGCTCTTTTATAAAGAATGTTTCTTAATACATTTTAACCATTGTAAATAATAAAAACACAATTTCAATTGGAGCATATAACTAATCACAATTATAATCATAAAAACAATGATATCCATATCAGAAACCCAATTCATTTTAATCTGTCCAGTGACTGGGGCATTAGCCAAGCATACTGATAGGTTTCACTGACACGTCTAGATATAATATTGAAGAAAGTATTTACTTTCACCGACACTCACTGACAAGTGAAAAACAAAGTCTAGCGGCAATCAGATAGCACTTTAAAAGACATCTTTCTGCACCATCATCATTTATTCACTATGATAAATGATAATATAAGAGTATAGTGATTATATGTGGACTTTCTTCTTAAAGTATTAAGCATGGGTAAATAAGTAAATTTATCCATAATTCTACTTATAAACATATTTAGGAGACAGTGATTATAAAGGATTAATAAAACAAATACAAAAATATTTGGCCCTGTGATCTGATAGTGGAGTCCGGTGGTGCTCAATTGAATACACACAGGGCTAAAAATTACAAATGCCTAAGGATGGGCAACGGAGTTAACAGTGGGTGTACATCCTGAGATTGAGGAGAAATGGCCTAAAGAACAAATTAAAAAGAAAAAAATAGTACTCATGCTACAGGAAGAATCTTACTTGTTTTGTAGATAAACTATGAAGAGTTTGATAGTGACAAAAACAAAACAAAATGTTACACCATGTTCTTTAGATTGTATAAACAAATTTATAATACATACACAAAAATAGCTTTAAAAACATGTTTGCACGGATTGATGTAGGTAGCCCATGATTAGGATGGTATGTGCTACTTTGGCAAGACCTTTTTTTATTGACAAATGGACATAAATTGAATGAATGAAAATACACAGTTTTAACAGGGAACTGAGAACAAGACTTGTTGAGTACTTTTATGCTTACAAACTTAATCAAAACTATACAAAGCAAAAAATCTACCATCTACTCCCAAGGATATGTAATTGTTGCAATATTTATGTAGGTTAACACACTAATGAACTCCTTGCAGGTTAATTAAGTTAACATATCATATGATAAACAGATAACATACATATTGTATTCTTACTGAGCAATTGTAACAAATTGTATTTAAATACACAGAAAGTTATGAGTTTCATTGCTATATGGAATGTGTAATTAATTCATACTTTC